>OY294045.1:67617335-68241787 GCA_958510825.1 Brachypterus glaber | reverse complement strand
GAAAAGGGGGTCGTGTGATACATTTTAAAGCTTATTAAATTCTCCATTTAACTATATATTTTTTATTTTTTTTAAACATTTTTTTTTGGGTTTAAAATGGGTATTTTTGTCAAAATTACTTTAAAAAAATCAAACAATTTTTTAAAAGTTACTAATTTCATGATGAAAAAACGTAAATTATACTTTTAAACTAATTTTAGTTGACATACATAAAAATTTACAAAAACAAAACTTAAAAAATTGCATTTTTTAGCACAAAAAATTAAAAAATCAAAACCTTAAAAAAATTGTTTCAAAAATTAAAAAATATACGGTCCAATAGAGAAATGTATTTGCTTTAAAATTATATATCACACGACCCCCTTTTCCATTAAAAAAACTCCCCCCATGCCCCCTGCCCACATTTTAAGAGCTGTAAGTATCAAATATATGCTAAAAGATAGTTTAAGTTGTCTAATTTAAGAAGGTTTTCGCAGAACTTGATTATCTCTTTTATTCTTCGAGAAAATCTCTGGGTAAATAGAGTTGGGACACCCGGTATATATATCCAGATACATAAAAGTGTAATTAAAAAATGATAAATATTTAAAAAAAATCATGATAGCTTGCGTTGCTTATCCACACATGATATTTTGCATGCGTATAAAATATGACACTTTCATACTTTTTAAATAGTGCGAAATTTGTCGTTTTCATAGGTGGTAGTAGGAAAATTATGTTTTGGAGAGATGATAATGGTGAATACAAACTTACAGCAGCAATAAATAAAATCAATTCGTCTCGAATTTGAATATCATCAAAGGATTCTCCAGTTTCAGATTTTAGCTCTAAAAGTAGTTCTACAAAAGTTTTGTTCTTTGCTTGATATATCTCGTCTAAAATTATAGTTTTTTATTGCAATAGTCAAAAGCAGTAATGTAAAGTCAAATTCACAGCTACTTGGAATGACTTCATCACAAAACAACGTCGTATTTTGCATAACCCAGTTTACCATAGTAATTTTCTTAATAGTAAATTACCATGGTAAATTGGATGATTATATTATATCATGCAAAATACGATAATATTTAGGCAGTACCGGGCATAGCCAACATGTTGCAACATAAGCACACGAAGACTACCAGGCCTCCCAGAAAGAGACTTCTAAAAAGACATTTAATTTTAAAGGATTATGGCATGCATTAATACATTGGGGCTTGTAAATTTTTTAATACACAGATGTTTTTTGCTAAGGGAAAATCGAGCTTTTTGAGAAATTGCCTATTTTTTTGTTCATTTCGGGCCCTCCGGAGGATTGGGCCCTGTGGCTCTCTGCGCTCTGACCTGTATTAATGTACTTTTTTGTGATGACGTTTGTTCGAATACCTGTGAATTTGACTATATCAATAGCATCCAGCGGCAACTCTCGATGACACATTATACTATTACTAAACCCTGTGCAAGCTTTCACTTTAGCCAAGAACCCAATAGGTTATTTAAAAAAACACGCTTTTTTATTTTTCCCTTAAGTGAAAAATATCATAAAAAAAACCTGTACCAAATTTCAGCTCAAAAAAATTAAATTCTTTCATTTAAAAATTGTAAAAAATTTAAAAAATAATTTTTTTTTATAAGGCACTAATATGAAGTGGAAGTTACCACTTAATTTGGAAGCCAAGAGTTCTAGTGAGATGGTGCCTTAGAAACAGATAAAAGCAATAGCTTCTTAACTTAAGAATAATATATTAAATAAATATGATTCAAATTATACTAGAATATGAGAGATTAATTCTTACTTATAAGTTCTACTTCTATGCAAAGTTCCCAAATTATACTTTCCATCATATATATTATAGAGATTGTAGTTTAGTATTAAATACTACTAAATTAAATCATTGCATGTTTTTCAATAAAGTTTTAAGTGTATTTTCAAAATATTTTATTTAAATTCAAAATTTTGCTTGGCCCCGGTAAGTGAATACTTCGATCAGACCAGTGATAATGCGTAAACACCACGTTAAACAAAAAAAAATGTGTCGCTATTTCCCGCTGAGTATTGATGGTCAAAAATAAAATGAATAGATCTTACCATCTTTTAATTTTTCGCACTCCTTACGTTTCTCTCTAACAATCTGAAAATAAATAAAAATCAGGCTGGGGTAAGGGGGCCAAAGGGGTTAAAATTTTTTAATAAAAATAGGGGTGGGTTATACTGAGGTAAAAATTTTTTTTGGATATATGTGAGTACACCCTTAAATTTTCCGCTACGCTGTCCTGATCACGAATATAACATTTTTTTGAAAATCGGATACGATTTCGGACGGAACCGGCCGAAAAAGTGGACTCAAATCTTTAGGGTTTTTTGGTTATAAATCGTTTGTTTTTTGAGTCAGCAAAATGTTTTTGGTATCGTTTCCTATATTTTAGGGGACTACCAATACAATAAAAATGTCAGATCCAGTGTCGCAAGTAAGAGGGGGAAGGAGGGTAATTATTTTCCGTTTTTGTAACTTGTTTTTAGAAAATGTTGGTAGTTTGCTTGGTAATTTTTCAATAATACAATTTTTTTTTACATATTTTTTTTAATTTTTTTGTTATATTTTTTACATATTCACGTCAAATCTGTCTGTCGGTCCGTCTATCCGGGAAATTTGTGACCACGATAACTTGAGAACGCTTTGGGCTAAAGACTTCAAATTTGTAACATAGAGAACGTTCAAGTATTGGGTAACGCAGATTTTGATCATTTTGAACCCCCCCTAGGTGCGTTACGTAATACTTGAACGTTCCCATAGGTTGTTTATCCAAAGGCTGAGGTAAAAATTGGGGCGAGGTAAGGGGGTAAAATGGGGGTAAAACAATTTTCTGACATTTTTTAATTTTTTTATTTGAAAAGGAACTTTTTAAAAAAACTAAATTTTTATTTTTTTTTTATTTTTTTTTTTTCGCAAAACTTAGGATAAAGAACCTATTTTCCAAATTTGAAGGGTTATATTAGCTCAAAACGTTCTCAAGTTATAGTGGCAACTATCAAAATTTTCTAAAAACAAGTTACAAAAACGGAAAATAACCCTACTTTCCCCCCTTACGCGCGATATGACATTTCAATTGTATCCCCTACAATATAGGAAACGACACCAAAAACATTTTTCTATTTCAAAAAACAACCGATTTATAACCAAAAACCCTAATTATTTGATATTTTTTGGCTGTTCACTTTTTTCGCCGGTTCCGTCCGAAATCGTATCCGATTTTCAAAAAAATATTGTTTTTTTATCTCCGTATAACCCACCCATAATAAAAACTATTTTTTTTTTGCACGACCGGTACTAAAACGTTATTTTACTTCCCATTTTTCGGGACTAAACCTACTGTTTTACCTCCAACATTCATGCTGCTGGAATAAAACAACCAGTTTGCTCCCTTGATATAACTGGTATTTTACCCTACTAAATAGGAACGCGGCATGTACACCTGACACAACGGTTTTCGAGCTTAGTATTATTTTACTACGGAGAATAACGGTAAGTACCAATCCTAAGGAAATCTGCGGTAAGTACACCGAAGATGTTACCTGCCGCGTTCTTTTTATGTAAAAGTTTGGCATGGATTTTAATCTTTTAATAAACGAAATAATATCTAACTATATTTATGCTTTTTGGTATTTAAAAAATCTGTTAATTTCTGGTATCTATATTTAAAATAAAATTTAATTGAATGTATAATTCTTTTGTGCGTGCAAGTGAATTTTTAAAATAAATTATAACATCAAATATTTTTTATGATTTTCTGTAACAATATAAATTTTTGATACCTTATAATATAACAAGCCGTAAAGATATGTAATGCTACGCATTCCATTATATACTATTCACAGTAAATGGTATATTGCATTTTCCCAAATACTAAAAAAAAAATAATTTTCAAAAAAAAAATAAATAAAAAAAATATTTTTTTTTTAAACAGATCTTTTTTAAAAAACGAATTTTTCTTAATTTTTAAAAAAAATTTAATTTTTTTTGAAATTTAATTTTTTTTTTGTTTTTGATTTTAATAAACATAAGCCTATAAGGGAAAGTATTATTTTGTTGGCAGCAGTTTTTATATTATATTATTACTTAATTATATTTAAACAGATATATCTACTAGTAGATACTATAGTACTACCTATACTATTAAACAGTAGCAGTATAACATTAAACAATATATTTTTTTATTTGTTGATTCATCAATATTTTATAATAATATTAATTTTGTCTTCTTATACGAAATGTATATTTCTTTAGAAACAATAAATGTATCTATCTATCTATTAATTTGTCTGACTGCCACTAAAATACCCATAATTTTGCTTTCTGTTGTATTTGCTTTATCCTGTTTCTCTTTTCAAAACAAAATTTCACATAGAAAGAATGTGGCAAGTAACATCCTCGATGCACTTACCGCAGATTTCCTTAGGATTGGTACATACCAATTATTCTCCGTAGTAAAATAATACTAAGCTCGAAAACCGTATGTGTCAGGTGTACATGCCGCGTTCCTCTTTAGAAGGGCAGTATTAATAACCATTTTTACTTTTATTTTTTCAAAACTTTTTGAAAGAAAAACTTAATTTTTCGAGGAATCTGTTATTAAAAAAAAATATTGATAATTTGAACTATAAGCAAAAGTAGTATTTTGTTGGCATCGGTATTTTATTTATTAATAGGTACGTACTTACATTTAAAACATAGATTTTCAGTTCTTCTAAATTTTTTTTAAATCTTTTACCAATAGGTATATTCCAAAATATAAAGTCACTATGTATAAGTGGATTAGTAAGTCTTTTTAAGATAATTTCTTGTATTCTAAAAATATAATATGTATATTAATTAATTAATTAATTAATGTTGAAGTTTTGAATTTTATAAATAACTATAACATTGATATATTTTCTAGAACAATAATAAGTTAAAAGCCACTGTCAAACCAATACTATATTATTTGTTTATTAATTAGTTTTTGTTTAACAGTAGGTATTTAGTTTAAATTATTTTGATTGATTATTTTTTTTTTATTTTTTTTTTATTTTTGAATTACAACTATTTTTGTAATCTACTGTAATGGAGTTTACCCGTATATACAGAGCGGTCTAAAAGTCACCCCCCCCTCTTAACTTTTGAACCAGTTGAGATATCGACTTCAAATTTGGAATTTTTAAATAAGACAACTTAAACTATCTTCTAGCATATATTTAATACTTTCAGCTCTTAAAATGTGGGCAGGGGGCACGAGGGCACATTTTTTTAAATGGAAAAGGGGGTCGTGTAATACATCATTTTAAAGCTTATAAAATTCTCCATTTAACTCCATATTTTTAAATTTAAAAAAAAATATTTTTTGGGTTAAAATGGAGTTGAAAATGGGTATTAATGTCAAAATTCCTCTAAAAAAAACTAATAATTTTTTAAAAATGGCAATAAAAAAATGTTAATTATACTTTTAAACTAATTTTAGTTGACATAAATAAAAATTTATAAAAAAAAACTTAAAAAATCGAATGTTTTAGCACAAAAAATTGAAAAATCAAAACCTTAAAAAACATTTTTAAAAAATTTAAAAATGTTAGTTTAAATAGAGAATTTTATAAGCTTTAAAATGATGTATCACACGACCCCCCTTTCCATTTAAAAAAATGTCCCCCCATGGCCCCCTGCCCACATTTTAAGAGCTGAAAATATCAAATATATGCTAAAAGATAATTTAAGTTGTCTTATTTAAGAGTTCTAAATTTGAAGCCGATATCTCAACTCGTTCAAAAGTTAAAAGGGGGGGGTGACTTTTGGACCACACTGTATATTAAATAGGTATAAAACATTGAACGCTGGAATAAAAAAAGGAATGGTTTGCGGAATATGAAGCACTAAAAATTTATTGTTAATATAAACACTCCGTGGCATGAAACACTTACAAGGTCCCTAAAGAGTATAAATAAATAAATAAATAAATAAATAAAAATAAATAAAAAAATTAAATGTGTTAAAACATTAAAGATATGAAATTATTTTTCGTGTTTTTTTTCGAAAATTAGAAATATAGAAAGTATTTATACTTACACTGCAAGGTTCTCCACCAATTTAACATTCTTAGTTATTTGAATCTCAAGTCCCATACCCAACACGGTCTCTGGAAAACAGTATACAGTTTTTATAATAGTTACAATAATAATAATAATAATAAATGGTCAAGCTGCTGGCCCTCTTCAGTACCAAGAGTCAACTCTGTACGCTGATTAAGAAAACGTTTTTAGACTTTATTCGCAAAAGGAATATAGTCATTAGATTGATGAAGACTTGTGCGCCATCTATTGCTAGATGTAGACAACTACTTATATACCAATATCACTCTGTACGATGATTAGAAAATAGATTGATGGAATAATAAATTAATATTTTTATAGTTTTGTTTAAAATTAAAATTTTCTGTCCTTACTTTTTCTTATAACTTTTAAATAGTTACGTTTAGATAGCCCCTAGCGCTAAAATACATTTTTATACTATTTAATACACATCAAATATTTTTAAGAGGAAAAAAATCATATTTATATTGATCTCTAATATTTTAAACTACTTTTTGGTTTGGACTTTTTACTTACGATCTGCAGTGTTATATTTTTTACACAGATGAAAATCCTGCTGTGTAAATGGATATTTTTTCTGTGTAAAAATAAGCGTATAAAAATTTAACACGTTTCCGCGTTAATTTTACACAGGTAGCCAATTTCATCAGATTCTACACAAAAATGTGTAAATAAACTGAAAAATGTGTAAATATACTCATAAATGTGTAAATATACTTAGAAATGTTTAATATACTCATTATTGTGTAAATATACTCGGACTTTTACACGGACATTCGGTAAAGTCGTAGCCGAGGGTAGGGAGAAACAATTTGTGCGCGCGCCGTGTTGATGTTCTGACCCAGTTTTACACGCAACGTGGTGGGGGCGTGTTGGTGTGCCGAAATGGATTTTATAAATATAAAATTAAAATATAAAGATTGCAAATGGGTAAAAATACCGACAAGTATGAAGAAATTGGTTTGGACTTCCTAATCCCTATAAAATCCATTAATGATCGCCAATTATTTATTTATAAATTTTATTCTAGTTAAAGTTCACGTTTGTCCGAGGATACAGGTGTTCGGAAGTTACAACGTATTAAATAAATTTATATGGTTTGTTTTTTATAGGGCAAAAATATTATTTTCTTATGATTTTTTAATAAAAATGCCGGATCATGGCGTCTGTTCAGCATATTTATATGACTGTGTTAATTTTACCGAAAACGGTGTAAATGTCATATATTTAACAGTAAAATTAATACATTCCTATGGATTAGACAGGAAAGCACCATTTTGATGGTACAGAGCGATCTTGATAATAAGGACCGCGGTGACCCGGATTAATAAATAATTCGGATTACTGAAGCGAGACAGTCTTTGTATTGAAAAGTGAAACATTTAACACAAAACAACTAGAAAATAGTACATAAACAAAAAATTATTTAAAACAGAATTAAATTTTATACACTCAGGTGCAAAATAAACGGACCACTTGAAAAAATTGCCTATTTTCAAATGTAAAAATTTCTAAAATAAACGTATTTGTATGATTTTTTGTTATTTTAAAGCCTTAAAGTTACCTGTACAAAAAAAATCAAAAAACACTTGAAAATTTTTTCAATTTTTTTTTTTTAATTTTCTTCTTGCGAAAAATGAAAAATTTTTGAAAACACAATTTTTTAAAATAGTTTTTATTTTTTTAAAAAGTTTAACCCCCATAACTTTTTGTTTTTGGGGGATTACTTTCAAAGTTGGTAGAATTGATCCTTAACTACCTATTATAGTAATTTTTCCTAAGAAATTAATTTACGTTAATCGGAATTTTCTTTCAGCTTTTTTTGATTTTTTTTTGGGATTTTTTTAATAATTTTTTTGTTTTACTTTGAAAAACAATAGGGATCTTCCCCTTATGGAATTTGATATTTCCTAAAAAATTCGAGTCGATCGGATAATTGGTTCTTGACGGACATTTTCAAAGTTTCTTATTTTTTTTATGAAACAAATTTGATACAAGAACTTTTTGTCTAGGACGTTTTTTGGCGATTTTGGGAAATTTGAAACTACTGTGTAATAAATAAAAAAACTTAAATGATTTCTCTTTCAAAAAACCGCTGGGCGGTTTGGACTTCAAATATTTTTTTAAAAATTAAAAAAAAAATAGAGGGTTGGTTTTTGACCTAAATGAACATTCATAGGGAGTGGAACCCTAAAAAAGTCCATTTTTAAATTTTGTCTGGTCACCCTACTACACATACTACGTAGTAGTATAACAGGGTTCCCACCGACCTGGAAAGAATGGAAAACCTGGAATTTTAAGTTCCTCAAAAAAAACCTGTAAAAAGCACTGGAATTTGCCTATTTTTCACGAAAACCTGGAATTTGGACATTTTTAAGCAAAAAAGTTTGGAAACATGTTCTGTTTATTTTACCAAGAATAACTCTTAAATTAAAAATATTAGAATTCTGTAAAACTGTTTAAAAATTAAAATACATATCAAATTGGCAAAAAAAATAATATTTAAAATAATAATAATAATAAGAAAATGACGGACATTTTTCAAAAATTTTCAAACAAAAAGGTCCGCCATTTTGTTATTTTTTGGCCAAAAATGTTTCTTCTGTTTCGGGCTATAGCGACTTCAATACTGAATAATATTCCGTTTTTTTTTTCAGTCGATCCAATCATGGCGACCACCGTTTTTTGATGTTTCATACTCGAAACAAAGAAAGATAGGACCTAGGTTTATATGAACATTTCTTTATAAAATTCAGTCAACTTTTCATTGCCAAAGTTTTTAAAGAGGCTAATGCTAATGCACCAAATCACCCTGTATAATATATAATTATCGTATTTAATAAAGAATCAGTATAATACAATTTGTTTTATTATCCTGTTTAAAAAAAAAACATAGGTATATTATTATACTGAACACGGTGTTAACTTTACCGATAACGATGTAAATTTTACCATAAATGGTGTATGTTTCATTTTAACAGTAAAATTAATAAATTCTATTTTTGTGTACATTTACACATTGTTACAGGTAAACCACTCTAGAAAAAAACCTTGTTTACCTATAATAATGTGTAAATGTACACAAAAACGAAATTTATCAATTTTATTGTTAAAATCAAATCACGGTTTTCGGTAAAATTTACACATTTTTCGGTAAAATTTACACAGTTTTCTGCAAAATTTACACATTTCTCTGTAAAATTTACACAGTTGTCTGTAAAATTTACACATTTTTGAGTAAATAAATCATTGCTCAATTACACATTAGTGTGTTAAGACTTTACACAATTCGATTACACATTTTTGTGTAAAGTTTTATACACTTCCGTGTAGACCTGCATTGACACGGTTCCTTGTTAAAATGTGTAAAAATGTGTAAATTTTTTTCATCAGTTTATATGCGTGAGAGTAGGTTTAAAAACTTTTATATATATACTTATACCTAATATATTTATATAATATGACTTAAATATTCACTACTCTTCAAGATAAAACCGGTTTATCGTGTAAAATAATGTATTATACGATACATCGGTATATCATGAAAAAACTAGGTACACCATGAAAACCCGATGTCTACGACATACAATTTTCACTTTATTTACTAACCTGCAAAAGTGTCATAAGCAAATCGATTAAATATAACATTAATATCCTCATTTTTTCTGTGTTTTCGAATAACATCTAAAAGGGTGTTACTTTTTTGATAAAAAGTCGATACAAAGCTGTCCAAGATATTTTGGCTAAAGCTCTTTGAAACATGTCTTCTATTCTTTTTCCATGTGTCCGCTAAAAAGAATAATAGTACATATGTATATAAAACAACAATCTGTTTTATTTTGCAATTAAAAAAAAAAAAAAAATATATAAAAAAATTTGTTTGAAAAGAATATTTATCATTTTTAACCTTTACCCCCACCCCGATATTTACCCAAAATGTTACCAGCCAAGAACTTTGCATAAGGCATCTATTAACTAAAAAATTTTTTGCTGTAAGCGTTCTTGAAATATAGACCGACCGATAGATTTTTTTTTCTGGGAAATCATCTCGTTTGGATATATGTAAAACGTCAAGAAACTTAAAAAAGCAATAAAAATGTTTTCCTTGAGCAAAGTAATATTAGTAATAATAGTTATTGCAATCCCATTTTGAAAAATTTTAAAATTTCGGAAAAGCCTTGTATTCATGCAAAAATTTTCAATTTTGTTTGCGTATTTTTATGTTTTATGTTATATTTATAAATCAATTTCGAGCAAAAAAAAATGTCGATAGATCAATCGGTCGTTCTTTCCAGGAGCTAGAGACTTGAAATTAGGTATGTTACCAAAAGTTCTTGCTCGGGATTGTTTTTGGTGAACATTGGGGTGCGGCAAGGAAGGCAAATGGGAAACAATACATTTTTTTGCAATAATTTGAAAAATCCTATTTAGCGGTTTTTAATGTTTCTGAAATTGAATCTGGTAATCAAATTTTTCTAACCCCCGAGTGGGTGAGCGGGTAAAGATTTTTAAATGTTTTCAATACTACTAGTTCATCAAAAATGGTATATAGGGGTGTTTGGGGTCAACAAAACTGAATCTAATATTTTTCTAGTTCCACCTAAGGTGCGGGGACTAGTTTTCGTGAAAATTCATATATTGGGATTTTTGAAGTCGCTGAGGTAATTTTTGTGAAAATTGGTATATGGGGGTTTATAAGGTTACTGAAAGTGAATTTGTTAAAAAAAAAACATGGAGGTGAAAAATGGTGTATTATATACTAAGGTATATAAGACATTTTTTATAGCCGAGAATTATATCCCGAGATGCGTAGCATCAAGGAATATAAGAGTGCGCCGCTATAATAGTCTTCTCTACCGTGGTTTAAGTATTATTTTTTTCATTACTAGCAAATTTATACTTATTGTTTAAACATGTTCATATCAATAATAAAGTAAAACGTTTGATGGATCTTACTTAACCACAAAAAAAAAACAAGTAGTCTTTGAAATGCTAAAACAAATGAATTAACTAATTTACTCACTAAAACTTGACAGTACCAATTGCGTTTTTATATTTTTAAAATGTGTAAAAACATATGGGTCAGTATTTTGTAATAAATACGTCAGTATTTATGTAATAAATAATGTAAGTTATAAGCAATGTCATGCCTTTGCAATTTAAGGAAAATCAAGTGACAGTTATCAGTTGTTTATAAAATTATCTTCTACTAAAGTTTATTTTTTTCAGGTATAGTTATTTTAAACCTTCCCGCTTGTAAACAATCTCGAAATTACCATAGCAACGTAAGATACGCATGCGTCGTAAGCGAAATGACTAGGCCCAATTAACACAACCGTAAAAAGGAGATAACAGAAATAGTCCCTGCGTAAAACGTTGACGTGCCATTAACGAGAACAAAACAATGGTTTATTCCTCTAAATTTTTGGAATAAAAGCGATTTTATAAGCAAATTTTGTTTCTACAGGAATACAAAAGTGTTTTTAGCAACAGCCTTATCAATTCTCTTTTTACATCAAAACATCATAAAAACAAAGTAAGTAAACAAAAATTATAAATTTTGGTTATGTTGACATTCAAAACAAGCCAAACTTAAAATAACTATACCTTAATAAAAAAAAGTTATTATTACTCTAGATGAGTAAAAAAATCTTACCTTGTACTTGTATAAGCGAATTTCCGAAAACTGGTTCAAAAAATTTATATATATAATTCTTTTCCAGAAATTTTGGATGTGTCAAAATAATTTTTACTTCTGAAGGGGTTATTGTACAATAATTATAAGCCCAACCAAGCCATACAGAACAGGGAAATCCAACCTTCGACTGTATATAGTCATAACTTTTCATTTTGTCTAAAAGGTAATTAACACTATCTCTTAAAACTAATATACAGTGTGTTTTATAAATAGAAGTATTAAATTTGGTCCAAAAATAATCGCCTTGCAGTATTTAAATTTTTATTTGGCATTAAACGTGAACGTGATTGGTCCTATGGTAGGGTGTTTTAGAAGAAAAAAATAAAACTGTATAGGGGCTCGCCCAGAATTTTATTCCTTTTTATCAAAAAAGTTTTCTTGAAAAATCCCAGTTGAAGGCATATCCACAAGCTCGCATAATAAATAGTACATAAGAATGCGGTGTCGTGATTGGCTTACAAGATACATGGCGGCACTTCAAGCCAATCACGGCATCGCATTCTTATGTACTATGTTGTTATGCAAGCCTGTGGATATGCCCTCAATCAAATAACGTCTACCTATGGAGCGATAAAGTTTAAACAACCGTAAAGATATGTTATGCTACGCATTAGGGTGGCTCAAAAAAACCGACTATTTTTTTTTACTTTATACTCTGAAAAATCGGTTGCTAGTCACCTCTAGAAAATTCTCACCAAATATGAGCTCTTAATTTTAATAAAAAGTTTCTCCGCTTTACAATTTTCCATTTTTTCCTCAGTATTAGAAACAAAAATTCATATCTCTTTGACAACTCTTCGTTAAAAAGTATCTCTTCTCATATTCTTGTAGGAAATCGAACGCTCTACAAAAAAGGTCTCTTACAATTTTTTCGTAAACCTCACCGTTTAAAAGATATCAAAGGTTAAAGTTTGATTATTTTAAGAGACATTTCTGTTTTGCTTATGAATTTTATAACTCGCTTACAAAAAATTGTTATGAATTGCTCAATTTATAGTTTTGTAGAAAATTAACTGCTCTACAAAAATGGTCTCTTATGATTTGCGATTAAATTAAGCGTTTAAAAGATATTCATCGTCAAACTTCAATGCATACTAATTTTAATAGTTTTTGATGAATATTTCGAAAAATTTCAATTTAATTTATGAGTTTCACGAAAATTTATACAAATTTGAGTTCCTATGAAAAAAGAAATGTTTTAAACTATTTGTCTCGTTTTTTTTTAGTCCCACGTATGTTTGATTATATTGAAAAAAAAAAATTAGTGCATTCTTTCTAACTCAGAGTCAATGACTTATTAAATTTTGAAAAAAATAATAATAAAATAATAAGTTATTATAAAGATAAATTTTATGAAAATATTATTAAAATAAAAAAGTTTCAAATAAATTTTCTAAGGGAAACTTTTATAAGAGCTACTCTTAAGATAGAAATTCAAATTTGTATTAATTTTCGTGAAACTCATAAATTAAGTTGAAATTTTTCGAATTATTCATCAAAAACTATTAAAATTACTAAGCATTGAAGTGTGACGATGAATATCTTTTAAACGCTTAATTTAATCGACAAATCATAAGAGACCATTTTTGTAAAGCAGTTAATTTCCTACAAAACTATGAATTCATAACAATTTTTTGTAAGGGAGTTATAAAATTCAAAAGAAAAACAGAAAAGTCTCCTAAAATAATCAAACTTTAACCTTTGATGTCTTTTAAACGGTGAGGTTTACGAAAAAATTGTAAGAGACCTTTTTTGTAGAGCGTTCAATTTCCTACAAGAAATTGAGGAGAGATACTTTTTAACGAACAGTTGTCAAAGATATGAATTTTTGTTTCTAATACTGAGGAAAAAATGGAAAATTGTAAATCGGAGAACCTTTTAAGAGCTCATATTTGGTGAGAATTTACTAGAGGTGTCTAGCAACCGATTTTTCAGAGTATAAAGTAAAAAACAAAATAGTCGGTTTTTTTGACCTACCGTACTACGCATTCCATTATTCAGGATGGCCCAACTCTATTTACTCAGCGATTTTATCGAAAACTAAAAGAGATAATCAGGTTCTGCAAAAAACACCTTGGGACAATAATATCTATAAAAAGTAGTCAAAAATTAAATCCACCCCCTAACCTCCCCTCTAACTTACCCCTAACTTTATTTTTTTTTAAATAGCACCCTATATTTCTTCGGTTGTTTTGGATAGTACTTGAGCTTGCAAATATAATGATATATTATACTTGCTAAGTTTGAGTTTTTTAACAACCACCTGATGTCAACTATATTTTCCGATTTTCCCGAAAACTGAAATAAATAATTTTTGCTAAAACCAGTTTAAACAATATAACAATATCTAGAAAAAGTGGCCTAAAATATAATCCACCCCTATACCCCGTTCCAAAACTTACCCCCAACTTTATTTTTTTAAATACCACATACGCAAGACCCTAAGGTTGCGAAAAAAATGGTATTAGTTTTGTTAATAGAGTAAATGTACTTGTACAATGTTAGGCTTTGTAGGATTATTGCTTAGACACTGGTTTAAGGCCTATCCAGAAGCTTGCATAAGAACATAAAACATAAGAATGCGATGCCGTGATAGGCTTACAAGATACATGGCGGAATATTATGCCAATCACGACATCGCATTGTTATATACTATGTTGTTATGCGAGCCTGTGGATATGCCCTTACACGAAAAGTATTATTATAGTTTTTTTAACCTCTTATATTTTTAAACGTTTTTTACCATTTCTTAAACTCAAAAATAGCAAACATAATAAACCATTGTATTTGCAAAAGTTCTATCCAGTGTAACCAAACAAATAATAGTGGTTGTATTTAAAAAATAAAGTTAAAGGTAAGTGGGAGGGCTTCTGGGAGTAGGTCGATTTTATTTTTGGCTAATTTTATAGATATTGTTGTATTATTTAAACTGGCTTTTGCAGAATTTGATTATCTAAATCATTTAGTTTTCGGGAAAACTGCTGCCAAATATAGTTGAAATCAGGAGATGGTTGATAAAAGTTCTTTACTTACTGTTCATTGAACAGTGTTTAACTTAAAAATAGCAAGTATATTATATTATTGTATGTAAAATCTCAAGGTCTATTCAAAACAATCCAAAAGTTATAGGGTTGCCATTTAAAAAAAAAACAGGGGAGGAGGGTTGAGGGGTGGTTTTTATTTTCAGCTACTTTTTTTAGAGATATTGTTGTCTCATTTAAGATATTTTTTGCAGAACTAGATTATCTCTTTTGATTTTGAGAATCGCTGGGTAAATGGAGTTGGACACCCTGTATAGTATATGATGCATATAAAAAGAAATATATTGTGAATAGTATACAGTGTATACACTGTATACTACATGTATGCCATTCACAATATATTGCATTTTCCCAAATACTTAGAAGCAAGTTAAAATTTTTCAAAACGCAAAATAAAATATTGCTGGCAACAAAAGAATACTTTTCCTGCGGGCGGCCTATAGTAGGTCCAGGTTAAAACGAAAAATCAAGTTTTTTGAAGAAAAATACATTTTTTTGAGACGAAAAAATCAAAACTAAAAAAATTTCAAAAAAAAAAATCTTTTTCTTACTACCACTGCTCACTACTAGGTAAGTTGACATTACTTAATCAAAAAGTCGATAGTAATGAAAAGTACTATAACGAGCACACTTACTTACCCCCAACTTTTTTTTTTTTTAAATACCACCCCTATAATTTTTGGTTTGTTTTGCATAGACCTTGATTTGCATAGATCTTGTGAATACAGTGGTATTAGTTTTGTTTATAGGGTAAATGAATGTGTACAATGCACACAGGCGGAATTTTCTAAATTCATGGCCAAAACCCTCGAAAGCGAAATTGCTTCAAATAGTTGCCTCTATCGTTTTTTCTCTTCTCTATGAACTGTACCAATAGATGGTGCCAAAGTCATTTTTCTGTCAAAATAAATAAACCGAAAATGTCAGTTCAAAAATCGGGTTTCAAGAAACTAATTTTGAAACGTTATTTTTCCCGAAAAATCAAGTTTTTTTAATATAAATATCAAAGTTGTTGCTTTTTTTAAGCAGGTTTTTAAAATGGATTTAAATTCCGTAGGTATGTACCTATTTATTATTTTTACAAAAAAGTATTGTTTTTGATTATTGATTTTAAAAGGGGAAGTCATAAGTTTTAGTCTGTAAATTTGGTTGCTTTTTTTAAAACTTGTATTACGCAAAAAGTTTCAGATTAATCAGCATTAAGCAACTTTTTTACACTTGGTTAAGAAGATTAATGTGTTTGCTAATTATTAAAATACAAATTTGCTGCTAATATCTCCCGTCCGTCCCTCCCCAAACCTAAAAAATGTCTAAGACAGGCAGATTTAGTTTTAGGTATTTCTGCAGTAAAAAATAATACTGCCAACAAAATAATACTTTCACCTGTAGGTCTAGGTTTATTAATAAACTAAAAAAAAATTGAAAAACCAAAAAATTTTCAAAAAATATTTCAAATTTTTTTTTTTAAATGTTTACAAAAATATTTTTATCACATTTTACCCCTTACCCCGTCTAGATATTCACCATCTGCAAATTTTGATATGGGCGGCAGCCATATTGGATCAGCCATTTTGTAAAAATTAAAATAAGTATTACATTCGTAATCAGCGACCTCAAAAACTCCTGTACAATGGTTTTTAGTAAAAAATCTGCAAATTTTGATATAGGCGGCAGCCATATTGGATCCGCCATTTTGTAAAAATTAATTTGAATGTTAAATTTGTATTCATCAGCCCAAAAACCCCTAAATACAAATTTTGGTATAAATTGGAGCTTATTAAGGGTTTTGGCAATGAATTTAGAAAATTCCGCCTGTGTGCAATAGGCTTTGTTTATAGAAAAAAGTTTCTTAATCCTTAATCTTATATTAATTAACTTAATAATCTAATGAATTGGTTATTACACATTTCAAAACGTCATAATTAAAATTTGTTTGTGAAGGATTATTAGACAATGGTTTATACGAAAAGGATTCCACCCCCAGGCATAATAAAAAAAAGGTCAAGAACTCTTTTGGAGACCATTGTATTCATACTTATTTTGAGGCGGTGTATCAGAATTTGAGGACAAAATAGCACCTCATCGAGTTCAGCGTCTAAAAGTACATAGAAATACAATGGTCTCCGAAAAAATTCTTGACCTTTTTTGCCTGTGGCCGAAAAATAAAACAAAAGAAAAGTCTTTCTTTATGAAAATGTTTTCTATCCGAAAACCGTTACTTTTTACTACATACATAAAAAAATATATTATTATATTATTATATGGATTATAATTATTTGGCACCAGAAAAAAAAAATGATGAAAAAATGTAATTTTTTTGAAAGAAAATATCCTTAGTAATACTAAAAAAGACTTTTAAAAAATACATGCTTACGAGGATTTTTATTGAAGAATCTTTTGGAAAATTTTCAATGCACTTGTTATATTTCTACTAAAAAAAAACAAAAAAAAATTGAAAAGTGATATAACTTACTTTCATTGAAGAATATGAGTGCATTTCCAAGCAGAGGATAATAAGGAGGTGCTTTAAGATTCTTGGAAAATTCGATAAGACTCCTTTGATAAAAAAATCGGAAATAGGCATATACTATCGATATGGATAAAACAAACAAAACCACTAACATTGTAGAAACTCAATATTAGACTATTTTAAATAAAAGAATAACTGAATTGAACCCGCTTACTTAACTAAAAATAACTAAAGGTTAACCAGCCTATCAGAATCATTTATACATATTTCAGCAGTCTGCAATTATCTTTTTATTGGATTTAAATAATTTATTGATTTAAGGTTCCAGCCAAAAGTTAAGCATTTTCGAACACGATTCTAATATCCATAGGGTTTAGAACCTAGAATGCGATTTAAAATATTGTGACCCACTGCTCCCTGGCGCCGCCTTACCGAATAGAAAATTGAAAAATATTGCAAATTATATTTTTTGTTTTGTGATATACACATTCTAAATAGTGCGATCTTAACTTGAACGAGTTTAGATATTAAATTTAAAACATATAAATAAGACAACTTGAACTATCTTTTTGCATATATTTGATATTTTCAGTTTTTAAAGTAAGGGGGTATGGTGTTTTTTAAATAAAAAAGGGGGTCTTGAGATACATTCTTTTAAAGCGTATAAAATTCTCTATTTGACGATATTCTTGTTTTTATTTTTATTTTTTTTTGGGTTTAAAATAGGGTTGAAAATGTCTTTAAAAAAATCAAAAGTGTTGAGAAATTATGAATCTCATGATGCAAAAATGTAAATTATACTTTTAAACTAATTTAAATGATATAAACAAAAATGACTTTTTTGAAAATTTTCGTTTGGACTTGGACTAAAGTAAAAAAGCTTAAAACACGTAAATGCTTTATAAAGGAAAATTCGCAAATTAAAAAAAAAACAATACCTTTGGTTCTACTTCTTCTACTTTTAATATAATTTTTTCTTGCTTTTTAGGGTCGCATTCAATCCAAATTTTTTAAGGGGGCCCCTAATTTTTTTTAGATATCAAAAAGGGCAAACGAGGGCCCCAACATACCTCTCTCGGTGATATAAAATTTGTTCTGGTATTTTGAGATTCAAACTCTCCAGGAGCCCCTTAAAAATAATTAAAAATGGTAAAATAATAAAATCTATGAAATGCAACTCTTTTAATATTTTGTTATAAAATGTTTATTTTTTGTTAAGGTTTGTCAAAATTTGTTATATTACTAACACGTAAATGCTTAATAAAGTGAAAAGCGCAAATTAAAAAAAATACATTTAGCTCTTCTTTTTCTTCTTCTTTCTTAATTATGATTTTTTTTTGCAATTCAAGGTCGCATTTAATCCAAATTTTGAAAGGGGCCTCTATTTTTTTTGAGATGCCAAAAGGGGCAAACGAAAATCCAAACATACCTCTATCGATGATATATTTCTTTTTGTTTTCTGAGATCTAATTTACTTATTCAAGAGCTATTTTCAATACCTTTATATTTACATTAAGTAAAAAATAATGTAAAAAATATTTAATTTTTGACTTGTATGCTGTGTAGAATAAAGTAAAACGAATTTGTATTTCAGCATATATATGTATTTAAAATAGGCCTAGCGCTTTCGATCAAAAGATCATCTTCAGGGCTTAGCTCTGAAAAGTAGGATAACAAAAAATTAGGAGGCTATGAAAGTAAGGTTAGGAATAAGTAATAAATAAGTAAATTTACAAGGGGTACTTACTCGTCAGAGCTGATTACAACAGAATGAGAGGTAGATTAAAAATATGGGAACATCACAGTTAAAAAGTTGCACAGATTAAAATAATAAATATATAAATAAACAAAAATTTTTGACATGATGACAATTAAAAAGTATATAGAACTAAAAACATTACTAATTTAAAACACTAGAAACTAAAGCGGCAAACTTTAAAAAAATTAAATTAAATTTTTGAAAATTGGTTTGAATTTTTGATTTAATTCAGTTTGATTGTTTAGACAAAGATCTTTTTTATTTTTAATGCCCAAATATATTTCCAAATCTTCTAGTAATGACATTTTTAGATCGTATTTATGGCAGGTCAAAAAATGGAGGATTTTACTATCATTATCAATATTAAAAACGTGATTATTATATTCTAGATGATGACCAAAAACTGATTTGTTGGTTCTAGTTAAATGTTCTTTACAGCGTATTTCGAAACATCTAGAAGTTTTCCCTAAATAAAATTTTTGACAGATTGGGCAAGTTAGTTTATATACACCAGACTTTTTACTTAGAGGTATAGGGTTTTTTGTGTTGACTAGATTATGACTTAAAGTGTTGGAAGTTTTAAATGCAATTTTTTTGTTGCAGTCTTTAAATATGTTGGATATTTTATACGAAAATGAGCCGATGTATTACTAGAAGATTTGGAAATATATTTGGGCATTAAAAATAAAAAAGATCTTTGTCTAAACAATCAAACTGAATTAAATCAAAAATTCAAACCAATTTTCAAAAATTTAATTTAAAATTTTTAAACTTTGCCGCTTTAATTTCTAGTGTTTTAAATTTGTAATGTTTTTAGTTCTATATACTTTTTAATTGTCATTATGTCAAAAATTTTTGTTTATTTATATATTTATTATTTTAATCTGTGCAACTTTTTAACTGTGATGTTCCCATATTTTTAATCTACCTCTCATTCTGTTGTAATCAGCTCTGACTAGTAAATTTACTTATTTATTACTTATTCCTAACCTTACTTTCATAGCCCCCTATTTTTTTGTTATCTTACTTTTCAGAACTAAGCCCTGAAGATGATCGAAAGCGCTAGGCCTATTTTAAATACATATATATATATATATACTGAAATACAAATTCGTTTTACTTTAAAAAATAATGTAACGATGGGGTCCTTATCCCTTTTGAAAAGCATTTATCTTAAATATATTTTATTTATCGGACCAACCGACTTGGAAAAAAAAATAATTATTGTAACATGTAAAAATCAATTTTTGGTTTACATATTTTATACTTTTAGGGAATCTTCAAGTAATTTGACAGATTTGCAACGAAATTGTCGTATATGTACAGATGTTTATGGATCAAATGTTTATGGATCCACATACATTTATGCATATTCATCCCTTTTGTCACAAAATAAATATGGCTTAATCGATAAATTTAAATTGTTTTAATACTATATAACTATCAAAGTCAAAGCCACCTACACGAAAAAAATAATTCATTTAATTTACAAAATTTGCACATTTACTGTAAGTATCTTTCAGCGGGTTAGGCTGAAATTTCTATATGTTGTAGTCCTTAAGCTACGGTTTCCTCCAAAAGTAGTAGTCGCTAATGACTATGACCGGGTAGCCGCAACCAGGTCGTTGAACCTATCTGTTTTCCTCGGTCTCGACAGTCGCTATTCTGTTAGCTGGGCATTTTATATGGCTTTGTTTGCGAGTTTGTGCCTTCCAATCAGTATGAATATGTCTAAAAAGTCGGTCCTGGCAGCCAGGATCCTTAAGGTGTATTAACTATCAGAAAAAAATCATAAAATATTCAGAAAACGTAGAACGCAGTCAAACCAAATTAAAGTTATAAATATTTAAAAAAAATAATATAAATATACGAATTGTACTAATTTGACAACTAAAAGACAGTTTATTAAATAAAAATATTTTTTGGGTACGAAAAATAAAAAAAAAAACAAATAAAAATAAAAAAAAACCGTATCAAAACAATGTTTTAAAACAACGTATTAAAAAAAAAAAAAAACATTTTTTAACATCCCTACAAGTTCAAACTATTACATACCTGCCATAAGTATTTCCACTCTGCTGTACAGCTGTACATTCCACAGCGTGCAATGGAAAAAATAAACACTTGCCACAGCGCACACCTGTTCACACACTGTCAAATTCGTGACGAATTAGTCGTACGTCTGCTCCCGGAGCGGTCAAGCGACCGGCGACCAAACGAACGGCTGCCGGTAGTTAGTAGTAACGACTCGGCAGCAGCTAGGAAAACAGGGACATTTAAAATGCATTGGAAATGTCTCAACGACTCGGCCGCTGCTACCCGGTCGCAGTCGTCAGCGACTGCGACTTTTGGAGGAAACTGTAGCTTTAGTTCCCTGAACAAAACTGGCTAGGTCGCGCCTCCAACATTTTTGGAGTAATATCCATTTAAAAATAGGCCCGTTTCCTTGAATTTTATGAATTAATGGACTGTATCTCGAAAACGACTAACACTGGAGCAAGGTTTGCTCAGCAAACATTTATTTTTAATAATTTTTAAATTTGTCAAAAATTTGATATTGGCGTGCAGTAACTCAAAATTATTTGACCTAGAGAATTGCGGTATACAATAATATTGTATAACAATATATTATATTGTTATGATATACGCGCCGATCCAGGTAGGGCTGACGACATGGGTCACAGATTTGTCTGATTAATTTTTTTTTGTGTAGCCCACCGATGTCTAAGAAAAATCTCCACGGGATTTCATACAAAAACTTCCCGTTTTGAAAATATGATTTCTTTAATTTTTGTTAAATTTTTTTAAATTTGTCAAAAATTTGATATTGGCGTGCAGTAACTCAAAATTATTTGACCTAGAGAATTGCGGTTTTCACCAATAAAAAATATATACTTTTTTCTATTAAATCGTATTAATTTAGTTTCGATATTTATTTGTTTTTTTAAGATGGCGGCAAAAAAATGGCCTTATTTTTTATGCTTAAAAGCATACATAAATACCTTTTTTCACTACTAGCTTTAGAACATACCATTATTATATTATTCACAACGCCTGCGCTAGAATAATATTATATGTAGTTTCGAATTTTCAAAAAAAAAATAAATAAATTATCTTAGACAAAAACTCTTGGATATAAACTTGTTTCATGAAAAAATAAGCAACTTGGTTTGGAATTTTTTTTTTTGAATGTACTTCCGTCCGTCCGTCTGTCTGTCTGTCCGTCTGATGTCACGTTTTTCTTTACACGATAACTCAAGAATGAATAACCCGATCGACTTGAAAATTACAGGAAAAATCAAGTTCTATTGTTTTTGAAAGCAATCCCCCCAAAAACAAAAAAATTATGGTAACCCCCAATTAAAAAAAAAAATGGAAAAACACCGATTAATGTAACTTTTTCAGGAAAAATTATTTTTATTATAAGGATCAATTCTACCAATTTTGAAAGTGGTCCCTCCAAAAACAATTTTTTTTTCATTTTTTTTTTTGTTTTTTGGGATCATTTTTTCTTTCCTAGTAGGAGATAATTTTATAAACAATTGAAAACTGTCACTAGTAATTAAAATTTTCTGTCCCTACTAATTCTACGTCTAACCACACGTTAGTGGTACTATGTACTTAAGACACACAAGTCTTCACCTTGCTACCATTCAAAGTCTCCAGACTAGGAGAGGTATGAGTAGTTGTCTACATCTAGCAATGGATGGCGCACAAGTCTACATCAATCTAATGACTATATTCCTTTTGCGAATAAAGTCTAAAAACGTTTTCTTAATCAGCGTGCTGACTCTTGGTACTGAAGAGAGTAACCAGCCCAAAACCGTCAGTCTGGCAATATCACTCTGTACGATAATTAGAAAATAGATTGATGGAATAATAAATTAATATTTTTATAATTTTGTTTAAAATTCAAAATTTCTGTCCTTACATATCTATAGTTAATATGTATAGTCAATATTGTAGTGTGTAAGAAATTAGTCGTAAAATGTTTCGATTTAGTGACCTTTATAAAAATTTCCCTCATAATTCGGCAAAATTATTCCGTAAGCCTATGTTTCTGTGTTTATTTTCAACGTTGATGAGTCATAACTGAGTTTACGCCGACTACTGCTTATAAGTATATCCATATATTTTTACACATTTTAAACATATAAAAACGCTACTATAGCCGTCGCAATTACTATAGGCTATTATACCTCTCACTTGCAGGCATGCTCCCTTATGACGCTTAAAGCGAAAGTTGAGAGCGCGCCTGGCCTATAGTGAAAATTATTACTATAGTACTGTAAAATTTTAGTGAACGAATTAGTTCAGATAATACCTAAACTACGGTAGAGAAGACTATTATAGCCTCGCACTCTTATATCCCTCGATGCTACGCACCTCGGGGTGTAATACTCTCGGCAATAAAAAATTTCTTCTCTACCTTGGTATATAATTATTATTGTTTACAAGTTTACAACAGTTGACTTCAAGGATAAATAAATACGTAAATCATATAAGTTAGTTAATTTAGTAGCCCAATAAAATTTTATTAGATAGTGGATTATTTTAAAAAATTTATAGGTATAATTTAACTTTTAGGAAATATGTCATTATACTACTCACAGCACCTGTGTTAGAATAGTATTATACGGTAGTTTCGAATTTTCCAAAAATTTCAAAAATCGTCCTAAACAGAAAATTCTTGGATACAAATATGTTTCATGAAAAAATAAGAAACTTTTATATGTTTTTGTCAGTCTGTGGGTCTGTCCGGTGTCACGTTTTTTGTAGACACGATAACTCAAGAACGAATAATCCGGTCGACTCGAAATTTTCAGGAAAAAAACAAAACAAAAACAAAAATAAATTTTAACCTAAAAACAAAAAAGTTATGGAGGGTTAAAATGAAAAAAAAAAATTTTTTTTTTTGAAATTTTATTTTGCTTATAGTTAAAAAAAAATAAAAAAAAATCTAAATTTTTCAAAAAAAGTTTTTATTTTTTTTTTGTTATTTTTTTAAGTATTTGGAATATACCATTTACCTCTCCATTTATTGTGAGTACTGTGAGTATGAAATGAAATGCGTAACATTACATAACTTCCCGGCTTGTTTATTTATCAATAAAGAAATTAAATAATGAGTTTTTTATATTTATTCAAATTATACCTATAAATATGTATGTTTATACAGGGTGGTCTATTTATCATGAAAATCCTTAAATTTCAATAACTACTGGATATATCAATAAAAGTTTTTATTTAATATGTTTAGGTGGCACAATGGACAAAAGTGTAAACATATTTTAAACGGAAAGGTGGGTCGTGTGATTCATAATTTTTTTTACCTTATATGTAATTTTAATTAAAAAAAAATAAAGGTACTAAATTTTTAATTTTTTTTGTTAAAAAATGCGATATTTTTAGATTTTCTTTTGAAATTTTCATTTATATAATTTCAAATTAGTTTAGAAGTATAATTAACGTTTTGTGTCATAAAATTAATCATTAAACAAAAATTGTATGTTTTTTTTTAAGGAAATTTTGACAAAAATTTAATTTTCAACACTTATTTAACACCCTCAAAAAAATGTTGAAAACAAAAATTAAATAAAAAATATATATTCAAATAGATTACTTTAGGAACTTTAAAGTAATATATCACAGGACCCCCTTTCCGTTTAAAAAAGAATGCTTGCCCTTGTCCCCTGCCTTCATTCTGACAACATATTAAATAAAAACCGTTTTGTTCTCCCATTAAGCTATAATAACGTCTGCTCCAAAGTTTTTTTAATATACCGGGTGGTTTTTCTGGAGGTAAATAATCAAATTTACAGGGTGTCTACAAGACCATATTTGGAGTTATATCACCTAAAGTATTTTTTTTACTTCCGGTTTAACCGGAAATGGTCCTAACTTTTGAATTTTAACTGGAGCATCCCATATATTTTTACATATTTGGATTTTCCTTTAAATTCTTTGTATTATTTCAAGTTTTTGTCAAATTTTGACAACTTTTATCATTTTTAAATAAAATTCATGGATCAAATAGTAGAAAAATACGAATTATTAAAAAAATTGTTTGCTTTAAATTTTACAGGAAAACTAAACTTGGAAAAACACATTTTTTTGCTTTTACTAGAATTTTTGTCTTTATTACTAAAAAGAATATTTTTTCCCTTTACAATGAAACCAAAAAGTAAAAATTTATTTTTATTATCTCTTTAAAATAAAATGAAGTTAAAATAATATGTATTATGCTCGCGCGCCTATGTGTCGGTGTTTACATCAAAGGAACTAGTCAGCTCCATGCAATACACTTAGCGTATATTATTTTACAAAGCTATATTATTTTAAAGAGATAATGAAAATATATTTTAACTTATCATACCGGCTAAAGAGAGAGAGTTCCTAGTTTGGTTTGATTTTTTGTTGCTTGGTGTTTTTTTTAATGGGGGTGTTGGTTTACGTTAACGTTGGTTTTGCGCCTGTTTGGTGTTTTTTTTTTTTGTAACCCCAAAAACTCCTATATACCAATTTTGATGAAAATATTAAAAACATTTAAAAAAAATTACCCCCTCATTCCCACGGGGGTAAAGTTTATTAACAGATTCAATTTTAGCAACCTTAAAATCCCCTATACACGGTGTATTTGAAATAGCGTCGGAAATTTTAACAGATGATTCTACATCATAAAATATGACAAAAAGTTCCTATAAACATATGTCTAAAAATGCGTCATAAGGGAGCTACGCCCCTTTGAAAGTGGCTGAAAAAAACGGTTTTTATTTAATAACTCAGGAACCCTTTGAGATATATCAACAAGGTTTTGCACGTCAACTAATCCTACTAAGGCCCGTTTTTATGTGTTATTTTCATGTATTTATTTCAACCAGGGGTGTGCGAAACGGGGGGGGGGGGGCTTATCAGTTTTTTGTCCCATTCTTTTTCTGTGTAACTTTTTTGCAATTTTATTTTTGAAATATGATTCCACAGGTCAAAATACATAAAAAAGGTACTCTTGTTGTAATACTGTAGGATTAACCGTTTTCGAGAAAAATTCATTTGAAGGTAAAATTCCACGGTTCGAGGACGAAAAATTAAATACTAAAATGTTGAAAACCAAAATTTTAATGATGCAGGGCGAATGTACATTAAAAACTAAGAAAAAAACCTCATATACAGGTACTTCCAAAAATCAATCCTAATGGAGCTATGGTCTCCTAAATATGCACCATTTTTAAAGGGCTATGGTAGCTTTAAAAGCGTTTTTTCGACCTACATGTATGGAAACTTTTTTTCTTAGTTTTTGATGTAGAATAACATTGCATCATTAAAATTTTGGTTTTCGACATTTTAGTATTTAATTTTTCGTCCTCGAACCGTGAAATTTCACCTTCAAATGAACTTTTCTAGAAAACGGTTAATCCTACAGTATTACAACAAGAGTACCTTTTTTATGTATTTTGACCTGAGGAATCATATTTCAAAAATAAAATTGCAAAAAAGTTACACAGAAAAAAGTTTGGGACAAAAAACTGATAAGGCCCCCCCGTTTCGCACACCCCTGGTTTAAATAATTCACGTGCAAAACCTCGTTAACATATCTCAAAGGGTTCCTGAGTTATTAAATAAAAACCGATTTTTTAGCCAATTTCAAAGGGGCGTAGCTCCCTTATGACGCATTTTTAGACATATGTTTATAGGAACTTTTTGTCATATTTTATCATGTAGAATCACCTGTTAAAATTTCCTACACTATTTCAAATACACCCTGTATAGCAATTTTAAAATGTTTGTAAAAAAATATACTCTAGCTTAAAAGGTTCTTAAGTTATCGTGCCCACAAGATTTCCCGGACAGAAAGACCGACCCATCAATCGACAATTTTTTTTGCTAGACATTGAGGCTAAAAATACGCAAAAAAATTGAACATTTTTGCAGGAATACAAGGCTTTCCCAAAATTTTGAACATTTTCAAAATAGGAAAGCCAAACGAGCCAAAATGGGGCCGACTCATCTTGTAGTACATTAAATATTAAAGAGATTTATATAAATAAAAGTTTTTTTATATGACGGAGTTTTAGAGTACTGCTTAATAGAAAGACAAAAAATATAATAAAATGAAGGAATTTTGTAAAAAAAATGTTAAAATAATATGTTTAATGTTTTATATCAATGTTAATTATATATTAGTTATAGTTAATATACAGCGAAAAAAATAAATGAATTGATTGAATTTTACGGTATAAAATTAATAATTCTTTTATAAAGCAAATAAAGATTTTTTAATGTACATATCATGTTTAAAATATCATAACAACTACATTTTTTGCCGATTTATGAAAATTTTTGTTTATATATACAAGTTAACGAATATCTATTTACTTTTTCGATATTCATTACTGACTTTTGGCCAAATTTTCTGCTCTCCTGGCCCATAGTGTATGTTTGAAAAGTGTATGTATTTGCCTACATTCTAAACCAGTCTTGGAAAAAGATAATTTCTTTTTTCTAAAAAAAAACATTATATGCGATTCTCCATAAACAAATTAACTAAAATATGGAAGTATTTTTTACTAGTTAAACTTTTTAGCTAGGTCAGATATATTTTAATATAAAGGACAGTTTTAAAAAATAGAACCAATAAGGGTTATCATTTATTACTAAAAAATTCGATAAATATAATACGAATTTATATGAACGTAATTTTCAATTTAAACAGATTCATTAAAGAGTTGTACTGCAGAAGAAGACATATCCAAAAATCTCTGAGACTGTTACTACTGGAAATACAATTTTAATTTTTCATACATAATTTGGAATGAGTACATATGTGACATGGTACTGGTATGTGATATAGTACTAGTAAAATATGAAGTTTTAATTATTGTCCCTTACTTTTTTTACAAAATATTTTGTTTTGGATTTTCATCAAGCAAGAGAGGAAATTAAAAATCGCACAGTGAATATTTTTAAAACAGATTTGAATATTGGATGTGGGAATATACTGCGTAGTTTATTTTATAAAAAATAACTATATTCTATAAACAAACATATACTATTCAAACCTGTTGTAAAAATATTTACTGTTTGATTTTTAATTTATTCTCTTGCTTAATGAAACAGACCATAGTTTTCTTATGAAAAGGATATATCAACTTTTGATTAAATTTGAATAAATTGGATTTGTTTTTGTTTTGAAAGGAAACAAACTGGCAACATAAAAAAATAGTTCTGACAACAAAATAATACTTTCCGCTATGGGCTAGCTTCATTAAAATCAAAAAACAACAAAAAAAATCAAAAAACTATTTCAAACATTTTTTTTTCCAAAAAAGTTTTTTTTTTATTTTAGCTACTTTTAGCTACTGGAGTTGCCAAATCGAGTTTACAGTTATAGTCGTAGGTGCAACTTCCTTGCAAAACAACTTTACATTACGATATTTCAAGAACGCTTTGACAGAAAGACTTGAAATATCGTAGTGTAAAGTTGTTTTTCAAGCGACTTGCTCCTTTAATAATAGCACTAGGCAACACGGTTTCTTGCCCTGATTGGAGTCATATGTTTTTTAACTAATTTTGGGTCGCTGAAACCGAATCTGCCCTCAGAATATTTTTATTACCTAAGTTTTCTGAGAAAAATGAGATAAAAATGTTAAAAAATCATTATTTTATCGCTCTTTTGTTCTAAAATCATGGAAGACAAAAATATTCCGAGGACAAATTTAGATTCGGCGACTCAATATTAGTTAAAAAATACCCAACTTAAAACATGAAAACTTTACATTCATAGATAGAATAAAAAGGGATATTATGAAAAAAAAATTAAAAAAAATGGATAATGTGACAAAACTAAGTAGGGGTGGAGGGTAAGGAGAAGGGTGCATAAGGTGACAAGCTTATCACCACGTACTCGTGCTAAAAATTTTCAAAAATCATTACTAGGGGGTCAAAAATGAACTAAAAAAATTTTACGTAATATGGTTCTTATGTAATAAAGTAACATTTCTATTATGTAGAACCATTAAAAAAACAAAAAAAAACACACAATATTTTGTTTTATAAGACGTGCTCGATTTTTTTTAAGGTCAAATTTGGATTCTGCGCCTTTAAATTGATAAGAAAAATATATTTTTTGGGCTCGGGAAAAAAGTTTACACTGTGTACTTTAATATTGTTTCTTTTTCATTTATTTACTTTTTACGAACAAACTGAGCAAAATAAAAAAAATATTTGTATATATATTTTTGTAGAGAATTTTATAATCAACAAATTAAGTTCTGTAAAAATTTTATACAGATTTGATAGTTTTGCCACAAAAGAGCAGTTAAGTAAACTCTGCACTTTCATTTTAAGCTTTTTATTTTTTTTTCGCGTACTTACTCTGACAATCGGTCCTTAGCATATATATTTTTGAGTTCCTCGCATTTTTTTAATATACCCTAATATTTTCAAAATCCTGGACTTATATCTCAAAAATTTTAGGTGCTGAAATTTTTCTAAGGTCAGATTCGGTTTATAAGCCCTCGAATTAGTAAGAAAATTTTACTTTCGGATCGGGGCAAAAAAAAAGTTGAGATTTGTTGCCTAGTGTAGTGTAACTTGAATTGAGCTGGGGTGCGGTAAAAGTATTAGGCACCATAAGCAAGCTATAGAAGAGAAAAAGATGCAAGTTGCTTGTAAAACAAGTTTACACTACGAAATTTCAAAAACGCTTTGACCCAGTGACTTGAAATTTGGAACAAAGATTTTCTAAGTAGTAAACAATTTGTTCCAAATTTCAAGTCTCTATGTCAAAGATTTCTTAACATATCGTAGTGTAAAGTTGTTTTGCAAGCGACTTGCATCTTTTTCTCTACTATACTATTTTTCAATTTTCTGTAAACTTTTAGGCCATCTAGAAAACAGGGGCGTCTTTTGAGATTTTTAGAAAAACATATGTGGATTTGTCCACTTTTGATTATTAACTCATATTTTGTCATGCCAAATCAATCGGATCTGTTTAGCTTAGGTCTATAAAAAGTTAAAAAATCCTTAGCTCTATACTGCCCTACTACGCTAGAAAGCAGAAACTCCATTTGTCGCATAGCAACGTTTTCACTTCAAATCTGATAATGATAATAATCTGATAATGTTTTGAAAACGCTTCTATGCGACAAATGGAGTTTCTGCTTTCTAGCGCAGTAGGGCAGTATAGGTATTTTACCCGATAGAGTCAAAAACTCTTCTTTACAAAAACTGGATATGTCTAGTTTTGCGGTTCAACTCCTCAATTAAACTAATTACTTAGTTAAATATCTTTGTTTTTAAAAACATTCTTGTTGGTCTTGACTCTTTAACAAGAAAACATATTGTAGTTATAATGTGCGACCTGTACAAGGCCTTTACATGATTATACTATTCACAGCACGTAAGTGCTAGAATAGTATAATACGGTAGTATTGAATTTTCCAAAATAGTCAAAAAATTCTTGGATACAAATGTGTTTTATGAATCAATTACTAACTTCAAAATTATCCAATTCCAATTCCAATAATGGCATTTTCCATATTATAGTTTGCCAGCTCGATCTAATATAATTTTCGGCTTACGCAAAACCGTCTCACTCTATAGTGATGTTTGCGCAGATGCCAACTTATAAAAAAATTATTTTTAAAATTTATAAAAAAATTGACTTTACATGTTCAACAGTTCCACGTCAAAATTTAACTACACAATAAAAAAACATAAATATTCCGAAATTCCTGAACTTTGCTATTAAAGTAATATTATCACGAAACAACATAAAATAAAATAAATCAGGTAAAGTGCATATCTACGATAGCAGGCTGATAGAGGAATAAATCCGCCGAAGCGGCCACATCCGTTTCTTACAAAGAACACGCTGCGACTCTTCAAAATTATGTGTCTGCCTGTCGTTCAGTCTGATGTCACGTTTTTTTGTAAACAAGATAACTCGAGAACGAATTATCCGATCTAAAAAATATCAGAAAAAATCAAGTTCAATGAGAGGAAGATTAATATTAGTTGCGAAAACAATCCCCCAAAAAACAAACTTGTTGGAATTAAAAAATATTTTCTAAAAAATTGAGCAACTTTGTTTTGGTGATTAAATCTAATGTATTAGTCTATAGTTACTTAAACACTCGTTTTTTATAGACCCGGGCCTTTTTTCATAAAATGTGGTGCTTTGCTGAGGGGTACGTTTTAAACGTATAAATTTGAAATATCTATGCTGGAGTTGCTAAGGATCCAAGAAAATAGAACTTGGTTATGCAATCGTTATTTGCAATTGAAAATCGGTTCACTGAATCTCTATAATGGGGCACAAATAGGTAATTTTTTTAAAATTTGTAATTTCAAAAAACTTGGAGTTTATAAAGTATTGTAGGACATGTAATAGCTGATATAAAAGCTCTTTTTATGCTGATTATGACTTAGTTAAATTTTTGAAAACCGTTGCAAATTTTATCGAAATATTTGACTTTATATAATTGTAATTATGGTCATATATAACTGTAAAATCTAAAATACGTCTTATTACATATCATTTCAAACGACATTTAATGACAATTAAAACAACGTTTTTATTTTTAAAATCGGTTCAGTATTTCCGAATATAATGTACCAGAAAAAAAAGCAGAATTTAATTTTTTCGAAAATATACATGTAGGTGTATATGTTACTGTGCACATGCGAAAGACCGAAGTCTGAGAATGTTGACATTCACCGGAGAAAGTCCGAAAACTAAAATAATGGGGGGGGGCCGTTGGTTTACGTTAACGTTAACGTTTTTTGGTTTTTGGCTGTTTTGGTGTTTTTTTTTTAAGGGGGAGCTTTGATTTACGTTAGCGTTGGTTTTACGCCTGTTTTTTTTTTCGGTCTTTCTCCAGAGAATGTCGACGTTCCCCAGATTTCGGTCTATCACAGTAACATACATGTACATATAGTATTTTATTTTAATGTTTCCGCCTGTTATGTTTTTAGAAGCTATACCATTTTTTTATATATATATATTATTAAAGAGTCCACGTTACTTTTAAATAATTACCCGATACATTAAAATGTATCAGGTAATTTATTTACAATGTTGACTGTCATAAAATACGGTTTTTTTTTTTTAAATAAATAGAACATATTTTCACGGAAAGTTTTAAGTAAGCTTTTTATTATTTTGTCATTATAATATTCACAGCGCGCTGCAGCGCCTGCGCTAGAATAATAACATACGGTAGTTTTGAATTTTTCAAAAATCGTCCCAGAAAAGAATATTTTGTGCTATTTTTTGGGTAAATAATAAAGTAGTATCAATAATTATAAATAGTAATATATTCATATTTAATTAGTTTTAGGTATGAAATCTGATTGTAAAAGAGAAATACTAAAAAAAAAAATACTACAGCAATTCTCACTAGAATTTTCTACAGTAGAAAATTCCCGATATAACTGTAACATGATTGGACAGAAATAAACACGTGGTCAGAAATATTGTTAAATGATTGGTTGATAAAAACGTTAAAACAGAATTAGGAAAATGCAAGTTCTATGAGGGGAAGATCCCTGTTTTTAAAAGTAACCCCCCCCCAAAAACAAAAAGTTATAGGGGGCTAAACTTAAAAAAATCTAAATAAGCTGAAAGAAAATTCCGACTAACGTAACTTTTTGAGAAAAAAAACTTTTATTTTAAGGATCAACCACCCAAAAACAATTATGGGGGGGTCAAACATTTTTTTAATTTAATTTTTATTTTTTAGTTTTTTTTTTTAATTGTTATTTTTTTGTTTTTTTTTGAAAATTTTTATATTCAAATTTTTTTGTTTTTCGCAAAAAGAAAATTAAGAAAAATTGTTAAAACATTTTTTTTTTGAGATTTTTTGAATTTTTTTTTCGAAAAAAAAAATCCGAGTATTTGGGAAATGCAATATACCATTTACTGTGAATAGTATGTAATGGAATGCGTACACTCAGAAAAATCTCATCTTGTAAAATCAATAAGAAATTATTTTAATTTAGAAAAATTGCCTTTTAAAATATTTTAAGTAAAAACTTTACGTTTTAGTTATGAATAATATTAATTTAAAAAAATAATTTTTACATCATAGCGTTTTTCACTTTAAAGCAAAAGTATAGTCCCTTACTTTCTTATTTTAATGTTTTCTTGATAAAATTATATTTCCCTTTCGATTGTTGAAAAATATCAATATATTAAAAGAATTCTTTTGAAAATAACCATTTTTATATTTAAATCATTTACAAGTTTACAAATGATTTAAAAGGAAACATTTTTCAAATTACAATGAATATTTTTATTTTTACCATGTCTTATAAAATTAAAAAATATATGTTTGAATTAACAAAAAACACTGTCGGAGCAAAAACATATTGGTTTTCTTTTAAATCATATGACTTTTGTTTGATTTTACAACGATTTTTTTCTGAGTGTAGGATTACATATCTTCACGGCTTATTTTGTTATTGGTCTTATAATCGATTTCCATTTACTTTAGGTATGAAAATGTAGGTAAATTTTAATTCGCTTTCGCCAAAATTGCAAAAAAAATATTTTCAGCACTTATGCGTTTTTTCCAAATAAAACTAGTAAGAGCATGGTGATATGTTTGTTACTATTATTGTAGAAAATTTGAGCAAAATCGTAAATGTAAAAAAAAATCGATTTTTGTTCATTAGTAAATTTAACCCTGGGTCAGTCACCTCAAATTTTGTTACAGCATTGCTCACGTGGGGTTAATATAACCCCTGTCATTTTTCTTTGTTTAAAAAAATTTTAAACAAAAAAAAAATTTTAAGAAAAATTAAATTGTTTTTTATGCATTTTATTATTGAAAAAACACAATTTAATACCTATATAAGGTTAAATAAAATCTGAGTTGTCTTGTAAATTTTATTTTATATTTTCACAAAATTAAAAAACTTTACTTTAGAGTAAGAAAAATAAAAAATTATAATTGGTTTTTTAAGCCTTAAAAAATATAAATTATAACAGTATAAACTTTAAGAAAAATAATAAAACAAAAATCATAATTCTAACTTAAAAGGAACTCTTGTTGCAAATGTTTGAAAAAGCAGTATTTTTAATTAAATATCACAATTTGGGCAGGTAATCGACGCATGATCCAGACAAATATGTCGTTTACATTTCTTACAAATATGTCCCGATTTTTTGTCATGCGTTCGTGGACATACAAAACATCTTCCCTGTTTTTTTGTAATTTTCCAGAAGGTTCTGCAATTTCAGAAAGCGGGTTACCATGTGGTGTAGTGGTTTGGACTTTGATTTTTTCCGTAATTCTTTGCTTACTCTTGGATTGTCTTTTCTTTTACTAATGTGTTCGGATACTAGTTCAAGCCCCAATTTTTTTAAAAAATCTCTCCTTTTCATATTTGAATTAGTGTTTCGCGATAAATTACTTGTGAGTTTATACCTGCAGTGTTCATCAACGAAAAAAAAAAACATCTTCTAGAATTTCGAGAAACATTATAGGAAGCTGACATCTGGTCAACTGTGTCGACTCCAGATTTTGTGAAATTGTAGAAAGATATAATTTCGGGAAGCTTTTTTTCTCCAGTTCCTTCATCAATTGTATTATCGTGGTGCAAGGTAGAAAGCAATAATACAACTTTATTTTTTTTGGCCTTATAAGACACCAGAGTCATATCTTTTTGAAAACCAATTTTTTTCATTTTTAGAATCTACATAAGACTCTATTTCATCGATGTCTGCCCATAAGGCAAGAAGCCTTTCTTGTTCTTTTTGGTAATTAGACATGCCTATAAAATTGTCAATGTTATAAAAATGATATAATTTTAGCTTACCTTTTAATAAAAATAAATATTACACAAAAGGTCACCTGGGGTAAATATAACCCCTAGGCACTTAGAACGAGAAACGCACTCTACACGTGAGAGACAAGTGGCTACTGAGTATCGCATACGGTTGGCCGTAGTGTTAAGGGAAGCTATCTAGGAGATTGTTGCGCAAATCACATGCGCGTAAAAAATACAACCAATCAAATTTCGTTGGGGTTATATTTACCCCAGGTGACCAACCCAGGGTTAAGTTTATAAACTACACTTATTTACCAGAATAAAGAAAAAAGCCTGCACTGAGAGCTCGTTACACTAGTAAATACTAAATGTTTTTGCTTATATGAAACCCCGTTTAGTTAACATTCACTGGTTGTTAAAATTACCAGAATTATAACAACGTTAAGTATTACTGTAACAACCAGTGAATGTTAACTAAACTTTCGTGAGGTTTCATATAAGCAAAAACATTTAGTATTTAGTACGGAAACGAGCTCTCAGTGTACACTGTAAAATTCCCAAACGTGTGGGTAATTTTGTGGCCATAACATATTTGGAAAAATTACAAAAAAGTTGTGAAAAGCAATTTACATAATACATACTGTTTATTTATTTAAATAATAATTTTCTGGTTTGTAAAAAAACTCGGATTTTTTGGCAGGTTTTAATGCGTCACTTTATTATATGGCTAACGTTTCTCCCCTCTTTGGGGGCTTTATCAAAGCTGAAAGATAACAACTATTGTTAATAACAATAATAATGATAATATATAACAAAAATATTTTTTGCCTGTATTGAATCCCATTTTCAGGTAAAATATGTAAATTTTCTTACCTAAAAATTATGTGTGCGTAGTTATATATATTATAAACTTGAACATTATGGAAAAGGAACCTTTTACAACATAAAAATAAATAAATATTACATTACAATATAAAAATTGGTTTTGACACCATGTCGAAAAATTTGTAGGTTAAAAGCGTCGTTCGCAGTAAAAAACATATAACATTTTTGTGGGTTGAACCCAGCATTAGTCAATTCTCTGTGGTAACATCGGTCAAAAGGTACGTATACCCCCCCCCCCTTTGTTTCACTGATGAGATGAAAAGAGGGGAAAGGAGGCCCCAGCTAAAGGATATGCATCTCACCCCCCGTTACACTAATGAGATGAAAAAGAAGAAAGAAATACACTCCCCCAGCATGGTTAGTAACCACTGTTCCACAAAGAATTAGCTATTAATTCTGTAATTAGACAAAAATGAAAATAAATATTACTAAGGCAATCGATGTCCGTTTTAAAATTTATAGTGTTTTTCTTGTGTTGGCAGCTTCTTGTGGCGACATCGGTTAACAGGTACGCCAATATGGTTAGTAGTGTTTCTCTCTCCTTTCATCTCATTAGTGAAATGAGGTGGGAAATACATACCTGTTAACTGGTGTTTCTTTCTCTCTTTTCATCCCATTAGTGAAACGGGGTGGGATGCGTACCTGTTAACCGATGTGGCCACAAGAAGCTGCCAACACAAGAAAAACACTATAAATTTTAAAACGGACATCGATTGCCTTAGTAATATTTATTTTCATTTTTGTCTAATTACAGAATTAATAGCTAATTCTTTGTGGAACAGTGGTTACTAACCATGCTGGGGGAGTGTATTTCTTTCTTCTTTTTCATCTCATTAGTGTAACGGGGGGTGAGATGCATATCCTTTAGCTGGGGCCTCCTTTCCCCTCTTTTCATCTCATCAGTGAAACAAAGGGGGGGGGGGGGTTTCGTACCTTTTGACCGATGTTACCACAGAGAATTGACTAATGCTGGGTTCGACCCACAAAAATGTTACATGTTTTTTACTGCGAACGACGCTTTTAACCTACAAATTTTTCGACATGGTGTCAAAACCAATTTTTATATTGTAATGTAATATTTATTTATTTTTATGTTGTAAAAGGTTCCTTTTCCATAATGTTCAAGTTTATAATATATATAACTACGCTCACATAATTTTTAGGTAAGAAAATTTACATATTTTACCTGAAAATGGGATTCAATACAGGCAAAAAATATTTTTGTTATATATTATCATTATTATTGTTATTAACAATAGTTGTTATCTTTCAGCTTTGATAAAGCCCCCAAAGAGGGGAGAAACGTTAGCCATATAATAAAGTGACGCATTAAAACCTGCCAAAAAATCCGAGTTTTTTTTACAAACCAGAAAATTACATTCAAAGTTTGGCAACCTATATGGTATTTACCTACAATATTTAAATAATAGATATCTAAATTTTACAAATTGTAAATTTCCAGAATAAAAATTAGATTTTTTATAATTACAAAACATTTGAGAAATAAATAGAAATTTACACTTTCTATATTGTAAATTTCAGGAATAAAAATTAAATTTTTAGTTTTTTAAAATATATTCCTTTAAAACTAGATACAAATTTTGTAAAATTCACTAGTGAATTTACCTTGTAAATTTACAACTCGCTCGTTCGGTGCAATAATGCCTTAGTTTACACCATAGGTACTATATTTTAAGTCCAGGTACTTTTTATCTACATATCTCTGTTATCAAAATCCTGTAAACAGAGATAGGTGGAAAAAAAGTACCTGGACTTAAAATATAGTATATATGGTGTAAACTAAGCCAATGTCACAACTCAAAACCTTTCTATTTTTTTTTAGTTGTTAGCACAGTAAGAAGGTAAACAAAATACCACCGTTACTGTACTAATAACTTAAAAATATATATTATTTATTTTTTATGTTGTAACACAGTTGCATCAAATGGGCCAAGTTTTGCATTTAAAGTCAAAATTTGAATAATGTATAATATATAATATTTAAAATAAAACAAAGAATAATTTTTTTATTAAACTTTTAACAAACACAAAAAGTAAGCACAACTTTAAAGAAATATTTAAGCGTTAGGCTAATGACTTATACCTAGTACTATAGTATTTTAAAAACATAAAAGAACTATATTAGATTTATGTATATAAAACAAAATGTTTTTCACTTAATGACTATACGTAAATACTAACACCTATACAGATATTATCTTATACATATGTATATTGAGTATGTATATTGAGCATAAAATTACCTTTACGACAATTCACTGCACATAATTTTTACGATTAAACAAGTTATAACACTCAAAAATAGTAGAGCGTCGCGATGTTTACGTGCCTAAATGTTATTTGATAGTCGATTAAATCAATCCAATCCAATCCAATTCCAATAATGGCATTTTCCTAGGAAAGTTTGCCAGCTCGATCTACTATTATTTACGGCCTACACAAAACCGTTTCACTTTGTAGTGATAAGACATCTTTGAAATTCATAAAAAGTTATCCACAAAGTCCAAACGAAATAAATTGAATTTAAATTTAATATCATATATTAATAATCACGACTCACTTAAAACTTTACAATTAAACCAACACTTTCACTACATTACATAAAATTAAAAATTAAATTAATCAAGTCCTGTGCATATCAATGATTGCAATGCTAATGCTGGAGTAAATCTGTCAAAGCGGTCACACCCGTCCCTTACAAAGACCACGCTGCGACTCGGATTAAATCAATGATGGAAGCGCACTTGCCACGCATGCGCAGGGTGGTGGGGTATTAGATTCCGAAATATATTTTGTAAAATCACAAAATTCCGTAGTAATATTTTCAAATTACGTTATACTTTTACAAAACATAATTTGTGATTTTAAATTAGAAAATACATTTTAAAATTACAAGATTGATATTTAAAAATTACAAAATTAATTAGTGATATCACAAAATTAATTAGTGATATTACAGTTTTTGTGTAAAATTCCAAAAAAATGTAAAAATATAACAAATCTGTAAAAATTCAAAGAAGTTGGGTATTTTTTACAGAACCAATATTGTAATTTTCAGTACCTTTTTATCAGTGTAAGCAATCTCCTAAACATATTAAGTTTAAAATTTAGTTTTGATCTGTTAAACGGTATGGCCCGAACGGACGGACAGACGGACGGACGGACATAAAAAAATCGGTTTTTCGTAAAACTTTTTTTCGCCATAATAATACTTTCCTTCCGAGGTCGCTCTAAAGTAAAAACATGCCTGTGAACGGTTATTAAATTATTCTAAAAGTATTTTTATTAGTGTGTAGGTATAATTCCCATAAGATTTAGTGAAAAAAAGTTCAGTGACAGCTATAAAACGTATATATTTTGAAGTTTTATGTGTATTGAATAACAAAATCTAAACTTTGTTTTATATAAAGTTTTAAAAGTTTTGGCTTTAGATTCAAAGATTTTACTTTTTGTTATTACCTCGGTTATAACCAACTACACTAGGCAACACGGTTTCTTGCCCTGCAGACCCTGCAGACCCAACTAAATTTACAAGTAAAATAAGTAGGGATACTAGAGATAAAATATAAAAAAAATTATCATGTGAAACAACTGTTTATATTATAAATTATTAACTATTTTTCTAACACTTAATATAATGAAAGATATTTGCTGAATATTTGCCACTTTTGTAACGATCCTAGGCCTGTGTGGGGTGGAGGTGTGGAGAGAGGTGCATAATGGGACAAGCTTAGTGCCACATACTCAATATATGTAAAAAACGCCAAAAAGCATCACAAGGGGTCAAAAATTAATTAAAATTATGTTACGTAATATGGTAATGATGTGATATTTTTATGATGTAAAACCATTTAAAATACTGATGCCAACAAAATGATACTTTCCCCTATAAGCATAGTTTCATTAAAATCAAAAATGAAAAAAAAAATTAAAAAAATTCGTTTTTCAAAAAAAAAAAAATTATCAAAAAAAGTTTATTTTTTCGTAAAACGAAAAAATAATAAAATATGAAAAAAAAGTTTTTACCCCATTTTACCCCCTTATTCCAATCCGATTTTTACCAAAAGTAGGTTATCGTAGTCACAAATTTTCCGGACACACAGACCGACAGGCCGACAGACTTTTTTTTTTTGACGGAAGTCATATGTTTTGGATATAAAAGGTCCAGAAAATTAAAAAAAAAACAATAACGTTTTCGATTTTTTTTTACTAAAGCAAGATGCAAGGGGAAAGTAAAAAGGAAAAAAAATAAGCAATATTGTTTTTAATAAATTATTTTTAAATTGTCATAATTGTCTGTACTAAAATTTAAAAAATAAGGCATACTGGATTTTTTTAAGGTCAAATTCGGATTCTGTGCCCTAATAAGAAAAATATATTTTTTTCTCTCGGGAAAAAAATTTACACTGTGTGCTTTAATTTTATTGCTTTTTCATTTATTTACTTTTTACGAACGAACTAACCAAAATAAAAAAAATATTTGTATAAACATGTTTGTAGAGAATTATATAATCTACAAATTAAGTCCTATAAATTTTTTATACATAATTGATAGTTTTGTCACAAATGAGCAATTAGGTTAACCATACACTTTAATTTTAAGCCTTTTATTTTTTAACCATACACTTTAATTTTAAGCCTTTTATTTTTTTTTTTCGTTTTTACTGTGCATATGGATTTTTGAATTCCTAGTATTTTGTTTTAACCCCTTGACCGAGGGGCTGACGCGAGAAAATCTTTTGTACAAGTTAAAGGAACTCAGGTGGAACTCTGGAGGAACTCTGAGAAACTCCGAGGAACTCCGAGGAACTCTGAGGAACTCCAAGGAACTCCGAGGAACTCCGAAGGAACTCTGAAGGAACTCTTAAGAAGTCAAAAATTACCCCTTCCAGAGAGGAACTCTTAAGGAACACAGGAGCAAGTCGGAGGAACTCCCAAGGAACTCGGAGGAACTCCCAAGAAACTTGGAGGAACTCCGAAGAACTCGGAGGAACTTTGGAGGAACTCGGAGGAACTTCGGAGGAACTCCGAGGAACTCAGAGGAACTCTTTGCAAAAAGGAACTCTTTTGTACAAATTTCAGACGCGGTCAGCCCCTCTCCCTTGACCCACCACTTTTTTTCGAAAAAGTGTTTAATTTTTCACAAATTTTTTTTCCTAATTTTTAGTCTACACTGAAGGGCAATAACAAATAATGTTGAGAAAATTTAAAAAAAAAAATCTTATTTTCTATATTATAAGTCCGCCCGAATTAACTTTTCATAATCCTACTCTTTTTTAAGATTAAAAAAAGTCATTATTTCCTAGACTCTCAAAAATATGGAGTGCTGAAAATTTTCTAAGGTCAAATTTGGATTCTACGCCCTCGAATTAGTAAGAAAAATTTACTTTCCGATTAAGACAATTGCTTTGTTGCCTAGTGCTATCAAAGAAATATGTACATTTGTCGGCGATCTTACTATCATAGTCCATAAGTTGCATATTTTGAGATTATGCACCATTTGGCACCATCTAACTTTTCTATAAAGTAACATATTTATGTATGCACTCGTTTTTCCACAAAAGGCTGCTAGAAAAATCAGGTAACCATCAAATGCACAAATGAAGATCTCACGAACTAACCTAACTGTACAAAGGTTAACGGTTTTGGTGTTTTCTATAATTTTTATAAATTTATTCTCTTTACCCTTAAATATAGGGGTAGTTTACTTAAAGTCTTGTACAGCTTTTTAGATGACTGGGCACTTTTGGGCATCAAAATTGATATATAAGCACCACACAACATACACCATATTCAAGAAGCTAGTACCTACTTTTAAAAATACGAGTAGCTTACTTGAAAAAGAGTTCAGTTTTACTTTCTCCAAGGAAACATAGTAAAAATTGTTTTTCTTGTTGGTTTTATTTATAAAATATTTATATTATGTGTAAATAAACTACATTAAATAAGCTTTAAAATGATTTATTACTTTTAAAACTAAAACTAGACCTCAAAAGTTTTTTTCCGGAAAATAATAGTAAAATCACAAAGAGGAGCATTTAATATCAATAAGGTCGATACAACTTTTTTCTAAATTGGGACTATTATAAGCTAATAATCACACGCATTTTACGTATTCATATAGGCCCATAAGAGGTTAGTACTTTTTTCCTTTAGGGTTGGCAACAGACAAATGAATATCGAATGTTCTCCTTGCAAATTTTAACATTGCTTTTAAGTTCAGCTTTCTACAAAATTCTATTTTTGAGTACAAATTAATATAAAATATAAACATATAACATAAAATATAAATATATAACAGAAAAATATATTAAAAACAAAAAAAAAATATTGTTTATTAAAACTAAAATCGTGGATCTTCAAAGTTGTGATTATGACCTTGTTCGTAGAAAAGTATGTAGGTTTCTCGTGATACGATCGATCTTGGTGAAACTGAAGAGACCCTAAAGTCGCCGTATACATACCACCTGTGACTATAAGGATGCTTATAATAGGCATATAAGAAATACACTATAAGAGAAAGTCAAATGATAGAGATAGAAAACTATTGTACCGCCATTAGCCGTTGTTTTTTAAAATTCACTAAATTCACGGTCAACGACAGCCGATAATACAGATAACCCACGGAAGTCGGTAATAAAGATTACTATTGCTTTCCCAAATCAATTTTGTAAAAATGGGGAAAAGCTCTGTATTTTTATTTAAAACTTTTTATTCACCAAAAGATAAAACAAATTTTTAAAGTCTAACAAGTGGGTTATCTAACCCGCACATTAATTAAAAATAACAATATATGAATCGAAATTTTAATTAAATGTAAAATTTGTTAAACTTTAAAAATATGAAATTTTATCTTTTGCTAAATAAACCTATATAATTAAAAAAAAAAACACTTGGCTTTGATTTTTATATATTTTATTTTAAACGTAAATAGGAAATTAAAACAATTATGTCGTACTTTTAACAGTTAACTTTTTATTATAAATAAATATATATGAGGAGTAAACATTTGCCTTCATATATAATTGAGTGTCATACAGAATATACTGCCTAAGGTCAGAGCACATTTGCAAAGTTTTTGTAATTAGTATTCCTACATTTAACAGATAAACAATATGAATCAGTTAAACCGATAAGCTTCTCTGGCCAGGGGCTATCCCAGCCCTAAACAGCTGTTTAAGGCTAGCTCAGTCAAACTGATAAGCTCTTTTCGATAGGGGCCATCCCTGCCCTAAACATATCAGTAAAAATGGTAAGAAGCTTTTTAGGGCATTTGTCCCAGCCCTAAACAGCTCATTCAAATCAATAAGTTTTTTTTGTAGGGGCTGTCCCTGCCCTAAATAGCTCAGTCAAAATAATAAGAAGCTTTTCAAGACAGGGTCAGTCCCTGCCTTTAGTAATTTTATTTAACTTGGCACTATTAATGTTTTTGACCCACAAATTAAATAAGTTTGCATCACTAGGAAAACGGTGACGTTTACTTAACTGATCGTTGCAAAACGGTACAATACACATTTTGTATTACATCACAATAAAAGTTCGGTATAAAAGCACAATAAATTGCAAATCACGAGTAAAATTTCACGAGTAAAATTTCAATTGTTTTGACAGATATACTACCCCTCACCCCACTCCCACTAAACAATCAAGTTCATATACAGCTGGCGCCATCGCTCAGTCGTACCTAGAAGCCAAAACACAGGTTCGGGTCCTGAATACTTTTCACGGTCACGTATTTGACTTTCTCTTATAGTGTATTTCTTATATGATAATAGGCGGTGTAGTGTCCGCTATACATGGTACCACGGCAGTGCCAGAGATAGTCTCTGGCAGTGCACTGTGATTTGAAATGGCGTACAAGTTGTACCTGCAGGGTGCGACAGACAATTTTTGGGAATATTTGAATTGTAAAGGATATTGTGCATTTTCGGCGATCTTTGCACTTTGAACATGTAGGCTTTTCATTGTCGTCCAACGTTTCTTCTCGCATTGAATCTTCCAAACATTGCGACAACCTTAATTGACCTGTCCGTTGTGGAAGTGAGAGAGAAAGATCCCAGAACGGGTCGAATGTGAAAGTCAATTTTTGTGGCTTGGTTACTTGCAGTAAAAAAGACAAGAGCTGACTCTAAAAGATATAAAAATGTCGTCTGTTCTATGAATTTAAAACATTCCGAAAATTGTAACCAACAGAAAATCAAAATCCCTAAGTCATTAAATTAAACGTAAGTTTTTTTAATTTTTAGCGCACTAGTACTTTAGAAAACTCGCCACAAGCGGCTTGCTTTCTAAACTTGTACTCGTGCACTAAAAACAGGTTTAAGAAATTTTAACTTAGGGCGAAGTTAGGGGCCCTGGGCCTTATTACGATACCAGGTCTTATCTGGACAACATACTTTATAAAATATTTAAATTTTAAATTAAAAGCGAATTTAAAACTCGACTCTCAGGTTTATTTTCACAGAATAATTAAAAAGTTAGTTTGGAATGTTCAAACCTGGAATTGATATAAATTAGAAAAAACAAAGTGAGGATTCTGAAGACTTGTTAATTAGCAATTCATTTTTTTAGGCAATATTATACAAATATTATACAAATATAAACAAGACATGAGGATAGTAATTATTAATTTTAACGGGTTTACGATTTAAAAATACCCTGTTACAAAAATACTTTAGGAATATCATTAATTAATTAATAAATTAATTATTATTTTAGAAGATTTTTAGTATGTCTTGTGTGTTTTTAAAATTTAAAATATTGATAATGAAATATTTTTAAATAGGTTAACATACATAATAAATTTAACAATATTTTTTTATCTAGAAAATACTAAACATTAAATAATATTTTAAAATTAATAAACAAATATCGGGACCAGGACTTTAAATAAAAACACTAAGTTTTATGCACTAGCGACGTTTCGTCTTTAATCAAGACTTTATCAAGCTAAAAAAGAGAAAAAAGACCTTATGTAATAACATAAAAAAATATATAACTTAAAAAAAAAATTAAATAAATTAAAAACGTCTACTTTTTAATCTTATGCCTAGATAATACGAAAAACATTTACCTTAACATACTTAAAACACTACATTTAACATAAATATTATTTAAATAAAGAATTACGAACAATAAACAAAACTATAGAACCGTACACGTAGACATATTTCAAATTAACTGTATATGTTTTTTCTTCCTCTTTCTTATCACAAGAACACCTATATGTATTCTTGGTAGACTATAGTGAACTATATTTATATGAAAGACAAATGCTGAAGGCGCCTTTATATAAAATAAAATAGCAAAAGCTAAATACCAACTTATCATATGACAAATGAATGCATATAACACATCGCGAACTATCAACTAAAAAAAAACTAAAAAAAACACAAAAAAAACATACACAAAGAAAAAAAAAGGAGAGAAAAAAAAATCACTACCCATCAAAAGGCTAAATTACATGATTTTTTTTGTCTTTTTCTCCCTTTTTTTAACCCCTTCAATTATTCCTTTTTTATTCTTTTTTATTTACTACCCCTCCCCCTCCTACACGTACTCCTTAATGAATAGCATGTCAATTAACATCTACTTTTTGGTATTTTATAAGATTTCTTATACTCCTCCAATAATCCTGAATACACCGTACTAAGTCTGTCTATGTCAGTCCTTAAATTAATGTTTTTAGTCAGTTTTATAAAAATCATTTCTGCAATCTCACGTCTCGATGTATGGTTTTCTTTGTCAACAATAACCATTTTGTCAAAATCAAAGTCATGTTTTTTATCAAAGTGATGCATTGCTAACGCGGTTTTTTCTTGTTTGTTTTTATTACTTTCATAGCAATCATATTTATGCTGCGCCCTTCTTTTATTGAAAAATTGACATGTTTGCCCAATATAATAGGTATCGTTGCAATTTTTACAGGGAATAGCATACACTAAGTTGGACTGATTGTCTATAATAATCGGATCTTTAAGACTACTATATAACTCACTTGTTGTTCTTATATTATAAAATGCCAGTTCAATATTAAAAGTTTTAAAATATTTTTTTAAATTTGAAAAGAATGGGTCTATACCGTTCTTAGACACTACTGTTCATAGAAAAGGTAATAAAATCGTTACAAATTGGTATACTAAACCTACTAGTTGTGGGAGATTATTAAATTACAACTCCAATAATCCAGTATCTCAGAAGGTAGCGGTTATAAAAAATCTATTACATCGGAGTAAAAATCTGAGTAATAAAGATAAAGATAACCTTGTCAAAATCAAAGCCATGCTAAAACTAAATAACTATCCGACAAATTTGTAAACAGAGTTGTAAACAGTCTTAACAACGTTAGGAAAAATAATAATCATAGTAGGTAGTAGGTATACTAAACCTACTAGTTGTGGGAGATTATTAAATTACAACTCCAATAATCCAGTATCTCAGAAGGTAGCGGTTATAAAAAATCTATTACATCGGAGTAAAAATCTGAGTAATACTGTATTTTATAAAGATAACCTTGTCAAAATCAAAGCCATGCTAAAACTAAATAACTATCCGACAAATTTGTAAACAGAGTTGTAAACAGTCTTAACAACGTTAGGAAAAATAATAAGGAGGAAAAAACTATATATCGTAAATTTCCATATATTAAGGGTTTGTCAGAAAATTTAAAAAAATATTTTAAAACTTTTAATATTGAACTGGCATTTTATAATATAAGAACAACAAGTGAGTTATATAGTAGTCTTAAAGATCCGATTATTATAGACAATCAGTCCAACTTAGTGTATGCTATTCCCTGTAAAAATTGCAACGATACCTATTATATTGGGCAAACATGTCAATTTTTCAAAAAAAGAAGGGCGCAGCATAAATATGATTGCTATGAAAGTAATAAAAACAAACAAGAAAAAACCGCGTTAGCAATGCATCACTTTGATAAAAAACATGACTTTGATTTTGACAAAATGGTTATTGTGGACAAAGAAAACCATACATCGAGACGTAAGATTGTAGAAATGATTTTTATAAAACTGACTAAAAACATTAATTTAAGGACTGACGTAGACAGACTTAGTACGGTGTATTCAGGATTATTGGAGGAGTATAAGAAATCTTATAAAATACCAAAAAGTAGATGTTAATTGACATGCTATTCATTAAGGGGTACGTGTAGGAGGGGGGGGGGGTAGTAAATAAAAAAGAATAAAAAAGGAATAATTGAAGGGGTTAAAAAAAAGGGAGAAAAAGACAAAAAAAATCATGTAACCTAGCCTTTTGATGGGTAGTGATTTTTTTTTTCTCTCCTTTTTTTTTCTTTGTGTATGTTTTTTTTTGTGTTTTTTTTTAGTTTTTTTTTTTTAGTTGATAGTTCGCGATGTGTTATATGCATTCATTTGTTATATGATAAGTTGGTATTTAGCTTTTGCTATTTTATTTTATATAAAGGCTCCTTCAGCATTTGTCTTTCATATAAATATAGTTCACTATAGTCTACTAAGAATACATATAGGTGTTCTTGTGATAAGAAAGAGGAAGAAAAAACATATACAGTTAATTTGAAATATGTCTACGTGTACGGTTCTATAGTTTTGTTTATTGTTCGTAATTGTTTATTTAAATAATATTTATGTTAAATGTAGTGTTTAAAGTATGCTAAGGTAAATGTTTTTCGTATTATCTAGGCATAAGATTAAAAAGTAGACGTTTTTAATTTTTTTAATTTTTTTTTTTAAGTTATATATTTTTTTATGTTATTACATAAGGTCTTTTTTCTCTCTTTTAGCTTGATAAAGTCTTGATTAAAGACGAAACGTCGCTAGTGCATAAAACTTGGTGTTTTTATTTAAAGTCCTAGTCCCGATATTTGTTTATTAATTGTATAATCAAAGGACAATAATATAATTTGATAATATTTTAAAATGTTTTTTATTTTTATTATTTTTTTAATATTTTTTATGCGGTAAATATTTAATGAGTTTTTTGATATTTTAGTGTGAAATTTTCATACATTTTTTTATTGGTTTCTCTATAATATCCAATCATATATTTTTTTATAGTATAGTATCTTTAAATAGATAATCAAACATGATATTGAATTAGGATTTTCTTTTAAAATATATAAAAAAAGTCACAAGTTACAAATGCTTTTTTTTTAAATAATGCTTTATAATATTTGTTTAAAATATAACATTGTTAAATAAGATAACATTTAGGAAAATTCCTATGCTACAGGTGGCGCTACATGTTATTTCCTACCACTTACAAAACTTTTTAAATGAATATATTCATTTAAAAAGTTTATAAAGTTGCGTTCTTGGAATACTGTCGCTATAACTTACTAGTCAGCTAATTCGATACACATTATCGGATTGGTATGGATCAAGATATCTGGACGTTTCCGGTTTCCTGACTTCCGGTGTCTTTAAGTTGTTGAAAATGGATTTATTTATATTGGGGTGTTTGCCTTGGGGGTCGATTTTTTTGATATCTCTTCGTGTTTCCAAGATACAAGCAAAAATTCGTATTTGCTTTTGCATAATCTTTTTTTTTTAATATAAAAATCATATAAAAACCTCATTCAAATTCATTGTCGAGAAAATATTTTTTAATAAAAACTTCATTCCAAATTATTCATAATAATTAAAAAAAAAATAAAAATAAAGATTATTAAAACTTTTTAAGAATTATGTATGTTCTAAAAGAACTTTCTTCATTCTTTATTCAATAAGATTAAAAGTCTAACGTTCTAAAAGAAATTACTTTATTTTTTAATTTTAATAAAAATACTTTCTTCAATTAAAAGATAAATGATGTTCAAAAGGAATTTGTTTGAATGCTATTTCAATGATTTTCTAATATTTTTTGCTTTTTCAGGATCCTCTATAAAATCCACTAAAAATCGAAGGCAAACATACATACGCGGCGTATGATACGCCTATGAATAAAACATTACTGAAAATTATAGGAATTGTAATATATTCTAGTATGAAAACATTAGGAAAAATTTCTATGATATTCTAACCCTACCCTGTTGACAAAATCTTTTAGAATATCATGCGCATGCGCTATCCTTTTCTAAATCATTTCTAATTGCAGATGCCGAACTCACGCATGCGTCGCAGGGTGAATGTTTCAGAGAAAATCCTATATTATAGTATTTCCAAATATGCTATATAATTTTTAAATTGGATGTAAATATGTTACAGGACGATTTACACTGATTAGATGTTTTGTAACTGTTAACAGTGAACATAAAATGTTATACCCGATTGCGAAAATCAAAAATAAACTTTTATATTCTTTACCAATTATTTTTTATGAACCATATCAAATAATTTGTACAATAGTTTGTACAACAATAACATTTCTCTAACTCCACCCCCTAAGAGGTATATTGGGGTTTTTGGGGTTGCTGAAAGTGAATCTGATAATAAAAAAATCTAACTCCACCCACTGAGGGGCGGGGGGAGTTTTCGTGAAAATTGGTATATTGGGATTTTTAAGGTTGCTGAAAGTGAATCAGATAATGAAAAGCTCTTTTACTGGGTAGTGTATTTTTTTTGTTTTGAACGCAATAAATTTATCTTATGCTTTTTATTATAAAAACCTACAAATTAGGGAACGTTCAAGTATTACGTAACGCAAAATGTACCAAAATTCATACACTTCATGCCTCGGTTCTTGCGTTATTCAAGGCTGTAGAGATTTCATATTTTGGTTACCCCCCCTAACACACCCCCTATTAGGGGGGTTAGCCAAACTATGAAATCTCTATAATCTATAATAACGCGAGAACCAGGGTATGAAGTGTATGAATTTTGGTACAATTTGCGTTACGTAATACTTGAACGTTCCCTAATTTGTAGGTTTTTATAACAAAAAGCATAAGATAATTTATTGCGTTCAAAACATTAAAAATACACTACCCAGTAAAAGAGCTTTTTATTATCAGATTCACTTTCAGCAATCTTAAAAATCCCAATATACCAATTATCACGAAAACTACCCCCGCCCCTCAGGGGGTGGAGTTAAAATTGTTTTATTATCAGATTCACTTTCAGTAACCTCAAAAACCCCAATGTACCAATTTTTACGAAAACTACCCCCCGCCCCTCAGGTGGTGAGTTAGAGAAATGTTATTGTCAGATTCAGTTTCGACAACCCCAAAAACCCCAACCAATTTTGACGAAAATATTGAAAATATTTAAAAATATTTACCCCCTCACCTCCGCGGGAAGATTTTATTATTATATTTAATTTCAACAACCTTAAACCCTATACAGAGTGTCAAAAGAAGTACTGCCTACAAATTATCTCCGTAACTATAATGATAACTTTTTAAAATTTACAGAGCTTGTATGAACCGTAAATATCCCCATTTTGGCATGATCATTATAAATATCACTTCAGGTCTAAGCGGAAGTGATACCAACTTTTGATTTTTAAATGGAACCCTATATATTTGTTTACATTTTTAGATTCGCCTTTAAATTTTCTTTTCATTGATATATCACAAGTCGGTGGGGATGGAGTTAGAAAAATGTTATTGTCAGTTTCGCCAACCCCATAAACCCCTATTAACCAATTTTGATGAAAGCATTGAAAATATTTAAAAATAATTACCCCCTCACCCCCGCGGGAGGATTTTTATTATTATATTCAATTTTAACAACCTTGAAAACCCCTATACAGGGTGTCAAAAGAAGTATTGCCTACAAATTATCTCCGTAACTATAAAAGATAACTTTTTAAAATTTACAGAGCTTGTGTGAACCGATTTGGGCATGGTCATTTAAAAAATATCACTTCAGGTCTAAGCGGAAGTGATACCAACTTTTGATTTTTAAAGGGAACCCTATATCGTCGGCTTAAAAGTAAAAGGCACTAAGTCACTTTTTTGCAAAAATGGGATTTTAATGGCACTGTAATTAATTTTTGATGATCTATGTATAGGTAAAGCGAACTAACTTCTAGGTGGACTGCCAAGGGAGTTACCCACTATACAAAACGCACCAATTTGATTTTGATTAAAATTTTATCAGGCAATAGGCACTAAGTCACTTAGTGCACTTAGTGCGTTTTACTTGTAGATTATTTCAAATGTTTCTGCACTAAGCGACTTTCTAAAAAGAGTTAATTTATAAAAATATGATTGCTTGAATCATTTATATGATACAATATCGCGTTATTTATTGTACTGACAAACGCATTCAAATTTTGCTATGTTAAGGTTGATGGAATAGAGACAGAACAGAGAAACAGAACTTTACCTGTAAAATGACAATGCTTTTTACGTGTACTTTCGATGTGTAGGTAATAATTTAATTTTCATTTGCATTAGTTTTTTTATTATCAGATAATATTTTAAAACTAAATTTGAAGCCTTCACACTAAGTTCAAAGTCTCGGTGCATTTCTGAGGGGTGTTTTCCGAACTTGCGGCAAACTTTGGTTTTTATATTCTTATTATTTATGTAATAACCAACGATTTAAAAGCAAAATTTAAAAAAATCTATGGGTTAGTTTTTTTTAATTTAGATTTTTTTTATAAAAATCTGCACCTGTTTAATTATTTGTCTATATCTCAGCTATTTCTAATTATGTAATAAAAATATTAATAAAAATAAAATAAAGACTGCTTAATTTTCTACAAAAAAAGTTTATACCATTTTTTTTTAATATTTTGCCGTTTTGTCACAATACGCGAATCAAGTTTAAAGTTTATAGTTATACATTACGTTTAATTAATAGAAGGGTTTTAATTTTAAATAGTTGTTTTTTATATTATTTTATTGACTTAGTGCTCTTTACTTGTAAGCCGACGTCGTTGGCCTACAAGTAAAAGGCACTAAGTCCATGTCTTTTTTCAAATTTAGTTGAATTAAACTGCTTCAATTTTTCTTTATTTAATTGCAAATGGGACATTATTATGTCCAAACATGACATTGCAATTTGTGGTAGTTTTTTTCCAAAAACAATTATTACAAAAATTAAAAAACAACATTCAAAGCTAAATTTGTCAATATCTAAAAAACCATGTTTTTGGACTTAGTGCTCTACTTGTAAGCCGACGATATATTTGTTCACATTTTTGGATTTGCCCTTAAATTCTCTTTTAATCGATTATCACAAGTCATTATTTGCATTAAAGATGGTGCCGCAGGAGCCATTTTTCATAAAAACAACATGGCCGTCCTATGAAGTCCATATTGGAATATTTTTTAAACTTGACATTTCAAATCTTTTAGTAGTAGGCTAAGAATTTACTGTTTATGTGAAACTGATTTTCTTTTCTTTTTGTGAAAATGGCGTAATTTTGTTTTTTTTTTTAAATGATCAACTTTAAAGCTATTTTGTGCTTAATTTTCAAATGGAACGACCTAATTTTGATTTCGTTAAATTAAAAACTCAGGTATACTCTACAAGAAAAACGAACAAAACCCAATTTAGCTCCCAGTTGAATATGGTTATTTTTCCCAAACAGGACCAACCCTATTAAGGTCTTTGTACGTTTTTCTTTTAGGTTATACCTGAGTTTTTAATTTAACGAAATTAAAAATAAGTCGTTATATTTGAAAATGTAGCACAAAATGGTGACAGTTTTGACCCCAAACCAGCCAGAGTTTTGATGACTAAAAGAAAAGGAAGGTCCTCACCTACAAAAAAAACTTTGCCCGTGACAGTTTTGACCTCAAACCAAAGTTTTGATAAATAAAAAAAAGGTCCTCGGTTCTCACCTCCAAAAAAAAGCTTTGTCCGTGACAGTTTTGACCTCAAACCAAAATTTTGATTACTAAAAAAAAAAGATCCTTACCTCCAAAAAAAGCTTTGTCCGTGACAATTTTCAATTTTTATCCGGAACCAAAATCCGATGAATAAAAAAAAAAAATTAGTGAAAGAATAAAACTTTTGTATTTTGAATCCCTGCAATATACGACTTTTGTCTGAATCCCTGCAATATAATTTTTTTTTTGTAAAATATACAACATATAACTTTTGTTGAGATCAATAAAATATACAAATTATCAAGATGGGTGGGGGTGACGCTCCTCCCATCCCCCATAGCTACTATACGGTCCTGATTATAGAATAAGTAAACTACTACCATGATCCATGGTCCGATTTTTTGCCACGTTTTCCAATCCCATTGATCGCTCAGAGCCACTGTGTATTTTAAAAGACCCTTATCAATAAATGGATAAAATATGAAAAAACGGATATAGAATTCAGATATCTGGAAAGATCATAGAAGAATTGATAGCAAAATATTGTTTTTATACAAACTTAAAGTTTCTGGAAAATATTGCTAGAAAGATTCTCCTGTATCCGTTTGGCTTTAATGTCCATTTCTATTTGTATACGCAAAAATAAAATAATATTTATGGAAAAATAGTTAAGGATAAAAAGAGGAATTTGTTACATAAAATTCATAGATTAAATTAAAATGCAATTTTTATTTTTCACTACACTATAAAAAGTAAACTGAATATTCAGTTACAAATGGATAGGAAGTTAGGAATCTATATAAATGTACCTATAGGTAAGTTAAAGTATACTTTAACTTTTGTTAAAAACACTATAGTTCTAAAGGTCGGACATAAAATGTTTCGTGTCTTTAACAAAAATTAAGGTAGGTACAATTAAATTGTATAGAATAATAACTTCCGATTTCCTATCCATTTGTAACTGAATATTCAGTTTAATTTTTACAGTGTAATCGGAAATCGGATTTTAACGGGAAAATATTATGGGCTTGACAGAATAGGTCCTAGAAAGATAGAAAGGCTTATGGGTGGTTTATTTAATCATTAACACTAAAATAACTAAGAATTTAATTAAGAAATTAAATGAGTTAAATATTTCTCACATTTCAATGGTCAAATTCTTAGTGATTTGGTGTTTATGACTGGATAAACCACACATTTATTATTTAATGACAAAATTATTCTGTCAAAAACAATTCACGGAACATTTTTGAACGACAGAATAGGGTAAATAAATATTGAATAAACTTGATTTTATTGCGTGTTATATTAGTGTGGTCCAATTAATTTTTTATTTTTTAAATCTTTTTTATATTTGCTGATTAGAACGTCCTCACCTCAAAAAAAAAAAATCTTTGTCCGTGACAGTTTTGACCTCAAACCAAAATTTTGATTACTACAAAAAAAAAAGGTCCTTACCTCCAAAAAAAGCTTTATCCGTGACAATTTTTATCTGGAACCGAAATTAATGACTAAAAAAAATTCGTGAAAGTATAAAACTTTTGTATTTTAAATCCCTGCAATATACGACTTTTGTCTGAATCCCTGCAATATACAACTTTTTTTTTGTAAAATATACAACTTTTGTTTAGATCAATAAAATATACAACTTATCAAGATGGGTGGGGGCGCTCTTCCCACCTCTCCCCGCCCATACTTACTATACGGCCCTGATTATAGAATAAGTAAACTACTACCATGATTCATGGTCCGATTTTTCTGTCACGTTTTCCAATCCCATTGATCGCTCAGAGCCACTGTGTATTTTAAAAGACCCTTATCAATAAATGGATAAAATTTGAAAAAACGGATATAGAATTCAAATATCTGGAAAGATCATAGAAGAATTGATAGCAAAATATTGTTTTTATACAAACTTACGGTTTCTGGTAAATATTGTTAGAAAGATTCTCCTGTATCCGTTTGGCTTTAATGTCCATTTCTATTTGTATATGCAAAAATAAAATAAAATATTTATGGAAAGATCGTTAAGGACAAGAAGAGGAATTTGTTACATAAAATTCATAGATTAAATTAAAATGTAATTTTTATTTTTCACTACACTGTAAAAAGTAAACTGAATATTTAGTTACAAATGGATAGAAAGTTAGGAATCTATACAAATGTACCTATAGGTAAGTTAAAGTATACTTTAACTTTTGTTAAAAACACTATGTTGTGTGTCTTTAACAAAAATTAAGGTAGGTACAATTAAATTGTAAAGAATAATAACTTCCGATTTCCTATCTATTTATAACTGAATATTCAGTTTACTTTTTACAGTGTAATCGGGAATCAGATTTTAACGGGAAAATATTATGGGCTTGAATAGGTTCTAAAAAGATAGAAAGGCTTATGGGGGGTTTATTTAATCATTAACACTAAAATAACTAAGAATTTAATTAAGAAATTAAATGAGCTAAATATATCTCACATTTCATTGGTCAATTTTTAGTGATTTGGTGTTTATGACTGGGTAAAAAACACATTTATTATTTAATGACAAAATTATTCTGTCAAAAACAATTCACGGAACATTTTTGAACGACAGAATAGGGTAAATAAATATTTAATAAACTTGATTTTATTGCGTGTTATATTAGTGTGGTCCAATTAATTTTTAATTTTTTAAATCTTTTTTATTTATGCTGATTAGAACTTCCTCACCTCAAAAAAAATCTTTGTGACAGTTTTGACCTCAAACCAAAATTTTGATTACTACAAAAAAAAGGTCCTTACCTTCAAAAAAATCTTTTCCCGTGACAATTTTTATCTGGAACCGAAATTAATGACTAAAAAAAAATCGTGAAAGTATGAAACTTTTGTATTTTGAATCCCTGCAATATACGACTTTTGTCTGAATTCCTGCAATATACAGCTTTTTTTTTTTGAAAAATATACAACTTTTGTTGAAATCAATAAAATATACAACTTATCAAGATGGGTGGGGGTGACGCTCCCCCTATACCCCCATAGCTACTATACGGTTCTGATTATAGAATAAGTAAACTACTACCATGATTCATGGTCCGATTTTTATGCCACGTTTTCCAATCCCATTGATCGCCCAGAGCCACTGTGTATTTTAAAAGACCCTTATCAATAAATGGATAAAATATGAAAAAACGGATATAGAATTCAGATATCTGGAAAGATCATAGAAGAATTGATAGTAAAATATTGTTTTTATACAAACTTAAGGTTTCTGGAAAATATTTTTAGAAATATTCTTCTATATCCGTTTGATTTCAATGTCCATTTCTATTTGTATTTGCACAAATAAAATAAAATATTTATGGAAAGGTCGTTTAGGATAAGAAGAGGAATTTGTTACATAAAATTCATAGATTAAATTAAAACGTAAATTTTATTTTTCACTACACTGTAAAAAGTAATTTTTGTTAATAACACTATAGTTCTAAAGGACAGACATAAAATGTTTCGTGTCTTTAACAAAAATTAAGGTAGGTACAATTAAATTGTATAGAATAATAACTTCCGATTTCCTATCCATTTGTAACTGAATATTCAGTTTAATTTTTACAGTGTAATCGGAAATCGGATTTTAACGGGAAAATATTATGGGCTTGACAGAATAGGTCCTAGAAAGATAGAAAGGCTTATGGGTGGTTTATTTAATCATTAACACTAAAATAACTAAGAATTTAATTAAGAAATTAAATGAGTTATATATTTCTCACATTTCATTGGTCAAATTCTTAGTGATTTGGTGTTTATGACTGGGTAAACCACACATTTATTATTTAATGACAAAATTATTCTGTGAAAGACAATTCACGGAACATTTTTGAACGACAGAATAGGGTAAATAAATATTTAATAAACTTGATTTTATTGCATGTTAGATTGGGGTGGTCCAATAAATTTTTATTTTTTAAATCTTTTTTATTTGTGCTGATTAGAACGTCCTTAAAGTAAAAATTTATATAGACACTAAGTGTTACTTTTGGGGCCATAAAAACCCTTAAATCACCCAAATATCGATAAAATTTGTATAAAACCAGTCCTAGTGTTTTCTAATTTTATAAAATTTAAACGCCTTGATATCTATAGAAAAATCTCAGCCTGATCAAAAGTGAAATTTAACGATTTTGTCTATCTTACCGACCCTTTTTTGGCGCTTAGGCACGGTTTTTGGGACCAGCTTAATATTTAAGTACATATTAAAATTGATCTATTTAAAATAAAATAGGAAACAGCTGAAAAAATAATTTTTCATAAAATTTTACGATTTTGCCTGTTATCTGACACATTTTGGGACCTAGGCGCGGATAGATGTTTTTCGAATGGCCTAATATTTTAAATATTTTTACAATAGGTCTGTTTAACCCTTTAGCTGCTATAAGTAAAGTAAAGTTTATTAATCCATTGTATATCATAAATATATGAAAATTATTAAAAAATAACTTAAAGTACTAAGTTTCCATCTAAGTATTCATTAACAGAATAAAAAGAAAAATTTATTAATAATTTTTTTAAACTTGTTTCCAAATTTTTTTAAAGTTACATTTTTAAAATTTTGCGGTAACTTGTTATATAAAACAGCTCCTATATAATAGGGGTTACATTTATACAGTGTAAGTCGATGACGTTCATTTTGTAAAGAAACGTCATGGCGTGTATTATATGAATGAAATTCGTTTAACGTATTTAGACTTTGAAAATTATCCTGAATAAAACAAAAATTCTTAAATATATATACAGGGAAACGTTAAAGCATTATTTCTTCGGAAAACGTCTTTGCAACTGGCATTAAACCCTGAATTAAAAATAGCCCTTATAGCTCTTTTTTGTAAGGTTAGTATACGGTCTGCAGTGGATGAGTTTCCCCAACATATTATCGCATATCTCATTCGCGACTCAAAGTGTGAAAAATAAAAGGAAAATGTCGCGTGTGCGGCATTTTCCAGCGTGAACGTACATATACGCCTATAGCATTGTGAAATAAATATTTAAAGTATAAAAAATACGTAGAAATGATAATCACTATTTAGGGTTAAACCAGACTCGGACATGTCACGACAGGGACAAGATTGACAGCTCAAGCAGGCCACCTCCCACCATAATCCCCACCCATTACTACTTCCTGCTAAGCGCTTTATTAGTTCGATAATCAATACCAGTGATCCGTATAACAACGTTTGCGGCAGTTTCAGGCTGTAACTAAATTATTTGGGCGCAATTAGGGATTCCAGGTTTGGGGATCCCGCCCCTCAGTCTGTAGTTAGTTAGATGTAGTTAAAATTTTTTTATTATCAACTTCTCTTTTAGCGACCCTAGAAACCCCAATATACCAGTTTTCACGAAAACTACCCCCCACCCCTCAGGGGGTAAAATTAGAAAAAAATATCAGATTCATATTCGTCGGCCCCAAAAGCCAATTTTTGTAAAAAAAAATTATTTTTCCCCATTTGCCCTCCTTACCGCACCCCAACGTTCACCAAAAACAATCCCGAGCGAGAACTTTTGGTAACATACCTGTATGCCAAATTTCAAGTCTCTAGCTTAAAGCGTTCTTAAGTTATCGTGCTTGCATGATTTTCCGGACAGAACGATCGACCGACCGACCGACAGTTTTTTTTTGTGCTTGAAGTTGATTTATATCGACATAAAACGTCATAAAAAACAAAAATAAGCAAAAAAAAAATTGAAAATTTTTGCGCGAATACAATGCTTTCCTAAATTTTGAAAATTTTTAAAATGGGAAAACAAAATGTAGTTTTTTATAAAAAAGTTTTAATAAATAAACATTACCGTCAACCGAGGTGACTTCGGGCGGTTTAGGTGACTTCAGACACTTCATCCTAAAATCTTCTGAACCAAAGCACGTATGCACAAGTTGGAATTGAACCTTACAACTTGTGCACACGTGCTTTGGTTCAGAAGGTTTTGCGAAAACGTGTCGGAAATCACCTATACCTTCCGAAGTCACCTCGGTTGACGGTACCTTGTTAATTTTAAAATAAACACTATAAAAAATAAAATAAACTCTAATAAAATCAAGATTTTTTTATACAATGAACATTATGTATATTGTTTCACGAAAACATTTCTTCGAAAATGCTGTTTTTCAAGAAATTGTTTTGTTTGGACTGGAGTCTCCAGGGATGCCTTTTACCATCCCAAACAAAAAATATTACGCGCAAATTACAATTACATCTCAAGTTTAATAATTAAATTCGTTAATTTTTTTTCGGGATTTTCGGGATTTTTTTTTCGGAATTATCGGGACTTTTCGGGATTTTCAAGATTTCAGGATTCAGAAATCTTCGGGATATCCCTAAGTTTTGTTAAATTATTTATGTTTGGATATTTCTGGATAACATCTGCAAAAATTATCATCATTCAATAACAAATATACATTAAGGATGCCAACAAAAATTATTTTCAGTGCATAAGTACAAAAGAAAAAAAAAATACAAGGAAAAGAAGGTAAAAGAATGCGATATTTTCATAAATTTTGAAACAAAAAAATATAACCTTGAGTCTACGGCCAAAGTCGAATAAAGAAAACATGTTGGAAATTACCTAATCTATCACCCTGCCAAGTTTGTCATAATCCCTACCAAACACCCTGTATATTTTTGCTTATTTTGATACAGTTTTGCTTTACCTTTATAGACCAGAGATGGCACTACATGTGCACATTCTAACACTTGATACGGAATAGTCAGAGCTAGAATGGGTTTAATCTGTTTAAAAAGTATGTGTATTTGCCTACACTCTAAACCAGTCGTAGAAAAAAGTCTTATTTTAAAAAATATTTTTACTAGGGTAGGTATTCGCAACAGACATTAACAATTCAAAAAACATTTTTCATTTAGGAAGTTTCTAAGATAAATGTCCCTTCTATTCTAGATTATCAGCGCCATCTAGACATTCATCCTTAACGCTTTTCGAGTTCATTTGCATTTATAATGTGCCAAGTAACTAACTTATGTATTGACACGGAAAAAAATAAGTTGTCCAACTTTACGGATTTATTTATTCAAATCTACGTTAATACAAAATATTTTTTCTTATATCTATTACATTTTTCTAAATAACTTAATTACTTAAATTACATATTAACATTACATTTATTAGATTGTTTTCCACAGCGTTGTCAGATGTGGTCAAACGCGATATTTTCGCATTGTAACTAACCCAGCAGTTGTATTAACCCTTACTTTTTTTCTTAAATTTTATATTTTGATATAGAAACTTGATCCTGAACTACTCAAAAACAATTACTACATTTTTTTTTCTGCTAAGTTTGGTCGATATAGTAACCACTGCTCATTTGGCTATTGCAGAAAGGTCTATTCTATTATGTGCAATATGGTCAAAATAGTTTACCTTATAAGTTTTTATAAAACAAACTACTTTAATTTGCTTCTGTTTTGTTGGAAAACATCACAGAATTGTAAGAAGCCGCGCACTTCAAAACATACTCTAAATGAGTGGTGGTTTAATATATTAAACCACAATTTACACATAAAGCGCGTACACTGATAAAAAGTATTTATTTGGATATGATCAATTAAATTATTTGGTTGTAACAAATTTTATTCGAGTCAAATAAATATTTAGTTTATGTAAACAAATATTTTAATTTCATAAAACATAAATTAAGAGCATTTCATTATTTCGATTGTGACAATACTAAAAAGAATCTAGACTTTAAATATAATTATTGAAAAGTATCAAGAATGAATCAGAATTTATGAAAATATAAGTTTGTATCATTTACAATTTGGTAGCAATCTGTTAAAGCCACTTTACACGGAGCAATTTGTGCGCTAGTTTGATGCTATGCAAGTTTGTTGCAAGAATGATTCAGTCACTGCGCATGCCTTCAGGCAAGTTTGAGGCCATTTTCGTGCCATCAAATTATTTAGAACATGTTCTATTTTTCGGCGATTTTCACGCAAGTTTTATGGTTATTTTCGTGGTACCAACCTGGAAAAAAAGTTACCAAATCGATTTCATTTTACTAATATAGTACCAACTGCACATGTTAATAATTATTATTATTAATAATAGGTGGGTCTGTCTAACTAAAAAACTTCCTTAAAGAAGCAAATGCTAGTTATGTTTTTGTCAACAAACGCAGAGACACGTCAAAATTGTCTGGTTGGCAGTACTGTTTACCTTGCAATATATAGCACCAAACTTGCGTACAACTTGCTCTGTGAAAAGGCAAATCAATGTCCAATTGTCCTCGTGCTATATCTGGCAGCAAACTTGCATAGCATCAAACTTGCGTACAAATTGCTCCGTGTAAAGTGGTTTATATCGTCTCCTGAAACACGAAAAGCAAGGTTATGTATTAAAAGTTTGTCAGCGATCTGTTATATCGACAACTTTTAACAACCTATTTTTGGTCCTTACTTTAGTACATTTTTGAAGCTTCTGTATAAATGCTGGCGTATCAATACTAGAGTGCCTTAAATTAAGGCCCTTAATGTGACGTTTTCTGTCAGAAAACAACATTTTATTCTAAAAATATAAAATAACATATCACTGACAAAAGTTTCAAACATACGTTACTACTCAGAATTATATATTTCACATTAGTTTTTTTAGTATTCCATCCCAAGTAGCATTCTATGTGAATTTTACCTAAATAACTGGAACCGCTACCATTTATGATTTGTTATTACGTAGATCTCACTTATTTTATGACTTTATGGTGTTACACAATTAAATATATTTTATTGGTAACAGAATAATAAATTCTACCAAGAATATTACTTTTATCATTTTTTTACTCAATTGAAATAATAAAGTTGCCTTAACTAATTAGTCAATAAAATTACCACCAGGGTTATATTACTAAAATGTTCCAAAAGATACGTTATAAAAAGTTACCATAATCTTACTTTAAAGTAACCATTTCTATTTGGTCATAATATAGCTAACAACTAGGCTTTTAAAGTTAAGTTATCGCGCGGTTATGGCTACTCATTAAAAATACATAATAGTTTTAATTTAATCGCCATATTTTATTTTAATGAGCAATACGCATTATTGGAAAAATATTTAATTAAGCATAATTTCACTACAAAGTAAGTAAATAGTGACCAATGTTTTATTCCCAAATGATAACAAGTACATTATAACACATTTTACTAAAAAATATTTAATTTTGCGTTCCTAACCTTAAACTAATTTTCAATTAGAGCATTTCTTTTAACAATAAAACTACATAATTTTCTTGACCCATTATTTTTTTAAAATTATTCACTAAAAAATTTCCGTCTTCACTAGTTTCATACTACTAGATGATTGTTTTTCTTTTACAAACCGAAATGGAAAAAGTTTCTGGAAAACGGTTGGCCCTACAGTGTTGCATAAGTACTTTTTTTATGTATTTGTAATTAATGATAAATATTTTATTGAGAAAATGTCAAAAAATTTACGGATAAAAAAGTTTGGGACAAAACAGTGACATCGCCCCACCATATTGCACATCCCTGGATAAAATTACCAAATAGAAATAACATGAAATGATAGCCTTTATCAATGTTAAGGCATGTGCAAAAATTTGTTACTGTGGTTTATAGGGTTCCAGAAATATTAAATAAAAACTACTCTTTAGATGTACCCTCAGGAGGGTCGTAGCTCCCTTAGGGATCATTTCCGGACCACCCTTTATAGAAACTTTTTTTCATATTTTTTTAACCTAGAATCACCTCTTAAATTTCTCGAACCTATTTCTGAATAACCCTGTATAGTTGCTGATTTTCTAGTAATCCAGATATTCCACATTTTCACATTCACTGCCTTCACTCTAATAATCCTAAACCGTCACGGTGTTCTAGAAGAACTTTTAAATGACATGACAACTTTCATTTATTTTTCTTTTTGGAATTTGTTATATGAGCTCTAATTAAAAAAATAAGACCAAAATTTTAAAAATCGTTAGAGCCGTTTTTGAAAAAAAACGTCTTTTTTGGAAAATATATCTGATATTTCAGGTTAACATACTCGGTTTGCCCTCGATGTCTCCGATTTTGACCAAACTTGGCATAGTGGTACCACTATGGTACCTAAGCACTCCATCCTATTTTTTTTCAAAATGGTACATCCGTTCACTATACTGGGTGTCCCACCAAATTCTTGATATAGCTTATCTCCGTTATTTGAAAAGGTATTAAAATTTGCAAAAACTGGCATTAAATCAAAGCCAAAGAAGATTTTACCGACTTGTTCAAAACCGCCCCTTGCTTACCCACTCCCTTAAAACTACCCCCAACTTCTGTTTTTCAAATAACATCCCCTAATTCTTATTAAAGACTATGCAAGTGCACTTTATTCTGAATTCAACCATTTATTATAAGTGGTATCTTAGATTTTAAGGGGCTCTAAATAACAATTATTATTTATTAATAGAAGGGCGGTATTTAAAACAAAATTGCGGGTAGTTCTAGGAGACTGGGTTGTTCTGAGTTGGTTTCGAATATATTAATAATTTTCTTTTGGGTACAATTTAACGTAAGTTTTTGGAAAATTTTCTGGTTAAATTTAAAATGAAATGTGCTTTTTATTCTTTAGTAAAATAGGGGAGTGCTATTTAAAAAACTAGTTGGAGGTGGTTCCAAGAGGGTGGGTTAATAAGGGGTAGTTTTGCATATGTCAGTAAATTCTATTTTGACTCCCATTTAATTTTATTTTTTTTTAACTTTTTTATATTTTTAAATAACGGAGATATAGCCCGTCTAAAACCTGGTGGGAACTTATTATTACTAAATAATAATTGTTATTGGAAGCCCCTTAAAAGAATAAGATATTATTTATAATACATGGTTTAATTCAAAATGAAATGTAATTTCATATTCTTAGATAAAAATGGGGGTGGAAGGTGTTATTTGAAAATTAGAGGGTGGGGTGGTTACAAGGAACTGAGTAAGGAATGGAGGGGGGTTGAATAAGTCAAAAAATCTTTTTTGACTCCCATTTAACGCTATTTTTTACAAAAAAATTAGCGGAGATATAACTTGTCAAGAACCTGGTTGGTGGGACACCCGGTATCGTGAACGGATGGACCGTTTTGAAAAAAATTTGGATGGAGTGCTTAGGTACCATAGTGGCACCACTATGCCAAGTTTGGTCAAAATCCGGATTATCGAGGGCAAACCGAGTATGTTAGCGTGAAATATCAGAGATATTTTCTAAAAAACACATTTTTTTCAAAAACGGCTCTAAGGATTTTTAAAATTTTGGTCTTATTTTTTTAATTAGAGCTGATATAACAAATTACAAAAAGAAAAAAAAATTGAGGTTGTCATGTCATTTAAAAGTTCTTCTAGAACAGCGTGCCGTTCTATTTGATAATGAACCGTTTTCTCGATGTACTTAATATCAATGGGACCAAAGTTAATAGATCCAAATCTTATTTAATTTAAATCAAAGTTCAAAAGTTCTTATCTATCAGATAGAGTTATGTTCTCTGTCAGCTAGAGTTAGTAAATTATTCGGCAAATATCACTTAATTATACTATTCGCAACTAGTCCATTCAAATAATAAATCTAAATTCCAATAAATGTACACGGGCTGATATTTTATAGGTTAGTAGTGGATGGTAACAGAACACTCCTGTTAGTTTTTCACCGGGTGATTTGCGTAAGGGGTGTCCCCTATCTTGAATTTTAGGGGTAAGTTGGGTAATATGCATCTTACGATAAAAATGCACATAACCAATTTTGTTAAGGAGAAAATATCCAACAATTTTTGTTTGGATCATTTTTTTGATATATTAATAACAATCGAGTTAATTTAGAAATAGCCATGTTGGAGGCGAAATTGTTTTTTTCCATTTTTCAGCCAAATTATTCCTCGGACGATAAAAGTGGTTATAAGCAAACTTGTAGCTCTCAAAATTTTCTATAAGTTTCATGTATTATAAATTTTCATAGGTACTTTGGTACGGTTACAGAGGACACAACTCATCTGTCAGCGCCCACTGTAACCGTAACAAAATACATAATATATAAAGCTTATACACATTAGAGCAGCTGTCGCGATACTTGGACAATTTGGAGGTCTTTGCCGTAGGAATATGTGGAAAAGTATGCCCCCACGATGCCAGACAATCATTGACTGCAATGGGGACTGGAAGAGTTCCTAAATTATATTCGTTGTCTGTAAATTGATGAAAAAAAAAATTAGTATAAATAAATTCTTAAATAAACAATGCGTGGCACGCTTTTACATGACCGACTGTAAATATGTTTATTCAATTTTTTTAGTGCCTTATTTTTATTGTGCAGAATGAAAACCATGTTTCATAAGGTATTAGGCCACAACTACCAGTTCAACTCTATCTTTAGGAGTTCTTGAGTTATAATGTTCGCTGACAGACAAGAACAAACCGACAATTTTACAAAATGGTCTTGAAAGTTTTGAAAAAATCTTTTGTATGGAAATTATGTTTTCGCTTCTAGGATTAAAAAGTATGTTGGTTTGTGTAATTATTAATTAACTCAACCATAAACCACAAATAAATCGGCTTCATCATTAATGTAAATAAAACATAAATTCTTATATCAATATTTTTAATTTTCATCACCAAAATTAAATAGAACATGGGCGTAGTTAAATGTGAAATTCTTAAAAAATTATACTTTTTTTGGACATAAATACAATAATATTATTACTAGTAGGACTAGTTTAATTATAGACGTTTATGGCTCTATCCTTAAAAAAAACAATGGACAAGTGCGGCAGTTGTATAAAACGAGTATTTTATACTATTTTTTCTATTCTATTAATTTTTACCAAATTTAAAAATTAGCTACAACCGGGTTAAAGGACTTCTATCGATGGCCAACTGCATATATTGTTTTAAATGATAAAGGGGTGTAACGTTTGAACGAAATGATATGTAAACTTCAAATTTGAAATGTAAATATCACTCAACAAAAAAACATTTGCAATATTTTTCAATTCTTTATTCGATAAGGCGGCGCAAGGGGGACAGTGGAGGAAAATTTTAAGTAGTGACATAAATTGTTTGATATATACTTTTTAAGAGATTAAAATTTTCCGTTTAACTGCTTAACTAGCTTTTTTTTATTTTTTAGATATTTTTTTTCTTAAATGATTCAAATTTTAAATATTTTGTGCATAAATATTAAAAATTTTGCAAAAAAATATTAAGCAATTAGTCTTTAAATGATAATACACCTTGTACCTTTTTGTGCAATATTTCCAAAATTAATTTTAAAAAAAATATTAAAAATTTCATCAACTTTGAAGAAGAAAAAATCTTCAAAATAATATTAAAAAATTTAATATTTACATGGTTAAACATACAATTTCTAGCTTTTTAAAATGACGTATTTTAAAGCCTAGTGTGCTCTTTAAAATATTGGCCTACACTGCCCCCTGGCGCCGCCTTACCGAATAAAAAAACAAAAAATATTGTAAATGATAGTTTTTGTTGCGTGATGTGCAAATTTTATAAGAAATTACAGTTCCGATATAAAAATTTTAAATTTTATTTGGCGAGAACGAATGATCGGTTAAATAAACTAAAAATGATAAAGTTTCACCGCACCTACTTTCTAGGTTAAGGTTTAGGTTATTTTGTTTTATTTGTATAATCAATTTCCATTTATTTTCTGTCATTACGAAATATAAATTTTAATTCGCCTTGGCCAAAATTGTTTTTATGCAATTTTTCCACGGAAAACTAATAATGGCATATCATGTTTATAATTTACTATTATAATTATCGTACAAAACTTGATCAAATCCGGTTTTGAAAAAAAAAACTAATTTTTTGAGTTTTGTTCATCAGTAAACTACCCTTATTTGGTATAATAGAAAAAAATTATGAAAAAACCCACTGAGCAATCCCCTAAAAACCTTATGTTTAAAGTTTGGCTTTAATCTGTTCAAAGGACTTACGGACATCGAAAAATCATTTTTTTTTTCGGATTGTATAGACCTTAAACTGGATACATACATAACTATCTTGAAAACTTTTTTTTTTCGCCATAACAGTACTTTTCTCAGAAGTGGCTTAATCAAAAGTAAAAAGAAAATAAAAGCGCAATATTTATTTTTTTTTATTATTATTTTAGAATTGACCAAGAAGGGGTCTTAGCTGGCTAACGGGTTCAATCAACCTATGAGTTTATAATAAAAATTTGTGTGATATAAAAATATAGTGCCTGACCCCCCTAAAAAAGTGTTAGTAACGACGTCTATGCATGTTTATGTTGTGCAGCAGAAGGTTTCAGAACAGACTTGTAATCTAGACCAATTTCCTATAAATATTTACAGTAAATAGTCGTTTCTTGCTCTTCGTTGCACACGCAATATACACAAAATCATATTTATTCACTTCTACAGTATGATCATCACGGGTCGGATCGAGGTAGCCATTACCGGGGGCATGCAAAAATTAGAATTTAAAAAAACTCTTTTTTCAAGTAAATAGACACTTTAAACTATTGTTCACCAAGCCGAATGTCATGTCGACGCTGTTAATACTCAGTCACTTGGTCATGGTTCATGGCTCATGGAGAAAAACTTATTATTATTTTTTTTTTTTGAAAATTTTTTCTCTTTTCAAAAAACGAATAGTTAATACAAAAATATTGTGTTTTTTTATTAATTATTCGTTTTTTGAAAAGGAAAACAATTTTCAAAAAAAAAAAAAAAATAGTATTTCTCTATGAGTCACGGACAATGACCAAGTGACTCAGTGAGTATTAACAGCGTCGACATGACATTCCGCTTGGTGAACAATAGTTTAAAATGTCTACTTGAAAAAAGAGTTTTTTAAAATTCAAATTTTTGCATGCCCACGGTAAATGGCTACTTCTATCCGACCCGTGATGATCATAAATTAAAGAAGTATAGTGTGACAATCTACACCAAAAAGTTACTGCCACCAAAAAAATAAGACTTTTATACCGGGTGTTACAAGACTAAGGTACATCCCCTTTTTTTCATTATTTTAAAAGTTAGAGATTCCAAATTTGGAACATCTATTATTGCCATAAAACGTCAACTTTTAACATAAGGAGTACAATTAAGTCACTTCCGGTTTAACCAGAAATGACACCAACTTTTAATTTTTAAATTATTAATATTTTATTACATATCGTCATCTAAAGGCTCTAACGGTCTAACTCCAATGCGTCATACTTTTCAGGAGACGTAAAAAACGATTTAAAACTTAATTATAGCAATTTAGAACTTTAAAACTAGCGTGTTCACAGGTAAAAATGTTTGAAATGTGTTAATGTATTAAAAACTTTTCATTTTTATCTATTTTATATAAATTATTTGAAAATTAAATTTTAACCACAGAATCTAAATTCACTAATGGTCTAACTTCAAGGGAAGATAAAAGAGGATACCTATCGTATTATATCGCGTAATATTATTACAAAAAAATTATATTTTTATATTTAATATATAATATTACTACTAGGTAGGCATAATATATATACATTATTAATGGCAATATTTATAATTATCATCAAACAGTAAATTAACAAATATTTGAAACGGGATCCCCTGTTGTCGAGAAATAGTTTGACATTAGTGACAGTTCTCATTTAATTGTTTTCTCACAATCATATGATGGAGTTAGACACTTAGCAACTTAAAATATTTACATTTTTGCATTTTTTGAGGCTGATATTGGTTTAATGCAACTTTTTTTTTTTTGAAGTATGTTGGTAATCAGATAATGAAGCAAATTTGATAAAAATCTCATTTTTGAAAAATTTGGAGTTAGACAACTAGAGCCTTTAGTGGACTATATTTCAATTCTACGCTTCATTTTGAGTAAAATAATAACAAAAAAGTGAATTTTAAATTTCAAAGTTGTTTTTATTTAATTTTTAGTTTTTATCATAGGTAGGCCATGATTACTTAAAATTACTCGAAGTTAACTAAGTAACCCAGAAAAATACATTTAGGCTGCAAGTTCCATTTATAACTTAGTTGAACCATTTTAAATGTTGCGAAAATGGTTTTTGCTCAAAAACTCATTTTTTTTAATGGCACCATATTGGTACACAGGTACCATTAAAAAGTACCATCATTAAGGATCTAACAATATCTTTAATTTTTATTTATGACAAATACAACCGTTTTTATAAATGAAAATAAACGTTAAAAAATATATTTTGGTTATTTTAGTAACAAAGTCTAGAACAAAGACTACAGAAGGCAGGATTTTTATCTGTCAAATTTAAGTTAAAAAAAAAGTTTTTAGCCAAAATCTATTTTTCTAGGGTTACTTAGATCATTATGAGTAATTTTAAGTAATCATGGCCATTGACTAAGTAAGTCCTCTTTAACCAATGTCATGGCCCAGCTATGATAAAAACTAAAAATTAAATAAATAAAAAATTGACATTTAAGATGTCACTTTTTTGGTATCATTTTTCTCAGAATGAAGCGTAGAATTGAAATATTTATAAATATATGGGGTGTCCTGTTTAAAAATCGAAAGTTGGTGTAATTTCCGGTTAAACCGGAAGAGACATAAATGTACTTTTTATGTTAAAAATTGACGTTTTACGACAATAAGAGGTATTCCAAATATGGAATGTCTAACTTTTAAAATAAAGAAAAAAAGGGGTGTACCTTGGTCTTGTAAAGTGAAATAAAATCCAAAATTTGTTTTTTAGAAAAATCGAATATAAATATAATGCGAAATTTGTCATACCTACTTTAGAATTTTTTTAATAATTCAATAATTATTATACCTAATAAAAATATTTCAATTTTCGGTTGGAAATTAAAAAGATTTCATTTTATGCTAACTAGTCAATTTTTTTAATAAATTTACTTTCAGTTTAAAAAGACTCGTAAGTATATAAATAATTATAATTATTTATAATAAAATTAAATATAATCCTGATAACCTTGTATTCTGGTAAAAAATGTCTGACCATATTTTTGAATCTTGCCAAAGCTTTTGGCAAGGTTGACCATGGCATTTTTTTAGAAAAGCTTGTCAAAATAAATAATTTCTTAGTGACCTACGTACTGTTACCAGAGGCATGCCTCAATGGACAATACTGGGTCCTATTTTATTTCTTATTTATATCATCTGTATTCAAAGTTTAGGCTTATTAATTTAATATGCAGATGACACAGCTGTGACTATCCTTGCAGATAACTGGAAGGAAGTTATTGAAAAAGCAGAAGAATTTTTATCCAAATTACAAATATTGTTAGACTCAAATTTGCTAAGTCTTAAAATGAGTAAAACTAAATTTTTGGCTTGTTCGCCCAGCCTGATCTTAATAAAATTACAATTTATGATTGTAATGAAAAAAATAACTGTCAATGTCCCAGAATTAAAAAAACACAAATAGTATTAAATACTTAGGCATTATGGTCGATCAACATCTGAGGTGGAAAGAACACATTAAGTATACACATTATAAACATTATACACATTATACACATTAAGTATATCACGTTGAGAATTAGGTGTGTTGTTTTCAGATTTTACTAACTAAGAAATGTTTTAAATAGAAAACTGCTTACCATTATACACAATGCGACCCTGTTAAGTTTATATTTTTTGCAATGACCGCCCAAATTTTCTTTTTGTTGTTGATACTAGGCCACCTCCTCATTAAACACCACTAGTCAGCTACTTCTTCTTGGGAAATTTTAAGCTTTGTTTAAACTTTATATTTGGTATTATTAGAAAAATATCAATTTTCATTAATACTTTGGCACTAGCTGTTAGTACGGTACCAAAGGTAAAGGCAGTCTGCTATCTACAACAACAACAAAATTGGGTGGTCATTTCCAAGCATAAACTCGTACTGTGAGTCATCGAGCATTTATTGGCCGAAAAATATCGGTCGGCACTATCCGAAAATTTTGAAAAAAATAGAGAATGGTCTAATTGTAGTACTTTAGATAACATACAAAAATTATTTGGTAGATCAATTTGTTTACATTTATTTTTTAAACAAACAAAAAAAAATAATGCCGTCATCGAGAATTTGTTAGTTGAAAACTACTACTCAGCAAGATACCAAATTTTTTTAAATAATAGGGAATAGTCTCCCTATAGTACTTTATATAGCAGCGTAAAAATTATTTGGTAGATCAATTTGTTTATATTTATTTTTAAACAAACAAAACAGAGAAATACCGTAATCGAGTATTTGTTGGTTGAAAACTACCCCTCATCACGATGCGAAAATTTTGAAATGATGGGGAACGGTCTTCCGATAGTACTTTACATAACAGCTTAAAAATTATTTGATAGATCAATTTGTTTATATTTATTTTTAAACAATTAAAACAGAGAAATGCCGTCATCGAGCATTTGTTGGTTGAAAACTAGCCCTCAGCACGATCCCAAAATTTTAAAAAGATATGGAATGGTCTTTTAGTACTTTACATAACCTACGTTTGTTATGTAAAGTTCTACCGGAAGACCATTCCCTATTTTGTCACAAAATTTTGGGACCATGTAAAATTTAAGTACTTTGGAATGACCACCCAATTTTTTTAGTTGTTAATAGTAGGCTGCATTTACCTTCGGCACACATTTTAGCTAGTGCCAAAGTATTAATGAAAATTGATTTTTTTTCGAATCATACCAAAAAAAAGCTAAAAATCTCTCAAGAAGGAGCAGCTGCGATTTAGGTGACTAGTGGTATGTAATGAGGGGTAGTCTACTATCAACAACTGAAAGAAAATTAGTGCGGTCATTCCAAAAAACATAAACTTAACAGGGTCGCACTGTGTATATACACTTCGCTTGTGGAATTTTTGTTGAGATATTGTGTCACGGTGTGAGATGGGCTAGCAGAAAATTTACTTTATCCGCTACAAGTTTTACAAAATACTTTTAAAAGTTTTGTTTCGAAAAGTATTCTACGGATACGCTTTATGCAGAAGTAAACGTATTAAAAATTAGATTTATGCATATCAAGCTACACGGTGTTCTAGAAGAACTTTTAAATGACATGACAACTTCCATTTTTTTTTCTTTTTGGAATTTGTTATATGAGCTCTAATTAAAAAAATAAGACCAAAATTTTAAAAATCGTTAGAGCCGTTTTTGAAAAAAACGTGTTTTTTAGAAAATATCTCTGATATTTTACGCTAACATACTCGGTTTGCCCTCGATGTCTCCGATTTTGATCAAATTTGGCACTATGGTACCTAAGCTCTCCATCCAATTTTTTTTCAAAACGGTCCATCCGTTCACTATACTGGGTGTCCCACCAAATTCTTGATATAGCTTATCTCCGTTATTTGAAAAGGTATTAAAATTTGCAAAAAATAGCATTAAATCAAAGCCAAAGAACGTATTTAAAAACTTATTCAAAACCGCCCCTTGCTTACCCACTCCCTTGAAACTACCTCCAACTTCTGTTTTTCAAATAACACCCCCTAATTCTTATTATAGACTATGAAAGTGCACTTTATTCTGAATTCAACCATTCATTATAAGTGGTATCTTAGATTTTAAGGGGCTCTAAATAACAATTATTATTTATTAATAGAAGGGTGGTATTTAAAACAAAACTGTGGGTAGTTCTATGAGACTGGGTTGTTATGACTTGGTTTTGAATATATTAATCAATTTTCAATCAATTAATGAAATGTGCTTTTATATTCTTTAGTAAAATAGGGAAGTGCTATTTAAAAAACTAGTTGGAGGTGGTTCCAAGAGGGTGGTTTAATAAGGGGTAGTTTTGCATATGTCAGTAAATTCTACTTAGACTCCAATTTAATTTAATTTTTTAAATTTTTTATATTTTTAAATAACGGAGATATAGCCCGTCTAAAACCTGCTGTGACATTCTTATTACTAAATAATAATTGTTATTGGAAGCCCCTTAAAAGAATAAGATACTATTTATAATACATGGTTTAATTCAAAATGAAATGTAATTTCATATTCTTAGATAAAAATGGGGGTGGAAGGTGTTATTTGAAAATCAGAGGGTGGGGTGGTTACAAGTGAGTGAGTAAGCAATGGAGGGGGGGTTGAATAAGTCAATAAAATCTTTTTTGGCTCCCATTTAACGCTATTTTTACAAAAAATTTACCTTTTTAAATAACGGAGATATAACTTGTCAAGAACCTGGTTGGTGGGACACCCGGTATCGTGAACGGATGGACCGTTTTAAAAAAAAATTGGATGGAGTGCTTAGGTACCACAGTGGTACCACTATGCCAAGTTTGGTCAAAATCCGAGATATCGAGGGCAAACCGAGTATGTTAGCGTGAAATGTCAGATATATTTTCTAAAAAACACTTTTTTTTCAAAAACGGCTCAAACGATTTTTAAAATCTTGGTCTAATTTTTTTAATTAGAGCTCATAACAAATTCCAAAAAGAAAAAAAATGGAAGTTGTCATGTCATTTAAAAGTTCTTCTAGCGTGGCTATTTTGTATACATCAATAAATATAAATAAACCATATATATATATATATGACTAGATACTTAACAAATAACCCTGCTTTAATCCTACTTAAAAAAAAAACATTTATTCAAAGAAAAGTCTCTTATTTGGGCCCAAAAATTTTTAACCAATATAAAAACTTAACTTCGTTAAAAAAGCTTAAAAAAGAAAAAAAATGTTATTATTTACAGATTTAATATCTTACATAACATTTAAATCCCCTTCCGAATTCTTATCATTAAAATAAATTTGTTTTTAAAAAACAATTTTTTTTTAATTAACTTTTATAAAACTGCTTAGTAATTATTATATAAATAACCTAGATTAAGGCAAAAAATAAAATTTGCCTAAATTTTACCGTTTCTGGAATAATAAATTAAGCTAGTATCGCTATAGCATGTTTTAAAGAAAACAATGTTCTTGCTTAAAGCAAGCGTTAGGAGATTTAAATTAAAAATAGTTTATTCTGTAACGTGTAGAATGGTGTATATCCCAAACCATTCTACATGTGTTGCAGACTGTACTTTTTTGTCCGAGTGAAGTTTTATGCATTCATGTTTTTATATAAATTATATAATAACCAAAAGTTTTAATAAAAAAAAATAATGTTTATCGAATAATTAAAGGTCGATTCAGGCATAATTATCACTAACTACACTAAACTGAATTAAGAAATTAATAAATTAAGAAAATTAATAACATAACCTCAAATTCTAAAATAAATTTTCCATGGTATGCAACAATTAAGATAAAAGATAAAATATAGCATAAAATAATGATAGAATCTTAAAATACACCATAGAAAAAGAAGAATTTCTGAAATACACAAACTTTAGTGCAAAACAATCCTTATCCAAGTATCAAAATAAAAATGAGGATGGCGACACCTTTGTATTTTAAAAATTAGTACATTTTCAGTGTTAAGGAAAAACACAGAAGTTACATAAGAAAATAAAAGGTACTTGTGGAGATAAGTTGGTTTGAAAACCCGAAAACTGCAAATATAGTTATAATCGTCCTAGAGAAATAGATATTTGTTTTTTTTTTACTTATTCAGTCGTATTTACACATACTTATTATCTATTTGGCAGTTACCTTATTGTTGCATACCACAGAAAATTTATTATAGAATTTGAGGTTCTGATTCTTAATTTTCTTAATTTCGAAATTTCTTAATTCAGTTTAGTGTAGTTAGTGATAATTATACCTGAATCGACCTTTAATTTAAATCTGATAATTATAATTTAAAATTTTATTTAAAATTTTATAGTAGTAGTAGTATTATTTCATTGATTTAGCTAAAAATAAAACCCTTACGGTACGTGTTATATAACGTCATCCGCTTACCGATTGTGCTATATACCCTAAGAGTTTTCATATACCGTCATCCGCTTACGGATTATGCTATATACCGTAAGAGTTTTTTTGTGCTATTTGACCATTATAGAAAAATTAATTTTTGAAATGGTTCTTACCGTTAATAAGATAGAGCTTTAATCACTCACCTTTATATCACCCTGTATAAATGTCATATTCCATTTGCTATGAAACTCACTGTACCAGTTTTAAATAAAAACAGAAACAGAGTTTTAATTAAAAAGTTCACAAATATTATTTTTACATGTATATAATAAACACAAAAGGCCAGAATGAAAATATTCTAAAATTAACCTGTTGAATAAATAAATCCTTATTTAAAAAATGTTATTTAAAAACAATGGTTGATTTTATATTTTTAAATAGCAATTTGCCTATTTATATTTTTTATTAGTTATGGGAATAAGTTTCCACCCTTCTTTTAAATAATGAAATAAAAAGCGATTTTTCTCAAAGTATGCACCATCGGAAGCGACAACTTTTTCCCATGTAGTATTCATCGAAGAAAAAAAATCTAGTCCTTTCGAATCGATCCATTCATTAAGAAGTAAACAGCAAGAGTTCCCAATTTACTCCTTCCAATTTTTTCTTGACCGGTTTAGCATTGTCATCCAGCAGAATAAGCTTATCGTGTCTATCACCCCATTCTGGCCTTTTCGCCTTTAAAGCCCGATTCAACTGTATTAGCTGCAGTCGGTAACTATCCCCAGTGAATCTTCATGCAGTAATTCTTTCAGTTGTGCGTCTTCGAATTTTTTTGATGCGCCTTCGCGTTCTTTATCACTCCATTTTAAAATCACGGAAACCACTCTTTGCAAGTTGTATTCGACAGAGCGTGATCAGAGTAAATATTAACTAGTATGCGATGAGTCTCAACAGCACTTTTCTTCGAAATATGAAATGTTGACATTTTCGATGAGAAAAGAAAAAATTGGTTTACGCTTGAAACGAATGTGGACTTCTGCATTTGTAAGCTCACACAAACAGCTTCCAATCACAAGTGCAGAAACTTCAGCAAATACAAAATAAGTATCATTAACAACACCTTTTTGAAAAGTGCGGAAACTTATTCCCATACCCAATATATTTTCAATAAATAAATAAACGAATGTGTCATTGTTTTGCGCCTTCGCCAAAATTGTAAAAATGAGCATACAGTGCACTGCAGTGGCACAAAGGAGTCCCTTGTCCTTTGTAAAACAAATTAACACTATCATCTTTCGAGAGCGCTTTGATATAAGGACTTGAAATTTGGAACAAAGGTTATTTACTATGTTGTATTTTTTTTTTCCAAATTTCAAGTCTTTATATCAAAGCGTTCTTGAAATATCGTAGTTTTTCTCAAAGGACTTGCATCTTTGCACATACGTAGTTACATAAAGTTTACATTTATGGCGAAGGCGTGCGTCGCACCCTATTTAAACACTAGGTGAGCAAAGAGGGGAAAAGTTTAAATAGAAGGGGGTCGTGTGATACATTACTTGAAAGGTAAGTACAATTGTATATCCAATGATATGTTAACTTTTTGATTTTGGTTATACTTAGCTTAAATTTTTCAATAAATTATCGATAGAACATGACGGTCATCCTCTAATAACTAAATATTCCATCAATTTATTTTTCCAGTCATCGTGCAGAGTGATATTGGTAGACTGCAAAGTAGGGTGTAGTGAAAACAAAGTATGGTTTAGTGAAAAAGGTACTGTTTTGAAATAAAAAATGGTTGTGTCTGGAAAATGTTAAACACCTTGGTGGTACTCCATTTACAAAAAATTAGCGTCATGGCCCAACTTCTTGTGTCCACAACTTTCTCAAAATTGTGGAATTTGGGCAAATCATCATTTTCCGAACCCAAAAATTTTTTATTTAAAAAAAGTACCTTTTCACTACACCCTACTGCACAGTTTGGGGCACGTGAGTCTCGTACAGCAACAACTCTGAAATAGATTTATAGAATATTTCGTCGGTTTACAAGTAAAAGGCACTAAGGCACTTTTTTGCAAAAATGGGATTTTAATAGCAGTGTATTTAATTTTTTATGATCTATGTATAGGTAAACCGAACTAACTTCTAGGTGGACTGCCAAGGGAGTTACCCCCTATACAAAACGCCCCAATTTGATTTTGATTAAAATTTTATCTGGCAATAGGCACTAAGTCACTTAGTGCACTTAGTGCGTTTTACTTGTAGATTATTTCAAATGTTTCTGCACTAAACGACTTTCTAAAAAGAGTTAATTTATAAAACTATGATTGCTTGAATCATTTATATGATACAATATCGCGTTATTTATTGTACTGACAAACGCATTCAAATTTTAACTGATAGATTATTTTAAATTTGCTCTTAAATCCTTGATTACTACATAAATAACAAGAATATAAGAAAAAAACTAGAGTTCGCGGCAAGTTCGGAAAACAGCCCTTAGAATTGCACCGTGAAGTGTTTTATCATTAATAATGATTCATTATAATTATTGACTTTAGGAGATGCTTCTTTGCCGGCAGAGCCGATGGTCTCTGAAAACTGTCTTACTTCTGGCATAGTAAGCATATAATTAATACTAATTAATTTTATTAAAGACCAAAATGGAAACTTTATTTAAACAATCAAAAAGTCCAAACCCTTCTTTTAAAAATCTAGTTTTTGAAAAGGTATGTAAACATCTTGTTTTCTACTTTATAGTTTGTAACCGTTAAATTTGAATTTAGAACATAAATATTCTTACCTTGTACATTTGTATTATTTAAACTTGTTATACTCTTATTTATAACATTATTACTTCGACTTATCTTCATTATACCAGATATGGGCTTCTTAGATAGTGATACACATTATTTTGGATCTCCTACGAGACATATTTTCTCCTAGGATTTTGTTAAATTGTACTTTTGTTTAGCTATTTGTAAACATATCTTTAACTTATCATTTTGAGACACTTATTCTTGGTGTATTCGTTATTATTATTATTAGTTTATGCTTGATTAATTAAATATATTTTAAGATACTATTTGAACATATACATAACCTCACTTTAGTTGTTGTTTTTAATAATTAGCAGTGTCTAAGGTATTACCGCCGATTTCAGCTTAGTCAACCGGACGGTTGTAGTTATTTTGGTTAAATAATTAATTTAGCTAGTATAGGTTTATTTTTTTTGCTATTCATCATCATTGTATGCATCTATGGTCTAGGAGTGTCCGCTGATTGTTGGGGATGGGGCTATTTTGTAAATTTGTTGTTAGGCGGTCTCTTAGACATAGCATATGTGTGACAGTTAGGGATTTTTAAATTTCGGCTGTTTTGACAGCCGGAAATTATTTTTTTTTGTTAAAAAGAGCTATAAATTCTGAGTCGTGGTTCAAGAAGTCCTCTTTTTATTTTCATCGAGTTGCAGTTCGCAGTCAGCCATAATAGTGTTAAGTTTATTCTTCTAAAGGCAACGGCCAGTTTTATATTTTTTAATTTTGTGGGCCACGAAGCTATTTCGGAGTAAACCTTTAGCAAGATTTAAGGGTATATTTTGTGAATTATTATACAGTTAATTTTATGTATATACCTCGGTTTAATACCGGAGAAATGGATGCCATTTTGGACTTTCTGAGGACTACAGGTAATTTTCTAATTTTATTCCTATCATCTTTCGTAATTTTCATCTGAATCTATATAGATTCACTTTATTTTATCAAATCGCTGGGTGCTTATACCATATTTTCTACCCCTGTAGTGACTTCGATGGAGTGCTAGAGGGCAACTCAAACTCAACATGTGGGAACGAAGTTAGGGCCTACTACGCTTGGCTAGTCTGCTACGCTATGCCTCGCTATGTCTACTGTGTGTCCAATGTTGTTTGGTTCCTGCCTAAAAACCACTCAGTTTTGTTAAGTTTTGTTTCTGGATGAACTACGAGCTATACTTTTTGTACTTCTACAGTGTGTATCTAACTACGATGGAAGATATAAACCCTCCACATGGGGAACCAACATTATTGTCGTTGTTCGAGCCTTCTTTGAGATGTCAGCATACCAGTACTGAAATTATCAGGTTTTTATAATACTCCTAAAATCTCATATAAATATTTTTTTTTATAGTGTGGGACCACTATTTGTTGTACAGGAGCCACTGAGTTGCTTCGGTAACTCCTTGACACCTGACAACTCATGGTTATATATCCTGATTGTCGATGGGGCCCTATCAGGGTTCTACGAGTAGTTTGGTTAGGTTCAATAAGCCAGACTAGCTGTTCGTGGAACCATGACTGGTTCTATTTGCAATAACTATAACATATTCACAATAACTATAACAATTATGCTATTTAATTTTATTTTAAAACTATAACTTTTATCTGGGTGTTTAGACATTATTTAAACAAAATATTCAGTGTAAGGAAGGTTGCCTAACGTTACGCAAAATTTCAGGGTTCCTACAGGAACTTTTTATTTCTATATCCATGGTACATAAATTTATTGGCTATTTAATCATATCCAAACTTAACATAATTCACAGTAACACTGCATAAACAAATAAAATGGTTATCTGTGTATAATTTAACTATAACTATTTCTGATGCTATTTCCTATTTTTGATATTTTATTATAAATTACTACATGAGTTTAAGTTCTAATTTATGCAAGTTTAGGCTAATTTAATGAGTATAGATATTTACATAATTATATATTTTTTTTTTTTCCTGTCAGATCAGATATTTGTGGTTGTACCCAAATAGCTGCTACGGTTCGCAGGGCAAGCCGTACAATCTGTAGCCATACTGGTGATTACCCCCTTACCATCAAGGGACACTGTATAGTTCACCACTAAACAAATAAAATAGTAATGACTGTATATTTCACCACTAAACAAATAAAATAGTAATTACACTATAGTTCACCACTAAACAGATAAAATAGTAATGACTGTATAGTTCACCACTAAACAAATAAGATAGTAATGACTGTATATTTCACCACTAAACAAATAAAATAGTAATTACACTATAGTTCACCACTAAACAAATAGGATAGTAATTGAAAGAAAGAAATGATATAATGGTACAGTATGGCCCACTACTAAACAAATAAAATAGGAAAAGATAGAAGTTGCTATTATTTGTCTATTGTCTTATTTTATTATTGCTTTTACATTTTGGCTATTTGCTTTTGCTTATTATCCTTTACTTTTGCTATTTTGTTAAAATTCTTGATATTTTGCTATTTACTATTTTATTATTAGGTGCTCCTTAAATTTAACTATTTACTATGTTATTATTACTTAATTCATATTTCACTATTTACTATTTTATTAGCTCTCATTTAATTTTTACTATTTACTATTTTATTAGTTCTCATTTAATTTTACTATTTACTATTCTATTAGTACTTTTATAATTGCTATTTGATAGGTCGGTATGTGATTCAAGTTTAATTATTTTTTTAATTTTATTTACCTTAACAATTTATAACATTTAATTATTTCAAATATATTTGCTTCAATTAATTATTATTGTTCTAGTTTGACTGTTCTATAATTCAAACTTATTTCTCTATTTTATTAAAATTCTATATTAGGCTGTTTTATAATTTAAGGTTTAGCCAAAATATTTAATTGGTGAACATGGATGGATCTAGTGGAATAATTTTATTATTTCACTATTTTACTGCATTTTTCCTACTTTACTATTTAAATTTTATTTCTACTGTTTGGTTTAACTTAAGCCTTTCTTCTTTGTAATTTAAACTTGAATTATTTAATTGTTTAACTTAGAATATAATTTTATGAAATTACACTCGAATTATTTACTTATGACTTATAACTTTAACTGAAACTTATATTAAAAACCTATTGCATAACTTAAAACTTATTACAAATGATTTGCTTCAATTATTTATTTTATTAATTAATGATATTAATTATTTACATTTACTATTTATAATTAGTATTTGAAAATTACTATTTATATTACAATTTAAAATGTTATGAACAATAATGTTGTAACATATTATAATAAGGTACAACAACATTACAACAACAATTTTATAAACAACTTCAATCGACTCATGTAACTTATATCTCTTTTTATTTTATTTTAATAAATCGTTATTAATATTTAATTTAAATCTTTTTATTACATCTCATAGTTCTAAGTTTATATGGTCTAATCCTCAAGTCCTTAGTTCATTTTTAAACTTAGTGGTGCCCAAATTATTTGCTATCAATCTATAAATTTATTTCAGCTTTCGAACAACCCGTCTTCGCAACAGAGCTAGCTGGCCTAAGGACCCGTGAGTGATCAACTCATTTTATTTTTATATTTATAACTTTTTATTTCAGCACAGTACCAGCGGAACTATAGATGAACATCAACACTATATACTTTACATTATTTAATAAATAATTTATTATTTTCATATGTTGACTTTTATTTACCCCTAGTTAGGATAAATAATTTGTGGCACCTAGAAGTAATCTCGAGTATTACTTGATAACGTACTTGGGAATCCCCGAAACGTTACAAGTTATACGTTTAATTAATAGAAGGGTTTTAATTTTAAATAGTTGTTTTTTATATTATTTTATTGACTTAGTGCTCTTGTAAGCCAACGTCGTGGGCCTACAAGTAAAAGTTGAATTAAACTACTTCAATTTTTCTTTATTTAACTGCAAATGGGACATCATTATGTCCAAACATGTCATTGCAATTTGCAGTAGTTTTTTTCCAAAAACAATTATTATAAAAATTAAAAAACAACAATGAAAGTTAAATTTGTCAATATCCTCTTCTCAGTCCAGAATAAAGCAAAAAACTTAATTTACCAATCTACCTTGAACATTTTAGATAGCACCCCCGTCTTTTTAAACGTTAGTTTTAGCATATAATAAGCTATAAATATTACTTGTTTTACTGGTACTGATAATAACATAGATTTAATATTTCTGTCATGTTTTTTTTTTTTTTTAACTAGTCTAATCAAATAGCTTACTTGCAGAGCTATATACATACTTAAAACACATTAAAATATGAAAAAAATCTATAGGTCACCAAATAAAAATTTCTGTTTCCAATGGCAATGTGCCTGCCATGTACAAAAAATTTATCAGAAGAAATTGTTGTAGTAAACTTTCAGTGTGACATTTGACTTATTAAAACTTAATCATACATATTATATTGTTATGAGTTTCATTAATTTTATTATTATGTTTATTTGAAGTAAATACTGTATATTAATACATGTACTTCATTGTGTTTGTGTTTGTTTGTGTTTATCTCTATGTACATATTAAATAATATTATCACTTGATTATAAATGCAGGTTACACTAGTTTACAATAGTTTTGCGCACCAGCTCTTTTTATAAATTACTTACACCGAAAAAAAAAGATTTTTTGAACCAAGGATACGTGTGGTTTTATATCTTTAAAGCCGTATTCTCTTGTTTCAAGGCTAGCATTTCTTTGAACCAAAGTCAATATCCTTGAGTGAAGAGAACGGATCTTCATAAAAAAAATGTTTAAAAACTAAATATTTTTAAAGTTTGAAGGTAGAAAGACCCCTTAACTGCATGCAATTTTTCGAGAATGGTTGGCCCTACGGTGTTACAACCAAGCAGACAAGAAAATGACATTTACATAGACAAGGCTACATCTCAAAAGTATAGCAAATAGTTATTTATGGTACTAGTGGGTAAAGTAAGATATTGCCCATGAGAAAATTAACCTGCTTGGCTGACGCCAGCCAAGCAGGTTAATTTTCGAGAGGGCAATATCGGTTTACCCATGAGTACCCATACAAGGTTTTATCCAATAAATAGCTTAGGAATTCATATTTTTATTAAAAATTTTAATGATATTTACAAGAAAATAATTTTACAAGTGACAGTTGAGTGGGTAAAATAAATAATTATCCACCCAATAAAGTAAAAGCCATGCGGGGGTTATTATTGAGTTTATCTATTTAAAATAAAGCTGGTAAGTGTCTTATTATCTGTATGTATTGGATAAATAATATTTTACAACGAACTAGTTGTTTTAATAGCTAACCCACAGAAATAAAAAATTGTGATAATTTTACTAGATATAGGATTTTGTTAAAAACATTTATTGTTAATAAGTACTAATATTTTATGTACCTAATTTACGTTGTTATAGTTTTAAATAACATGTAATAGTTATACTAAATAAATAAATATTATTATTATTATATAAATGGTACTTTTTTATGTGTTTCTATTAAAATCCTATTTTATTGATAAAATGACAAAAAATCTACAGACAAAAAAGTTTGGGACAAAAAAAATTGTATTTAATTTTAAAATAATTTATTAATTGGAACAAAATAGTTTATTTGACAGAAATAAAATTTATTTGTTACAACCAAATAACTCAATTGCCCATATCCAACCAAATGTTTTGTACATACAAATAAACTATTTTATCAGTGCAGGATCTAAATGCACTTTTTTGTCCACTTTTGTGTTGGTACAATTTTTTTATAATAATAATACCTTTATTCCAGCAAAAATGCCATATATAAATTAAATTAAAATACATGTTTAAAAGTAAAAAATAAATATGCTTAGAAAAAGTAAGTGATTTCCCTTTGGGTAATGATTCACTGTGATGTCGCATCCACCCGAGTGGAAAATTACTTACTTTGACACAGATGTGTAGGGTGCGGTCCAAAAGTTACCCCCTCTTAGCTTTTGAATGATTGAGATATCGACTTCAAATTTGAAACACTTAAAGAAGACAACTTTGACTATCATTCGGCATCACTGAGAATTCGTAACAGTAATAAACACTGAACGTTTTTGCTTACTTGGAACCCCAGGCAATATTTGATATTAATTACAAGTTGTTACAGTAAAACATAAAGATGTTCTGTTATGTATTACTGTAAAAACTTGTATTTAATAACAAACTTTGCCTGGGGTTCCAAATAGGCAAAAACGTTTAGCATTCACTATTATTACAAATTCTCAGTGCATATATTTGATATTTTTACGTTTTAAAATGTGGCGAAGGGGTCATAGGATGGACTTTTTTAATGGAAAAGGGGATTGCGAGAAAATTAAATTCTCTATTACATCATATATTTTTTTATTTTTTTAAATGATTATTTAATTTGTTTTGCTAATAAATGGATTTTTTGAGATTTTTTTTTGGAAAAAATGATTTATATATAATTAAATGATTATTATAAAATTAATATAATTAAATGATTATTTAGCAATGCATATCTTCACGACTTGTTTCATTTTAAGTACTTATTTACTAAGCACCTATATTAAAAAAATCAATAAGTCATAAATAGAAACAAGTGAAGTTATTGGACGTCCAGATTTTTATTTCCGATATATGAAATAAATGCCATAAAAATAATATTTATGGATTTTTCTTTATTAATGTCAGAAATTTATTTACGAGTCAATAAAATTTATTAAAATAACAGAAATAAATGTACACAGAGTAATAAAATAATAGGTTAGTAATTTAGATGAAAATTCTTTTAATTAAAAAAACATTTCTCTATTAATTTTTTATTTTTTTTTATATATATAATGGGCCATAAGCTTGCAACGGTAAAATTTTGAGTTATTTTCAAATTATATTCTATAATATAAAAGAGAAAAAACCTGTATATGTCATGACATCTAGATTAATGTATGGTTGTCCGAGTTTGAAACATAGAATAGACAGAAACTTGAAATTTGGCATGTACCGTGACATAAAAAAGTAGTAAAGCGGTTTTTTTTTAATGAAGTAAATATACGTTTATTTATTCTTCTACTTTTAGTAATAAATCAGTTGTATGCAGTGATATCCATAGCAATTTTTATTCGTTTTTGCAAAAGGCAACATCGATTGTCAATAAATGACGGTTCTTATACATAACCTCAAATAATATACCCTGTCATATAATGAGCAACTCACCGTTAAGATGTTTTGTACATCTAAGACAAGATAGCCTTACTTTTTCTTTGCGTCAAAATTACTGTCAAGCATGACATAACCTAATATTAAGAGTCCAATTTAAACTATTAAAATATCGAAACTATGTACCGTTGCTGACTTGTTGTACTACTTTTTTCTGGAGTATCCCCCACGCTTCCAGGAAAAAAATCGAAAATTGGGATACAAAACTTTCTAGTCCGAAAATTTTATTCAACTTTGTTGGACTGTGATATATTTACATCAATTTATGTCAAAAATTTTATACTACTGATAAGAAGTTTCCAGCAAAAAATGGGTAAATCAAATGGGTTAAAATGATCAAAATAGGGCTAAAACTACAACATTTTACAAAAAATCAAGTTTTTTAACGAGTCCCTCTAACTATTTTTTTTTTACTAAAATGTAATATTTAATATTTAAGTGGTATTTAGCAAATATCAGGTTTCTACGTTAAAGCGTCCAAAAGTTATTTTAAGTTATGGAATTAGATCATTTTAATTTAATTTATTTCGCATTAAAATTGCTTTAGTTTAATGTGTAACAATACAGGGTGTCTCAGAAAGCAGGTCAAATCTAACAAATTTAAAATAACCATAACTAATTTTTTTTTAATAGCATCCTATATATTTTTTTATTTAGGTAAATAAAGAATTTAATTTGCTTTAAAATGAATATAGGATACCCTATACCTAACATTAACCGTTTTCGAACTATTTGCAAATTATGGTAAAATCCGTATTTCTGTTAAAATTTGTTACATTTGTTAATCAAGTAGGCCAGTAAAATAAATCGATTTGTATTTAGGTATTTACTTTAAGAACCATTAATATTAACCTTAAAAGTAAAGTCCCTTTTGACGTTAGCTAAAATATTTTTGAAAATCATCTGGTTTTAAGGCCTTTACTTTTTGCTTTTTGTAATAGTACATCTGTGGTTTTTTAAAAATTTTTGGATTCTTGAATAGAAAATTTTCAAGTCGTAACTAGCTGCAAGAATTTAGGCATATGGATGAGCATAAAAGTAACCCAAAACATTGACTTCTTCGTTGTCTCTAATTGGTTTTGTTAGAGATTTCACTGCGTTTTCTTTCCCGAATTGCAAAAAATTTACGTGAACCCTTCTAAATTTTTTACATAATAGTCTTGGCAAATCAGGATATTTCGTATTAAATTTTCTGCAGGTTCTACTAATTAAAATCAAAACTACAAATAATGGTCCACTACCCCAATATATTTCAAAAACTTTTAATTATATACTTTATTGGGTATTTTTTGTTTTATATACTAATTTTTATAAAAATTAAAAGTGACTATAAGGATCAAAATGATCTAATTCCATAACGTAAAATAACTTTTGGATGCTTTAACATAGTATTTGATATTTGCTAAATACCATTTAAATATTAAGTATTAAATTTTAGTAAAAAGGAATAAAACTTATTTTTTTTTTGTAAAATGTTGTAGTTTTAGTCCTATTTTGACCCTTTTAACCCGTTTAATTTGGCCCATTTTTTGTATCAGTAATATAACATTTTTAAGATAAATTGATGTAAATTTATCACAATCCAAAAAAGTTGAATAAAATTTTCTGACTAGAAAGTTTTATATCCCCTTAAACCCCTTAAGTCTTTTAAAATTATCAAATAATAATAATAATAATAATTTATTCATCTTTAAATTTCATTACAATATATAACTAATTATTACAAAAGACAAACAAAGGTTACTCACCTTTAAAAAATTTAAAGTGTCTGTGTGTGAGTTCGCCGCTATTAGGGACGGCAAAATAATTTTAAAAATAGTTACAAATATATAAAAGTCCAAACAATATTAGGTACAAATCCAATAAAATATTAAAATATTACGAATGAAAATACAAAATATAAAAAACACAAAAATAATAAAAAACAAAAAAAAAATGGATTTTATAAAAAATAAAGTTAAAAAAATATATAATCAATAATTAATAATTACATGCCTTTAACGCTTATGTATTGTTTCCCTTGGTTAGTCCGGATCATCCCGCATTAAGTATTTATATAAATTGCAATACTACCGAAGAAAATAAGTTCCCCACTTGTGCTACACCAAGATTTAATTTTAAAAAGGCAAATTTTGAGAGTTTATATGAAGAGTTATGTTCCACTGACTGGTCTTTTATAAATGATAACGTTAATTCCAATTCAGCATGTAATTCTTTTCACCATAAGCTTGATCTGATATTTGAAAAATATGTACCGAAAATCATTAGCAAAACAAGTTCCTATCCTAAATGGTTTACCAAAAGTATTATAAGCGATCTAAACTCTAAGCATAAACTATGGAAAAAATATAAAAAAACTTCCGATCCGGTTACGTTGGACAAGTTCAAATCCATAAGGTCAAAAACTAAAGCTGATATTAAACGTTCATATAATTCTTATCTTGAGGATATTGAACGTAATATTAAAAGTAATCCTAATAGCTTTTGGTCCTATGTTAACACAAAGAGGGGCACTGATCCTATACCTGACACGCTTTACTATGACGGAGCTGAACTTAAAAATCCACAAAGTATAGTTAATGCATTTGCATCCTTTTTTCAAAAATCTTATGGTGAGCCCAGCACAAAAATGACTTTAGTTTTGAATCCAGCAGTGCTAACAATAATTACTTTAACATTATTAATGTAGAAGAGTGTGATGTCCTAGAAAAAACCTACTGCAGGTCCGGACGGTATACCGTCATTTTTACTAAAAGATTGCGCTTCTGCACTATGTTCTCCGTTGTACAATTTATTTAATTTAGCCCTTAAGACATGTCAGTTTCCAGATAGGTGGAAAATATCCAGAATAACTCCTGTTTTTAAAAAAGGCAATAAGAAAAACGTTGAAAATTATCGGCCTATTACAATTATTTCAAATTTTGCGAAGGTTTTCGAGATGGTTTTGCACAAACTAATCTATGCTAATATAAAACATTTAATTTCAAAACTTCAGCATGGTTTTTTAAAGGGTAGATCCACAACTACAAATCTTGCATGTATTATTCAATATATCTCTCAAGTTCTCGATGACGGTGGTCAGGTTGATGTAATATACACCGATTTCTCCAAAGCATTCGACGTACTTAACCATTTTATTTTACTTAAAGCGATGTACGACATGGGTTTCTCAATCGAATTAATTTACTTTTTTCACTCATACCTAGTGGATCGATATCAATATGTTGAATGTCGTGGTTTTAAATCCTTTTGGTTTTTGGCGACCTCAGGGGTTCCTCAAGGATCTATATTAGGTCCTTTGCTATTTCTTATTTTTATTAACACCATTTTTAATTTAATTTATGTCCCTGCTTTAGCTTTTGCAGATGATGCAAAGTTATATTATAAAATAAAATACTTGGTAGATTGTCAAAGGCTTCAAAATGCACTAAATAATTTAATTAAGTGGTGTCGTGAAAATAAGTTATCTCTGAACGCTGCCAAATGTAATGTAGTCTCTTTTACAAAGAAAAAATCTACTTTAGTGTTTAACTATAAAATTGATGACATTGTTGTTGCTAGAGTGTCGGAAATTAGAGATCTAGGAGTTATGTTTGATAGTAAATTGGATTTCAGTTTACATATTGAGAAAACAGTTACATCAGCTTTTCGTAGTCTTGGTTTTGTTATTAGAAATAGTTACGGTTTTAAAGATCGATCGGTTTTGTTTGCATTATTTAATTCCTTTGTTTTGTCTAAACTTGAATATGCAAGCCTGATTTGGAATCCAAAATACAAATACGAAATTGATGCTATCGATAAAATTTTAAGAAGGTTTTTAAAATTTGTTAGCTTTAAAATATATGGGGTTTACCCTATTATTGGTATTGATAACAATCTTTTACTGGACAGATTTAACATAATGAGCTTAAAAAACAGAAGAGCTTCCGGATCTGTAATTTTTTTGTACAAAATAATTCACAATAAGATTGATTGTTCAGAACTCTTAGAAATGTTAATTTTTCATATTCCTACAGCCACTCGTACAAACGATACATTTTATTTGTCGAAGCCTAGAACCAACTTACTAACATTTTCACCGATTTACACTATGTGCAAAAACTATCATAAGATTCAAACTGATGTTGATATATTCTCCTGCAGTAACAGCCGCATTAAATTTGTCTTTCGCCAATTAAATTTGGACTAATATTCTGTACTCTACTAGTTTGATTGTTATTATTTTTTTTTTATAATTCTGTATCTTGTTGTTTGACTCATCCTTTAATTGGTTTTTACTGTTGGATGTAACAATAAATAAATAAATAAATAAATAAATAAATAAATAAATAAATTGTTTAATGCCACGTTTTTATTTTTTTATGTTTTTTATTTCTTGTATTCCTTGGAAATAGCATTAAATATGCGCGTAGATATAATTAAAACTTCTTTGCCCTATGTCTTTTTTTGCTTTTTGCTTTTATTGTGCTAAGCATGTTAGTTTGATATCGTTTGCCATGGTTGTGTGTTGGTTTCTGTAAAAAATCATTATTTATAAAGTTTTTATGGCAGAAAAATATTTGATTCCAAGTATAGACGATCACTTGGATACCTGTGGTCCTTTTTTAACATAGTTTTAAAAAAGTTTTTTGTGTAAGTATGTAATTCCTTTATATGTACATCATACACTCCCCCCAACCAAGAAATCCGTAATTAAAATGAGACCATGGTAAATAGTTTTCATTTGAGGTAGTGAAAGATATTCTTTTAAGAGTTTATATTTGTATATAATTTTACGTGCCTTCTGGCAAACAAACTCAGTATTTTAGTCCCATTTTAATTTTGAGTCTAGTATAACGCTCAAGTACTTTACTGCTTCTTCTATTTATATAACTTCGTCTTGAATTTTTAGTGTTTTGAAAGGAGTTTGGCACGAAATTATCATAAATTGGGTTTTGTCGATATTCATTGTAAGTAAATGATAATCAAACCATTTTTTAATAAGCAACATATCATTCTCTATAATTGATTTTAGTAGTGCCCAGTCTTTGCCTTTATAAAATAAAACAGTATCATCCGCAAAACTAATGATCAGACCATTCAGTTTAAGCTTAAATATACTATTTAAATAAATGATAAATAGAATTGGTCCGAGCACTGTACCCTGAAGGTGCCAAATTCTACGTTATTAGGACATCTGGTTACTCCGTTTACTCTAACTCGCTGTCTAGGGTCCTTGAGATACGACTCGAATAATTTTAAAACATTTTCTCTCAATACTTCAATTTTAATTTGACAAAATAAAAGTAATATATACATCAAATTTAAATGCTCTAGCTCAAATGGTTATTAAAAAATAAAATAAAAAATCATATAATAACGTAATTTAACATTTAAGGCCTATCCAGAAGCTTGCATAAGAACATAAAACATAAGAATGCGAAGCCGTGATTGGCTTAAAAGACACATGGCGGCACATCAAGCCAATCACGGCATCGCATTGTTATGTATTATGTTCTTATTCGAGCCTGTGAGCAGGCACGTGCGTGTTTTACTTCATTTAGGCTAAGTGGTAAGGCTAAAGATGACATTTTAGGAAACCCAAATTTTATATGGTAACTATTTATTAAATAAGTGAAAATTTCCGCGCGGAGGCCTTCTTGATTTCTATAAAAAATCGATCCGCCCTAATATGCACACTGTGCATGAAGTACCCCCTAGTTGGGAAAAAAATATTAAACGCACTTGTGGAATACATAGAAATTTATTATATGGTTAAATCAAGCATATTGTACTGTTAAATCAAATTAAATGTTGGATTGACTATACCATATGATTAAATAAACCATATCAAATGGAAAGTATTGTTGGTTCAAACAAATGTTTTTTTTTTGTGTACGTGATTGCTTTTTTTAGATAGAATTTTATATAGTAATTTCAAAAAATTAATATAATCAAAGTCACTAAAAATTATGGTAAATATTAATATAACTTGGTATAAAACACCTTGAAGGACCCTAAAAGCATAAATAAATAAACATAAAAACGGGTTAATGGTATAAGAGCTTAGAACAAAAGTTTATAGCCACCTGTTAGTGCGAGAGGGAGGTTTCAGCAAGGTTTTTGATTCCGCGCCGCGACGGTGCTAAAAACGCGACGCTCTTCTTCCCTGGTCAATTCCCGTTTAACAGCCGACGCGACAAGTTGAGGCATCGCGACGCTACGGAGGCGCGCTTTTTGCGATTAACGCGCTTTTTTAAACGAGCAGAGTTTTTGGCATTTTTTTCTTCTATATTTTTAAATTTGTTTAAAATTATTTGGACTTTTTATTGGTAATAAAGTGACAGAGAGACTTTAAATTTATTTATTTTTTACTTTTTTAATTTTTTTATTTTTTTTTTTTTTAGTTTTAGTCAACATGGATTAGAAAGAAACAAATACGAATGTAAGTATTAAACAAATTAAATATTTTAGTCATTTTAGTCGCATCAGTAAAAAAAAAATAATTACTTTTTATCAAGTTTTGCATAATTGGGGCAAAAAAAATTGTCTATCTTTCCGGAAAATTTGAATTTAATTTGTGTACACTTTTTAGTGATATTTTTTTGTTTTCTTATCTAATCTTTTTTTTTACTGTGTATATAGTTTTTTTAATTATGATTTTAAAATAATAAAATATTATAATCTATTTTTCAAAATACAAAGTTATAAAATTAAAAAACCTAAAACTACTAACTAATAAACATAAAACAAATTCTTGATTCTGGTTATAGAAGAAATTGCTTTGGAGAGGTGTTCTAAGTGTGGTCACAAATTTTCGCGGAAAGAAATTTTAAAAAGTATATCTTTTATTTTTTTTTTCATTAATGCAAGACGTTTCTTGGGGGAATTTTGACACAATAAAGTGTAAAAAAAAACAAAGTAAGGTATTGTATTTTGGGCATAATCGCGTGCAACGATAAGATTTTACATATTATATGATTGTTTAAATATTATGATTTAAATAATTATTTAAATATTATTTACTTAAATATTATTTAAATTAAAAGTACGAATTTTGACATGATGTTAATGCAGGATTGGCACCTACCGATGGGTCAAGTGTCAAGTGTCATGTTATCTCAAAATAAAAATAACTTTACCCATTGAGTACTACGGTTGGGCCAAAGGCCAAGTGTGTTGTGTTAACTTTCCTTGATTGTAAAATTAAAATGTGTTTTTTATTAATTTTTACGGACTTAACATGCTGTAAAATACACAATATGTAATCAGGCTAGACTTATCTGACTAGTTTCTAAAGTCTCAGTAAGATTAAAAGGTATTTATACTAATAACATTGTAAAGCAATCCATCAGCCCCAACGGTAACCCATAGACTGCAGTCCCATGTGACAGTGTGGCTCCACTAGTAATTTAATGTGCCTTTCAACGAATTAAACAACTTTTTCTACTACCTAATTAAGTGCTAGCTTACATATTATCTACCGTTGTCAAGGCTTGTTTACGTTGACAACCAATAAAATCAGTGAACTCATTTATTATTGATCGTTGTTAAGCATTGTTTATTGACGACGGTCAATAATGAAAAAAATTAAGACAACTGCTAACTTTTTCAAGTTCCTTGTCAAACTGACAGCTATGTCAAAATAGTTTTTAAACTAATATTTGGAGTTACTACCTTTAGGAAGTAAAAAAATGGTATATTTAGGAAGTAAAAAAATGGTATTCGAACTGTCTTAAGTGTTCTCGACTGATTTTTTGCCTCGACTCCGTCTCAGAAAAAAAACTTCAGTCTCGAACACTAAAGACTTAGTTCGCATACTAGGTGCATAATATACTATTATTTCCATGATATTTATATTTAATAATAAAAAACCGGGTAAAGAAAAAATTACATAGAGACTTTAAGCGGTAGTTTTAAATAAATACATTTAATTAATGCTGTACAGTATTTCTATTATTATAGGGCGAAGTTGAGGTATTGATTTTTAAAAATACAGGGTCGGATTTTATTCAAATAAAAGATGGATAAAGTTTAATACAAATTTAATTTAATAAAAAAGTAAAGTACCAAGAATCATAACTAATTAATAATTATAATTAAACATCGATAAAATAATAAAAACTAGATAAAGACGTAATAAAAAATATACTTTTGCGCAAGAAAATAAAAAAAGTTCAAAGTTTCAAATTTAAGGATTATTGACGCCATTTTGAATACGCCATTTTGCATTTTTTATTCTTATTGTCAAATTGAATTTAAGCAACCCAAAAAAGCACATTACTAATTTAAAGTAAAAATAAATATAGTTTTAGTTTGGGAGATATAGTGTAAAAATCTCACGCCCGCGGGCCCGGTACAAAAAGAATGGCTAAAATGGTTAAAAACTATTTTTTAGATTTAAATTAATAACATTTGGAAAACAAGCTCTTGGTGAGACCTTGAGTGACAGCTAGTGGGAGAAAAAAATACTCCAAGTAAAACTTATATCTCGGATTATAAATAAACAAGATAAATTATGGTGACTTCTAAAGCTGGCAGCACTAAAAAAAAGATTTATATAACTTTCAGAGAAGTTAAAGTTGTCAAGGTAGGTGCCTGCAGGAGACAGCTCACTTAGTGTGTACACTTCTCTTATTTTTCATTTACGTACGTTTTTTTTATGTAAATTGGCTTTCTGTCAAAAAATTTTAATATTTAGTATGAGTTACATTTCATCTTCTATTGACACAACTTGATCTGACGGTTGGTTTTTGAGTTATAGATCAAAAAATATAATTTTTTTTCACCACCAACCTAAAAGCACATCTTTATTACTGTGCTTTTCAATGGGAGAAATATTATTTCTCTACCTATGACGTAGTTCTAAAAATAATGAAATTGCACCATGGTTAATAATGAAATTGTATTCAGCTGTTTTGGCATCTGACGTTTCTCATAATTATTAAATCACATTTACAAGTGTCTTTAGGCAATAAATTTATTTATTGTATGATAAATTAAAAAATATTAACTAAATTAGTACCTATAAAACATGTTTTACACAAAGACACTTCGAAAAGTGTAAATTATTGGTCCATCATATAGATCATAGATTACTTGAGGTACAACCCCCATATATTAGATATTCAACTCGTAAAACGACAATGTTTTATAGGTTGCATATGCCTTGCTCCAAGCCTTGCGCAATTTTCGCAGCACAAATAATCTGATCTTTTGTTGATATAACCTTAAAATAAAATTATTTGTTTTTTAAAATGACATATTTCTTAACAAAATTTAACAAAAGTAATTAGGAATTTTGTAAACTACTTACAAAAATTATAGTTAATTGTACAATTTCGGCAAGACATATTTATATGAGCAGGTGTTATTGGTATATTTATTCCTTTTTACTGTTAAATTATTATGTGTTATAGTTTCTGAGTGTTCTGTATGAGGGGAATTTGTATCAAAGATGTGGGGACTGGGGGGTTTTCCGGTTCGTTAAAATCAGTAGGCAGTATTGAAGAGGGAAGAACTAAAAGAAAAATTAACTAAAGAAAGTAGCTTTTTCATTAAATTTTAGTAAAATAAATAAGTAGCTAATTAATTGTACTGGTAGTAAAAAAAATACTATATTTTCCACGTGAGTGAAGATTTAACATTTTAGACCGCGTCTTGCGGGCTTCGTGCTAGCGCGCTTATCCCGCTATTTGACGCAGGTCAAAAATGTTAAACTTCTCTCACTTGGTAAATAATATACTATTATTACCATATATGCATACATACTCATAATAAAAAACTGATATTATTATATTTTTTTGTTTAACTCTTTGCGGACAGATACATTAATTCATAAAAAATTAATATTTATTTTATTGAAACTATATTTTTTAACCCAAAAGAAAGTCGAAAACGTCAAAAAATAGTAATTAAAAAACTCAAAAATATGCAAAAATGGTAATCTACCATGAGGATCACTGCTTCAAGTACATATAATTTTTTAAAAAAGACACTGATTATGATAAATTTATTTTATTTTCATGACTATTATGTACTTTCCGGTCATTTTACACTAAAAATGTCAAACATATGAATAAACAAACTTTCAGCAACAAGTATGCACTCACTGTGATTATTTAGTGTCGGTTTCTGGATATTAAGTGATGTTTTAAGATATAATCTTTATTTTATTTAATAGTTGGCATCACAGGCTACATGATAACGTTACTCAGTGGTTACCCATTAGTTACCACTAAGCCACAACGTTCAAAAAAGTCATAAAAACGTGGTATCAATATGGGACCACTAGTCCCCAAAGGGTTAAAACCTGCTTTTGTATAAGAGGTCCGCCTTTGCGAAGCTTCGATGAAATTAAGTGAGTCGCACCCGAACTGGTATTGTCTTCGCCTTTTACCACATATTCGCTAACTAACTAAGTCACTGCAGGTTTTATTGAATTTCCTGTATAGTTTACAAATTTTGGATTCATCGCGTGTACCTAAAAGAAAAAATGTTTTCTAGACTAATTTTGGGTCGCTGAAAACAAAAAAGTCCAAAGAAGCGATATCTAAATACACGCAGAAAATGTGTTTTGTGGCTCTTTTTTTACTTACTCGCAAAAATTTCGGGAGCCGTTGATCTAACTAACATGAATGAACATCGTTCAAAAGGTATGTTCTTCTTCTTTGAGACGATATACTGTTTGTGTTAATCGGATTAAAATTTATTGGGTTGCAGGTGATGAAAGTCGAAAAAAAGTAGATTTTCGAACCTTTTTTGAAAATCAATTATATTCATTTGTTCCATGAAGACAAAAAAAACTATTTTACATACTTTTAAGATTGCAGGTGACATATAATTCTATAACAAAAATATAGAGCGTAAGGTTGCTTAAATCGGACGGAAAATGTCCTATATATAAAGTGAAGGCAGGCAATTTCAGTTTTTAACATATTCATACTTTTGGTCTAAAATATATTTTTTTACTCACACTTGTCCGTTTATGTTGCGTTGAAAAAGTTGAGCAGCAAGAAGTTTGATGTGATAATACCCCCTCCCCCCCATTTCAGATGTCCCTGGTTGAAGTAACTACATGCAAATACCACTGGCCTTATTAAGGAAAGTACACGTCGAATAGCCTTAACACAAAGGGCTCATGAGTTATTAAACCACAACCACACCCGTTAAAATAAAAAATGTTTCAAGAAAAAATGTTATGTAATTTAAAAAAAAGTTATAAAAATTGTCCGTCGGACTGTCTTAAGCAATAAGCAGGTTTTTCAAAAATAAATCTGATTTAAAAATGTGTATCCCTAATATTCCTTGATAGTCCCTGATTTTCTTGATTTTTCCAGAATTTACCCTGTACTAGTTTCCGAATTAAAAATATTTTTATCCGTCTATGGTTCAAACGAGCCTTTTGACCGGGTTAATATTGATATTTCTTTGCTGTCACAAACAGTTGCTGTGACAAAACCAATTTATAAAAAAGCGTGTATGTACCAATTGATATTCAGCCCTTTCATTTTTATAAAACACTTTATTCTAACTCGTAGGGCAGATACCCCAGTTATAGCCACCTTAAGGAAAATTTTGTTTTTATTCATTTTTATTAAGTTCCATTATAATGTTAAGGTTGCACTTTTTGGTTTTTGTGAAACTTACAATATATTTCTACTACAAAATAAATTTTTAAATGTTATACATTCAGCTAATATATAATAAAATACAAAAAAATCAAAATAATACCAATTCTCTAGTTTTAGCCACCTAAACACCGGTTTTAGCTATAAAAATTCACTAGATAAAGCCACCATTTTAAAATGAATTTTAAAATTTTATTAATTAAAAAAAAACTGAAAATGTATTAGTAATAAAATCATTTTTATTAATATTTTTGTAACAGTTCTAGAACATTTAAAATGTAGAGTTAAAAGAATATATACTTCTAAATCGAGATTTAAAATGATTTCCTTTTTATTGCATTTTTTCTCACATGCCGGTCCAGCCATCCACATATTTTCTCGGATAATTATCGGATAATTTTAATTATAATTAATTAATTTTATTTTTATTTGTTTATTTAGGGGAGCTCAGCTAGCCGGTAGTTTATATTCGACTTTATAAGTTTTACAATAAATTTTATATGTATGTGACATATTTAGTCTTCAGCTTCAGTCTTCAATTTTGAAATCATTCTTGATGGCCCGTTCTTCAATATATTTTGTACAATGTATTACATATTAGCTAATATTTAAAGGTATGTTTCGCAAAAATCTTTATTATTTGTACAGTAATTTTTACATTTTCTGACTTTGGCTATAACTGGTCAACTTAGGTTCCAGTTTTAGCTAGTTCTGTGGCTAAAGCTAGAAAGAGAAGTATATTAGCTTCCCAGTTATCGCCATGCAAATTAAAGATTAAATTCTGCAAAAAAAGGTATTTAAATATTAATAAAGTAACTGTTTAATATCTGTAACTTGATATAAACGAATTTAATTTGACCTGAATTAGATATTTAAAATTTTTATTCTGGCGAATTCTTAAGAAAAGTCATGAGAAATAACATTTTTAAATACGCGCTGCATTCGTTTTGCTACAATATAAACTCAACATATTTTTGGTACTAATTTTTATCATTTGCATCCGATTTAAATTATGAATTTGAAGTAAATTCTTATACATCTTAGCATTTCCCAAAAAACTACTCTATGTGGCTAAAACCGGTGCAGTGGCTAAAACCGGTGATACTACCCTACATATATGTAAATTTAATGAAATTCAGTATATAAATTCAAAAGCTAATCATTTTTTTTATATTTTTTAAACTGTTTTCTGTGTGATAAATGTACAGAGCGGTCCAAAAGTCAACCCCCCCCTATTAACTTTTAAACGAGTGGGGATACCGACTTCAAATTTGGAACACAAAATTAAGACAGCTTAACTATTTTTTGGCATATATTTGATATCTTTAGCTTTTAAAGATTGCCAAGGAGGCATAGGGGTACTTTTTTATAATATAAAGGGGGATCGTGTAATACATTATTTTAAAACTTATACGATTATCTGTTTGACTAAATATTTTTTTTTTTTTTTAATTGAAGGTTTAAAATGGGAATTTTCGTCCAAATTTCTTTGAACATATCAAACAATTTTTGATAAATGAATAATTTAATAAAAAACTTGAATTATACTTTTATTCTAAATTTGGATGACAAAAAAAAACAAAAAAAAAACTCAAAAATTCGCATTTTTTTTTGCCAAAAAATCCACACTTTAAAAAAATGTCTAAATTATTAAAAAATATATTTTTAGAGTTATATATTTTTTTGCTTTATGATGTATCACACGACCCCCTATTAAAAAAATCCTCCCTCTGTTCCTTGACAAAATTGATTTGATTTTTTTTATATTAAGTTTGCTTTTTTACCTCATAAACCCCTATATACAAATTTTTGTCGAAATTCTCTAAAATATACATAAACCTCCGCCATATTGAATCCGCCATTTTGAATTTTTAATATTGGATTTGGTTTTAGCGACCTCGAAAACTCCTGCATACAAAGTTTTACGAAGATACAGAATTTTGGCCGCGGAACAAAAAATCTGGAACATTGTGAATATTTTATAAATAATTTCGATTTTTTAAAAAATATTATGGACAGTGTCATAAAGTGATCTTTCCTCTTTATTTAGCACGTCACATTACTCCTTTGTTTATCTGTTTTTTGTTTTCTCTTTCTAACCTCTCCCTCTCTCTTCCCTCTTGTTTTTTTCTCTAAAATTAGTTTATACATAAATATTGTTAAATTATTATCGACACGGTGTCAATGACACCGTACACAAATATTTAATTTAGGCGGATCATTTAACTAATGTTATGTAAATATATTGTATAAATTAAAATTTAATAAATAAATAAATTAAAAAAAAGTACTTAAAATACTTGCGGATATACAAACTTTTCGGCCAGTTGATCTACGCATCCACTGCAGACCGTATACTAACCTTATAAAAAAGGGCTGTAAGAGCTATTTTTAATTTAAGGTTTAAAGTTGCAAAGAGGTTTTCCGAAGAAATCATATTTTAACGTTTCCCTGTATATACCAGGGTACTTTTTGGAGGTATTTTTTTGTTTTTTTCGAAACCCTGAAATTCCTTTACCATTCGATAGTACCGTTCATTTATATGATTTTCAACGAAAATTAAGAAAAATCTACCAAGCGCTTCGTTTTTTATTAAAAAAACAATAAATGCTAAACGAGCTGCGAAGAGTAAAACAAGCCGTGAATATATGTAATCCTACGCATTCCATTATATACTATTCACAGTAAGTGGTAATATTGCATTTTTCCAATTATTAAAAAAAAAATAAAAAAAACTTTAAAAAAAATTTTCAACAATTTTTTTTAATTTATTTTTGAGAAAAAGTCGAAACAAATTAAAAAAATTGTTTATTTTTTTTAAGTTTTTTATTTATTTTTTTTTTTAATAATTGGAAAAATGCAATAAACCCACTTACTATGAATAGTATATAATGGAATGCGTAGGATTACATATGTTCACGGCTTGTTTTACTCTTCACAGCTCGTTTAGCATTTATTGATTTTTTAATAAAAGACGAAGCGCTCGGTATATTTTTTTAATTTTCGTTAAAAATCATATAAATGAGCGGTACTATCGAATGGTAAAGGAATTTCAGGGTTTCGAAAAAAACAAAAAATACCTCCAAAAAAGCACCGTGATATATACAGGGAAACGTTAAAATATTATTTCTTCGGAAGACCTCTTTGCAACTGGCATTAAACCTTAAATTAAAAATAGCTCTTATAGGCCTTTTTTGTAAGGTTACTATACGGTCTGCAGTGGATGCGTAGATCAAGTGGCCGAAAAGTTTGTATATCCGCAAGTATTTTAAGTACTTTTTTTAAATTTATTTATTATTAAATTTTAATTTATACAATATATTTACATAATATTAGTTATATGATCCGCCTAAATTAAATATTTGTGTACGGTGTCATTGACACCGTGTCGATAATAATTTAACAATATTTATCTATAAACTAATTTTAGAGAAAAAAAACAAGAGGGAAGAGAGAGAGAGAGGTCAGAAAGAGAAAAAAAAGCAGATAAGCAAAGGAGTAATGTGACGTGCTAAATAAAGAGGAAAGAAATGGTAAAGAAATTTCAGGGTTTCGAAAAAAACAAAAAATACCCCCAAAAAAGCACCGTGATATATTTTAGAATTGTTTTATTCACGATCATTTTCAAAATCTAAATATGTTAAACGAACTTCATTCATATAATTCACGCCATGGCCTTTCTTTACAAAATGGACGTCATCGACTTTAAGTGTAATACACTGCATAAATATAACCTCTATTTTATAGGCTCAATTTTATATAACACGTTACTGAAAATTTTTAAAAATGTAACTTTAAAAAAATTACAAGTTAAAACAATTATTGATACATTTCTATTTTTATTCTGTCAATGAATACTTAGATGCAAACTTAGTAATTTAAGTTATCTTTTAATAATTTTCATATACGTATGTGTATACAGGGTGTCCGGAAATCATAAGAAAAAACTCTGGGGGTAATTCTACATCAGGAAATATGACAAAAAGTTCTTATAAAAATATTGCTCAAAATGCGTCATAAGGGAGCTAAGCCCCTTTGAATGTGGGTAAAAAGTTCTGTTTTTATTTAATAACTCAGGAACCCTTTGAGATATAGCAACGAGGTTTTGTACGTGAACTAATCTTAATAAGGCCCATCTTCGTATGTTATTTTCATGTACTTAGTTTAACCAGGGGATTTGGAAATGGGGGGCCTTATCAGTTTTTTGTTCCAAGGTTTTTCCTGTGTAACTTTTTTGTTATTTTATTTTTTGGAATATGATTCCTCAGGTCAAAATACATAAAAAAGGTGCTCTTGTTGTAATACTGTAATTAACCGTTGTTTATCCGAAAACATTTTCTCAAAATGTCTTAAAATTGCGTGTGTAATACTCATTTTCAAAAAAGGTGACAAAAATAACTCAAATAATTATTGAGCCATATCCCTGCTTCCAATCATTTCTAAAGTATTTGAAAAAGTATTACACAAACAAATAACAACATACTTTGAAAGTAATCACTTATTTAATGAAAATCAGTTTGGTTTTAGAAATGGGCGTTCCACCACCCAGGCAATCATTTCTCTTACTGAACATCTTCATGACTGCTTGGATAATGGTGAATACTGTATGTTAACGTTACTTGATTTGACGAAAGCCTTCGACTATTGACCCTGAAATTCTTCTACGTAAGATAAAATTTTATAACTTTGTAGCATCTAGTTGTCAGCTTCTTCTGTCGTATCTATCAGGCTTCAATTTGTCATCATTAATAACTTAAGATCTAAGATTGTCAAATTAAATCTTGGTGTACCCCAGGGTTCCATTTTGGGCCCATTACTCTTCCTTATTTTCATCAATGATTTACCATTTTTTTTACTCTTTATTGCAGATATTTTAAAATTATTTGCTGATGATACGACTTATGGTTTTAGAAGTAAATCACTTGCTGAAACGGTAGATAAGGGAAGGGAAATTCAGTCAAAGGTTATTCAGTGGTTTTAATAGTAATAAACTTAGTTTAAATTTGGACAAATCGGTAAACATGTTGGTTACTCTCCGTCAGATAAATTGTGACGTTCCACCTATTTGTGAGAACGCTAAATTTTTGGGAATTCACCTTGATTCAAAACTCCTATGGAATGCGCATGGGGACGCACTTGCCAGTAAACTAGCTTCTACATCATACCTTCTCCGTAGTCTATCAAATAACGTCTCAACGAGTACTATTAGAACTGCTTACTTTGCATTGTTCCAATCTACTTTAGCATATGGTCTCTTAAGTTGGGGACACTCAAGTATTATGGCCCGCATTTTCAAAATACAAAGACGAGCTATTCGAGTTCTAGCTGGTGTTGGTTACAGTGATGACTTACCTTACCTTGTCTGTACATACTAGAGAGTCTTTTTTACTTAAAATGTAACCTAAACAAATATAACACACATAATATACTACACAACAGCAATACAAGAACTAGTCAAAATATTTGTCCCGAATTCACTAGGCTAAGTAGAAATCAGACTGGCACAAAATATCACGCCATAAAAATTTTTAATGTTCTTCCTTTTAGAGTGAGACAACTAAAGAACGGTTGTTTCAAAAAAACTATAAAGCAGTACTTGGCATCAAAAGCTTTCTATAGTTTTAAAGAGTTTTTAAATAATAATTTTACCGAAATGTAATTCAAATATTATTTTTAGTTTTTTTATGCTATGCTTTTATAATTATTTTATCTTATTTAGTTTGTTTTATGTATTTTAAATTAATTTTACCTATGATTTTGACGCGTGTAATCAATTTTAACACAAATAAACTACTATTACTATTACTATTACTATTACTATTAACCGTTTTCGAGAAAAATTAATTAATTAATTTCACGGTTCGAGGACGAAAAATTAAATAGTAAATATGTTGAAAACCGAAATTTTAGCTCCCTATGAGGTTTTTTCTTAGTTTTCTCGAAAACAATTAATCTTACAGTATTAAAACAATAGTAGATTTTTTTATGTATTTTGACCGGAGGAATCATATTCCAAAAATAAAATTTAGAAAAAGTTACACAGAAAAAAGTTTGGGACAAAAACTGATAAGGCCCCCCATTTCTCACACCCCTGGTTAAAATAACTACATATAAATAAAACACGAAGATGGGCCTTATTCAGATTAGTTCACGTGCAAAACCTCGTTGCTATATCTCAAAGATTTCCTGAGCTATTAAATAAAATCCGAATTTTTTATCCACTTTCAAAGGAGCTTAGCTTCCTAACGACGCATTTTCAGAAATATTTTTATAGGAACTTTTTGTCATATTTTCTGATGAAGGATCACCCCCCTGTTTTTTGCTCATCATTTCCGGACACCCTGTATATGTATATTACTAAACTTTTTATCATATTATATTATATCCTATATCATGTAAGATCAATGGATTAATCAACTTTATCCACGGCCGTGATTAACAGGCCTATTAATCACGGGTCTGTAAAAATAAACCGTTTAAACTTTAAAACAGCCGTGGATAAAGTATAGTATTCTACTCGTTTATAATAGCTATTAATCATTCGGGTGATTAGGCCACTCGCCTATCGGCTCGTGTCCCAAAATTCACCCTCATTGATTAATAGCAAATATTATACACTCATTGAATAATATCACTAGGCAACAAATCGCAACTTTTTATTTTCCCCGATCGGAAAGTAACTTTTTCTTACTAATTCGAGGGCGTAGAATCCGAATCTAAGCTTTGAAAAATTCCAGCACCTAAAATTTTTGAGATATAAGTCCAGGAAATAATGTCGTTTTTTTTCAAAATGTTTAAAAAAACGAGTAGGATTTTGAAAATTTTAGAGTATATTAAAAAAAATACGAGGAATTCAAAAATATATATGCCAAGGACCTACTGTCACAGTAAGTAAGCGAAAAAAAATAAAAAGCATAAAATGAAAGTACAGACCTACTTAATTCCTCATTTGTGGCAAAACTATCAAATTTGTATAAAAATTTTATAGGACTTAATTTGTAGACTATAAAATTCTCTACAAAAGTATTTATACAAATATATATTTATTTTGCTTGGTTTCTTCGTAAAAAGTAAATAAATGAAAAAGAAATAAAATTAAAGCACACAGTGTAAACTTTTTTCCCGAGCCCAAAAAATATATTTTTCTTATCAATTTAAAGGCGCAGAATCCGAATTTAACCTTAAAAAAAATCCAGCGCGTCTTATTTTTTTAATTTTATTAAAGGCAATTGTGCCAATTTAAAAATAATTTATAAAAAAATATTGCATATTTTTTGTCGTTTTTTTAATGGTTCTACACCATAAAAATGTTACTTTATTACATAAGAACCGTATTACGTAACATATTTTTAGTTCATTTTTGACCCCCTAGTGATGATTTTTGACGATTTTTAGCATGAGTAGGTGGCGAAAAGCTTGTCCCCTTATGCACCCCTCTCCTTACTCTCCACCCTTACTTAGTTTTGTTACAGGATCAATTTTTTTAAATATTTTTTTTCCATAATATCCCTATTTATTTTACCTATGAATTTAAAGTTTCCATATTTTAAGTTGGGTATTTTTTAACTGTCGTCGAATCTAAATTTGTCTTCAGAATATTTGTATCTCCCATGATCTTATAACAAAAGAGGGCTAATATAATGATTTTTACCACTTTTATCTCATTTTTCTCAGAAACCTTAGGTAATAGAAATATTCAGCGACCCAAAATTAGTTAAAAAACATATGACTCAAATCAGGGCAAGAAACCGTGTTGCCTAGTGTATACTATTACTTTACTTTTACTTTACTAATACGTAATAATTTAAAATTTTCAGGATCGCTCAAACGATTTTCTTCGTTTTATTTACAAAAGAAACAAACTTAAGACAAAGTAACCGAGTTGTTTTGTCTCTGCAAGATATTTGCGATGACAAATGATGATAGTCTCTACCTTTTGTTTTATCTCTCTTTTAAGAGTGAGTTATAAGAATACTTAAAAAGGTCCAACACATGTTTTTTTTTAAATTTTCACCTCCATCCAAAATTGATGTCAGTTATTATTAAGGGGTCGACTACGTGTAAAACAAACTAAAAATTAAAAAAATCGATGGAAGAAATTTTGAGTAATACCGAAAAACGTCTGTTTCTGGATATTTTATAGGTGCACCTAACATGTTCATTATTCTTTTGCATTGATAACTTATTAAAATACCCTTGTATAGCATATCAGTGAAATTGATTGAGCTTTTTTTTATACAGGGTGATCCATAACTGGCATGCCAAAATTTAAGAGGTGATTCTAGATCCAAAAATATAAAAAAAGTTTCTATAAAGGTTGAGCCCTAAGGGATCTAGGGCCCTTTAAAATTGTAATAAAAATAAGGTTTTTAATTAATAACTCGGGTACCGTTTAAGCTAGAGCGGCGAGCTTTTGCATGTATACTAGTATTAATAAGGGCAATAAGTTTATGTTAATTTATTTTTTTAATTTATCCAGAGGCGTGCCCAGACGGACAAAATATATGAGGCTTAAAACATTTTTGCCCCAAACTTTTCTATGTGTATGTTTTTTGGATTTGTTGTAAAAAATATAGATTTCTAGAGTAAAAATACATATAAAATATCATATAGTGTAACACTGTAGGAGCAACCGTTATCAAAAAAAAATGTAATTAAGAGGAAGTAACATTTTGTGCCACCAAAAACGTTACTTTTTAAAAGGCTATTACTCCTTTAATATTAAATTTAGGTGTTTTGGTGTATAATACTTTTTTGCTCAGTTTTAAATGAAGAATCACCCTGCAGCATTAAAATTTTATTGGTGCTTTTTTTTGATCCCCATTCAATACGTCATCTTCGAAGGGCCGTAGCTCCCTTAGGGCTCATTTCCGGACCAACCTTTATAGAAACTTTTTTTCATATTTTTGGATGTAGAATCACCTCTTAAATTTCGGTACGCTAGTTCTGGAACAGGCTGTATATGATATAAAAATAAAGAGTAAAGTTGGTCGCATACTTAAGGGTTTTTAATTTTTTTTTTTTTATAGAAGCTTCCTTAAGCTCACTTACATTTGTGGGCATTTGTGAATAAAAACTTTATGTTATAGTTTTTGATGTAGAATCATCTTACAGCATTAAATTTTTAATTGGCGCATTTTTTAGTTTATATTTTTGATACTCAGAGCGTAGAAGATGTTTAAATTAAAATTTTCTCGAAAACTGTTGGCCCTACGGTGTTAAATAAAAAATATCCTTTTTATGTATTTTTAAGCAAGGAACTTTTATTGAAAAAATGTCAAAAAAAGAGGCAAAGCCAAAACTAAAACAAAAAGCCTTTTAGTATGCACTACAGTGACCGATTCTCAGTGAATTTAAAATACTGGCACCCGCTTGACCCGTTTTAGCTTGTTATGAGTTGCAATGGAGAGGTGGGAGATATTTTTTAATGAAAAGGAATCAACATTTTTTTAGTTTTTAATTTTTTCACATAATACAAAAGAACTTTAAAAACTCCGAGATAAATTTCGAAAATCTTCAGAATAAAGAATAAAAACATGAAAAAATATATTTATCCAATACATACAGATAATAAGACAATTACCAGCTTTATTTTAAATAGATAAACTCAATTATAACCCCTGCGTGGCTTTTACTTTATTAAGTGGATAATTATTTATTTACCCACTCAACTGTCACTTGTCAAATTATTTTCTTGTAAATGTCATTAAAATTTTTTATAAAAATATGAATTCCTAAGCTATTTATTGGATAAAACCTTGTATGGCACTCATGGGTAAACCGATATTGCCCTCTTGAAAATTAAATTGCTTGGCTGACGCCTCGCAGGTTAATTTTCTCATGGGCAATATCTTACTTTACCCACTAGTACCATAAATAACTATTATCCACTGCCGTGATTAATAGGCCTGTTAATTAAGGGTCTGTAAAAATAAACCGTTTTAAATTTAAAACGACCGTGGATAAAGTTTAGAATTCTACTAGCGTATAATAGCTATTAATCATTCGGGTGATTAGGTCACTCGCCTTTCGGCTCGTGTCACCCTCATTGATTAATAGCAATTATTATACGATCATTGAATAATATACTATTACACAAGTGAAAAAAATATTTTTTTACCACTCGTGCAATGTTTTTTACCACCATGCTATTTTTTTACTGTGTAACAATAATATCAAGTTTTCGTCGAAAATAATAGTTTTTGCCCCCTCTGTCTCCATGTTTGGTTTGGACCAAACTAAAGCTATATACTCAATATTTCGCTGAAAGGATTGTTTACATATGATATTCCATTCGAAGACAGATACTCTAGTTTTTTACGTTTTCTCGATGCTTTATGACATTCTAAATGCAAATAACAATAAGGTTTTTCAGTCGATTTCAATAAAGGAAGTGCTATTCGTCAAACAAATAAACTTTAAACAAATGATGACAGAGCCTTTATCTTTCGCCTCATCACTTAAATGTAAGTTTGTTCTAATTACTCCATATTAAACAACTTCCAACAGTAATTTACTGAAGGAGAGGCGAGAATGGTGCATGCAAACGAAGCTCATTAATGTATATTTGTAGAATTAGTGTCGGCTAGTAAATGCAAGACATAAGTGCATGTGTCTGAGGATGGTGCCTTAAGCTAGTCAGACTAGCCTACACCGAAAAAAAGATTTTATTCATTTGGAGCCGATGCACAGTGGTCCCGGAATAAAACAGTGACAAAAGTCTCTTTTTTGCATAGGACAATTTTTTACACCGCCGATTACGAAAAAAATCGTGAAAAAAATGAAAAAAAAAGCGTAATTAGGGTGGTTCAAAATTTATCAAAATTTTCCGATTGTGCTGAAATTTGGTATGAGGGGTTTTTTTGTTAATATTAATGCGGATCAATAAATAAATAAATTTTGACAAAATTAACAAAAATATGGCATAAAACAAAAAATTATGAAAACTTCAGCCCATTTTTTATGGATTGCTTTTCTTATATACTCTAAAAAATTCATGCATTTTTAGCTGTTCGTTTTATGTTTAATTTAATTTTGAAAAAAAATGGTTAAAAATTTGCCAAAAAGTGCCGATTTTGCTCAAATTTGTTATAAAGGCTTATTTTGTTACTTTTAATGCGGACCAATACCCAAAAACCTAAAATTAAAATGGCGGAATAAATATGGCCGATTTATTATTAAATTTTGCGAAAATTAACAAAAATATGGCATAAAACAAATTTTTTTGAAAACTTCAGTCCATTTTTATGGGTTATTTTCCTTATATGTAATAGTAATTACTGTAAAAAATTGATGATTTTTTACCAGCCTGTTTTTGCTCTCCCATTTTGAAAATTTTCAAAATTTCGGAAAGCCTTGTGTTCGAGCAAAAATTTTCAAAAATGTTTTTTGCGTATTTTTGCGTTTTATGACGTTTTTTGTCGATATAAATCAATTTCAAGCAAAAAAAAAAATTTTGGTCGGTCGGTCGGTGGGTCGATCGTCTGTCCGGGAAATCTTGTGGGCACGATAACTTACGAACGCTTTAAGCTAGAGACTTCAAATTAGACATAAGGGTATGTTATCAAAAGTTCTAGCTCGGGATTGTTTTTGGTGTGCGGCAAGGGAGCAAATGGGGAAAAATACATTTTTTTTTATAAAAATGTTAAAATTGCTAATTGTATAGGGGTTTTTGAGGTTGCTGAAATTGTTTTAGTGAAAATTGGGGTTGCTGAAAGTGAATCTGATTATAAAAAAATTCTAACTACATCCCCAAAGTGGCGGGGGGTAGTTTTCGTTTTGTTTTATGCCATAATTTTGTTAATTTTGGCAAAATTAAAAAAATAAATCGGGCATATTTATTCCGCCATTTTGAATTTTAGGTTTTTGGGTATTGGTCCACATCAATATAAACAATCAATATAAACAAAAGTGGCCTTTATACCAAAATTCAGCAACGTCGGATATTTAATTTTTTTAATTTAATTTTTTTAATTTATAAAATAAATCATTCATATTTATTCCGCGATTTAAAATTTTAGGTTTTCAGGTATTGATCTGTGTTAATATTACCAAAAGAAGCCTTTGTGCTAAATCGGATATTTTTCAAAAATTTTAAACCATCCTAATATCACAATTTTTTTTTTATTTCTTTTTTTGTAATCAGCCCTATACAAAGCAGACTTTTGTTACTTTTTTTTCTGGGACCACTGTGCGATGTTGGCTTTGATTGTATGGATGTTTAAAACTGATTGCTTCCATGAATAAATTCATAATATGAACGAAATTAATAAAAAATCTTAAAATTATGGGCACAAAATTAATTATTGATATTGTGTACTTTAGCTTTAAGTTCAGTCTTATGCTTTTATATATACAGTCTAATTTTTACTCAGAAATATCGATTGTATTGCTATCTTCATTTCCTGCGTCTTTGCTAAGCAGGATAATATTTATATGGTGTATACAATATACATGTCATATTGTACAATATGCCTGTAAGATTAATTAGAGTATATCATAGTATATATATATATATATATATATATATATATATATATATATATATATATATATATATATATATTATATAAATCATATCATACCATCTTTCATATACACTCCGTTTACACTACAATAGAAAATAATTCTTATCATCCAGTCAAACACTTCAATTCCATTTGCTGTGACATGGGTTCCCTTAAGAACTGCAGATTCCACATTTTCGTGATCTATTGGGACTGACAAATTTGAAACATTCTTTTCAATTTTTGGATAATGATGATAATATATTATAGTTGTATTTACAGAATAACAATAAATTGTCCCGTCATTTATAATTGGGACGTAAAATATTTTTTGTAAGACTCATGCTGATAAAGTACGAAAATTTTTCTTAAAATGTTGTAACTAAAAAACTAAGTAACTTCTAGTTCTACATTTTAGTATTTAATTGTTCGTCCTCAAAACGTAAAATTTCACCTTCACATGATTTTGTCTCGAAAAAGGCTAATCCTACAATATTACAACAAGAGGACCTTTTTTATGTATTTTGACTTGAGGAATCATGTTCCCATAATAAAATTACAAAAAAGTTGGACAGAAAAAATATTGGGAAAAAAACTTAAAAGGCCACCCATGGTTAAAATAAGCACATGAAAATTACATACCAAGATAGGCCTTATTAAGTTCACATGCAAAACTTCGTTGCTATATTTCAAAGGTTTCCTGAGTTACTAAATAAAAACCGAATTTTTTAGCCAATTTCAAATAGGCAAAGCTCCCTTACCACGTAATTTTAGATCTAAGTTTATATGAACTTTTATCATATTTTATGATGAAGAATCACCCCTAAAATTATTGACCCTATTTCAAATACACTGTGTAAATTTAAAAGTATTGCCTAATGGAAAATGAAACTTTATAGAGGAAAGTCACCTAATTTCGGATACCATTTACAATGTATTCAATATTTAATACTCGGTATTACTTTTTGATATTTTTTTTATATAACCAGATACAACTTATTATAGCGAACCATGATTTATTATAAAAGCAATTTTATTACAGTTTATTTTTTCCAAAAAACACGGTTAAAAAAAATCAGCGCATTTTTGTGCATTTGAAAAAGGGCTCCTAATTTCGGACATATTTTTTTCAAGAGTAGATCTGGATCCCATTGCTTATGTTTCTTGTTATTCCTTCACATTTAAGACGTAATTTAATCATTAAGAGATTTTCTACGAAATACTATAGGAACTATAATTTTAGATTCCCAATTTCGAATATCTTAGTATCTTAGGTAATTTTCGTTTTTTCAAAATTGTTTATCTTAGTTTGTTGTATCATTATAAAAATAATAATTAATGGTTGGTTATCCTGAATAATAATTACCTTGCGGATATCCGAAATTGGGAATCAAATGCACAAAAATGGTCTATCCAAAATTAGGCAACTTTCTGCTTTTTAGATTAGAAATTTGTAGAATGTTTACGTTTTCAAATTGCTTAATTATGAATAGTGGATCAACTTAACTAACATCATAACTTACCCAAGACCACAGATTTTACATACTAGATAAAATATTAACGTATTCAAAGTGACTAACACATGCGACTCTCCCTCTCTCTCGAATTTTCGTGTCTCTGTTTACAGTAACATCCACAGTTTTATTGGTATTATCTGGTGTTTTTTTATTACGTTGGTTATCTTGGACAGTGAAGTTTTAACACAGACGTCAAAATCACAAGATGAGGTTAACTTTGAAAAATATAAATAAACTTTTGATTTTTACTGAATATAAATCTAAAAACAATATATAAGATATGGATTGTGGGGAATAATGTTTTATCACAGATCTGTGTTGACTATGGATAAAGGGTAAGTTAAAACAAACCAAACCAAGTGGTGTAGTGACCATATCAGCTTTCTCAGTCAAAAAGGACCTATTATAGAGACCTATTGGAAAATCCCTATGCATAAACCTATTCAATTGTTTTGTTTTGTTGTTATAAGTTTAAGTAGAAAAATCTGTATGAAACGTAGGCATCTATAAGTTTTCTATGTTTTTGAACAGATATTTTTCTAGACCTACTGGAAATTTTTAGTAGGACAATCCCTATGAAACGTGTAAGTATCTATAAGTTTTCACATTTTTTTTTGGACAAAGGTTTTCCAAAAAAGCTATAGGTACACAATTCATAAAAAAATTCCTACTTCGACCTATAAAACAATTTTATAGGATTACATAAGCTTTCTATAAAACATGTAGATATTTATAGGTTTTGGATGGGGATTTTCCCATTACTTTTTAATTGATAGTATTAATGTCTTTAATTGTAGAGTAATGAAATTATGCCATCCAGTATGATAATAACCAACAAACTTATGGAAATAAAAATGCGAGTTTATATGCAGATAAGCATAAGGAAGTATGCATCAAAGAAAATATATAATACTAAAATAGCCTCAGCTGGAGCAACCTTGGGACATACGAAGACCTTAAAGACCAAAATTTTACTGTAGTAATCTTAATATATTATATTATATCAATTTTTATTTAATGTTTATACAGAGCGGTTCAAAAGTCACTTCCCCCCCTCTTAACTTTTGAAGCAGTTGAGATATCGACTTCAAATTTGGAACTTTTAAATAAGACAACTTAAACCATCTTTTAGCATATATTTAATACTTTCAGCTCTTAAAATGTGGGCATGGGGGCACATTTTTTTAAATGGAAAGGGGGTCGTTTAAAACATCATTTTAAAGCTTATAAAATTCTCCATTTAACTCCATATTTTTAAATTAAAAAAAAAATGGGTTTAAAATGGGGTTGAAAATGGGTATTAATGTCAAAATTCCTCTAAAAAAAACAAATAATTTTTTAAAAATGCCTAATTTCATCATAAAAAAATGTTAATTATACTTTTAAACTAATTTTAGTTGACATAAATAAAAATTTATAATTTATATACTTAAAAAATCGAATGTTTTAGCACAAAAAATTGAAAAATCAAAACCTTAAAAAACGTTTTTAAAAAATTAAAAAATGTTAGTGTAAATAGAGAATTTTATAAGCTTTAAAATGATGTATCACACGACCCCCTTTTTCATTTAACAAAAATGTCCCCCCATGCCCACATTTTTAGAGCTGAAAATATGAAATATATGCTAAAATATAGTTTAAGTTGTCTTATTTAAGAGTTCTAAATTTGAAGTCGATATCTCAACTCGTTCAAAAGTTAAAAGGGGGGGGGGGTGACTTTTGGACCGCACTGTATACATATTTCATATAGGATTAATCTTGGTATAAAGTAAAAATGGATAGACGAGTAGTTAATTTTAAAAATTGTTTTAATAAATTAAGTATATAAATATATTAATAAATTTTATTATAAAAAAATTGTATGTAATATTTGGTAGAATAATATCAGAAACTAACATAGAGATTCTCTACTATGTAATATACAGAGTTGATACTTTCATTACAATAACAGGGTCGGACAAGAGTAATTTTAAATTATTTTTGGTGAGTTTCTTTAATACATACCTATGCCGAATAAGAAATAATAATGAGCAAGTTGATACTTTCATTACAATAACAGGGTCAGACAACAGGAATATTAAATTATTTCTAATTTTTGGGCTGTTTGTTTAATACATATCTATGCCGAATAAGATTATGTCTGTATACAGACAATGCCGAATAAGAGAATAAGATTATGTCTGTATACAGACATAATCTTATTCAGCATAAATATGTATTAAACAAACTGACCAAAAATTAGAAATAATTTAATATTCCTGTTGTCCAACCCTGTTATTGTATTGAAAGTATCAACTCTGGTCATTATAAATATGATTTATAATATATTATATCTTATACACTGTATGAGAAAATACAAATCGCACTTCACAGTGCGTAAACTAAATAGCACTCTGTATGGATATTTGCATATATTTCTGAAGACTTGATAAATAATTTTTTTTGGTATACATTTTCTAATAAAAAAAAATTTAAAGTTAAAAGAAATAGATGCCAGTGACCCTACAGAGTGCTATTTAGTTTACGCACTGTCATATTCGTATTCTCATAAAACGGTGTATACATATGATTTATATATCAAATATTAAAAATATTCTTACACAAGTGTCTATCACAAAAGTTTTTGTCAAAAAACTCTTTGATCACAAAAGTGTCTGTCTAATCACAGTTTGTTTTACTAATAAGGGAAAATATAAATATCAATGATAAAAAAATAGTGAAATATTATAAACTGAATATAAATATACAACTGAACACTCCAATCCAATTCGGGTTTGCTCTAGGCTCTCTTGCCAGGTCATGTGGACTTCTAAATTCTGGTAACTTCCTTTCCGATATCTTTCCTCTTCTGATTTTCTACAATTAAGTTTTTATTTTGAAAGAATTTGGTTATTTCTACTGCTATGGATTTATTGGGGTCACAAGCAGGGAATTTAGGCTAATAGGGGTTGGGCATGTCTTAGCTAGGGCCCCATAGAAGGATGAATATTGTTGGGAGTGTCTTGGGCATTCAAAAAGGATATGTTTGATGTCTTGTATATTTCCGCACCACACCATGGGTCTTCCTTTATGTAAATTTTAAACAAGTGGGAGTTGGTAAAGCAGTGTTTACCTCTCATATGACATATTTTTGTTCTTTTTTTACTGGTTAGTCCTAAGTTATTAACCATGTTCTCTTTTTTAATTCTGTCCTTTCCCAGTACATGCGTCCTTTTAAGGGACTCCCTTAATTTGTCCCATACTGTCCCATTCTTTTTTCCACTTCATAAATAGGATTTCTTTTGTTTCTTGGTTGTAATCACGGAAATGCGTTTTGACTCGAACCACGAGATTTTCCAGGCTTCATTCGCTATTCTGTCGGCTGCTCCATTTTCCGTAATTTTTGTATGTCCCGGAATCCAGCAAAAGTTAACAAAACACATGAACAAAGCGAAAAAATCCACAAGCCAAACAGATTACTGAAAGGTAAACAAAAACGAAGGAGCGCCTAGTTATAGCTACCCGCACCCGAAATGCGCCTGCGTAGTAGAGGGCTAACCGTTTTTCAATATATTATTCTAAATCCAAACCAATTTTTTACAAAATAAAAACAGGCACAAAACCACCGTTAACCAACGCTAAAGTAAATTAACGTCCCGCAAACAACAAAAAACCAAAACAATCTCGGTGCGGGTAGCTATAATTAGGCGCTCGTAAAAACAATACAGAATAACCAACGTAAACAAAATCACTAGGGAAATACCACATAATACCAATAAAACTGTGGATGTTACTGTAAACAGAGAAACGAAAATTCGAGAGAGAGGAAGAGTCGCATGAGTTAGTCAAATTTTTTTGATCTTGCAATGGAATCCCCAATCTAGTATATGAGGTCTGTTCCCAAGACAGAATCACGAACTTCTATAACGATTATTTATAAAATAAACAAGCATAATAATGCAACTGAGCACAAAACTCCCATTTGCAATATAAACGATTTGTGCTGCCATTTAAAGGGGAGAAGCTCTACCGTTATCATATTACAGGACGGATTTAGTTTGACTTTTGGCTTCACATAAAAGTAGGTTTCTGTTTACCTTTGCAGACAGTATCTTAAATACACTACTATCCGAAATTTGGAAACCATCCGAAATTAGGCGCATTTCCTCTATCTAAATCTAAACTTACACTATGTAAATTCGCCTTATTATTTTAAACTAGGAATTACTAGACGCCATTTTACATAGTAAAATTTAGCATGAATGTTAATGTTCCTACTTTTATTAGGTACCCACCTTTAAAGATCTTAATGTTAAAATAAAACCGTATTTGCATAAAAGCTTCAGAAAAACGAATCAAAAGCAAAGAACAAGTTCTTTTGTTCGAGAATAATATTTCATCGAATTTAAAGCTAGTTGTCGCAGCTTTTAAGCTGCTTAACATTTATTATTTTTCTGACATGCAAGAAATCATTATACAGAGCGGTCCAAAAGTCACCCCCCCCCTCTTAACTTTTGAACCAGTTAAGGTATCGACTTCAAATTTGGAACTTTTAAATAAGACAACTTAAACTATCTTTTAGCATATATTTAATACTTTCAGATCTTAAAATGTGGGCAGGGGGGCATGGGGGCACATTTTTTTAAATGGAAAGGGGGGTCGTGTAATACATCATTTTAAAGCTTATAAAATTCTCCATTTAACTAAATATTTTTTTATTAAAAAAAAAATTTTTTGGGTTTAAAATGGGGTTGAAAATGGGTATTAATGTCAAAATACCTCTAAAAAAACAAATAATTTTTTAAAAATGCCTAATTTTATCATAAAAAATGTTAATTATAATTTTAAACTAATTTTAGTTGACATAAATAAAAATTTATAAAAAAAAACTTAAAAAATTGAAAAATCAAAACCTTAAAAAACAGTTTTAAAAAAATTAAAAATGTTAGTTTAAATAGAGAATTTTATAAGCTTTAAAATGATGTATCACACGACCCCCCTTTCTATTTAAAAAAATGTCCCCCCATGCCCCCCTGCCCACATTTTAAGAGCTGAAAATATCAAATATATGCTAAAAGATAGTTTAAGTTGTCTTATTTAAGAATTCTAAATTTGAAGTCGATATCTCAACTCGTTCAAAAGTTAAAAGGGGGGTGACTTTTGGACCGCACTGTAGATCTTATATTAAAAGACATACAGGGTGGCCCACTTTTTAAATCGCCTTTTGACCGATCTATACCAAATTTAGAGCAAAACTTTTAAAATAATAACTTTTTGACTTCACTATTTTCATAGATCCTTCTTAAATACGTGAGTATGTATAATTCTCAATTTAAAATTGAATTTAATTTTTTATTCATATTTTTCCGAAAGGATAAATTAATGTTTTGTTTAAACAGTTTTAACAAAAAACTATTAATTGTTATTTATTTATTTTTTTAAATAATCAGTCACTTTAAAAAATATTTAAAATGATCTGTAAAAATGTCGAAATACTTTAAATATTTAAAGGAAGAATGATACAGCTGAATTGTAAATCTACATCTATGTATATTTTAAGGAAAATGGGTAATAAATAAAGTTATAACAAAGAAATTATAAATAATGTACATTACTCAATCAAGCTTTGAGTATATGCTAAATAAAGAAGGATTTAAAGAAGAAATATATTTTTTTGTTACAAATAAATTAAATTATCTTAAACACTGCTTTATTTTCTAACAATATAAAACCATAACATGGTACAGAATCTTGGTTGGTTATTTTTACTTAAAAGTAAGATTCTGATTTTACAAAAAATAGCATTCAAATTTTGAACACGGCCTTTTTCGTTTTCAACAAAACTATATCCACTTATTTCTTATTTTTCTATAATTTTAAAGAAAGGTCGCATGAAATAATGCAGAAAAAAATAATTTTATAAATGTTGCTGTAATGCCCACGCATTTAAAATAACCCCTTCGGAAAAAAGCTTTCTTACTGAAAAATGTCATAATATTTCAAATAAATAAAATCGTCCACCCAATTTTACATGTTTTAAGCCTACAGATCCTTGATGTTTTGTCTCTTTTACATACTTTTTAGGACCGTCAAAAACAATAGTTATTTGCGCTCCTAGTAGAGGTAAGCGAATTTTTCTGTGAGGTCGTATTTTATGGACCGAAGCCGAGCTGAGGTTCATAAACACGACCGAAAACAGAAAAAAAAACTTACCTACGAGTAGCGCATTACGTTTTTCTTACTACCAAGGAGTTAAAATCGTATTTTATTAATAATATTTTTGACATTTATATGTGTGACAATTCAACATATCATTTTTTCTATGGAATCACTCTATAAAATTAAGAATAGTAGTCTTCTAGGTGTCCCCCTTAGGCAAGTGTAGGACACTTCGTATCCTTTAGCTGTAAATCGTTTTTTCTGTCTAGTTACGGTTTTGTTTATATTGATTTCATCCATTAATAAGTGTGCTCGATATAGCACTTTCCATTACTGTCGGCTTTTTGATTAAATAATTTCAACTTACCTAGTTGGTAGTGAGAAATAGTTATTTCCGCTTCTAGTAGAGGTAAGTGAATTTTTCTGTGTGTGGTCGTATTTTGTGGGGAGCTGAGGTTCATAAACAGGAACTAAAACTTACCTACGAGTAGCGCATTACGTCTTTCTTACTACCAAGGGGTAAAAATCTTATTTTATTTTTACATTTATATGTGTGACAATTCAAGAAATAATTTTTTTATGGAATCACTCTATAAAATTAGAAATAGAAGTTTTGTATTTAGATGTCCCCCTGCAGTAAATGTAAGCACACTAAGTGTCCTTGTGCGCTAATACGTTTTCTCTGTCTTTAGGTTTAGGCTTTGATTGTATTGATTTCATCTATCACTAAGTGTGCTCGATATAGTACTTTCCATTACTGTCGACTTAATGATTAGGTAATGTCAACTTACCTAGTTGGTAGTGAGAAAAGAATATTTTCTTTATTATTATTATTTATTTAGACCAAGGCATCCTTCACTTCCAGGTTATGCTACTGGCTTAGCTGTCATACTTCCTACTGGGCCATTCCATGACCATCTAAGTTAAAAAATTTAAAGCAAAATGTCACAAATTTGTCAAAAATTATTGTGTTATTTCAAACAACTTATTTGTGAGAGAAAATAAATCTGTTATTTCTTACAAAAACAGCAAATAAATAAAACTAATACTAAATAAAATTCGGAGTATGTAATGGCGTTATTAGTGAATAGGTGAAAATAAAAAAAAATTACAAGAGAAGAATTTTACTGCATTGTCAATCATTAAATTATATAATAATAATTATTAAATTATATAATAATTATTGTTAATAAATGTGAAAATTATTAGAATTTTTAGTGTTGTTTTTTTTTATAATAATTATTAAAATTATTTTTTTTTCATTACATTATAAAACAATATACGGATACAAAATATTGTATTTTTATTTCCCCATATTTGTAATAAAAACCTTATAATAAATATATAAATTCTAACTTAATTTATCAGCTATTTAGCACTAGGATATTTAAAGGCAACATTTTTATAAGTGCATCCATATTTTTAAACATTTCACTCCTTTATAATTATAATCAAAGGTTAAGCCTAAAAAATATAAAATTGCCAAACTGACAATAACAAATTCTTAGTTTTATTTTTATTAATTTTTTCTTCATGTTGGTGTACCAGCGTTGCCAAATCCTAGTGGGCCAACTAGATGGTCCAGTAGCGCGGCCTGGAAGTGAAGGACGCCTTGTTTAGAGTCTAAGCTTTAGAACATAGAAGTATGTTGTTGAAGGTAATGGATACCAAAAAGTAAACTTATAATAGGTATCTACTTCTAATTTATCGTACTGCAAAGCCATCAATTAACTATATTATATTTTTTATCAAACGTTCTATGTAAAGCAAGGATCCCAAAAATGAATGAAACCAAAAATTCTTTTTGTTTTTTGTAGATTTTTGTAGATTAGACATCTTGTTTTAGGACGGGATTACGTATCAACTATTTTTGCAATCTTAAATATGTATTTTTTTACATTAGAAATACTTTTCCGTTTTATCGTAAGAAAAATCAATAAAAAATAAAAGAAATGTATTTTTAAAAAATACCAGTTTTCCTAATAAAGTTATGTAAGCACAAATTTACTTCAGGCTATATAGAAAATCGAATTCTAAGGAAAATTAAATCATACGACAAATATGTTCTTTTTTTCAATATTAGGTTTTTATTTAAATTTTGTAAAAATAAAATACTAAATTTGGTTAGTTAAAATTTTTTAAGAGATAAAAACATGAAACTGAAAAAAAAATTGTTGATGATGCAGAAGATGAAACGAAAGAATCTATATATTATTTAATATATTTAATAATAATTTATAGATTATTTTTATACTTATATTTTTAATTTTTATTTTAAAATTAATGGAGAGCCTCATTTGAGGGTCTCCATGACTCTGTATCGTTGTATAATTGAAATAATAAACAAATAAATCTATGTTCATATATACAAAAAAGTACATAATACATAAGCTTTTAATGTCTGTATTTAAATGCAGTGCGTGTCTAAGGTTAACTTAACTTTTGCACTACCTAATATATGAACTTATACACTTTTAAAAATAGCATGACACAAATTCTTTTTGGTATATATTTTTAGGGTGATAGTGGAGGCAGGGTGGCAAGCAGGAACTTTTTTTTTTAATAGAAAGGGGGTCCTGTTATACATTATTTTAAATATTATCAAGTTTTCTTTTTGAATATAACTTTTAGGTTTTTTTTCGTGATGAAATTTATTTTTTTTTTTGTTAAAAACGCGCATTTCTTAGATTTTTTTTGGAAATGTATGCCATAAAAAATTAGTTTAAAAGTTAAATTAACGTTTTTGTATCATGCATTCAATCATTAAACAAAATTTTTTTTTATAGAAATTTTAAAGAAATTTCTCATTTTCATCGCGTTAAATACGCACCCAATAAAATGCCTAAAAAAATAAAAAGATATGGTCAAATAACAATTGGTTTATTACACGACCCTCTTTTCATTAAAAAATTCCCCTATGCATAACTATGCCCACATTTTAAAACTTTTTTTTTTTCAAAATCTGTATTTTTACAGAATCGAATACAAAATGTCTTACTCTATATTTCTGTTTAAAATTAACTTGTATTAAATCAATAACTACAGATACAAAGAATAAAAACTAAAAACTTTAGAAGTAAAATTACCTAAACCGACCATAAAATTGTAAGTAAAGCACTCAAGTATTTTAGCTTGACTTTTAGATGACATTTATCATTACTGACATTAGGCAGTACCTAGGGATACTTTTCAATTAAAACATGATAGTTCCGTACAGAATCTGATCTAATAAATATAATAGATATAATAAAAAAGCGCATAGAAATATAAAAAAACAAGTACAGAGTAGAATATGATATACAAAAATCTTTATAAATGTCATAATATTATCTATATTCCGTATCCCCTTATGTGTTGCCTTAGGTTTAGGTAATTTAACCTCTAAAATGTGTGTCATTTTTAGAATGTCAAGTACTTATAGCGATTATTGTTGAATTTAAAATAAACTAAAATTTAAATACATTAGCGAATTAAGTGCTCTTTAAGGTACCAAAAAAATGTTTATAGTAAGTAGAAATCACAAAAATAAATTTTAAAATCGTTTTTTACGTTTCCTGAAAAATTTGAAAATATCTAGATAGGTAAATTTACCTCTTAGCCGACGATATACCAAAAGATAGTATAATTTGTCTTATTTACTTAATTCAAATTCAAAGTTGATATTTCAATTCGTTCAAAAGTTAAGGGAAAGGGCGACTTTTGGAACTTATTGTACATGGCATAAGAAGCATTACATATCTTCACCGTGAAGACTGTATGCATCGTTGAAAATCTAATATAGATAAATGTAATACCTTTTTGAAAAATATTTTTAAAGTTTGATTCTTAAGCACTTTTAATATTGCACATTTCAACAGAAAAATACTTTAAAATCTCTATTTAAGTTTATTTTGCTCGTTATACCTACGTATATAACATTTTCAATGCAACGTTTAGTGGAATTACACTCAGAAACTAGTTTTATAATGTATATATTATATCAATGACAAATGACGTCAAAATTACCTGTCTTAAACAGGTACAATTTTTAGAATTTTTATAATAAATATTATTAAAAAAAATTGGAATGGAATAATTAAGGTATTATAAAGTAATGGACATAAAGTTCTGCAAAAGGATGTTTTAATAAAGAAGAAAGAAACTATTTAACATTTTGAAGTAAAAGTGAAAATTAATTGACAAATTGTCAGTGGAAGAATTCAAATATCAAGCATGATTTAATACTAAATAATTTGTTAACCTCATATTATACAGTGCGGTCCAAAAGTCACCCTTTTAACTTTTGAACGAGTTAAGATATCGACATCAAATTTAGAACTCTTAAATAAGACAACTTAAACTATCTTTTAGCATATATTTGATATTTTCAGCTCTTAAAATGTGGGCAGGGGGGCATGGGGTGACATTTTTTTAAATGGAAAGGGGGGTCGTGTGATACATCATTTTAAAGCTTATAATATTCTCTATTTAAACTAACATTTTTTAATTTTTTAAAAATGTTTTTTAAGGTTTTGATTTTTGTGCTAAAACATTCGATTTTTTAAGTTTTTTTTTTATAAATTTTTATGTCAACTAAAATTAGTTTAAAAGTATAATTAACATTTTTTTATGATGAAATTAGGCATTTTAAAAAAATTATTTGTTTTTTTTTATAGGAATTTTGACATTAATACCCATTTCAACCACATTTTAAACCCATTTTTTTTTAATTTAAAAATATGGAGTTAAATGGAGAATTTTATAAGCTTTAAAATGATGTATTACACGACCCACCTTTCCATTTAAAAAAATGTGCCCCCATGCCCCCCCGGCCACATTTTAAGAGCTGAAAGTATTAAATATATGCTAAAAGATAGTTTAAGTTGTCTTATTTAAAAGTTCCAAATTTGAAGTTGATATCTCAACTGGTTCAAAACTTAAGAGGGGGGGGGTGACTTTTGGACCGCTCTGTATTTTAACTTGTGCAGGCCTTGTTACCAGTTTTATAACTGCTTAAAGGTCATGATAATAAATAAATAAAAATAAATAAAATAAATAAATCATATACATTATAAAAACTGGGAGCCGGTATTTCGTTCGCAAAAAATAACTTTTTGACCGAAACATCGCGACCGAAATTTTAATTTCGCAAGAATAAAACTATTGGTATTGACATTAATTCCTGAACCAAAACTTCGCCAAATCATGATATCGCATACATAGATATAGTCCAGTCAAATAACGAGAAATGTCTATGTTAAATTGCAAAAAATGTACAGTGTACATTGTACACGGGCTGATATTTTAAAGGGTGGTAGTGGATAGTAACAGAACACTACTGGGTATGTATTCTCGGGCTCGAGAGAACGCATTCCCGGGAGAAAGGTAGTGTGGGTTGCATATTCTTTCTCTCGAAACGCAAAACTACTTATTCTTGAACTTCACTTCGCACGAAAATAGAGGAACTTTACTTCTACTACTCGGGGCGATCGTGAGAAGCGGTCGTTCACGGAAATTTTGACATATAAGTTAGTCGCGCGCATTCGAACATAACCCTATTTTTGCTTTGGTTTTGTGTTGTTAATTTGAATACCGTTTTGTTTTATAAAAGTTAATCGTAATTAATAAAAGATTTTTTATATTTATAAATTATTATACATATTATGATAATAATAATATAACGATGGATGATTTGGAAATTGTGGGGGCTGTTGCCCTTTTGGGAGATCTGCAAGAGGCGGAAGACCAAAGACCAGCTCTTCACAGAACCAAGAACACTGTTTAAAGTGGCAGTTATATCTTGCCACGCCTTTCTTGCGTCCTGTTTCGTAAAAACAGGACTAAAGAGTCCACTATTCACAAGCGGGTTGTCTTGAATAAAATTTAGAAGGATTTTTTTTTGCTGACTGCTAGTTGGCGCAGATCTTTTTCTGATTTTATTTTCAGTAATTTCTTACTAATAATATATTATATTTCTATATATTAATTAAAATTAAATTAATTAAAATTAAAGGGTTAAAAAATATCGGGAATACCTGTTTCATGAACTCGGTCATTACATGCCTTTCGAATACGAAACTTTTGTTGGAATACTTAAAGAAGGACAGCTATATGCAGGACATCAACACCAATATATCAAGTATGCATGGAGCTTTAATTAAGACATTTGCCGATGTGATAAAACAGTTGTGGTCAGAAGATTTATCTGAACGGGTAGTAAACACGGTCTCTTTCAAGAGCCAAATCCAGATTTTCGCCCCCCAATTTACAGACTACAAACAACAGGACGCACAAGAATTTCTGCGGTACCTTTTAGAGGGACTTCACGAGGACGTTAACAGGGTAACGGAAAAACCTAAACCTATTTTTACCAAAATAGATGAAAAATTAACTGATAATGAAAAATCTGCCGAATCATGGTCCAGATACCTCCGGATGGACGACTCTCGGATTTTGGACCTCTTCGTCGGACAACTGAAATCCACCCTCAAATGCACCTATTGCAGCCATTGTTCCGTCACATTCGAACCATTCTGGGACCTTTCTCTCTCTCTTCCACAACACATCGGTCAATTAAGTTTATCACATTGTTTGGAATCCTTCACACGGGAAGAATCGTTGGACGGTGATGAAAAACCTACATGTTCAAAATGCAAAAAGCGCAGAAAATGCACAAAATTCTTTAGAATTCAAAAATTCCCAAAAATATTAGTAATTCACCTTAAACGCTTCTCCCCGATGACACAGTTTCAAAGTAAGCTTAAAGTCACCGTAGACTTCCCCCTAGAAGAATTAGATATGAGCAATTATGCAGCAGAGTCCGTTGCACCCTCCAAATACAACTTATACGCCATTTCAAATCACAGTGGTACCACGTATAGCGGACACTACACCGCCTATTGTAAACATCCCTATAATCATACGTGGCACTAATACAACGACTCTAGGGTATCTTCAATTTCACCAACATCCATCGTATCAGGGAATGCTTACATATTATTGTACGAACAAGAAAGTCAAAAATCATATACTTGAATAGTTTATTTATTTCTTTTTTTTTTTTACTTATTTGTTACTATTATTTAACTTGATTGTTAATTAATTTATTTTTTTTAATTAATATGTATATTTATATTAATTTTATTGTAAAAAATAGTACTAATAATAAAATTAAAAAAATATATAAACCTCAGCACTTGTTTACAAAAAAAGGAAATTAATGACAGCTTGTCACAAGCTGTTTGAAGACGCAAACTCGTGTCGCATAATCTGATTGGTTAAAATCCGCTAAAATACTTGGCAACGCTGCAGCCGGCTGCAGAGATCCCATCACGCTCCCTGCTCTTCAAGAATAGCATTTTTTAACTTTGGGGAACTTTGATATGATGTGATCAGTTCCCTTCCTACGAAAATTGTTCACGTTCTCTCGAGCCCAAGAATAGATACCCTGTTAGTTTTTCACCGGATGAGTTGCGTAAGGGGTGTGCGCTATCTTGAATTTTAAGGCTGACTATTATCTCTTATGATAAAAATTACTCTTATCTCTTATGATAAAAATGCATATCGTCGTGTTACCTTAACTACCTCGTATCTCCAAATTCACAGGTTTTCAGGGGACACAAAAAACCGGTTAACTTTAAAATTCTTATTTTTTTTTATTGTAATATAGACAAATATAAGTGTAGTTATTTCTTGTGGACCCTTCAAGCATAAAAGATTGCAAAATTATTAGTTACGTGAATCAAAAATTAGAATTATGGAGATACGAATTAGTTACAGTAACTATTATTTCCAAGTCGTAACCCTGTACTGGAGATACGAGGTTGCTCAATTAATTAATAACTATGAAATATTTAAGGCATGTAATTTTTAAATATTTACAATATTTTAGTAAAAAATAGTATATTGGGGTTTTTCAGGTTGCTTTAACTGAATCTGATGATCATTTTTTTTCCAAACTCCCGTGGGGGTGATTATTTTAAAATGTTTACAATATTTTTGTAAAAGTTGGTATATAGGGGTTTTTGAGGTAGATAAAACTAAATCTCATAATAAAAAAGTTCCAACTCTATCCCCTCGGGGGTGAGGGGGTAAATATTTTTAAATTTTTTCAATATTTTCGTAAAAATTGGTACATAGGGGTTTTTCGGGTTCACGAGACTAAATCTGATAACAAAATTTTCCAGGGTTGAGGGTAGTTTTCGTGAAAATTCGCATATTTGAGTTTTTAAGGTTGCTGAAAGTGAATCTGATGATAAGACAATTCCAACTCCACCGCCCAGATATAAATTTTATAAACATTTTAAGAAAAAAAAACGATAAAAGGGATATTTTTCACAACTGGGGGTGAGATGGAGGGGTGGTAGGACTTTTTTTACTTCACCAATATATTTTCCGCATCCAAATACATAAGTATGCAAAGTTTTATCTTCTTAGATATTTTCACCTACGGGAAATTCCTTATTTGCTAGGTCTAATATTGGAGATACGAGGTAGTTACAGTTATTTATTTTAAGTAGTAAAGGAGATACGAGATAATAAGTTCCACATAACTTATAAACCAATTGGAATTTTAAATCAGGACTTTGTTTAGGTCATCACTAATCATGTACAGAATTGATTAGTGCAAAAAACCGAAAATCGAATTTTTGGAGATACGAGGTAGTTAAGGTAACACGACGATATAACGAATTTTGTTAAGGAGAAAATTTCCAACAATTTTGAAAAAAAAAACGAGCCAGTAAAAATTCATGAAATTTTTACAGTAATTAGCAGTATGTACAAGGATAATAACCCATAATACATTGGGTTGAATCTCTCAATTTTTGTATGCTTTGTGAATTATTTTCGTGAATTTTGGCAAAATTTTAAAAATAAATCGGCCATATTTATTCTGCCATTTTTAATTTTAAGTTTTTAGGCACTGGTCCATAATAATATTACCAAAAGAAGCCTTTATGCCAAATTTCAGCTAAATCGGACATTTTTCAAAAAATTTGAACCACCCTGATGTCGCATTTTTTTTTAATTTTTTCACTATTTTTTTCGTAATCAGCGGTGCAATAAATGGCTCTATGCAAAACAGCAGACTTTTGTCACGTTTTTTTTCTGGGACCACCATGCATCGTGTGATAAAAAATATTATTTTTCAAACAACAACGCATAAACGTAATCATATATTTATTACATAATGATATATTATTATATAATTATTCAATTTTAACACAAAGTGCTGGGCTTGATGGAGCCAGAGGCAACAATTGAATTTAGCGATATAACGTAAAAAAATATTTAATTAAGGTTATTTTACAATAAAAAAATAGTTATTATCTTACACTGTTAAAAATTATCTGAATATTAATTATTAATTATGTGGCTTGGTTCTAAAAGGACCAATGTCAAAATTTTTGAACGGATACACTAAGTCAAACATTAGCCGTTTTAGCAGCTTAACAGAAATGTTTATTGAAGACACACGTCGGTCCTTGTCGCGTAAAGTCACCATTTAACTTACAAGCACTGACATTGACTATTTTAGGTTATATAAATATAATTCAAAATACGGAAAAAGTGACATTGGCCCTAACAGAACACTCACCAGAAACCCAGGCCCCATGTTAAAGTTAGGCAACACATAATACCACGAATGTTATGTGTCGCCGCCACATAGGTAGAGAATATATAGAGGAAATTAAGGTTTGCGCAGGGTTCTGCACTGCGTAATAACAATAGATAGAAAATTGACATCTAAAAGGTAAAAATGGCGGTTCTACGTTGCCAACCCATTTCAACCGTACAATTTTTAATTATAAAAACCAATAAATTTCCAATATTTTGCTACAAATTTTATTAAGAACGCTCAAAGACAGCATAAATTTACATTCAAACCGTTTAAATGCAAGCAAACGTAAATTTACATGGGTAGGAGGTCCGACAACGCTGCACTCTGTCATTTTGTTATGAAATCGAATAATTCGTGATATTTTGTTTGCGGTGTTGTTTCTGGTATTTGCGTGTCTTTATAGTTTTATTTTGTTTGTAGTGTTAAAATTTTTAACTTAATAATTACTTGTTTTGTAAATACTTGTAAAAATGTGAAAAACCTTTTTCAGGTTTTGTTTTTGTTTACAAATTTTGACGTTTAAAAGGTAAAAATGGCTGACTAAATTTTACACACCTAATGTGTTTTTGTCTTTATCTAATACCCACTATAGCTTCTCTACCTATGTGGTCGCCGCCCTATAAACAGCAGCTACCACATAATGGCAGCTTATTCAAATTAAAAATAATGTTTTCATTTTATTTGGACCATTGCTGATTTAGGCATTCGACAAAATTTCCGAACGCCTAAATGAAAATTGTGTGGGTAACAAAAAAAACTAGAAATTAAAATATAGTATTTTTTTTTAACAAAATTGTAATATAACTATAATTAGAGGTGTGCGCCGCCGCGCCGCGCCGCCGCCGCCGACTGACTTTGGGACGCCGCCGCCGCCGATCAAACTTGGTCGGCGTGACTGATCACGCCGCCGCCGCCTAATATAGGGTCAGTCGGCGGCGCGCCGACCTTAAAATGAAGCAACAAAATTCAAAGTTAGCTATTAATATTTATCAAAAGTTTTTATTTAAGACATTTTTTGCCAGCCTATTCTAGACAACGTGCGCTAAGCGATGCGCAAGTCATTGGCTGTTTAAGTTGAGGCACTGGCCCTCCGAGCATAGTTCTCTCTCTTTCTAATTAAAGAGTTAGAAAGAGATAGAACTAAGCTCGGACAATCAAACGGCCCTTGCATAACCTTGAAATGATTAATCCAACCTGATGTGAGTAGCGAGTGCGTGTGTTTGTTTTCGTTCTAATTAAACTAGTTTAATTCTAGCTAAAATAGGTAATCAACAAAAGTAAGTAAATATTTAACATAAACAAAAAAACTGAATTATGCAGGTTTTTAACAATAATCCTTAGATACCGTTTATAAACAGTGTCAGTGTTTAGTAAATGCAATAAAACATAAAATAGGCCAGGGAGTCAGCTTTTATGTGAACTACTTATGCCCCTGGTAATTAAAAACAAATTTAGTGCTTAACAATGTTAAGTTAACAATGTTAACTTAACATGCAAAAAAAAACAAAAACAACGAACACTGGCATTAGGGTGGAAGAAATTCAACCAAACGTAACTAATATTTTTTTAATAGATTAGATACTATATTATAATATTACAATAAAAGTTTTTTTATAGATTTATTAGTAACTGTACAAAATAACATCAAAACATTATATACACCAAATATAGATGCACAAAAAAGTCGCTTGCAGAACAAAATGGTAGAAAATATTTGTCTAAAAAGTCTCTATGTCAAAGCGTTCTTGAAATATCGTGGTGTAAAGTTGTTATGCAAGCGACTTGCATCTATATTTGGTGTATACTATTGTATCATACAAATATGTTTCATGAAAAATTAAGAAACTTTGAAAATGTCCGTCCGTCTATCTGTCTGTCCGTTCGATGTCACGATTTTTGTAGACACGAATCGTGTCACACGATATCTCAAGAACGAATAATCCGATCGACTTGAAGTTTTCAGGAAAAATCAAGTTCCATGAGGGGAAAATTATACGGTTAAACTTTTAAAAAGATCGAAAAAAGCTGAAAGAAAATTCCGATTAATGAAAGTTTCTCAGAAAAAATTACTTTCGTTATAAGTGTCAATCCTCCAATTTTAAAAGTAATCTTAATCCCCCCAAAAACAAAAAAGTTAAGGGGGGTTAAACTTAAAAAATACAAATATCATTTTTATTTTTTTTTTCGTTTTTCGTACAAAGATGAACAAAAAAATTGAATATCTTTCTAGTTTTTTTTGTAATTTTTTTTTTGTTCTTCAAAAAAGATCTTCAAAAAAATGTATTTTTAAATATTTTTTTCCTGAAAATTATTTTTTTTAGTTTTTTTTTTAATTTTTGTTTTTCGCAAAAAGAAAATTAAAAAAAATATATATTTTTTTTTTACCTATATGGGAACGTTCAAGTATTACGTAACCCAAAATTTGGTCATCTTTGACCAGGGGCGTAACTACAAATGGCCCCTCCCCCTCCACAGAATTTCAGACGGGGCCCCTCAGAAAAAAATGTACCACCGGCATGTGGTGTTGAACATTAACAGTGCTTTTTTGTTCGACGGCGTAGGGCCGCCTAGAGGCTGCCCCCCGCACCGCACCCCCTGTAGTTACGCCACTGTTTTTGACCCCCACCCTCCATGTAACGGGGCGTAACATTATCAATGAGGGTGAATAATTATTATTATACGCGAGTAGAATACTATACTTTATCCATGTCCGTTTTAAAATTTAAACGGTTTATTTTTACAGACCCGTGATTAATAGACCTATTAATCACGGCCGTGGATAAAATATTATTTATATATTTTTTTAAAATAAAATGGATAATTCCCAAAACTACCACATTGCGCGAAAAGGGGAATCTGTCACACAAAATGGTCAAGCAAAGAGTAATGCGTGGAATTATTTTGGTGCGTTATATACGTATACACAAGAAGGCATTAAAAAAAACATAGACCCAGAAAAAGTGTATTGTAATCAATGCCTTGAAGATTTAAAAATGACTTAAAATCCATTTAATATTTTAATTATCAAAAAATTTTCAAAAAAGGTTAGTACTGGCAACTTAATAAAGCATTTGGAAGAAGTGCATAAAATTAAAAATGACATGCATATAGCAAAAAAAAAAGGAAATTAACCCAGTTTTTTACTCCTCAAGCTAAGAGAAATAGTAATGAGAATATGTACTACCATGAAAAAATGGGTCATGGCTAGAGACGTAACCCTTTGGTTTTGTAAAGACCTAGTCCCTTTTAAAGAAGTTGAAAATGATGGCATGAAAGATTTCTTTTTAAAATACTAAGTTTTATAATTGTTTTGTTTTGTATGTAAATAATAGTGAATTGCATATTTTTGTATTTTGAAAATTACTTTTTTTTTAATAGGTCGGCGCGCCGGTCACGCCGCCGCCGATGAATGACGCGCCGCCGATGAAAGCGCCACGCCGCGGCGCGCCGCCCGTCGACCAAAATTTGGCAAAACGCCGCCGCCGATCAAACACTGGTCGGCGCACACCTCTAACTATAATACAAACTCTATGTAAAAAAATATAAGTATAAAGAAAAATAGTTTATCGAACAGGTGTGTAGATATGGGGGGAGGGTATTTACCTCCAAGAATCTTTATTTGTTATATGTATATTTTTTTGTTATTTTTAATAAACTATTAAAAAATGTAGAAACGCTCAGGGACAAAGCTTGTTTGGAGTGTGTTTTTATTTTATTTTGGTAGGGGCGCTAGCTAAGGTGGGTGTCAAATTTTGTAGAAACGCTCAGGGACAAAGATTTTTTTTTCGAATAGTGCTTTTTTTTTTGTTTTGGTAGGGGGCGTCAAATTTTGTAGAGACGCTCAGGGACAAAGCTTTTTTCAACTGTGTATTACGGCCTCTTACTAGGAACCCTTGGGTCATGGTGCCTTTGGACCAAACCAACATAATAATAATATAAAAAACAGTAAGAAATTTTTTTTTTAATGCTATTGGCTTTTTATCAAGGTTACAATATTTTTACAGGCAGTCAACATGTTAAAATAAAACTTATAACGTAACTTAATAAGAGGATAACCCTTTATAATTTATTAGAATTTTTTACTTGTTTTTTTACTGCAAAATTACCTAAAACTGACTTTTTGTATGTTTCGGGTGGAAGGGGGGGGCGGGTGATATTGGCAACAAATTTATGTTTTAATATTTAGCGAACACTTCTATCTTCTCAACCGGGTGTATAAAGTTGCTTAATTTTGATTAATCTGAAACTTTTTGCCAAGTCGTAATAAAAGTTTTTAAAAAAGTAAGCAAATTTACGGACCAACATTTAACACTTCCCTTTCTAAACTCATTAAACGAAAACAATACCTTTTTGTGAGAAATAAATAGGTACATACCCACAAAATTTAAATCCATTTTTAAAAACTCCTTAAAAAAAGCAAAAACTTTGATATTTATATTAAAAAAACTTGATTTTTTTGGAAAAACAACGTTTCAAAATTAGTTTCTTGAAACCCGATTTTTGAACTGATATTTGCAGTTTATTTGTTTTAATAGAAAAAGGACTTTAGCACCATCAATTAGTACAGTTTATAGAAAGGCTAAAAACCGATAGACAACTATTTGGAGCAATTTCGCTTTCGAGGGTTTTGGCCATGAATTTAGAAAATTCCGCCTTTGTGCGCTGTGCGACTGGGCAAAGGTTCCATTTTGATTCCAGTCCATAAACATTGACTTTTCGCCACATAAACACAAGTATTATTGACTTTATTTCTAATAATATTTAGTTATTCTATTTGTGGGCGATATTATTCTATATTAATACCTTTATATAATAACACCAGTATTATTATCAATGGTGAAAATTAAATTCAGGGCTGTAACCAGAAAAAATGTAAGGGGCTCAGCTCACCAGGTGTAACGGCATGAGGGCCTTCGCTATTTATTTTTAATTGCATAAATATTATATTTAATGTTTCATGGATTTTAGTTACATATGGGTTATCTCAATTTTTTTATTCAACTTAAGAGCAGCAGACAATTTTTATTTTTATTTTTATAAATTTCAATGTCAACCTTTTTCAAAAACTCCAGAATTTGAAAAGTAAATTATTTTCTAAAATCTTTTAATCAAGATTCTCGGCTGGAATCTGACCCGTGGCTGCGAATCTATGATTACATTATTGGTACCTAATTATTTCAGAGTTTTATTAGCAAATTATTTTATAATAGTTCTAAATATAATTTTCCCATACATTTAGTTTTGAGTTAAAGATTTGTTTAGAAATAAAGAATAAAGAATAAACTAACGTATATTATTAAAAAAAAATGAGTTTTTGGTTATCATTACTAGATTATTTTTATATAATATTAATTAAACCATAGAAAAAAATTATCTCTTCAAAATATAAATTTATTTTCTATTAAACAAACATTACAGCGACAATTGTTTCGACTTTTTTAACATAAAGTCATTTTCAAGTTTTTAAATTAATAAACAAATTAACTACACTAAGTACATATTATTAGAAATGTCAGTATTTAAAAACTTGAAAATGATTTTATGTTAAAAAAGTCGAAACAATTGTCGCTGTAATGTTTGTTTAATAGACAATAAATTTAAATTTTGGAGAGATAATATTTTTTCTATGGTTTATTTAAGTCAACTCCAATATGAGTAAGGATCAAGAACTTCTTAATATTAATTAACTTTTGAAAGTAAATAGATAGCAGAACTTAACCAAAATGCCAGGGAGCTCGACGAAAACGCCAGGGGGGTTAAATGAAGGCCAGTTTCGGCATGGAGTTTTTACCAGTTTATAATAGACATCTGTTATACTTACATATATTACATAATATTATTATGTTTACAATATTACAGAAAAATAAGAAATATTTTATTTATTACATTTAAAGAAAATAAATACAATTATTAATAGAACATGGAAAATTATGTTATACTCTTCACAGCTAGCTGTCGAGCTAGAACAGTAAGTAGTTTTCAAAAGTCTAAAATCTTTAAAAATTATACAGGCACACAAAAAAATTGGTCTGTACTTTGATAACCATATATGTACTTCCATGTATTTTTTTTCCGCTGAATTCGAATCTGAGGTCAGAATTGGCCGATTACCTCAAAATTTACTAAAATTGACCTTATTTTTGATAAAAGAGTTTATTAAGGATTCTAACGAGCAAGATATGATATTTTTCTATTTTGCGACTCTTATAAGCTCATAATCACACGCATTTTGCGTGTTCTTATAGGCCCATAAGAGGTCACTTCTTTTTTTTATGTTGGGTTGGCAACATACAAAAGCCTATCTCTTGACTTTTGCGTGCAAATGTCAATGTCGATTTAAAGTTAAATTTTTTACAACATTTTGTGTTTGGGTTATTTTTTACCGTGTTAAAATTGTGGACTGGTTAATTGCAGTAAAAAAAAGAACAGATGACTGTAAAATATATCAAAATATCATTTGTTCTTAGAATTTTAAACATAGTGTAAACTGTAATGCCAACCCAAAACAAAAATCCCTAAATCAGACATCCATTTAAATGTAAGTTTTTTAAATTTTAGAGCAAAATAGAAAAAATTGTATAAAGCACTTGATTCATAACACGTTTTTAGAGCACTAGTACTTTAGAAAACTCGCCGCAAGCGGCTCCTTTTCTAAACTTGTACTCGTGCGCTAAAAACGTATGTTATGAAACTAGTACTTTAATATACTATTATACGTATTTAGGGGCTCTGAAAGCGAACCTGCACTCAAATTGACCAAAAACGTCAAGGTTTCGACATAACCTCAAAAAATAGCTCATAATGACCTAATTTTAGATAAAAGAGTTTATTATAAATTAAACTCATAAACTCTATACGTATTTTGGGGTACTGAAACGGTCAAAATGCGCCTGAAAACCACCCAGCACATTGGCTCGTTGGCCGCCCGTTGGCCAAACATTGGCGTGCCAATGTTTTATACATTTTACCAATGTACCCAAAAAAGAAGTACCACCTTGTATTTTTTTCAGCTGAATCTGAATCCGAGGTCAGAATCTCTATATGCGCAAAATAATTATTTTAGCTAACTATGTTATTAAACGGAATTTAAATATTTAGGTATCAAGATTGACAACACTTTAAGTTTTAATAATAATGTAAAGTACATTCAAAGCAAAGTTTCCAAAAACTTTACGTGTTTAGCAGAGTATGCAAGTATGTTTCACTGGATACAAAAATTACCCTAATTAAAGCACATTTTGAATATTGTTCCACGGTGTATACCTTAGATATTAACTCGAAGCAAATACTACAAAAGATACAAAATCGAGCCATGCGCATAATCTTAGAATGTAGAAGATTAACCCCAATAGATCTTATGCTTAACACCCTTAATTGGTTTGACATAAATAAACAAATTAAGTATATGACCATGATTTTTATTTACAAGATAGAAAAGGGGTTAATGCCAACCTACCTGCTAAATTTTGTAACAGACAATGCAGATTTTCACGAATACAACAAACAGAAACGATTTCCACATGCCGCGTGTTAAGACACATCCAGAGACTCGCATAACAAGCAAGACACATGACGGCACATCAAGCCAATCACTGCATTGCATTCTTATGTACTATGCTTGTTATGCGAGCCTGTGGATATGCACGTAACTATACCCGATCAATGAGAACATTATTTTATAAAGGCCTTAATGAATTTAATACACTACCTGATGACATAAAGCGTAATGTGTCTGTAAATGTTTTTAAACGTAAACTTAGGGACTATATGTGATTATTTAGCGCTATTTGTATTTAAACTCTCGTATTTATTTATTTGTTTATTTATTTTTTACTTACAGTCCTCATATGTTAATTTATTTTTAGTTAGTTTTAGTTAGATTTAAGTTATTGTAACTACCATTCTTTGTTTTTTTATAACTAATAATGTGTGCTTGTCTATTTAAATAAAGTTATTATTATTATTATTATTATTAATTAGCTTTTGGTATCTTTAATTTTTTCATATTTACTTATTCTAAGTGCTATTGTGGATGCTTTTCAGCCGAATTTTAGCTGATATATTAATTCTTGGATTCGGATTTAGCGGAAAAAATACATCGAAATCATGTATGGACTTTTAAAATCTTCAATTTTCTGGCCACCTATTCTGGCAGGTTTTCACGTGTTTTTTTTGCCTCTCATTCAAAATCCTAGGGTGATCGAACGATTCGGACCTTGGATTTCATCACCCCAAAATACGTATGGGTAGATAGTATGATTTTAATTTATAATAAACTCTTTTATTTAAAATTAGATAATTTCGAGATATTTTTCGAGATTATGTCGAAACCTTGACGTTTTTGGTCAATTTTAGTGCAGATTCCGTTTCAGCGGCCTTCAATGCGTATAAATAGGATAGTTTGCTCAATTCAATCATTATTAAACTCTTTTATCAAAGATGAGATCAATTTTAGCAATTTTTTGGGGTTATGTCAAGATCCTTGGGTTATGGGCCAATTCTGACCTCGGATTCGGATTCAGTGGAATAAAATACATGGTGGTACATATGTGGTTATTAAAGTACCACTTTTTTGTGTGCTTTTGTAAAATGTATGAAACATTGGCACGCCAATGTTTGACCAACGGGCGGCCAACAAACCAATGTTTGCTGGGTGGTTTTCAGCCGCATTTCGATCTAACGATTCGGACCTTAGATTTGGTTTCAGCAACTTAAAATACGTATAGATAGCATGATTTTAATTTATAATAAACTGAGGTTATGTCGAAACTTTGACGCTTTTGGTGAATTTGAGTGCAGATTCATTTTAAGCGTCTCTAAATACGTATAAATATCATAGTTTGCTCGTTTTCTATTTTCATACTCGAAAATAAGGTTTTTTGAGGTTATCTCCAAAACTAAAGGGACGAGGTGCTATTTTGTCCTCAAGTTCGGATTCAGCGCCCCAAAATACATATGAATACAATGGTCTCCTAAAAAATTCCGGACTTTTTTTTTCTTTTTGTTTGGCTGTGTAATTTGAATACGACATCCCAAATCTTTCTAACGCATCTAGTGGCCTTTTGACCAAGAAACAAGCTCTGCTTATGAATTTTAATAACATTTCTTTAGAATACCAAGAGATATAATATAAATGAGAAAAAACTTGTGTATGTATACACCTTGTATAATACACGGTGTTTGCTGTATAATTGTATAAAAATTAGTTAATTAGTTTTAGGAAATTTAGCGGGAAAAATTTAAATTATTATTTTTAGTTATATTTCTTGCGAAAATGGCAACGGAGTTACGAAATAGACGTTCAAGCGTTTGCACGCCATTATTGTCGTTAGAAGAATTCACCGCCAGTGGTAAGATCAAAGGAATTGCATCAACAAGGTAATTCTTTCTCGTTTTTCCAGCAGTCCACTTAAATAACCTTACTTATTAATTTTCAGTTTTGTGGCATATATAAAAGGGGTTGATTCTACATTACAAAATATGAAAAACTAACGCAGGACTATATGTCCGGAAATAAGCACTAAGGGAGCTACGGCCCTTCAAAGATGGACATGTTGAATGGGGAACAAAAAAAGCACCAATAAAATTTTAATGCTGCAGGGCGATTCTTCATTTAAAACTAAGCAAATAGTATTTTTCACTGAAATACCTAAATTTAACATTAAAGGGGTAATAGCCCTTTAAAAAGTAACATTTTTGGTGGCACAAAATTGTATTTCCTCTTTTAAAATTGCATTTTTTTAAACGGTTGCTCCTACAGTGTTACACTATACATGACATTTTTTAAGTCTTTTTACCAAAAAAATCTATATTTTTTACTAACGCTTAGGGCAAAAATGTGTTAAGTCCATCTAGATAAATAAAAAAAAAGAAATTAGATATAGCATTTTGTATAAATTATAATACTCTTCGTGTATATATTTATATATTGTATTTTTTTTTTCTAGCCTTGTCTATTTTTCTGTAAACTCTACTTACTTTTATTGTATTTTATTGCGTTGTAAATTAGGTTTACCCGTATATTAAATAAATAAATAAAATAAATTAATTATGGGAAAATTATTAAAGAAGGTTAATAAAAAGTGAACTATAATTTTAGTTTTTAAATAATCCCTGCGAAGAACGGGTTTCACGGCTAGTAAAAGTATAAAGTGTTGTTATAAAAGTAAAAAGATTATTTTTATATCTTTACAGCAAGATACTTATTATTTCGCGTTACTGTGCCCTGCAGAGATGGAATAACAACACACTTGAAACTAAGCTAAACAACCTGCAGCTAGAAAGGCGAAGTATTTCTGCAGGCTTATAGTTTGTTACTTGTAAAAATATTACAGACGCATGGAGAAAAAAAACTATTCTAATTGCTGTTGCTATGCTGCTTTTAACAAAAAAATATTCTTTTCCGTTTTTTGTGTGTGATAAAAAGGCACATATCATTCGGCACTTGCTCAAATTTTTAAAAAAATGTTATACACATTATACAGTATAAACACGATGTCGATAACTGATCGTTAGCTTTTTTTAGTATATGGAAAAACGATAATATCTTTGTATCAGGCGTAACGTATTTGGCGTTTACCTTAAAAAAGTTTGTTGGCTGTGCACAGTTCCACAAATTGTGAGTCACAATTTGCCTTTTTTGCTATAAATATTATAAATACGAACAGTAGTATGCATGTTACTTTCCGCATATTTGTAGAACTAATTAGATCCTAGCTCTTGTGAAATTTCGCACTTGTCTGCTTGGCTGAACTCCGGTCGACGTCGTCCAGTCAACTACAGTTGCGTGCGGAAAAGTTTCACTTTCCGCACTTGTTATGAAAATGACTATTGTGTTAACCGATAGGTGGCAGAACGGAAAAGCTATTTTAACTACGCAGTGTATTTTTAGTAAATATAATCCATTAACCAGTCATAAAGCTTTTATTTCATTAACGTTGAATTTTAATTATGGCTTTTGTAAGTTAAAATTTAATTATAAATGCACAACCTTTATAAGAAAATATTGAGGAAAACATAAAGTGGGCAGGGCCGGACGGTGGTTTTGAAATAGAAAAGGGAAGACCAAAGGAGGGTATGTAAAAACGCCACGTTTTGCTTTTTAAAAGTAACCTACATGTTTCGGTCTGCTGGCCCTCTTCAGTACCAAGAGTCAACTCTGCACGCTGATTAAGAAAACGTTTTTAGACTTTACTCTCAAAAGGAATATAGCCATTAGATTGATGTAGACTTGTGCGCCATCTATTTCTAGATGTAGACAACTACTCATACCTCTCCTAATCTGGAGACTTTGAATGGTAGCAAGTTGAAGACTTGTGTGTCTCAAGCACATAGTACCACTAACGGGTGGTTAGACGTAAAATTAGTAAGGACAGAAATTTTTAATTTTAAACAAAATTATAAAAATATTAATTTATTATTCCATCAATCTATTTTCTAATCATCGTACAGAGTGATATTGGTAGACTGACAGTTTCGGGCTGCTGGCCCTCTTCAGTACCAAGAGTCAACTCTGCACGCTGATTAAGAAAACGTTTTTAGACTTTACTCGCAAAAGGAATATAGCCATTAGATTGATGTAGACTTGTGCGCCATCTATTTCTAGATGTAGACAACTACTCATACCTCTCCTAATCTGGAGACTTTGAATGGTAGCAAGTTGAAGACTTGTGTGTCTCAAGCACATAGTACCACTAACGGGTGGTTAGACGTAAAATTAGTAAGGACAGAAATTTTTAATTTTGAACAAAAATATAAAAATATTAATTTATTATTCCATCAATCTATTTTCTAATCATCGTACAGAGTGATATTGGTAGACTGACAGTTTCGGGCTGCTGGCCCTCTTCAGTACCAAGAGTCAACTCTGCACGCTGATTAAGAAAACGTTTTTAGACTTTACTCGCAAAAGGAATATAGCCATTAGATTGATGTAGACTTGTGCGCCATCTATTTCTAGATGTAGACAACTACTCATACCTCTCCTAATCTGGAGACTTTGAATGGTAGCAAGTTGAAGACTTGTGTGTCTCAAGCACATAGTACCACTAACGGGTGGTAAGACGTAAAATTAGTAAGGACAGAAATTTTTAATTTTTTAACGATGATTAGAAAATAGATTGATGGAATAATAAATTAATATTTTTATAATTTTGTTTAAAATTAAAAAAAATTCTGTCCTTACTAACCTACATGTGTAGTTATTTTCAATCTAGTTACGTTAATGGCCACAAAGTGGCAGAAAATGGTTAATTTCTAATAATATAGGGTGTAACAAAAAAGGTGGGCTGGCTATATATAGCCATATTGTATTCAACGAAACAATCATAAAAGTTCATGTATACATATTGTCTAAAATGATTCGTCTCTGAGTTATGTCCACTTTAGGTTTTTAGTTGAGATACTACTTTAATACACTCTTGATATAGTACAGTAAAGTGGGGTGACTTTGGACGGCGTGGGTGACTTCCGACTCTGAACAAAAGCACGTGTTCACAAGTTATGGGGTTTTGTGCGCAAGTTGTGGAATTAAACGCCACAACTTTTTCACATTACCCCACAACGTATGCACCAGTGCTTTGGATCAAAGGGCTTTGTGAAAAAGAGTATGAAGTCACCCATACCATCCGAAGTCATCCCACTTGACGGTAGGCCAAGATAATTTTTGCCATTGTTGTCATGTTGACAGTTAAATATATATTCTTTAAGTTCACATGCTTAGGAAACGTTCAAGTATTACGTAACGCAAATTGTACCAAAATTCATACACTTCATGCCCCGTTACTCGCGTTATTAAAGGCTGTAGAGATTTCATATTATGGCAACCCCCCCAAATAGGGGGTATGTTAGGGGGGGTAGCCAAAATATAAAATCTCTACAGCCCTTAATAACGTGGGAACCGAGGTATAAAGTGTATGAATTTTGGTACAATTTGCGTTACGTAATACTTGAACGTTCCCTTATTTGTTATAATTTTAATTTGTTTTTCATTTCAAAATACGTGAATGAAATTATTTCCAATTTCGTTTCACAACGAAAGGGCGATCGGTTGACGTGTTAACACTTTGCGGAAGGATACATGAATTTATGAAAAATTAATATTTATTTTATTGAAGCTATATTTTAAAACTCAAAAAAAAGTTGAAAACATAAAAAAATAATAATTAAAAAACTCAAAAATATAAAAAATGGTAATCTACCATAAGGACCACTGCTCAATTCGAAATATTTTTTTTTTTAAAGAGACTTAGTATGATAAACTCATTCTATTTTTACGAATATTATTCACTTCCCGATCATTTTAAACTAAAAATATCAGACATATGAATAAACAAACTTGCAGCAGAAAGTACGCACTAGGGTGCGTAGGACTTACGGAATTGTTTGGGACCTAACTCCTTAAAATTTTTCCTTTAGGTGAAAAAACAACCCTTTTTTTTAGATTTTTTAAAATATATTTAGAGGTCCCGCCGGCGCTTTTTTAAATAGAAAATCATGTGAAGGGTTTTTATTTTTTTAAAGATATAAAAACTTTGATATTGGACTTTTATGGAACAAAAAATTGTTTCTGATTAATAAAGGAATATTCTCAATTTTTACGCCCCTCTACAAAAATAAAACGGATTTTTTATGGGGTAAAACTGCTAAAAATTGACACATGAGGTTAATAAAGGCTAGAAAATAATGCACTTAGAATTTTTTCCAAAGAGTTCTTTTTTTCTAGGGTATTGTTCAATATGTCCGAATTCAGGGTTTGTATTTACTTTTTTGAAATAAAGTACAGGATGTCCAAAAAATAATTAAATATCTCAATAAAAGTTAAAAAAAAATGCATTAAATTGCAATAAAATGTCAATTTTGTAGCAAATAAACAAAAAATGCCTTGTAGTATGTTATATTATGTAATAAAATACATTAAATAAAGTTTTTTTTTCAAAAAAAAAGTGTAGAGCATTTATTTTTTAAGAATCTAAAAAAAGAAATCCGCAACACCCAGTTATAACAATAAACACATTTCAAATCAATTTGTACATATTATTAAGCTTTTTAGCCAAATATCATTTCTTTTATCGAAATATAGTGACTTTTTTACATTTTATGGGATATGTGATTTTTTTTTCGTTTGGACAGGTTTAAACAGGTAATCAAAACACTTAAAATCAAAATGGCGGAGCCAATATAAAGTATCATGTTCGAAATCAGCGGTATCAAAAATATCCGTAGGTATGTAAAAATTTAGATTTTCGTACATCTTTTTTTCTCGGCCCAGTTATCAAAAAGGCAATAAGGGCCCTTTTCTGGCAAGAGTCCACATTTTATCCTTACCGGTTTATTATCATTTAAAAAGAAAGTTTTTATATTTTCGTTTCGATGAAAAACCTATCCAGGTTTAATATTTAAATCGCTATGCAAATGTAAAACAGGTTGGTTTTTGGTAAAATATATCGTTTTATCACAGCGGCCTCCAACAATATTTGAACGAAAAAAGTTGACAAAGAAAACGGATGATAGATCCTTGTTAAAGAAAGTCTGGCCATTACAGAACCACTCACAGTGAAATTCCAGAGGTTCATATTTGAGAGATAATCTTATAATGTATTAAAGTACTAGTACTTTTTACTCGTGCAATAAAAACGTGTTAGAAAAAATTGTATAAAGCACTCGTTTCATATTTTGCTCTAAAATTTAAAAAAAACACACTTAAATTGATGACTGATTTAGGGATTTTAATTTCGGGTTGGCATTACAGTTTTCTCCATGTTTAAAATTCTAAGAACAAATGATATTTTGATATATTTTATAGTCATGTCTTCTCTTTTTCACTGCAAGTAACCAAGCCACAATTTGAACACGGTAAAAAATAACCTAAACACAAAATTTTTTAGAAAATTAAACTTTAAAGCAACGTTGACATAGATATATTCAAAGAATTGGATGGGTGAGAGGCTAATTTGCTGCGACCAAAGGGAGTTAGTACAATGGGCCCAGCTAAGTGGCCTAATAACCATAACCATAACCATAACCAACGTTGACATTTGCACGGAAAACGTCAAGCGATAGGCTTTTGTCTGTTGCCAACCCAAAAGAAAAAAAAGTACAGACCTCTTATGGGCCTATAAGAACACGCAAAATGCGTGTAATTATGAGCTTATAAGAGTCGCAAAATAAAAAAATAAAATAAAAAAAATTAACTTTGTTGGAGTATTTTTAACTACACGTTAAATTTTGATTATTTGTCAATTTTGGTTAGAGTCAGTCTAGTGCCGCTATGTAGAATAACTACTTTACTATTAGGGTTCATTTTAGAGCTGTTATAAAATAGTTAAAGTAATAACAAAATATTATTTAACCAAAATAATTCTCAGATTTTAGTAAAATTAATATAATCTACGGCTAGCTAGAGTAACTCTGATTTGACAAACAATCACAATTTGGCAGACTACACTTTTCAACAAACTTACATTCCATGGAATCCGCCACAGCCTAAATTGCATTAGAAACGTTAGTTAAAGTAATAACAAAATATTATTTAACCAAGTTAATTCTCAGATTTTAGTAAAATTAATATAATCTACGGCTAGCTAGAGTAACTCTGATTTGACAAACAATCACAATTTGGCAGACTACACTTTTCAACAAACTTACATTCCATGGAATCCGCCACAGCCTAAATTGCATTAGAAACTTGTAAAAATGTGATTTTTTCTGTAATGCAAACAGATTAACCAATTTTAAAAACAGATTTGAATTCTATGTTAAAAACAATATTAAAATCAACTGGAAGATTGATTGGTTTAATATGGGCGTCGGACTTTACAGCGAAAAAACAACCGCGAAGACCATTACCGCGCAGTCCATTACAGCGATCGCCATTACCGCGAAGCCATTACCGCGCATGTCCTTTACCACGAAGGCCATTACCGCGCAATTCATTACCGCGAACGGTCTTTACCGTGTATGACTTTTACAGCGAAAATCGTAATACATTATTTTTATTTTATGCAAGGGTATTTCCGTGGGATTGATGGCAGTTTGGTTTGGTTAGTTTTGGTTTTGGTTTGGATTTTTATTGATAAAGTGGAACGTTTACTAAATGTACCCATATATCTGTGTTTGGGCTTTTTATATAATATATATGTATAAATCGCTGATTAATAATCAGTTTAGTACGAATCGTCATGTCGATCGAAATAATGAAAAGTGCTAGGGGAAAAGACCCCGCTGTATATAAACATTTTATATACAGGAAAGAAAAGACTGTTAAAAATTTAAAAAAAAATGTCAGTGCATAAATTACGACGTGCTTTGCATACTTCGGACGGAAATGTTTTAATGGAAACTAGTAATAGCCACAACTCTGACTCAGCAGCTACATCAGTTATAACTGTTTGATTGTTTTCTGCAAAATATTTAATTTTTTTATTTAATTTTTTTAATTAATCTTTTTTTCTTAAAAAAAAAATAAAATAATTATGCGCGATAATGGATTTCGCAGTAAAGTCCATGCGCTGTATTGACCCCTTCGGTGTTATTTTCTTCGCGGTAATGGCACTCGCGATAAAGTCTAGGCGCGGTAAAGTTCATGCGCGGTAACGGTGGCGCGGTAACGGTTTCGCGTTAATGGACTGCGCTGTAAAGACACCTACCCGTTTAATATTGGTTCATTCTAAAGAAATGTTAAGCAAAATAGAACCTCTGGGATTTCACTAGGGTTGCCAACTCTGAATCATTAAAATAAAGGACATAAAACTCTTAAAAAAACGAAACCACTTTAGTTTTTTTTTATTAAAGTCTCCCCCATTGCAGAATATCCTAAAAAGAAAAAAAATATATACTTCTTCCACAGCTTTGTATGGGAACCTGATAGCGATGTGGCCGATACAGGTGGGCAAGCGCCGCACTATGTTCCCAAGTAGGATAAAAGCTTTTTTTTAATATATGGATTAATTTTGACTTAAAATGATTTATTAAACATTTCTCTGACTAAAAAAACATATACATCTATTTGCCTTAAATTTTTTTTCGAAAATAAACATATACGGTGACACTAAAAATATTTTTAAACTTGGAATTTTTAACACATTTAACAAAATGTGTAATTTTTCAGTAAAAGGCCCTTTTTTATTAAAATTTGTCATATTTATAAAATACATATATTATCGCTCGACTAGAAAATAAAGTAAAATTATTTTATTTTTAATATTTTTTTCGATAAAAGAGTACAAGAAAAAAAGTTTTGGACTCCAGCTTCCTCGGACGTCACGTGGTTTTAATATCACGTGTCAAAAACAGCTGGAAGTATTTTTTTTTTACTTTCAAGAATATCAATTAATTACTACTTTGCATAAATAAAAAAAACTCTGTATACATATATATATATATATATATATATAAAAGCTTTAGGAGATTTCTTGATCTTGAAAAACTGGGACAGCCTGTATAGTATTTCTTTGTTTGGAACACTCCATTTAACAAAAAAAAATATACCAAAAATTAATTTCATAAAAAAAATAATGAAAAACACTTTTTTTCTACCTGGGAACATAGGGCGCCGCGTCGTATTAACTCCCTGTTCCGTCTATCTTTGCTTAAGTCTGAAGTTATGCGAAAACACAACCTGATTCAGATTGAAAAATAAAAGCTTTATTATTAATTACACAGCCACACGAAAAGTTGAAACATTCTATCACTTTTTTGAGGTTAGCAACGAAATGCGACCTGACCGAGTCAAACCAACCCCAGATTCGGATTCAGCGACCCCAAAAACGAAATTTTTGTCTCGTCTACCAGACCTTTTTTTGTGTGCCTGTGTTATCAAGTGTCCTTTTTTACGTTTGACCTTTAAAAACAATTGTGACACATGGACCTCCGATAAAATATTGTAAATAAATGTCTCACATTTTTAAGATCAGTCGTAAAATTAAAGGACATTTATCCTCCTTTAATGGATTTGTAAAGAACAAAGGACAGAAGTAGAAAATAAAGGAATGCTCTTTGAAATAAAGGAAGGTTGTAAACCCTAGATTTCACTGTGAGTGGTTCTGTAATGTCCAGACCTTTCTTTAAGAGGATCAATCGTCCGTTTTATTTATAAATTTTGCTGCCGAACAGTGTGTTATCTTAATAATATATTCTTTTTGATTTTTGCAAAAAAAATATATTATCATCTGAATAAGAATAGAGATGATCTGATCTGTGCCAGATTTTAAATTTGAATTCTATTTTACTTTAAAATAACTCGACATATTTTTATACAGGGTTATTTTGCTTTCCGATGTAAATAACTTTAAAAAATGGGGAAAGGTCGATATTACTATTGTATTTGTGCAAAAATGGATAATTTTGTTTGGATATTTTTAAGTTTTATCATGTTCAATGTCATTTCGAGGAAAAAAAACAAAGGTGGGTAGGTCAGTCTGTTGTCATGTAAGTCCAGTTAGTGAAGTAAAGTTTCAATTTTCTATTTACTTTAAAAATTAGTTTTTTTTTTTAATTAAAAGTTTTGAGAGCTCTCGCTAAATGAATACTCTGTTCCGACCACCAGTAATAATAAATAGAACATAGTAAAAAGGTGGAGGACTTAAATTTTTCTACCGACTAAAACGAACTGGTGGTAATAAAATTGGATATAGGACTTTCAAATTGTCAAAATAAATTATTCAAATACGTATCTATGACCAAAAGACGTGACTCTATCTTGACATGAGGAGTTGAACTGCAAAACTAGACATATCCAGTTTTTGTGAAAAATTAAATTTTGACTGTATAGGGTAAAATGCTTATAGAGCTAACGATTTCTTAACTTTTTGTAGACCTAACTGAATAGAACCGATTAATTTGGCATGTCAAAATATGAGTTGATAATCGAAATTGGACAAATCCACATATGTTTTTCAATAATGTCCTATAAGTTTACAGAAAATTTAAAAAATAATAGCTTGCTTATGTTGCGTAATAGTTTTATCGCACCCCAACTCAATTTAAGTTACACTATAGTCGTATTAACCTCTTCAGTACCAGTTTCGCCAACGGTGGCGAAAAGAATTTAAAAAAAAAAAAACCCCGGGGATGAAATTTTTATTATCAGATTTTCACGAAAACAATGTAAACAATTAAAATTAACTTCCCCCCGTCCCCCTCCCTTAGGGATCGAGTTATAATTTTTTTAATATCAGATTCAGATTTAGCGACCTCAAAAACCCCTATATACTAACTTTCAAGGAAATATTGAAAACATTTTAAAATTATTGCAGTACCTTAAATCTACAAAATTTCGACGCCAATGTTATTTTTTTAAATATTTAAGAAAAATATGTGTTTGATAAAGTTCTAAAATATAACGAAAAAAAAACTAAGTTATAAATACTTTTTTTTTGCAGACCTGGGACTGAAGAGGTTAAAGGTGCAAGTCGCTTGCAAAACAAATTTACACTAAAAAAATAAAAATAAACTTTTTTGAAAAAAAAAAAAATGAAAAAATGTTTGAATTTTTTTGAAAATTGTTTTTTTATTTTTTTTTAATTTGTTCGTTTTGATTTTAATAAACATAGGTCTATTCCCCTATAATAGGGGAAAGTGTTATTTTTTTGCCAATATTTTTTAATGTTGACCAGTTTAACAATAAAATATTTTCATATGAAATGCTGACTTTTTCCTTTTAAAACATAACAAATTTATTTTATTGATAATCAAAACTTGATATATCCTTTTAAGGATTAAAATGTCATAACAAAACTAGACATATTCAAAACAAAATATTTAAAAAAAATAAGGGACAACAACTAACTTCATATTCTACCAGTACTATGTCACATACTCATTCAAAATTATGTATAAAAAATTAAAATTGTATTTCCAGTAGTAACAGTCCCAGAGGTTTTTCTCAATTTACTCAAAATTATGTTTTTTTATGTATTCCCAAATTTGCAGTTCACACCTCATACATTCCGCTAGAAACGCTTCGAATATTGTTTTAGTCTAGGGTGAGCATAGAAAACTACTACTGCCAATAAAACATGTACCGTCGCGGCCAATAAATCCAGCTACACCCAAAAATGATACATATTAAAACCAACTTTAAAATTTTACAGACATCTGTAATACTTAAAGAATTGTCAAATTGAAACCATCATCTGCTGCTTTTTACTGTTGATGGTTATATTCATACCTTAAACCGAATTCTACCAATATCCACTGTAAGTTTGCTTGGGCCATTCTTTGAAAAGTAAACTGACCTCGAGGTTTGGATATATCCTGATCAGAAATAGCGTGTATTTAAACCTTGACTATTTTATATTTGTATATTGATATTAATAACACTGAAATATAGTTGTTTATTATGTCAGAATGACAGCATGACTAACCCTACTTTTTAAAAATGACATATAACGCATTCTTCTTCTTCTTCTTCTTCTTCTCCTTCTTCTTCTTCTTCTTCTTCTTCTTCTTCTTCTTCTTCTTCTTTTTTTTCTTCACATATATCACGATTTACGCCACTCTAATTTTAAATATTGGGTATCCGCAAGGATCTTTGCTGTAGCTGGATTTATTGGCCGCGATGGTACCTACATTATAAAAAATAATGGAAAAAAACATGCATAAGTTTTTAAATTTTGCAATACATGTGTACAAATCTTGTCAGTTCCTAACTCGAAAACTTGACCATATTGATATAAACATACCATTGCAATAAAAAAAGTACTACAGCATTGTACCTTAAGGTACACCAAATTTTTAACATTTTTTTTATTTTACGACTCTTATAAGCTCATAATCAGACCCGCCAACCCAAAACAAAAATCCCTAAATCAGTCATCAATTTAAATGTAAGTTTGTTAAAATTTTAGAGCAAAATAGAAAAAATTGTATAAAGAACTCGTTTCATAACACATTTTTAGCGCAAGCGGCTCGTGCGCTAAAAACGCATGTTATGAAACTAGAACTTTAATATACTATTAGCTGTTTTAACATAAGTAATTTATCAAAATTAAATTAAAATAAATAGTAAAATTTACGACTACACCAGTGACAGAAGCTCAAAATTTAAACTTTTTAAACTCTTCAATCGACTAAAAGCATTGTTGAGTGGATGCCGAGTTTAAATTTCAAAAGGGACTTCCATAATAGTAGGGTACTATAAAAAACATTGTGTTTAATTTTCTATACATGTGTTGGAAGTAATTAACCCATATATGCATGGAAAATTTTCAATAACGTAATTATTATATAACATTGGAAAAATAATTACTTAAATAGTAAGGTGGGTGAACCATTTATTGCCATTTCTAATATTGCCATCCCCTGTTAAACTTGTTAGTTCGTCCTCTGTGTCATAGATGGTAGTGCCACTATATCTGTTATATTGAAAAGATGCCTGTAAGATGTATCTGTATCCATTTGGTAATGGCGTACAAAACCAAAGTTCGTGTTTCGTTCTCTTCCACTATAAAAACTTGTAAAATTGTGCTGACTGTCGCAAGGTGGGTAGCATCGGTTAAGAAAGGACAAGAACGTAATGAGGTAGGTACAAACATGTACTTTCTTGGCCCATATTGTGTTTTACTTAATAAAGCAGCAAGGTATTTTTTTGAGATTGTTTTCTAAGTAGCTGCATTCCTAATATTGCCATGCCATGCCAACGTTAACAAAAAAATGACAAAAAACACATTGTAGTATTTAATATCACAAGTAAAGCATTAAACACCAATGGTGGCGATAAAAATATCAAAAATGTATTTACAAATAAAATTTAGTATTAAAATTACAATGACATTTTCTGAGTGTAACTTATAAAATAATAGAAGGATAAAATCTATAATTTATTTGAGGCGTATATATATTTACAGTATTATTAATTTGAGCCATTTCGCCTCAATGACTATTTATATCGATAAAAAATCTAAAACAGAAAATAAAATTAAAATTTTCTTATCAGACGCACCTATTTCTAGATGCGCTGGTAAGGTATTGCGTTTAAAATAATACTTATCTGCTATATCTTCTTTACCTAAAAAATATTATTAGTCAATACCTTACCAAAGTTTAAAAATTTTGCCTAAATAAAGATTTTTTAATAAAATTCTTGATAAATCGTTAAAATAATTAAAAAAGAGTGAAAAACCGAATATAAGTTAACTTCTAACGTTTCGGGATCTAATCTGATACCGTTTTCAAAGAAAATTATTAGTTTTTGAAAGAATTTGTGCAATATTTGGCTTTTAAAATGACAAATATGACAAATGTCAAAATATGTCATTTCGAGGTAATTGAAACAAAGACACCTGTAACAATAAAAAGGTGTAGAGAAATTAATTTGGAAAGGGCGTTTTTGTTGAAAACGTGTAGAGAAGTTAATTTGGAAAAAACTTTTATTGAAAATAGGATGAGTTATTTGGAGTTTTTATTTATTATTATTTATCATAATCATCCTTATAGAGAGGTATTTAGTGCAAGGAACCGAAAATTATTTTTTTTTAAGATAAGATGTTATTTACAGGGCGATATCTTCAAGACGTGTTGTATACTCTGTTGCTTAAAAAATTCAGTTTTCGTTACATGTAGATTAATTAAAATTAACAAGCTCAAAACTATTTTTGTAAAACTTGTTGAATGAAGTTCATAATATCTTTATGATAATTCTCCGACATGCGTTGTAAAATATTTATGATCTTTAAATTTAAAGTACTTTTTAACTTTCAAAATAATTTTATTATTTTAACTGATTGATATTTGAAATTAACTTTAGATTTAACTTTGTTGTCTTTTAATTAATATCCATATTTAATTTTGTTGTGAGCCAAATATTGTCATGTTAAGACATTTTATTTTTTACTGTATTCAAATTTATTTTTAATCACCTAAAACTTTACAATATTATCAAATATCTTTATGCTACTGGGTAAAAAATAAACTAACTGCAAGAGCTTTAAAAAATATATTATTGCTTTTTAAAAATGATTGCATTCTGACAATATTAGGAACCCATGCCCAAATATTACGAAGGTACGTACATGAAATAATTATTGTAAAGAACAAACAAATTTAAGCACTTAAATAACAATTTTTCGTTTTCAGTAACTTTATTTACGTATCAAGTACAATCTCATATCGGCCTGGCGATTCTCTTCGAATAAAAAGCAGAACCAAGATTCAAAACTCTCTGTATTCTTCGATACTTTCTTTTCTTTTTGTTTTTGTTATCTTTTTGTTGTCAACTACGTCGCATGGCATTATTAGGAACACAGCTAAGCTACTTAGAAAACAATCTCAAAAAAATACCTTTGTCCAATACATACAGATAATAAGACAATTACCAGCTTTATTTTAAATAGATAAACTTAATAATAACCCCCGCGTGGCTTTTACTTTATTGAGTGGATAATTATTTGTTTTACCCACTCAACTGTCACTTGTCAAATTATTTTCTTGTAAATGTCACTAAAATTTTTAATAAAAAGATGAATTCCTAAGCTATTTATTGAATAAAACCTTGTATGGCACTCATGGGTAAACCGATATTGCCCTCTCGAAAATTAACCTGCTTGGCTGACGCCTCTCAAGTTAATTTTCTCATGGGCAATATCTTACTTTATCCACTAGTATCATAAATAACTATTTCGTTTCTTTATTGAGTGAGAGGGCGGATCCAGTAAATAGTCCTGGGGGGGGGGTTAAAATCCTAAAAATCAAATTTTATATTCTTGAATTAAGAAAAAAAAAACGTAAGAAAGCCGCCGCAGGCGAAGTTTTTACAAGTTCGATCGTCTATTTTAATTTTAAACCAGTCTTTAAAATAACAATTAATTAAATGTCACAAAAATACAAGAAATTCTAGCAAGCAAAAATTTTTACCAATTTTACGCTTAGTTCTCCAAATTTTGCAATTATTACCCCCCCCCCCTTCCTTTGATCCGCCCTTTTAAGTGAAACAGAGTATGGGCCAAGAAAGTGCATGTTTGTGCCTACCTTATTACATTCTTGTCCTGCAATAATCGATGCTACCCAGCTTGCGACAGTTAGCACAATTTTACAAGTTTTTATAGTGATAAAGCATGAAACACGAACTGCGTTTTTGTGTACGCCATTACCATCTTGATACAGATAAATTATATTTACAGGCATCTTATATATATAACAGATATTGGCAGTGCCATCTATGACACAGCGGAATAACATGTTTAAGTCGCTTGATTATACAAATGTGTAACATTAGGTCTGTTCGTTGGTGTTGCACTTTCTTGCACTACAGTCGAACACATTATTTGTCATGTTTAAAAATTAGGGAACAAATACAGTACTTATTTGGTTGGACCAAAAGTGTACGTCAGTGCAGGAAAGTGCAGCACCAACGAACAGACCTATTATTGGCTAAGAGACTTGTTTCCATGGCGACCGATCAACATGATAGCGTCCTAAGCTAGTTTGTTCGTGTCAATTGTGTTGTCAATTTTAATTGTAAAGTTTTTTTAAAAGAAAATGATGAACCTTAAAGAAGAAGATTAAGGTTATCTAAAGGAATAATTGAAATGGCAAATGCAACCGAAAACTGCAACAAATGTATCATTAATGTTTAACCAAAATCGAATTGGTAATAACTAATGTTCAGTAATTGTTAAAACTGTTAATATCTTAATTCTGTCGTGTTATTCTTGTTATTTTTATTCACAAAATAATAAAAATGTTTAAATTTCTTAATTTCTAATTATTTTTCTATTGAAAAAAAAAAATAAAAACAAAATTTATTCAATTAAGTATAATATTAAGTATATATAAAAGCAAATTTTATTTTTAACTCGCTCGTAGAAAAAATATTGTTCCTAACGCTTGCGTAAAGAGGCTTTTCGTGGGGAAAAGAGTCTTTTTCCACATTTGTTAGGAAAATAGCTATTACATAAAATAATAATAAAATAATATACACAAAAATTTTACCACTGCAAAAAATATTAAAAATAGAAGAAATCTTTAGATTTACTTCAATTAATTGCACTGGTCGACAAAAAAAAAACATATCTTTCCATTTTATCTGATATATCATTTTCTATGTACTTTTTGTTGCTGAACACGATTTTGACCTCCATTTGTTGACTTTGGTTCGGGATTCTGAGATAAATGCTACTGATTTTTTGAAAAAAAAAGTTAAATATCGTTGTTTTCAGCCCTAAAAATTTTTTTTCCAGGAACATTATACTTCTATAAGATACAGTTTTTTATGCAAATTTTAAATCTACTTAGTTTTTTAGCGGTTTTCGAGAAAAGTAAAAAAAAAACTTAAAAACAGTTAAACATTTTTTAAATGCTTTGTTCCTTTTATAATACTCGTTAATTCTGTGAAATCGTATTTTTTGTCCCGAGATATAAGTGAAAAAACACACCCATGTTTTTAAAGTTCCAAAAACATGCTTTTTTGGTGATTTTTAACGAGGAAATTCGAAATAAAACTTAAAATATAACATAACGTTATGTTATAACATATCAGGAAAACTTGATACTTAAAAATTTTAAGAATAGAAAAAAATAATTCTATACGCCTTCACCTTGTTAAGATATTCAAATATTCTGTTTTACTTTTTTTAACAGAAATTACTACAATTTATTTTGATATAATTATAATTATAATATATTATATAATTATAATTATAATTTAAATTATAATTATAATGGTATGGTATGACCCATATGGACAGTGAATATATAATTATAATTATAATTATAATAATATAAAAAGTTTAATGTTAACTTGAACCACATATGTCTAACAGGACTTACAGAAAACCTATGACATGACCCATATATGGGTCGTTGGAAAGTGAACGTGTTAAAATAAATTGTAGTAATTTCTGTTAAAAAAAGTAAAACAGAAAATTGGAAATCTTAAAAACAAGATGAATAATTTTTTTTCTTTTCCTAAAATTGTTTATTATCTAGTTTTTCTGATATGTTATAACATAACGTTATGTTGTATGTTAAAATAAAAGTTTTATTTCTAATTTTTTCGTTAAACATCACCAAAAAATCGTGTTTTTGGAACTTTAAAAACAAGGGTATGTTTTTCACTTATATCTCGGGACAAAAAATTTAAATCTCAAATCCGATTTTAGAAAATTAATGAGTATTAAAAAACAAACAAATTGAGCTATAAAACAAATTAAAAGCTTAAGTAATAACTGAGAAATAGGCATTTAAAAATCGTTTAACTTTTTTTAAGTTTTTTGAACTTTTCTCGAAAACCGTTAAAGATACCTAAAAAAAAAAAATATTTTTAAAATCTGCATAAAAAACTGCATCTTATAGATGTATAATGTTTGTGAAAAAAAATTTAGAGCCGAAAACAACGATATTTAACTTTTTTTTGAAAAAGGCCTCAGAATCCCGAACCAAACTTAACAAATGGAGGTCAAATTCGTGTTCAGCATCAAAAAGTACATCGAAAATGATATATCAGAGAAAATGGAGGCATATGTTTTTTTTTGTCGACTACATAGAAAAAACGGATTCCTTGAACCAAGGACACGTGTCTTTGTATATGTTCAAAGCCATATTCTCTTGTTTCAAGGCTGGCATTTTCTTGAACCAAAGTCAATGTCCTTGAATGAAGAGCACGGGTTTTGGAATAAAAATCCGCGCTCTTTATTCAAGGACATTGACTTTGGTTCAAGAAAATGCCAGCCTTGAAACAAGAGAATATGGCTTTGAACATATCCAAAGACACGTGTCCTTGGTTCAAGGAATCTGTTTTTTCTATGCAGTGTTATGACGGCTTATTATTCTAAAATCAAGTTTTAGAATCACAATATTATTTTAAAATTACGGCATGAAAATCGGAAAAATTTTACAATTTCTTTTAAAATTCTGATACCAAAATATTTTTTGCGGTGTAAAAAAGTCCGACACCGATTTCCCTATAATAAAACTATTATTTTGTGGGAAACTGTAGGTTTTCTTTTTGTGGAAGTTAACGAGCTCTTACTGAAAAACAGCAGGCCATGCGAAAACTTCAAGTATTTATTGTTTTTAAGTGTGCAAAAGTAGAAATGTTATTTTCGTGTTTTAAGACTCTGAGAAAGTTACAAATTAGAGTGTTAAATTTTCGAAACACGCCACAACAATAAACATACAAGAGTTACAGTCCTCACGGTAGTCCCGAAGTCAATTTAAGTTTTAAAGGATGGTCAAAGCAAACAATCAGTGAATTATGGTAGAAAGGGTGTTTTAAGGTGAAAATTATTATCTTAAACAATGTTTTTTCAAGTATTACGTATCAAAAATTTTGATCATTTTGGACCCCCACACCCCCCCCCTCCTGTAACGCTACTTTCCTATGCCATTAACATGGGCGTAACACTCCAAAATGCGTTTTCGATTTCGAAATTCAGGATTTTTTGACACACCCTGTTACTCAAAAAAACATTTTTTATCTGTCTAAAAAAGTGTATCTTTTACGATTTTCTTTTAAATAAAAATTGATTATACACTGCGCGTTTTTTGAAGTGGATATTGTAAATATCTCGAATTTCACTAACTTAAAAAATGTTTTCAATTGTTTTTTATGTTCTCGTTTGGATTTATTATTTGAATACTTCTTTAATTTTAGGCAGCTTGTATTTTATGTTTATTGCCGAGCAGAATAAAAGAAACAAACCTTTAATTTTTTGTAAAATTTATGTAAAATACCTATCTATAAAAAACCGTTTGCTTGGGGGATTTACCAATTTAAAAATATATTATACGGTTCATTCTTAGTAAGAACAATTTCTTAGATATCAAAGTACCACTATACAATGTCTCCAAGGAGACTTTCTTCTGACGATTTTGCGGCTATCATAGCGCTTTTGCAACACGGGGTCATACACAAAGTAGGAGGCAGGACCATTTTGTGGTAACCACTGCCAGAAGAAATCGCGAACTTTCTGCCTCCAGTCTTCGTACAGATACTGGGGTCCATGTAAGTCTGTCTACTATTAGAGGAAAGTTGCATGAAGCTGGTCTAAGAGCCAGAAGACGTGCTAGACACCCCCTTTTAAACAGGCGGCACCGTGCTGTCCGCAGAAGATGGGCAAACAATCACCGTAACTGGGCTGAACAGAATGGGGTAACTGTTTATTTACAGATGAATCCAGGTACGCATTATATCACTCGGACAGCCGTATTTTAACATGGCGTGAACGTGGCGAGAGATATTATGAAGAACATATGGCTCCTACTGTTGCTTTTGGAGGTGGCTCTATTACAGTTTGGGGTGGAATTTCTTTAGAATCGCGCACGGAGTTGCTTATCCTAAACCGACAGACAACGGTATCACGATTTGGTTATTCAACCTATTGTTGTTCCATTTGCCCTTGAAATTGGTCCTGACTTTGTTTTTGTCGACGATAATGCCACGCCCCACCGCGCACGTAAGTTTGGCGTTGCAACATCATGGCATCTCTCGAATGGAGTGGCCCCCTTATTCACCCGACTGCAATCCAATTGAGCACATATGGGATCGTCTCCAAAGGCAGCGTCATGCTCGAAATTACCAGTCACAGACTTTTGAGGAGCGTGCTAATGCTCTTACAGAAGAATGGCAAGCTTTGGATCAAGAGTTTATTCGTTCATTAATTATAAGTATGCCAAGAAGGTGCAGGCAGTTCGTACAGCAAGGGGGGGACCTACCAAGTACTAATTGTGAAGATGGAGAGGCCAACCTTTTATTTTTTTTAGTTTTGTTTTTAAGAATTATTTTCTTATTGGTATAACTTTTTTCTTGTTAAAGCAATTTCCTTAATTTTTTTAAAAATAATTAGAGTACTTATTAAAGCATATTTTAATAATAAATTTTTGTAAAATATTTTTACTGGTACGTTTTTTTTTCAAAGAATTTGAATTATCCACTTCAAAATATATGTTTTAGTCCAAAAAATGTAGGGTCCACGAAATTTTCATTTAAGATCGCCCAGGTGAACTGTCATCTGTAATAAACTTTTTATTATACCTAAGATTGTAAAGAGATAAGGCCATTACCAAGAACTTTTAACAGTATTTTTCAAAATAAATAAAAATAAATAGACTAGACTTTTTCTAGACTCCCTTCTATCAATGTCAACTGGTTGTTTGCTTTGACCATTCTTTAAAACTTAAATTACTTCAGGAGGACCGTGTCCTGCTAATGCTTAAACATGTTTCGCAAAGGATTTTCAGAAATATACGGAAAAAGTTTTAATTTAACACAAGAAGTCGAAATAAGACATCGCAAAGTTGGAAAAGCTAATATAGACCCCAATCTATAAAGTCAAAGAAAAGTTTGGAGAAAGATTGACCGAGTTATTGAAAAAGATGAATTTTCCATTTTTACTCTGCCGTCTTGACTTAAGGAGGTATCTAAAGTCAACTTGGCCTAGCTTAAACTTGTTTTTGATGCCTATATTTCTAAGCACGGTAAAAAAGTTTTATTAAAATTGGGGGTTTTCCATTTCCTTAAATTAAAGTGTTAAATTTTCCAAACACGCCACAACAACAAATATAAAAGAGTTAAAATCCCACTAATGCGTATAATTGTTTCAAGGAATTTACTGAAATATACGGAAAGAGTTTAATTTAAAAGAATTCGAAATAAGACATCGTAAACTTCAAAAAGCCAGCATAGACCCTACTCGTGTGGCCACTGTATTCTTGAATTAAATTAAATGTTGAATTGTTCATATTATACAGAGCGTGTCAAAAGTCAGCCCCCCACCTTTAACTTTTAAACGGCTTAGGATATTAACTTGAAATTTAAAACACTTAAATAACATAACTTTACATTTTTTAGTATATATTTGATATGCTTAGGGGTCACAATGGAGACAGGGTGGCAAGGGGGGCATTTTTTTAAACGAAAAGGCGGGCCGTGTAATAAATCATTTTAAACCTTATAAAATACTCTATTCGTCTGTATAATTTTTATTTTTTTAAACCTTTTTTAAGGTTTTCGTTTTTTATTTTTTTTGCTAAAAAATGCCATTTTTAAGTTTTTTTTTTGTAAAATTTTATTTATATCGTTCAAAATTAGTTTAAAAGTATAACTGATTTATTGCGTCATGAAATAAATCATTTTTCAAAAATTGTTTAATTTTTTTAAAGAAATGTTGACGAAAATTCCCATTTTTTGGGCTTAAAAATAACCCCAAGTATTGCTCCAAATAAAGAACAAAATATGTGGGCAAATAGAGAATTTTATAAGGTTTAAAGTGATGTATCACACGACCTCCCTATCTATCTATTTATCTATATATCTATTCATTAAAAAAAAAAATGTTTGCCGCCCTGTCTCCATCGTGACCCCTAAGCATATCAAATATATACTAAAAAATGATTTAAGTTATGTTATTTAAGTGTTTTAAATTTCAAGTTAATATCTTAAGCCGTTCAAAAGTTAAAGTTGGGGGGCGGACTTTTGACACGCTGTGTATGGTTAATCATAAAAAAACAGTATTGCTAGTTCAAACATAAGGTTTTGTGTGTAGCGGATCCTTAATATCAAAGTTTTTTTTCTGGTAACCACAAGTAGTGTTGTTATCCTTAGGTACCAGATTTTTGGTTGCAGATCTTTTTCCAGTGTTCTAAAAAATTACGAACGCGTAAGATGTTTGTTTTTATTTTTGATACTGCTATATTTCGAAGAACGATATTCAAAGAGCTTCTATTAAAATTTGGGGTTTTTATTGATCTTTTTGCCAATATTTAGGGTAAAACTATAAATAAAGGATTTTAAAGTAAAGTTTTTCTTTGTATATCTTCCTTTTTATTTGATCACGTTCTTCGTCTGAAAGAATAAATACTTATACAAATACGTATTCATATTACTTTTTTATGATAGCAATCCTATCAAATCAAATAAAAGAGTCAGCCGTCTCGAATGAGCCAGAATAGTTTCTCATAAAAAAATTATGTTATAAACAATTTATTATATTTTGGGTATTTGGGGTCATAAAAAAAATGATAACATTTTTTTTTGGGTGTTTTTTCTACCTTTTAGGTAGTTTTTAAATTTTTATTATATTGGGAATACTAAAATAGTTTATTACGTTTTGGGGAGATGGAAAGGAGGGTCATAGAAAAAAATTATGATAAATTTTTTATTTAATTTTATTTTACCTTTCAGGTTTTTTGTCTATTTGGAATAATAAAGAAAAAAGTCCAGAATTTTAATTTTTAATTTTGGGGTAGAGGGGGAGGCGCTGGAAAAAACATTTTAAGTGGTTTATAAATTTTTCTTTTATTCTAAAAAATAAAAATAATACGACTAAAAAAAATTAACTCCCTTTTTCACCACTGATTTTGTTCAAATTCGAACTTGCCCAAGATATTATAAAAATACATCTGCATACTAAATTTGAAATCACTAGCTCAAAGCGTTCTTAAGTTATTGTGAATACAAGCAGACAGACGGACATTATTTTTTTTTGCTTATTTTGATTTTTCTCGACGTTTCAAGAAAAAATAAGATGATTTAAGCAAAAAAAAAGTTAATGACAACGACAACTGTAGTGCCTTCACCAAAATTTTATTTCTGTTTTCAGTTTTTAAAATGCAAGGATTTCTTGAACCAAGGACACGTGTTTTTCGATATGTTCAAAGTCATATTCGCTTATTACAAGGCTAGCAATGTTCTTAAATAAAGAAGGCGGATCTTTATTAAAAAAACGTGCTCTTCATTTAAGGATATTGACTTTGGCTCAAAGAAATTCTAGCCTTAAACATATTGAAAGACACATGTCATTGGTTTGAGAAATCCAGTTTTTCTGTGTATAGTTCGTCAAATATATATATTTTTTATTAATTAGGCTTCAGCTACTTATAAAACCACATTCAAAGTTTCAAAGTATCTGCAAGCGAGAAATTGATTTTTATTTTTTTTTAAACAAATATAAGATTAAAAAAAATTATTTGACGGTTAATTTTACTCCTAAAAATAAGAATTAAAGTTTATATGAATAATATCTGAGTTATGGTGTAAGAATGTTCCTTCAAAAAAAGACCTAGTTGCCTTAGACAGAGATTTAGCCCAAAAATTAGCTGTGAGATTATTTTTTTAAGCCTCGTATTTTTTTATTAAAATAAAAAATATGAAACGGGTACCTTTTTTAGATGGGTGAAAAAATTGGCTAGACCTTGTTTTCGTTTTTCACGAATTCTTCTCTTTTCCTGTATTTTTGTACCCTTTCCTTTAATTTTTTCTTTTTAGCTTTATCGGATTGTTTTTTGCTGGCCGAATTGTTATTTTACCTATAATTAAAATTTTAGTGTCAAAGTTTGACATTAAATCAAAAATGTAAAAATATATTAAAATTTATTAAAATGCTTATATCTCGGAAACTAATAGTCCTACGATAAAAATTATCACATATATGTGATCATATATTCTTTTGTAGGGAATTAAACATTATTTCTATATGAGTAAATTTTTTTGTCCTGCTATAAATAATAAGTAAGATATCGCTAAAAATTATACTTTTTATCCGTTTTGCTCCCCTTGCCCTACGCTAATGTTAACCATATTTGACGTGACACAAATAGAAAAGGTCCCTAATCGTTTGGTGAAAGGTTTTTTTAAATCGGAAAAAGTTATAAGGTTTAGGTACAGAGAAACAGACAGACATTTTTTTAACACCCATTTTTTTCACATTTTCTCGACGTTTCATGACATTCTAAACCCGAAAATGCAAAAAAAAATGTTTTTGATTTTTCGGTCGATTTTAATAGCGGGTGTTTCCACCCGTTATAAAAATCGTTTTTCTGACTACATAGAAGATTTTGAATTTGGTTTTATATTAAAAAGTGCACTATAATCAATAAAAAAATGGGTCTCGTAAAATGTATATTTTGCTTTTAAAAAACTCTCTGAACTGTGGTTCTATAGCTATATAGCTATAGAAAATTTGCAATCTTGGCGAAGGCACATATGTGGGTGTTCGGTTAATTTGATTCGCTTGGTATAACTTCCATAAAGGACGCTGAAACCGATTTCGCTATAAAAAAAAGATTCATCGCGCAGTTTTTTTTTAAAATCGTATAAAAAGTTTATACATTCAGTAATTATAGACTTTAACCAAATTTTATTATCTTAACTATTACATACTAGTATGGTTTGAAAAGTGTTATTTAAATAACGTCATAGTTAGTTAGTAAAGTAAAAGTAAAATTTTTTTCGTGGTTAAAAAGTTGATTGAGTTGTTTATTTTGCGATATTTGAAATTGAGAACCAAAAATGAGGTCAACAAAGAAAAAATTAGGCTTGTCCTAACGTTGCAAGAACATTTTTGCATAACGCTTATATATTACTTACTTTTATTTAACTGGTTTATCGTATCTATATTATCCACGAATGATATCTCAAGATTTTTTAAAATATAATATCAATAGAATTCATTCTTGCCGAGATTCTTGCAAAAGTGGCAAAACAATCTTGTACATAAGTCCGGCTTTCACGTCGAAAAAATATGATTCGGAAAGGACAGGAATATGATAGAAAAGGATAAAAATACTTACTGTGCGAGCAAACTACCTAAGGGTACATGGTTACTAAGAACAGTAAGTGTGACGTCATTGTTTGTTGTAGTTAACTAATAAAATGTGTGTAGTATGCTGTTCTTCATACTAGTATGTTATAGTTTCGATAATAAAATTTGGTATTTATATACGATTTGTGGAAAAACTGCTCGATTAATCTTTTTTTATGGTGAAATCGGTTGTAGTGCACCAAAAAATCAAATGTTTCGCACAGATTTATTACACAAATAGTGGAGCTTTGACATACAATCGAATAAAAAAGCTATTTTATTTTGCTTTAAACGTACCTAAAACTTTTGAGCACGGTATAATGGTAATATTTACACTAAAAATTATTATGATTTTTTTTCGTAGAGCATATAAAGACATTTTTATTCATATAAAACTTTATACAACTAGCTTCAAAATAAAGCAAGTTGCTGCAGTAATTTATTTTTTCCCATTTGTCCCACATACAATTCAATTCAATTTATTTCAAAAATAAATACATTTTAATGTACTTAAAAATACAATAAACAAATAATATTTTGGTACAAGAAAGAAACAAGAAAATAGGTAAATAGATATAGGTAAGTAAAATTTTGTTGTTTTAATATTGTGTTTTGTATGGAATGAAAATTATTAGTTATATATAATTTTAAATCTTTTTTTTTTTTAATAGTTTTATTTTTCATATGTTTAGTATTTACCCACATCTTTTTTTCAAAAATAAAACAAAAAACCGTATGGATATTTTAAGTTTTTAAATCCGCACCCATCAGGGGGTGAAATTAGAAAAATATTATTACAAGATTCAGTTTTAGCGACCTCAAAAACCCCAATATTTTAATTTTCAAGATAACTACCCCCTGCCCTTCAGGGGGTGGAGTAAGAATTTTTTTATTATTAGATTTACTTTCAGTAACCTGGAAAACCCCAATATATTTATTTATTTATTTGTTTATACTCATACATGGACCTTTATTTAAATGTATTTTAACATTAAGAGTGTTACAATTATACAATAAAGCTTCTTCAGATTTCATTCTTCAATTTCTTGATTTACGGCAATTATATGACATTAAAGGTAGGGGAGACCGGGGCACAGTGGCCACCTTTTTGCTTAAAAAATTGTAACTGCTTAATAATTCATTTAAATCAAAGTTTAAAAATTGAGTATTATACGCTAGGGTTTTCTTTATAATTTGACATAGACAGTGTAGCTTAAAAGTATTTTCTTATTTTTTTACTATCCTTTTACAAAAAAGTGTAAAAGTGGCCACTGTACCCCATAGCCGGGGTACAGTGGCCACTCAGGTGGGGTACAGTGGCCACTGGTCTCATTAGATTATATAATATTTAAAAAAAATACGTAATTCTGTTAAAAAAAAACTGTATTTTTAAAACTAAAAATTTAAAACAAGTCATTATAAAAATAATAAATATTATTTATTAACAATACGTTTTTGCAATAAGAAGCAAAAAAAAACTAAATAATATTAAATGAAGTTAAATCTACAGGAAATTTTAATAGACCCTGTGCTCTCATTGTTTTTCCAAAAGTGTCCGGATTTGGCAAATGAACAATTATATCATCATATTGAAAAATATCTTCGTCTTGTTTTTCTGGGCAAAAATTAGTTGAAGTATCACCTTTTTTTTGAGATAAGAAGGGTCCAACAGGCCACGACACTTTTTTCAATAATTTTTATATATGTATTATCTTTTGAAATCCTTCTCTAGACATTTTTTACAAAAATTCCAGTTAAATATGTAGCCAGGTAATTTTACGCTAGGCCAACCATCCCGCCATGAGAAACCAATGCCAAGCGTTCTCCTAAAGCATACACGCACAGTAAAGATGTTCTTGAGCGTGAATGTAAAATCATACACCTGGCGCACTGGACCCAACTAGCGTGTATACTTTTTCATACACATGGCAGTCAACGTGTTAAAAACCCCATAGAGCAATTTTAAATTTTAAAAAACTCTATTTTTCACCATTTGCCCCCCTTGCCACACCTCAATGTTCACCAAAAACAATTCTGAGCGAAAACTTTTGGTAACATACCTGTATGCCAAATTTCAAGTCTCTAGCTTAAGTGTTTATAAGTTATCGTGCCCACAAGATTTCCTGGACAGGCCGTTCGACCGATTGATCAACCGACAATTTTGTTTTTAAATTTTGGGTTTTTTGACTTGTATACCGTGTAGAATAAATTAATAGCAAAAGTGGTTGTATATCAGTATATTGAATTAAATTATAAGTAGCCAAGCGCTTTCGTCTCAAACTAGAGATATTATCAGGGCCAGCCCTGAAAGTAAGTAAAATTGTTAGTTATTGGTATTGGGGCCAAAATTTTTGAGGTTAGGAATTGAGTGTGATACTTGCAAAAAATTCTACATAGGCAAAACTTCTAGGGAACTAGCCACTCGGGTAAACGAACATATCCAAAGGCCCAGTTCCTCCTCTTTCGGACACCACCTCAAATACAACTCACATTGTTTCGACCCCCCTTCCAACACCAATATGTTACATAGTTTAGACCTCCACAAATATAGCCTGAAATTAGACCTCTACGAGGACCTAGAAATATCTAGGGCAATCAAATACAACCCTGAACAATGTCTAAACTCCCAAATTAACTTGAATAAAAATAGAGAATTTAAACCCATTTTTAAAACATTTTTATAATTTTAAGCAAAAAAATTTTTAGATAATTGTTTTTCTTTGTTTCATTTTCCAATTTCAGAATTATTTGTTGTCTTTCCTCTTTTTACCGATACCCTCTGACGTCTGTTATCCCCTTTACTTTCTCTTTCTCCGCCGCTGCCCTACCCCCCTGGGTGATTTTTTCAAATTTTTTCAATTTTTTCAATTTTTCAATTTTTTCAACTCAATTTTTTCAAATTTGTTCAATTTTTTAAATTTACCGCTAAATGTTAAGTTGGCATTAACAGTCAATTTTTTTTTTTTAATTTACCGCCAAATTTTAAGTTGGCATTAACAGTTAATTTGTTTTTCTAATGTTGGCAACATGTCTGTCAACGTCAACTCAAGCGCCAAAACGCAATGCAATTTTAACGTATAATTTTTTAAATGTGAAGTAAATGTATTGTCCTGTTTTGTCCTGCTTCAATGTATACTGCTGTCGCTTTGTAAGCTCACCCTGACAAGTAAGTAAAAATCTTTAAAAATTGTTAAAAACCTAACCTCAAAAATGTTGGCCCCAATACCAATAACTAACAATTTTACTTACTTTCAGGGCTGGCCCTGATGATGTCTCTAGTTTGAGACGAAAGCGCTTGGCTACTTATAATTTAATTCAATATACTGATATACAACCACTTTTGCTATTAATTTTGTTTTTGTTCGAAATTGATTTAAAACGTTATAGAACGCAAAAATACGCAAAAAAATGATTTTTTTTCCCGAATACAAAGCTTTCCCTAAATTAAAAAAAAAAAATAATAATAAAATGGGAAAGCAAAATAAAGCTCATATTCATAATCAGCACCCCCAAAAATATTAAAACAGTTATCCACTTTAATATTATAAGACAGGTCTTTTTTACCCAAAATATACAGGTCAGTGTAATCCAGATAAAAAATGGGGTACAGTGGCCACTGCTTATTTTAAATTTCATTTAAAAAAGGAGTGGCCACTGTGCCCCAAAACAAAGGTGGCCACTGTACCCCGAAAATTTTTTACAAAAATCTTAATAATTTTTAAATTAATGATTAAATAATAACCAATATTATAAAATAATTTACCTAAATCCGTAATAAAAAACAAAAAGTTTTACTTTACCTTAATAATTGCCAAAGATATCACAAAAAACTCTAAAGATTAAAAGTATAGTTTTACCACTTAAAATAGCAATGAACTCGAAAACTGTTTTAGCGACTGAAATAAAAAATAGAACGGCAGATTTAAAACCGAATTTTACATATTTGGTATAGATTGCGTCAAATAGAGATAGAGATTTCATATTTTGGCTACCCCCCCAAAATATGAAATCTCTATAATCTATAATAACGCGAGAAGCGGGGTATGAATTGTATGAAGTTTGGTACAATTTGAGTTACGAAATACTTGAACGTTCCCCTAGTATATATAAAATAAATAAATAAAATGTATACAGCATTTGATTATTAGAAAATTATTATTGCTCTTTCATAAAAAAATATATTTTCGTAAAGAATAGAAAAAATTGGTTAAATTACTACCAAGTATCCTCCATTCTTTTTTATATTTATTATTTATCTTTTTTTTCTAAAAATAACAAGAACTCCTATATTTTTATATCCTTAAAAAATATATACTGAAGCTTAAATAACGGCTTCTGAAAGCTCACGATGCATAAATTATGTGTTCCTTTAAAACATACATACATAAAAATACAATTGCTTTTCAAGAAAAGCAATCATTAAAAATATATGGTCTTTTCGAATAATATATTTTTTTCTTCAAGCGCGTTTAAGCGTAAAGAAATATTCTTATTTTATGTATTTTCTCTCGTTCTAATTATGTAATAATTAAAATAATTCTTGGTTTATAGAACTGCGTTTAAATTATATATAAATACAAAATTTCCCAACGTTTCACCATTTATTGAATTGGCATCTTCAGGGGATAAATACAACAGAAATATTACTTAAAATACAAAAATTAAATTAATGACATTGACATGAAAAATAAAGGTAACAAATTAAAAATAAGGTAAATTGAGGTGTCAAGGGAAAGTATTAAGTTTGAGATGTGGAAGTGTAAGGCGTCAGTTAAAATGTATATGAAATTCTTTAGATGAAGGAAAACAAATATGCCCATACACATATGCATGAAAATATCCATCTTGTAAGCCAATAATATTCTTTATACCCGCCACCCAGTCAAATATGCTTTTTATTTCATGATGTTGTGATATATTTTGTGTAAGTTTTGTGTATCTGTTTTGAAGTTTATACTGTTAGGTGTAGTGTTAATATAAACCCTTTCTAAAAATTTCCGCTTAGATTTTATGGGTTCTATGTCTAAAATGGATACATTTTCAAAATCGAAACAGAGGCCTTTGTCAAAGCGGTGAGTAGCAAGAGCAGTTTTATTTTTTTACAATTTGACATGTGCTGAGCCGTTCTTGACTTTAACCACTGTCCGGTTTATCCAACGTAAACACTCCTGGGAAATTTTGTATTTATATATAATTTAAACGCAGTTATATAAACCAAGAATTATTTTAATTCTTATTTTAGTCAAAGCAAGTTAGATTTTTACGTGCCAAAAATAGACCAGGCGGTATCTGTTTCAAAACACCCATGTTTGGGTAAATCGGATAGTATCCTAAATTTTTGGATCAACGGGTTCTGGAATTTTTCAAAAAAGTCCGATTTAGCTGAAATTTAGTAGGCTTTTTTTTTTGGTAATTTTGGTTAACATATGAATAGAATAGAAAAATTACTCATATTTTGCCAAATGTTTAATATATAAAAAAAAACAGGCCATTATAATATTCTGAATTTTTCACGGTAATTACTAGTACATGAAGAAAATAACCCATAAAATAAAATGGGCTGCAGTTTTCATAATTTTTTTGTTTTGTGCTATATTTTTGTTAATTTTGGCTAAATTAAAAAAATAAATCTGCAATACTTATTCCGCTATTTCGGATTTTAGGTTTTTGAGTATTGATCAGCATCTGGAATAACAAAAGGAGACTTTAAACCAAATTTCAGCTAAATCCAATATTTTTGAAAACATCTAAGAGGTCGTACATAAAATACCTCATGCAAATTGACCAAAATTCATATACTTCATACCCCATTTCTCGCGTTATTAAAGGATGTCAAAGACTATTATATATTATCTCTGAATAACGCGAGAAACGGTGTATCTTAGAATTAAAAAATATCGTGAAAATTGGTAAATAGGGATTTTTAAGGTCGCTAAAACTGAATCTTAGAATAAAACAATTCTGACTCCATCCTCTGAGGGATGGGGGGTAGTTTTCCTAAAAATTGGTATATAGGGCCCTATAACCCCTGGGGGTTATTAAAGTCGCTAAAACTAAATCTAAGAATTTAAAAAATCTAACTCCACCCCGTGAGAAGTGGGGGTAGTTCTCTTAATAATAAAAAATTCATTTAACGCGCAGAGGTGAAAAATGGGAAAGCTTATTTACTGGGCAGTGTATTTTTTATTAAAATAATCATATTAAAAAAAAAGAATATTTTTTTTGTCCAATTTTGTGTTCGCTATTTTAAATACTAAATTTTGGAGGCCACATTCTGTTTGAGGGACACAAAAAAACACTATGCTAGAATTTTATAGGTAAATTGTCCTAAAAATTAAATTTTACCAAAATTCGCATTTTTTACTCATTCGGAGGGGTATCTATATGTCGAGGACGATCTAGAAACACGAATGAAATTTGAGTTAAGTCAAATGTTATAGAATGCTTCGCTTTACAAACTAAAAAAATTATCTCCTGAAAAATTGGAAAAAAATAAGTAACGCCACTTTCTGTTTTTAATAACGATATTGTTAAATAACTCTAAAAGTACCTGTAGGTGCTAAAATACACTAACCACATAAAAAGAGACCGAAAATATAAACATTTAATAATTATCGTCCTCGGCACCGTGGGTGTGGATTTCCAAAGTTAGAAAATATTTATTATTAGATTAATTTTCAGCGATATCAAAAACCCCAATACACCATTTTTTACGAAAATATTGTGAACATTTAAAAATAATTTCCCCAGCTTCCTGGATCTAGGGGGTCAACTTACAGTTTTTTTTATCATCATATTATGTTTCATTAACCATAAAAACAAAAACAAAAACAATCCTGATCGAGAACTTTTTGTAACACAGCTGTACGCCAAATTTTTAGTCTCAAGCTTAAAGCTTTCATAAGTTATTGTGCTTACAAGATTTCCTAGACCTAGACCGATTGACCGACCTATCGACCAACCAACCAAGCTCTAGATGAAATATTATAAAACGCAAAAATAAGTAAAACCACAATAAAAGTTTTACACGAATGCAACGCTTTCCCAAAATTTTTAAAATGGAAAAGCAATAATATATTAAATATATTATTAACCTTTTAAAAGTCCTGGACTTAGGGGATGCTTAATTAAGTAGAATAGTACGAGGTTAAAAACAAACATAAAACAAACATTTTAGGACATAACTGATATGTATATAAAAGAAAAATAGTAAGTACAAGTTTGTCTCCAACTCCAAAATAAATTAATTTTAACTACATACAACTATGTTATTCTTGCTGTATACTTAACAGAAATTATTGACAAGACATTGAAAAAACTTTGTATAGGCAAAATCTAACTTAAACCAAACCTAGGAGTATTAAAGTCTTTAAAATGACAAAAAACGAGCATATAACTTTGTAACTCCAAACGAAATGAATTTGAACCACATAGAACTATGTAATTCTTGCTATATACTACAAATTATTGAAGATACATTGATAAACCGTTGTATAAGCAAAATCTAAGGTAAACCAAATCTAAAAGTATTAAAATCTCAAAAATGACAAAAATGTCGAATAGAATCTTGTAACTCTGATGTTAACCAAAATTACCAAAAAAAGCCTTTATACTAAATTTCAGCTAAATCGGAGTTTTTTGAAAAATTTGGACCACCCTAATGCCGAATTGTTTTTTTTTTCAGATCATTAATTTTTTTGGTAATCGGCGGTGCAAAAAATGGCCCTACACGGAAAAAAAAATTATAGCTAGGAGCGCTATAACACACATACCAAGCAAATTATAATCGCTTATTATATAAATACAAGGCTTTCTCTTACAATTATGGCAGTCAGTGTAAAAATTTATATGAAATACTTTAATTGTTTAGTGAATAATAAAATATAACAAATAGTATGGCATTTATAGCTTAAATAGATTTAATTATTGTCCGTGCTAATAATTTTTATAATATAATAAAATTTCTGTAAATTTATAATAGTGCCTGTAATAAATATAATCGTGTCTGTAATATATATAATCGTTTCCAATTTATTTTTAACATTATTAGTTATTGTGTCCCTTATAATCTATAGCTTAAATCACTATAATTTGCCACTGTTACCAAATATCTTATAATGTATAGCGCAGAGCCCACTAATTTCTTTTCGTGTATGCGAAAACAGAGTTTTGTTACTTTTTTTTTCTGGGACCAATTTAGATTTTTTATAACGATTTTTTGAAAACAAATTATGTATTGGACTAAAGTTTTTCTTCATAAATCTATAATTGTTTTTCGACGCCCACTGTAATTTAGCATACAGGAAAAATACGCGGCCAGTGATTGCGAAATAATTTTTATGTTAACAGTCTTAATTAAAATCTGGGCTCCAGGAAGTTGTAGAGAATTTTTTTATTTATTTTTTATATTTGTTGAAAATTAGCAGCCATCGCATGGTATTAATGCCATTTCGATAGATTTCAAATAATAAAAGATAATCGGTTTTTTGGGTCCAAAAAAATTATAAATTTTTCGGTCGTTTTTTCGCATATTTTCAATTATTTAACAATGCGCGCACTTGTTGCACACCTCTATAAGAAAATTTTAAGGCTAAAAACGTGTCTGATTAAATCGAATTCTACGAAAACGTTTTTTTTTTTCGAAAAAATTTATTTTTGCAAAAACTATTCAATATTTTGCAATTTTTCAAAAATATCCCGATTTTTAGAATTTTTCAATTTCAATTTGTTCATGCACTAATTTGTAATTAATTCTGCAATGATTTAGCTGTTTAAAAATAGTTCATCGAAATCTACGGAATGTTTTTTATTTTTTCCACATTTTCTCTTCCAGGTGCTCTTTTTGGCAACAAACAAGGTTTTTTCGACAATTTGCTTGGACTATTTGACTCCTGAAGAAACAATATCAGTGAGTTACAGTTGCTCACGGTTAATATTTCCTTACTAGTAAGTTAATGAGAAACAAAATTTGTTTAATAAATGCACATAGATGTTCCAGTCAAAAAATATATATACAGAGCGGTCCAAAAGTCACCCCCCCCCTCTTAACTTTTGAACCAGTTGAGATATCGACTTCAAATTTGGAAATTTTAAATAAGACAACTTAAACTATCTTTTAGCATATATGTAATACTTTCAGCTCTTAAAATGTGGGCAGACGGGCATGGGGGCACAATTTTTTAAATGGAAAGGTGGGTCGTGTAATACATATGTACATCATTTTAAAGCTTATAAAATTCTCCATTTAACAATATATTTTTAAATTAAAAAAAAATTTTTTTTGGGTTTAAAATGGGGTTGAAAATGGGTATTAATGTCAAAATTCCTCTAAAAAAAACAAATAATTTTTTAAAAATGCCTAATTTTATCATAAAAAAATGTTAATTATACTTTTAAACTAATTTTAGTTGACATAAATAAAAATTTATAAAAAAAAACTTAAAAAATCGAATGTTTTAGCACAAAAAATTGAAAAATCAAAACCTTAAAAAACATTTTTAAAAAATTTAAAAATGTTAGTTTAAATAGAGAATTTGTTAAGCTTTAAAATGATGTATCACACGACCCCCCTTTCTATTTAAAAAATGTACCCCCATGCACCCCTGCCCACATTTTAAGAGCTGAAAATATCAAATATATGCTAAAAGATAGTTTAAGTTGTCTTATTTAAGAGTTTTAAATTTAAAGTCGATATCTCAACTCGTTCAAAAGTTAAAAGGGGGGGGGGGGGTGACTTTTGGACCGCACTGTATATATTTTTAAATTGGGATAGTTTTTGCGTTTATACTGTAAAGTGTATTTTGAGCTACAAGGTGCTCATAATTATCATTTTTGGCATATCACGCTACTAGAATTAGCTGGGATAACCAAGTCTACGTTGGAATTGTTGATTCCGGCAAAATCTAACTCAAAATACGAAACACCATAGGAAAAGATTTCTAAGGGGACCAAAGATAAAATTTATACTTTTATTTAAAATATATTTCTTAAAAGTCAAAGGTTTTAATAAAACCATTTAATTATTTCTTGGAAAATGTAGAAAACGAAGTGTATTAAACAACCAAGGTAAAATTTATAGTATGTTACACTGAGAGGTAATATTTTCTCCTAGTATAACAATGTACTATTGATTTTAACCTTCACAAACTTTAACGAAAAATATAATCTTAGATATCTAACATCTAACATAAGAAGAATAATATTTATTTATTTATTGATTAATTGAGCTTAACACATAGTCATGGAGAGTCCCAAATAAGCTTGTGGCTTGTGTTAGGGGCTCTCCATTAATTTTTTTACAATATTTCCAAATAGTATATTTTTAGGTTACAATAATTTCATCTGCAAACTTCATCCTTTCGGCTTCCCTCCATTTCTACATAAAGCTCTTTCCTTATGTATCATTCCAGCAATCCATTTCTCAATAATCTGATTATATTAACAGTACAATTTTGAATTTTTAAATTATTAAAAAATTATTGACGTTGACATTGACAATACTATTAGTATTAATTATATTAATTAGAAATTTAGTTTCTTGAGAAAACTTAATTAAGATTTTTTTGTGTATAGAACTATTATTCTATAGACAGGTTCTTTATGTTTGCGACACGCTTAGACCTTTATATATTTATTAAAATTTTGTAAAAATTTTATTAAAATATCAAAATTTTATTAAAATTTTATTAAAAAATTATCAAAATTTTATCAAAATTTTATTAAAATATCAAAATTTTATTAAAAAATTATCAAAATTTTATCAAAATTTTATCAAAATTTTATCAAAATTTATCAAAATTTTATCAAAATTTTATCAAAATTTTATCAAAATTTTATCAAAATTTTATCAAAATTTTATCAAAATTTTATCAAAATTTTATCAAAATTTTATCAAAATTTTATAAAAATTTTATCAAAATTTTATTAAAATTTTATCAAAATTTTATTAAAATTTTATCAAAGTTTTATCAAAATTTTATTAAAATTTTATCAAAATTTTATCAAAATTTTATCAAAATTTTATCAAAATTTTATCAAAATTTTATCAAAATTTTATCAAAATTTTATCAAACTTTTATCAAAATTTTATCAAAATTTTATCAAAATTTAAATTAAAATTTTATCAAAATTTAAATTAAAATTTTATCAAAATTTTATCAAAATTTTATCAATATAAATAACATCAAGTATCAGAGTAATTTTAAAATAAAAATTGACAATTTTTTTTTCTCAACCATACGTCCGGATGAGGTTTTTTCTTAGAAAGCAAATTTTACTGATTTTAGGCACTCCCCATTAATATTGTCACTTTTTTGTTGTCAAAATTTTTAGTCCTGAATAATTAATATTTTTTGTGGTTTGGGATTGGAAAATAAATAAAATTTGCATTGCAATGGAGAAAGGAACTATTAGTGCATATTTTCAAATGGAGATTTGAAAGTACCTACCTAAATTTAGAAGATTTTTTTGAAAATGTAGGAATGGAATTTGAACTTTGACATTTAATGTCATATAAATTATATGACATTATATAACGGCAATTATATGATATAATTGCCGTCTATCAAGAAATTGAAGAATTAAATCTGAAGAAGCTTTATAGTATAATTGTAACACTCTTAATGTTAAAATACCTTTAAATAAAGGTCCATGTATAAACAAATAAACAAATAAAATAATTTTCTTGTAAATAAACATACCATTTGTGTTAATTGTATTAAAATAATATTTTTTTGTGTGTGTACCTTTACTTTTACGGTCCTTTGGGGAATCTTTATGTTTATATCTTAGAAAACGTTCAAGCATTCTCCAAGGTATCTACATTTATTACACTTTTTCTTTTTTCTTGTCTACATGCATATAAGTGTACACAATTTATACTTGCTATAAATACTTACTGCCCACTGTACAACCGTTGAATTTTATACAATATTGCATTTTAAAATGATTTAAATTATTAAACTGGACAATTCAATTTATTGTGGTACATACTGTACCGTACAGTTGGAAACCCTTAGAAAATTTTTAAAAATAGCCCACAGTTTAAGGGGCTTTTAAGAACCGTTACGATACCTGGAACAGAATTTTTTTATTGTAAAATGGTTAAATATGTTTAGATAAGTTAGATAAGTTAGTTAAGTTTATTAATTTAGTTTTTTTAGTTAAGTAGGCATTTTTAAATTTTTTATTTTTTTTTTTTAATTTTTGTTTCGTTTTACTGTTCACTATCATTTATTTGTATATTCGTTGGGCATAATAAGTTTTTCTCTTTTTTAGTGTAGGACCATAAGATTATTGCACGGGTTTCTATACCCGTTATAACGGCCATACCTGTTATAACGGCTATACCCGTTATAACGGCTATATCCGTTATAACTGCTATATCCGTTATAACGGCTATACCCGTTATAACGGCTATACCTGTTATAACTGCTATACCCGTTATAACGGCTATACCCGTTATAACGGTATAATTGGAGGACGACTTGGGCGGAATCCTTAAAAACTGACACCACGTTCTGGTTCATGATGCTTTAAAAATTAAAATTAAAAATAAACTGAAGAGACTCGTCTTGAAACTTTTTGTTTTTATGAATTTTCAGCTATTTTGTTTTATAACTATTCAAGTAAATAGAATGCACGTGTTTGCATATTTTACTTTTTAATACTCATTCATCGATTTGTGATAAAATGCTTTTAAAATATTAGATATCTAGGATATTTCTGAAATATTAAAAAGCTTTTTATAAAATAAATATGTGATTTGGAGTTTAAATTTAGTATATACAGAGCGGTCCAAAAGTCACCCCCCCCCTCTTAACTTTTGAACCAGTTGAGATATCGACTTAAAATTTGGAACTTTTAAATAAGATAACTTAAACTATCTTTCAGCATAAATTTAATACTTTCAGCTCTTAAAATGTGGACAGGGGGCATGGGGGCACATTTTTTTAAATGGAAAGGGGGGTCGTGTAATACATCATTTTAAAGCTTATAAAATTCTCCATTTAACTCCATATTTTTAAATTGCCTAATTTTATCATAAAAAAATGTTAATTATACTTTTAAACTAATTTTAGTTGACATAAATAAAAATTTATAAAAAAAAAACCTAAAAAATCGAATGTTTTAGCACAAAAAATTGAAAAATCAAAACCTTAAAAAACATTTTTAAAAAATTTAAAAATGTTAGCTTAAATAGAGAATTTTATAAGCTTTAAAATGATGTATCACACGACCCCCCTTTCTATTCAAAAAAATGTCCCCCCATGCCCCCCTACCCACATTTTAAGAGCTGAAAATATCAAATATATACTAAAAGATACTTTAAGTTGTCTTATTTAAGAGTTCTAAATTTGAAGTAGATATCTCAACTCGTTTAAAAGTTAAAAGACGGGGGGGTGACTTTTGGACCGCACTGTATGCAAAAAATTTGACTAAGAATTATAACGGTACCTTAGTTTTAAAGTGATGTATCTCGAAACTAGGCAAATTTAGCAGTTTTTATTGTTAGCGGTTTTTAATTTTTTAAAGTTTTAACAGGCAATGACTAAAACATAAAAAATAAGAATTTCAAGAAAAGTAGAGCATTTATTATTGCGCGTAGAAATAAAACAATTCCTAAGTCTGGTATAGTCTATACAATGTATCATGAAAGTTCTGCCTTTTATGAGTATTAAAATAACTTTACCCTGCCCCATCCTAAGAATACTGTTTTAATTACACTGCTCTACAAAAAAAGATTTTTTTTTATTTACCGGTGGGCTTTTAGTTGCATCTGGCTATATTTGATGCGCTGATTTCGGAACCTTCTTCACTTTTTCTCGATAAGCTAGTTTGAGAGATAGTGTTTTTTTGCCTGTAGTTGTATTAAAAAAAAATTGGGTATATTTTTTTGTGCCGTGGATTAATTCTCTATTAGTGGGGCTCTAAGCCAAAAAAAGTGGGTTTGAAATATCTATATTCGTATATTTTAATAGGCTTCTAAATTCAAAAAATTAGTTTTGCATTCTTTCGATATATTTTGTTAAAATTTTTATATAAATACTAAAGATACGACTCTAATTTTATAAGCTATACTAACACAAGTGTGCGGTTTATAAAAATAAAAAAAATTAGATTTAATCCAGTGACGGAGATTTTACCGGGGTTTATCGAAAAAAAAAAAAAAACAAAAATTTTGTAATATTTTATTTATTATTTGGAGAGCAACACAATAAATTAAATTTATTATGAAAAAACAAAACGGAAATTAAAAAAAAATCTCCTTGCTTTAAAACATTAAAATAACATTAAATAAACATTAAATATTTCAAAATATGACACACCCTATAGCATAGGAATAGAATAGAATAGAATAGAAAGTATTTATTGCCTAAAAAAGAAAATTACAAATATACATTTTTAGTATTACACAGTATTTTTTAAAGCAAAAGGGTCACATTCACAAGCGATCTTCCATGTGCCCTGAAAGTACCTAAAAATTAATTACAAATCATAAAATTACAAAAAAATGCAAAAAAATGAAAAACGATATATTGCTCGGAATCGGACCCATGCGAAAGAAACCTCCCTCCCCAAGTCGGCAATGACCTACAGCAAGACGCAAAAATTGTTAAAAAACTAACATGTATGACGAAGAAATACGTGTGCGATTACTGGAACTCCAGCAATGTTGAAAATATTTTGGATTTAAATTTACTAAGCGTAAGTTTTTTATCATTGTTATCAATATTATTCCAAAGCCTAACTGCGAACAAAGTAAACGACTTTTGGTAAGAAGTAGTTTTATGAAGCGGAACCTTGAAATTATTTTTGTTTCGGGTATTATAAGAATGGAGGTGGCACTGAAATTTATGTAATAAATAGGCTGGCTCATTATTTTTAAAAAGTTTAAACAATAAAACGGACATATGCATGAGTCTTCTATTTGTCATATTTAATATTCTGTGCTCTCTTAAGAAAGGTTTAATGTGACTCCTATAACTTATTGAGAAAGAATAGCGCATGCAAGAATTCTGAACTTTTTGTATAAGATACGCAGTATTTTGAGTTATTGATGAATGATACACCACACTACCAAAATCAAACAAAGAAAGTACAAGTAAGCTACATAGTCTATATTTTGTGTTTTCATTAATTACATTCTTATAAATGTTTAATTTTTTTAAGCGCATGTATGCAATTCTTATTTTAGACACTATATGAGTTTCAAAGTTAAGTTCATCATCCATCAATACACCCAAATTACGAGCACAGCTTTTTATAGGAATATTTCCCCCATTTAGTTTAATTTCAAAATTTTCCTCATTTAATATATTTTTTGATTTTTTGGAGCCCACCAAAAGAATATGTGATTTTGATGTATTTAATTTTAAGTCATGATCAAGTGCGTACTGTTGTATATTATTTAAGTCTTTTGTAATATGGTTGTTAGCCAGTAAATGAGTGGGAGGATCAAAAGAATAAAAAACCTGCGAGTCATCTGCAAACTGATGAAGTTCACAAGACGAGAGGCAACGCGACGTATATGCTAAAAAACAAAGGTCCTCAAATAGACCCTTGTGGTACACCATTTGAAATAGGCTTATCCTCTGAAATGATTATTATTGACTTCCAAGCTGACACTTTGTTTTCGATTTAAAAAATAATTTTTTACCCACCCTATGAATTTATCAGAAAACCCATAATAATGCAATTTAGCAAGTAACATTTCTTGATTTAAAGTGTCGAATGCTTTGGAAAAATCTAGTAGACATAGGCAAGTAATTAAACCCTTATCGATTGCATCCCTCATATAGTCAACTACGTCTATCAATGCTGTAGAAACACTGTGATTTACTCGAAAACCAGACTGTTTTTTGGGTAGCAAATTAAAGTTAGTTAAATATTTATAAATTAAATTATAAATGTGCTTTTCTATAATTTTAGATAATGGACTTAAAATGCTTATTGGTCTAAGATCTGACATACTCAGAGGTTTGTTCACTTTACAAATTGGTTTTACAAGAGCCCATTTCCATAAATCCGGTGTCTTACATTCATTGATAGATGCATTGCAAATGTGAGTAAGTGCCGGAATACAGTAGGGGACACAAAGTTTGATGTCCTTTATAGAAATTTTGTCAATACCAATAGCATTTGATTTAATACTAGAAATAAGTTTAGATACTTGTTCTTCCTGAATAGGTTCCATTTCTAAAGTAGAATTTACGTTTTTATGAGTATTGTTTTTGTAAAAATTAATTTTTTCTGCCAAAACAGTAGATTTCATTTGTCCTATAGAAATAAAATAGTTATTTAGATTTTCAGCGTTACCTAAATGTTCAGGAATATTCAGATTGTTTTTTTTTTTTGTTAAATTTAAATTGTTTGCAGCTGTCCAAAGTTTTTTATTGTCTTTACTTACTGATTCAAAAAAAGCTTCTTTTTCCCTTTTAATAGAGTCACTAGTGTAATCTTTTAATTCCCTGTAGTAATTTGAGTTTGCATCGGTTTTGTTTTTAAGATATTTACGTTTCGCATTGTCTCTTAATCTCATCATCTTTTTTATTACATGAGTTATCCAAGGAGTATAAGGTTTTTCTACAATTTTAATTTTTTTTAATGGAGCGTGTAAATTCATTAGACTCATAATTTGGTTATTAAAATAATTCACTTTATCAGTTATATCAGAGATTGAAAAAACTTGATTCCAGTCAGAATTCGCGCAATCATAATTAAAGCGATCAAAATTAATATTATTATAATTTCTACAGTATTTGTATTTTAAGGGAGTTTTAATTTTTGGAGAATTTATGACTGAATATATTAATCGATGATCAGTTATATGATCAGGCAAATCAATACAATCATGTCCGATTACATCTGCCGAATCATTGGTTATTATGACATCAATGAGCGTGGATGATTCTGAATTTACTCTAGTGGGCTTATTTATAATTTGTTGAAGACTGAATGCATGCAATGTGTTTAAAAAGTTAGTAGAGTGTGTCGAGATTTCATTTAAATTAATATTTATATCACCTAATAAAAGCACATTATTGTATTGTAAATTTACATTAAGTCTTGAAAGCTGTCAATAAAGGGTTTTTTATTTGCAATAATTGGTGGCCTATACACCGCACAAACCAAATATTTTATTTTATTTGCTGTAATCTCAATAAATAAACTTTCGGCATGCTCCAAACTTTATGTTTTGATTTCAACATACTTTATATTATTTTTTAAGTAAATGAGAATACCACCGCCCCTAGTGATTCTATCTTTTCTTACAATATTATATCCAGGTATTCCTATTGTATCAAAATCCATAACTTCATTTTCATCCGAATTTAACCAACTTTCTGTAATTACAAGTATATCAAAGTTATAATCATATACATAGTTAATAAATTCATCAAAACCTGTATTAATTGAGCGTATATTAATGTGAGCAATGGATAAATTATTTTTAAGTTTATTTATATTTTCACCTGTAGTCAACAAAGAGCTACCGGTTCCCAGTGCACGCAGATTTACGTCAACTCTTGCCATTGTTCACCAACAAATGCGTCGCGCTGTCTGCCAAAAAACCTACCCGCAAGAGAGTTCCCCACAAAAAACCGATCCAAAACCAATACATCTTTCCCAAAATAATAAATACAATAAAAAAAAAAAAACATAAAATATTACAAATTAACGCTTCATGTTAGCTCACTAATAAAAGTAAGTTAGTTATTAGGAAATATTCTGGTAAATTGCAAAAATTATAATAATCTTTAGTTTTATCCACAATAGTATAGGTAGAAAGCGTAAGCCTATAATGAAAATAGACTATAAATATCCATTATATAGTAATAGAAAAATAAAAAATTTTAAAATATATAAAATTTGAAAAATTGAAAATTAAAAATAAAAAAAAATGTGCAAATAGCAATAATAAACGGAAATGTATATATTTACCCCAATTATTTAAACATTTCTCTTCTATTCAAAGTAGCAATATTAAACATACCTAAACAACAAATAATGTAGTTTAAAATTATATCTCCATAAAAATTTAAATAAAATAAATAAAGAGCAACATACCAAAATCTTTCATCTTAGCACAAAAACTAATTTATTTGTCTATAACTGTATTTAACTGTTCCAAACTGGAAATTTCAACCCTTTTTCCACTAGTGGAAGCAAATATTTTGCCATTAAATGTCCAACACAATTTTCCCAATTTGGCACGAGTTTCTTTAAATAATTTTTGTTTATTTACACTTAAAACTTCAGTGATTAAGACAGTACCACCTTTTAGTTTTTTTTTGGAGTAAAAAACATTGTCGCGCTGCCATCGATTGCAGAAATCAACAACTACCGGCCTTGACTTTGTTCCAACGTTATCATAGGTGATACTTAATATAATCACGACCACTCACACGCCTACTTAGTTAATGTCCAAAATAAGGCGACTGTAATTTTGGACATCAACAAAGTAGGCGTGTGAATGGTCGTGATTTTATTGAGTATTGATACCCATGGGTAGTACCTATAGGTACTAGGTGCTATAGGGTGTGTCATAGAAAAAACTCCGTAATGTGATGTCAGGAAAAACTTGAAGAAGAAGAAGAATGACTTTATTTAAAAACGGTTTTTTGAGCGATTTCAATTTTGTTCAAAAATTTTTTGGAAATGTCCCAAAAACAACCTAAAATCAAAAAATCCTGGGTGGTTTGACTTTCCGTTTAACTTTGTTTAAGGCTACTTGTGAGTAATTATATATTAATTAACTAAAGTTTTTGTATGTCTTATGAAATATAATCAACATAAATAATACAATAAATCGAAATAAAAATGTATTTATTTACGAAAATTCAGACTTATCCCATATAAACTCAAAAAACGGATGCAATTTTTCCAGACAACCCTTGTTGCGCCAAAAGAAGTTTGGAAGGGCAACTTTTAGTCAAATCGAAGAAATAAAACTATATTTAAGATATTTATATGAAAAATAATCAGGCTTTACAATCATAGATGTCTCTAATCTCGCTTTAAAAATGTGTACCTAAATGAGTACGGTGGACGAAAATGGGTTTATAAGCTCCTCTTGTTGTAATACTTTAGGATTAACAGTTTTCGAGAAAAATACAGTTTAGGTGTTGTCATTGACTACAGCTTAGCCTACTGTAGCATGAACATGTTATATAATAACCGCCATATGATGGACAATACTCTTAACGCAAATTTATGCGACTCTCTGGTTCTAAGCAAGGAACTAACAACTCTTCTCTCTAGAATACGCATACCGTTAATATAAAGTATCGCCAACATCTCGGTTTATTTGTAAACAAATAGTAGGTATATTCAGGCCCGAACAATAACAATTACCAGTAACTGTTATTGTTGTCTCTGTTAGAGCAAAGCTGTGCGAGTAAGACAGACAAATGTATATGTTGGCTACGTTTTTTTCAGTTTTTACAAATGAAATGACTATTCTAGAGAGAGAGTTATTAGTTCGTTGGTTCTAAGTCAGTTTAATTACTGTGATGCTGTTTAAAATTATTGTATAGATGCTGCTGATAGGGACAGAATTCAAAAGATACAAAATGGCTTCATAACATTTATTTTTGGGATAAGAAAATACAATCAAGAACACAACCTTATATCACAAAAAATTAAAGAACTAAATTGGCTTAATATGGAGCAAAGACGAAAAGTTCACTGTCGTTGTTTGTTTCACAAAGTCATAGATGCAAATGCTGATAGGGTTCGTTTCAGGGGTGATATTCATAGTGTAAATATTTGAAGAAAAAATAACTTGTCTGTACCTCGCTATTACTCCGCTTATGAACGCTCTTTTTATTATAATTTTGTGCAATTCTGCAATGGACTGGATTATGATATTAGGTCACTCTCATTAAACAAGTTTAAAACAAACCAAAGAAAACTTCTTTTTAATAGTTAGTAATATCTTGATATAGAACTATTATATTATATATTATTCTTTATAAATTTAGTTAGAAACTATAGTTGTAATTTATGTATTTTTTTATTATTTCTTTGGATTAGCGGAAGATCAACTTCCTGGGGGCCGTACTGCTTATCATTCTAGTACATTCTAGTAACGACCGGTCCGTGGGAAGAGCTGAGCCAACTCTGTTTTATGTAACGTTGTTATCATAAATAAACTTTATTATTATTATTATTATTATTATTATTATTAATATTTCCTTTTCCTCACGGAACAGCCTGTATAATAAAGTTTCATCATAAGTGTTTATTAAGTTTATTAAAAGTTTTACTGTATTTCCAGAGATTCTAGTAATAAATCTTTATATTTATAATTTAAGTAATATAAATATAATTCATCATTTACATAAATATGCAAAATTTATTCATATAAAATTCATAAAAATAAAATTATAAATATTCAAATGCAAAAGCAACATTTTAAAATGAAAAAGGTTAAATTCACTGGAAAAGTCAAATTCATTGCATTTAAGGGCATATCCACAGGCTCGCATAACAACATAGTACATAAGAATGCGATGCCGTGATTGGCTTGATGTGCCGCCATGTATCTGTTTAGTGAAGTGGATTTTTTACTAATAAATATTTCACTATTAATGTTGTGAAGTTGAAAATTCGAGCAGTTAATTATAACTTTTATTATAACTTACTCAGTTAGGTTGGCCATACAATCTTCTATCGTATTTAAAGTATACCCGAGCGGAGAATATACTTAACCACTTATCACTTTATTCGGGAGCGGGTATTCTAGGAGACGGCGCTTTGGAAACAGATAAAACGATTTCTTTTTAACTTAAGAATAATATATTAAATAAATGTGAATAAATTCTTCAAGAACATAAAAGATCAATTCTTTCTTCTAAGTCCTACTTCTATGCAAATCCCTTAAATTCTAATTTCCATATTATATAAGTTCTCCATTAAATATTTCTAAATTAAAACATTCTATGTTTGAAATCCCAACCATTCGCAATCATTTTCAAATCCCAAATTATTGTCCACATTTTTCTTAGTGTAAATATTAGAACTGGTTCGTATAAGTCATTCAAATTATTTTACAAAATACTTTTCAAAAGTTAATTAATATTCGTCAAAATTTCTATCAGTGTTCATGCTAACAATATTTATAAGTGTCCAATTATTTTCATGTCGGATAATACAAGTCTCAAAATTTTTCTAAGTTTAAAAACTATTTTTTAATTCGAAAATAATTCTCAAAAATTATTTCTCACAGAAACTACATTTTCACTTTTGACACTACTGGATACTTTTTAACTAACAAGACAAAAAACTATTCAAGAATGAACACCTCTAAAATTTGGAGCTCTATTTATTCTCTTCATAAACCCATAAATTAAAATGAGGCATATTTAGGTCACACACGCTAATGTTTCTGGGTGTGGTCCAGGCAAGAATATCTAAATGCCCCACTACCAAAGTTCAACGATTTTTACTTAGAGGGGTCCGAACAAAACCCGAAAATATCCGACGTTACTCATGCTTACTTTTAAGAATTAAATCTTATAGGCTATGTATATTAAAATAAAATTTTAAAATTATACGGATCATAACATCTGGTAAGCCAATCACGGCATCGCATTCTTATTTTTTATGTTCTTATGCAAGCTTCTGGATAGGCATTTAATGGGTTAAAACTAGATGCGTATTTCTGCTAAAAATAACGGGTCTGGGCGTGTATAAATGGTGCATAAACCGGACTTAAGCGGAAGAAATTCACCCGCTCAAGTCCGGTCTATGCAACATTTATACTCGCGCAGACCCGTCATTTTCAATAGGGATTATACATTAGCTAAATGCATAATAATATTTTGAATGTGTGAAGCGGGGAGTTTTCCAATTGAGGAGTGCGCCAAATGTCTTATGGAAAGAGTTCTTAATACTATTTTATCTATTTGCGCATTTTATTTTGTTTATTAAGTACTTTAGTTATGATTAATTTCAATATGACTGATTTCGGAAATTTTATGTATTTATATTGGTAATAATGATAGTGAAAATTTAAGTATTTTCATTTGTTTTTTTTTTATTACAAATTCATAATAGTTAGAAACTTTTAAATTTTTAAATGAATTTTTTAGTTATTTTAAATAAAATTCGACGAGGCAAATTTACCATTTACTCCAGTGTACAAAATTGTATCAAATGGTTTACCCTGCCGTCCGAGCAACTCCAATTCTACTGTTCGGGAATTACCTGAAAATAACTTGAACTTAACAATATATAAAACAACACAAAACTACATAATAATGAATATCATTAATTTATATTTTATAAGAATATAACCTGTTTTTATGTATGGGTAAATACACAAAAATTCCCAGAAATGTTTTATAATGAAGCTTACTGTAACAACGTGTTATTAACACGCAAACAACACTACAAAAACGTAATTATGAAACACAAATGGATAAATATGTTTATTAATCAATAATTACACAGGTCAACAAGGAATTTGTGATCGGATGTTTTAGTTTAGGTAAGACCCACTGACTGCCAAACAAGCATTTTTTGTTTCCGCCACGATTAATTTTTTTCAGCTATAAGCCATGCCAAAAATCTCATTCTATAACATGAAGTGTATAATTTTTAAGTTATGAACATTGGTCTTTATCAAAATAATCAAAAGAAACCATTTGACACATTTTTTATAAAAATCGAAACAAAAATAAAATTTTGGACCACCCTAATGCGCGCGAATGTTTTTTTTTTTGAAATTTTTCGTTATTTTATTGAAAATCAGCGCTATCAAAAATAGTCATATGCAAAAATTCAGAATTTTTTCCCTGTTTTTTGTTTTTTTTTCCTGACCCTCTTTACGGTTGATCGAAACCCTTAGGGAATTTATATTCGAAATCAACCTAACTAAATTACTTAAAATCAGCTGTCAGATCCAAATCAACTTTCAAAACTTGAAAATTTATTGGCCAGTTTTATTAATCAATAAACATTTTAATGAATATAGATAATATACTTTTTTCGAATACTGAAAAAAAAACTATTCGAGTTTTTTTTATTTTTCTCGACGTTTACTGACCACACGTTATTAAAAAATATATGTATTTTTTAATTGCTTTAAACGTTTTCCGATATATTATAATATATTATGTAAAAAATGACTTGCGAGTAAAAAAATTATGTGTATGAAAATGTATGACCAACGTATTTTATATATTATTTGGGCCTATTTAACAAAAAAAAACAATTAAAATTAGTTTGGATTTTTTTTTTATTTCTTTATAATCGCTTCGTTTGTTACCTGGTAATTATTGAAATTTTTATTGGTGCATCTTTTAGTTCCTATTTTGGATGCTCAAAACGTAAAATTGCGTCTTTACCTAAAGAATCCTATTTTATTGAGAAAATATCAAAAAATCTAGGGATAAAAATTTGGTGCAAAAAAGTGACATCGCCCCACCATTTTGCACGTCCCTGGTTAAAATTACCAAGTCAAAATTACATAAAAGAATAGCCTTTATAAATGTTAAGGCATGTGTAATAATTGTTACTGTAGTCCATGGGGTTCCAAATATATTAAATACAAACTACTTTTCAGGTGGACACTTAGGAGGGTCGTAGCTCCCTTACGGCTCATTTCCGGACCAACATTTATAGGAACTTTTTTTCAAATTTTTGTACCTAGAATCCCCCTTTAAAATGTTGTACCATATTTATGAATCACCCTGTATATGTGACTTCTTTAAAATATTAAAGATTTTACATCGTATAAACTTTAAGTTTCGAATCTATAAATATAACAAATATTTTGTCTTATACTTTTCTGGAAAATGAAATAATTATTTATTTATTCGAATATTTACCTAGTATTTTTCTCTGTAGGGGAATCAAAATGAAATATAGGTTATCCACGTGCAAAATCTATTTTAGTAAACCCTCATTACTAGATAATATATAGCAGGGGATATGGGGCTATTATTATATAGCTATTATTATATGAAAAGCCGTGCACTTTGCAACAAAATTTGGTCTTTACAAAAGTAAGGACAGATTTGGAAAACAAAATTGGAAATAACCCTCAGATTCGCCCCTACGTAAAACCAACTTTTACAACCGATGAAAAAATTACCATTCTGTTTGCATTTCAAACTTAGGACCTCTCTTAGCCATATTGTTAAATATTTTAGAATTAAAATTATGTCACGAACTTTTCTTCAAGTTTTGAACTTTGGTTTAATAATTTTAATTTTTTGCAGGACTGTTAATATCAAATTAAAAAACCAAAGGTCTCTTAAGCTGTAATAAAAATGAACTACATCGGCACCGTACTAGTAGGCAGTTGATTTGTTGAAATCACAGGCGACGAACCTATAGTAAATGTCTAGATATTAATCCTCTATATATCTCTTTTTGAGATAAGCACACCATTGTCACAGTATATACAGTATACCGACTCCCATTGGAGGAGTCAGCCCGCGCATCTGACCTTGGCTAACCTGCCGCTGTAAGAAAAGAGGTCATCTGAAAATTTTACGAAGTTCGATTAACATACTTTTTGCATCTACGCGCCATACTTTGACTCTTATAATACGAAAAAAGTCATATATTACATTTTGTGAAATTGCCGCCGTTACTACTTTGGAAAACAATTTTTTTTTCGATTTTTCTCATGTTTAGATGCCTTTTTAAATAACTGAACAACAAATAACATTAAATATGTTAATATTTTTAAAAAGAGTGTTTTCTAAAGATTTAATCAAAATCTTGGCGGTTAAAATTTGTTAAAAACCAATAAAGTTAGGAAGGTTTGTATAGATAGCTGAAAACAGCAACTTATTTATGCAGCAACCTCCTTGATCAGCTCTTACTATGAAACTAGCAGGATTTAAAAACTGTTATATCCCGACTTATTGTCACAAAGGATGGTACTCTCGATCATATAACTTACAGCCAAATCTATTTTTCACTCTATGAAATTCTAGAAACTGATAAAAAAATAGATAAAAATTTAATATTTAGATACATATTTTTAATTAAAAAACGAACGAATCGGTAGATTTTTTTTTAATTTTGTTTTAAAATGGTCTATAGGACGCCCTAAATAAATTTATTAAAAACAATATGGTTGCAAGATTATAGAACTAAATCTACTCAGATAGGCGCCGTGAGTTGTTTCCACCCGTATTTTTTTTATAATTTAGATTAGATATATATATTTTTTGTTATGAACGATACAGTATACTAGATATAAACTTTGGAACACGGATGTATGACAGTCAAAGGAATGCGGAAAAAAAATCAAGTCGGAAATACAAGCTTCCCAGACTAAAAATAAAAAAAAAATAATCAATTAACTACCTTTAAGGATACAATAAATACCGGGTGTCGCAAGATGTATTGCATATGAATTACCTCCGTAACTGCAAAAGATAAATCTTTGAAATTTACAGTGCTTATATGAGCCATAATAAACCCCATAGCCACTAGAAAGAATATCACTTCCGGTCTAACCGCCATATTGGGATAGAATATTGTTATGGTATTAAACTTTCAAAAAACGGGTTTTTAGAAATACCCTAATGTGCTTGCAACTGTTCGTTAAGTTTTAATCTGCATTGGCATTATCAAACTTACTTCAAGGAAAAAGTTTTATACTAAATAATAAAAAGAGAAAAATCTCTTTTCAATAATCAGAATAAAGATGATTTAAAGACCATTTTTTTATGTCATTTTTCTGACCCCTATTAGAGGGAAACTCGAGGGGACGCACACAGGTAAAAAATTCCAAAAAAAGCGGAAAAAAATCATGAAGCGTCGAATATTTATAAACCTTATAGTGTCCTCTAAATGATGTATATACATTTTTTTAAAAATGTTTGCGGTCTTGCTTAAAAAATTAAATTTAAGTGGCACATTGCATATACAATATCATTCAAAATTTCAAAATATAGTACAAATATGGAGTATTAAATCATAAAAAGGTATTATCTCCATGTCCGGACGAGTCGTGAAGCGTCCGGACCCGTCAAGTAAAAAAATTTAAATTTTTGGAAAAAATTCAGATTTGATTTCTTTTGTATATATTTAGGTTTAAAACAATAAAATAAACCTAAACAATAGAAAACTACTAAAATATTCAAATTTTTCAGTTTTTTAAAATAGATTTTTTTTTAATTTAATTTTTTTTTAACAGCCAAATTTAAGGTTGAAAAAAAAACTTTTTTGGTCAATTATAAAAAATTTTATACCTATCTTATACGGTTTCTGAGATATCGTTTAAATGGCCCACTAAATTTATTTTTTTACGGAAGGCCGCAAACATTTTCAAAAAAATGTATTCAAATCATTTAGGGGACACTATACGCTTTGTAAATATTCAACATTTGACGCTTCATGATTTTTTTCCGTTTTTTGGTATTTTTTACCTATGTGGGACGGTTAAAGTCTTATTAATGGTGCAGATCTTGAAAAATACTTTACAATACGTTATTTCAAGGACGCTTTGACATAGATACTTAAAATAATGAAAGAAAATTTTTTGTAATGTTAAAAATCTTTGGTCCAAAATTTAAGTCTCTGTCTCAAAGCGTTCTTAAAATATCGTAGTGTAAGGTGTTGGTGACAGCAGTGGTGGTGTGCTGTTGATCTTGTTTTCAGTACAGTATTCAGTAAAATAACAATAGTTCCACTGTCATTAAATCCTATTATTTTTCTGAGTTTTTTTCTATAATTAAATATGGAATTGAGTTTTGGTGATTGGCTATTCATGTTGAAAGAATATTTAAAATACAAAAAAAAGATATTAGAAATATGCCGCTAGAAGTACGCACTGTGTACCATTTTTTAAACACTCGGATTACTTACCCTACCTTGTATTTATATCTTGGAAACTTTAATGTATGTTAGAACAAATATGAATAGTTTTATGAGTAACAATAATTTTTACGATTACAGTACAAGATATGTATGGTAGTATTCTAACTATTCCCAGACATAAAACTAGTAAATTTGAAAAAATCACAAAGGATATTGGTGTTAAATTATACAATTAAATTCCCTATAATATCAAACTTATTCAAAGTAATAAACTATTTAAAAAAGAACTAGTAAATTTTCGAATTAATAAATGTTATGGGTCAACTTTTCCTTGCAGGAAATCAGCTAGTTTTTCAAAAAAAATTGCCTTTGTGGACCCCCTGAATCCGAAAATGGTAATTACCATTATATTTATATATTTTTAGTTTTGGCAAAAAAACGTTATTGAAATCTGTTTTTATTGGAAATGTAGTACATTATAGTTATTTTGTCCCCCCTTAATCCGAAAATGCACTTTTTTTTTCTTTGCTAGCTATTTTAATATTTATTTGGAAAAAATATTATTAATTATATATTTCAAATGTAATGTAATGTAATAAAAACAACATCCAAAAAAAAAAATGTTTTTTTTTGATAACAGATTACCCTGGTGATGTCAATCTCCTTAAAAAAAACTCATGACTACTGAAAAAAAAAATGGAGCATAAGTAAATACCTTATTTTATGTTTTACACTATTGTATCTTCAACATTGTATCTATTGGCCTACTGGAAATCGTGGGGACTCTGGTTCGATTTCAGACTGAGACCCGACTTCTTTTCTAATTTTCTCTTCTGTCCGATATGCCACTAATATAATTTAATTACGGACATAAAAATACTTCTTATATTATAAATAATATCAATTGTTATTAGTAATAATACAGAGAAAAGTAAAAAGTAGAATCCGATTATTTCTCAGTGTACATTTTTCCACAGATTATTAAATGACTGACATTGAATACTTCCTTTGATAACTCATATATACCTATGTAAATAATAATATCTAAAAAACATCAAATTATATTTACAACGTTTAATTACATACAGATATTTATCAGTACATGAAAATTGGAATATTTTATTAACGTTTTTAGCTTGTGATAAGAGGTCTAACTCAATCAGAAACGTTTTATAATTATGGTTTTAATCAAACAATATTGCAATCAATAATATAATATTACGATATTCCAGCCTAAATTTTTGGTGGTTCATTCTCATCCAAATGTTAAGAATAATTCCGTATGAGCCACCTAAAATTTAGACACTAAGACGGGTTTCAGTTTTAGCTTTAAGTATAAACCTTTCATATTTTGGTACTTTTTTCATGCTTTGGCCCTTTCATTTTCGAATTTATCGTATATTGCCGGATTAGTAAAGTTTTTTATTCAATTGTAACACATTTTGCTGATGAGACCAAATATGTTTTATTTGTTGCGTTTTGTCGGTAAAACTTTTGCCACCGGATTGAATGGTTTAAACACTTTAGCCGTTTTCTCGCTAACACCATTCCATTCTGTCCAAACTTTGCATTCGGTCGATTAAAGCCATATCCACAGCCTCGCATAACACGCATAGTACATAAGAATGCGATACCGTGATTGGCTTACAAGATACATAAACATCAAGCCAATCACGGCATCGCATTCTTATGTACTATGCGTGTTATGCGAGGCAGTGGATATGCCCTTAGATCGAATGAACTGAATTGAAGTGGCGAGCCATCTCTTATAACCTTAAAAGGTTATGGCATTTGTGGGAATATGGAAAACACAAAGAAAACTATTATTTTGTTGGACAACGGTTTTAATCCCCCAAATTCTCGAATTGAATAGTGGTGAATTTCATATTCTGACTACCATTCTGGGAATAACTTCCTCATAGTAGTTTTTATTTTTGAAAACTTTTTCATTTGCTGAGCTAAAAACATAATTAGCATTAATTAAACACCTAACATCGTCGTTTTCAAGAGTACTTACTTAAATATTACTTTAATATTATATTAAATCTGGATCATATCCAACATTTTCGTTTTTCGAAAAGGCTTTCGACAAAGTACCCAAAAAAAGACTACTTTACAAGATAAAACACAATGGGATCCGTGGTAAACTTCTGGACTTCGTTAATGCCTTTTTGTCTTCCAGAAAATTCAGAGTACTTATTGGGGATGTATTTAGCAACTACAAAGACGTACTTAGCGGGGTTCCCCAAGGATCCGTGCTTGGGCCCCTTCTTTTCTTAATATATATTGCCGACATTGTAAGCCATGTCGAGTCAACCAGCTCACAGTACGCCGATGACATGAAGTTTTATGGCAAACCATACATATATCATGATCATCTCCAACGTGACTTAAATAACATCTTTGAGTGGAGCAAATCGTGGCTTCTTCCTTTAAATATATCCAAATGTTGCGTACTTCACATTGGTAAGAATAACCCCCGGTACAACTATACAATAAACAATGCTCAACTTATGGTTACTGAATCACAAGAGCATCTTGGTGTCACAATAAACTCAAATCTCTCGTGGTCCGAACACATATCTAAGATCGTGAAAAAAGCGAACTCTACCTCATTTCTTTTAAATAAAACGTTTATAAATAAAGACATACGAGTGCGGTCAAGACTGTTTAAAACTTTTGTCCGCCCTATTTTAGAATTCGCGAACTCAGTTTGGTTTCCTGTGTTAGTGCGTGACAAGACAGCGCTCAAAGACGTCCAGCGGAGATTCACCCGATATTCATATGGACAAAATCGCCCTTCGTATGAACACCGCCTAAGACTCTATAAGCTTCCATCAATAAACGATCGTCATTTGCGGGGCGATATGATCTGCACCTTCAACTCAATTAATATTCAGTCCTCTTTAACCCACCTGTTCAAACTAGCAGAGGATGATCGACTTCGTGGCCACTCCAAGAAGCTAAAGAGACCTACCTTTAGAACCACGTAGAAAGAATTCACCCTGCCTGTCCGTGGGTTCAACAAATGGAACTCACTTCCTGAAGAAGTTGTGTCTGCCAGTAACTCCAACATTTTTAAAATCAGATATGATAATTTCGTATTGTAAAATTAGGTCAAATGAGTATTATAGGTTTTAAACCTTCACTCATATTTTTTCGTAATAATAATAATAATAATAATAATTTTCATATGATAATATTAACTCCTTATTATATTACTTGCTTGCTGAAACTGGTTACAAGGGCTAACGCTCTTTCATTCATTGAATAGATTTTATTCTAAGTTAAAAAACTAGGTTAAGTTTCAACGTATAACAAACGACATTGTAAAACAAACCGTGAACCGTTTTGTCGCTTTGTGCATTCCGTCCAAACTATTCAAAGCGCAGAATGATTCGACAAAACGCAACAATTTATACCATAGTTTACTATGATCATAAAGTTTGTAGGGACCCTAAATGAAATGATATTAAATTTGAGGTTTAATGTCACTTTATTCACGGAAGCAAGTTTTGCAGTTGGCTTACAACCAATGCTTCTATTTATCCGATATCGTTAATGAACATGCAATACCTCCTAAGTGACATTTTTGACCAATATCCCCTAACTACATAAACAAGAATAGTTTATTTATAGTGCTATAAATATTAAAAATAGAGTTAACAGCAACTCTAAGAACGGTTTTTTGTCGCTCCTAAAAAATTTGACTTTTCACAATTAGGAGGTATTGGTAAAAAGTTCATGGTCTTTGATATGGTACAAATAAGTTTTTAATTTTATTTGTTTTTAAAAGCAATTATCTTTAATATTATTAGTAGCTTTGATAGTAAATTAATTCTCAAGTATCTTTGTAAACGAAAGCGTTTACTAGACATCAAAGAAACTGCTAACAGAGATTTTTAGTATTAAACAATTTTCTTAGTTCGCAAACAGATGTTCGCAGGCATTATGTAAATATAATGAACTCGTATATGTACTATACCAGGGATAAGAGATATATATTTTATCCTATATATATGCTAGCAGGGGCGCCAGCAGGTTTTTTCGTAGAGGGGGGCAAGCCTGATCGGCTTTACAACTTTATCAATTCTAAAAAAGGGACACTCTTTTTTCACGGGGTGGAGGAGGCTAATATAAAACATATTGAGTGGCATCACCATGTTCAAGACAGCATTTAGCGCCACAGGAATTTTTTTATAAATCCTAAAGTATGTTATTTTTAAGAATTTCATATGCAATTATTTTGTAAAATCTATTATTAATATTGTGATATCAGACTATTTGTAATTAGGTTAAGCGCCGCAGGGGATTTTTAATTTTCAAGTATTTCCCTAATATCAATAATTTAAAAAGAAAATTATATATAAAACTTTAAATAGCCAGAAGAAAACTCTAAAAATATAAAACATTATTTTTAGCGCCACAGGCGCGTTTTATTGCGTTTTATGTCAATACGAATTAATTTCAAGCAAAAAAAATATTCTGTCGGTCGGTTGAAAGGTCGGTCGGTCTCTCCGAGAAATCTTGTGGGCAAAATAACTTAAGATACTTGAAATTTGGAATACAGAACAAGTTCTCGCTCGGGATTGTTGATAAACATTGGGGGCAAGGGAATGCAAACTTTTTTACACAACTTTGAAAATTGTATAGGGGTTGCTTAAATTGAATCTGATAATAAAAGTTTTTTAACTCCACCCTCGGGCGGGAGCGGTGATTATTTTTAAATGTTTACAACATTTTTGTGAAAAATAGTATAAATGGGTTTTTGAGGTCGCTAAACTGAATAATATTTTTTTCTAAATCCACCCCCTCAGGTCCGGGGCTTTTTGAGATTACTGAAAGTGGTACTGATATTATCAGTAATAATAAATAATGAATTTCCCGTGCGTATATGAAATTGGGAAAGCTTTTTTTATTGGGCAGTGTATTTTTTTACTAAAATTCTATATAATATTTTAATATAAAACCTTTAATTTTAAATTAACAAATCGTGTAAATGAATGAATTTTTAATATTATTATTATTGATCTGAAATAATTATAATAAAATATTTTTATATAATAGAATGTACATCTACATTTTATTTATTTATTTAATTAATGTTAATAAATAAATTTTAAACATTAAAATGTAGGAACCATTAAAAGTATCTGCATAATGTAAACCTATTTATTGATACAAATTTTATTTATTTATTTTATGTAAAGTTTATTAGTCACAGGAAAATAGGTGATATTTTATACTATTTTATGATACAGCTATTATATACAACACTGATTTTAAATTAATTACTCTTTTCCAATATGTGACCTTTCATAAAGAAATCCGGTTATTGTGTCATTTTTTTTTCTTTCGGATTAATCGATTCTTATGTAAAAAGCTTTTCTTCATAATAATCCGAAAGAATTGTTTTTTTTTTTAATTTCACACACTAACCGGATTTCTTTATGCAGGTACATTTTTTGAAGAAGTAAAATAAAGCGTAATATTAAGATTAAATTTTAAAATTCGTATGATTTATACCGAATTTTTAACTGTTTTATCGGAAATCTAATTGAATTTTTAAAGAATAATATCGTTTTTAAAGCGTTTTGGGCAAAATAAGAACAATGTGTTTTTGTTTAAAAAAGTGCAAATTAAGGAAAGTACATGAAGAAAAACCGTTAACTTAGTTTATTTGTTAAAAAAAAAACAAACAATTTTTTTATTAAAAATTCGTTAACAATCGTAAACATGACAACAATTCATCGAGATAAACTAAATGCTTTATTATCTTGAAAAAAAGTGATATTTTTTTGTTTATCTGAACATCAACAAACATTTGGAATGTATAATAAAACTACAGCTTAAAAGTCTCTGAAAAAAATGATATTTTTTTGTTTATCTGAACATCCACAAACATTTGGAATCTATAATAAAACTACAGCTTAAAAGTCTCTTAAAACTTTTTCATGAAAATAAATTTATTTAACACATTAAAACCCACTAGTTACTAATCTATGGTCACACTGTCCCTTGGGACTGCAGGCTTTAGGTGTAATACAATAACGTTGGATTAAATTATTAGTATAAATACCTTAAAAACAACTCGATAATAACTGAAAAACTAGTCTGATAAGTCCAACCTAATTAAATATTGTTTATTTTATACCATGTTAAATCCGTAAAAATTAAGAACATAACAAAATATTTTAATTTTACAGTCAGGCGCAGTAAACCTAACACAAAGTAGAATTAAATGTGCAAAGTTATTATTTTGACATGAGATTAGAAATTTAAACTATCGCAATGTTGCCAAATCATGCATTGACATATGTAAAAATTCTTAATTAAAATAATTAATTAAAGTGTGTTCAGGGATGTAAAAAGGGCTGAAAATTCGGCTAAGTATTAATTTTTTATGTATCTATGAGCATGTAAAATCTTATCGTTGCAGGCGATTTAGCCCCAAATACGATACCCTCCTTTACCCAAATTTAAAGTTTTATTTAAAATTTAGCCAAATCGGACAGAGACGACTTTTCCATATGGAGAAGTTTTTCTCAGCCAAATGAGACCGGTCTACTACTCCGTAACTACCTCATGGTTTTCGAGATTTTCTAGCGCCTAAATATTGATTTTTGGAAGTTGTGACCTTATTAATTTTTGCTAAGAATGTCGAGAACTATAGCATATTCAAAATACAGCCAAATCTGACTAATACCACTTCTACATAGGAAGGGAGGGAGGTACTTAAACAATCGTAAACATGACAACTCCTTTACCCCAATTTAAAGTTTTATCCTAATATTAAATTATGGTAATTTTAATTTTTTTTGACAGTTTATTTACCCAATAATTAACACTAGTTAAACTAACTAAAAATTTGACCAGTGAAACGAAATGTGACAAATAAATCTGTCATTGTATTGGTCAAATTCTTAGTTAGTAATGATAATTATTGGGTAAACCAACCTTAAATTTAGCTTTTAACTTTACGATAATCTAAGACTTCATTGGTTAAGTTAATTTTAATAACACAGGTCCACCAAAAAAAAATAAACAATTATATTAAATAGACTATATTTTCTTACGTATTTATTTGTGCTGAAAACGAATTTGACAGTGAAAAAGCTCACTGACTTTGTCAAAAAATCTGCTCGAGATTTTCAAAGTTTTCTAGCAAGTAAACTATTAAATTTTTAAAGTTGTGCTTAGAGACACTTTTGATCAAAAGTCGAGAACTATAATATATCTCAAATTCAGCCAAATCGGACAGAAACGACTTTTCCATATGGAAAAGTTTTTCTCAGCCAAATGAGACCGGTACCTCACGGTTTTTGAGATTTTATAGCGTTGATTTTTGGGAGTTGTGCCCTCATTAATTTTTGATACGAATGTCGAGAACTTTAATATATTCAAAATTTAGCCAAATCTGACTAATACCACTTCTACATAGGAAGGGAGCAAGGTACTTTGGGGGTCAATAAACTTTTTCATTGTTAAATTCGTTTTACTTTGGGGGTCAATAAGCTTTTAAATTGTCAAATTCATTTTCAGCGCCCAAAAATACGTAAGAAAAATATAGTATTGTTAATAGTGATTGAACTTATTTTTTTTGTAGGCCGGTGTAATTAACTAGTTAAACTTGGTTTAACCAATAAATAACACTAAACTATCTAAGAATTTGACCAAAATGTCAGATTTATTTGTCTTTGTTTCATTGGTCAAATTCTTAGTTTAACCTAAAAGTGTTAATTATTGGGTAAACCAACTTTTACAGTTGATGATATCCGGGCCGATTCAGGCAGGGCTGAGGGCTTGGCTTACGGATTTTGCTAATTATTTTTTTATGTGTAGCCCACCGATGTGTGGGAAAAACCTTCACGGGATTTTTTTCAAAAACACCCCGTTTTGAAAATATGATTTTTTTAATTTTTTTCAAATTTTTTAAATTTCTCGAAAATTTGACATTGACCTGCAATAACTCAAAAATTTCGCTAATAAAAAATCATATTTTTTTCTATCTAAATTAGTTTTGACAGTTTTTTGTTTTTTTCAAGATGTCGTCAAAAAAATTAAAAAAAAAAGCCATTTTTTTCAAGAACTCCATTTTTTATTTATTTTTTTGAAATTTTCAAGATCAACTACTAATTATGTGTACTTTTGATTAAAGAAATTAAAAAATAGCACTTTTTAGTTATTTCTTTGCTAGAACCAATATGGCAAAAAAACGGAATTTTACCAACTTTTTCTAACTTAATTCGCAGTAGGCGTAGAAAAATTCTCGTTTACCAGTTAAAACTATTGTCTGCATGTCATATTTTATGCCCGTTTTATGATAATAGATTTTTAAGATATACAATATATTTGTATAACAATATATTATATTGTGATGATATCCGCGCCGATCCCAGTAGGGCTGACGGCATGGGTCACGGATTTGTCTGAAAAACCTTCATGGAATTTTATTCAAAAAGACCCCGTTTCGAAAATATGATTTTTTTTTAATTTTGCTTAAAATTTTTTAAATTTGTCAAAAATTTGATATTGGCGTGCAATAACTCAAAAACTATTTAACATAGAGAATTTCGGATTCCACCAATAAAAAAATCATATTTTTTTCTAGTAAACTCCATTAATTTAGTTTCGATAGTTTTTTGTTTTTTCAAGATGGCGGCAATAAAATTTAAGGCCTTTTTTTTTGCCATCTTGAAAAACAAAAAACTAAAATAAAAAAAAATCAATTTTTGAAACGTGACGTTTTTGAATAAAATCCCTTAAAGCTTTTTCTTAGACATCGACACATAAAAAAATAATCAGACAAATCCGTGACAAATGCCGTCAGCCCTACTGGGATCGGCGCGGATATCATCACAATATAATATATTGTTATACAATTATATTTTATATCTTACAAGTTTATTATCATGAAAGGGGCATAAAATATGACATGCAGGCAGTTGTTTTAACCAGTAAACGAGAAATTTTCCACGCCTACTGCGAATAAAGTTTGAAAAAGTTGGTAAAATCCGTTTGGATTGGAATTGGCCATACTATTGGTTCTAAGAAAGAAATAACAAAAAAGAGCTATTTTCGATTTTTTTTATTAACACATAATTAGTAGTTGATCCTGAGAATTTCAAAAAAATAAAAAATTAAGTTTTTGAGAAAAATGGCCTCAAAATTTTTAACCGCTATATTGAAAAAAAACAAACAAAAAACTGTCAAAACTAATTTGATAAAATTTAATAGAAAATAATACGATTTTTTTAATAGCGAAACTCGCAGTTCTCTAGGTTAAATAGTTAAAAAAAAAAAACAAAAAAACTGTCAAAACTAATTTGATAAAATTTGATAGAAAATAATACGATTTTTTTAAAGGCGAAAATCGCAGTTCTTTAGGTTAAATAATAGTTTTTGAGTTATTCACATCATCAATGTCACATTTTCAAGATATTCAAAAATTAAAAAAAAATAAAAATTAAAAAATCATATTTTCAAAAAGGGGGGTTTTTGAAAAAAAGCCCGTGGAGGTTTTTCTTTAACATTGATGGGCTACAGATAAAAAAATAATCAGCCAAATCCGTGACCCAAGCCCTCAGCCGGCTGAGGGCTGCAGCCCTGCCTGAATCGGCGCGGATATCATCAGTTTTCTTAGTTAAATTATATGGACTTTAAGTATCAAAAATAAAGTTGTAAAGTTCGTAAACTAGTATAATTTATAATGAAGTTTTATTAATAACTTATGATCATAAAATAAGTTTGGATAGAAAATAATTTTTCAAATTATAAAATGTGCAAACTCATCCAATATTAATAACGAAAAAAATTGAAAGTTTGATTAAGAAAACTTATACATTTTCTAAAATTATTAAAAATTAAACTATCATCAGTTTTATAAGCACGGGTCGGATAAAAGTAGCCATTACCGGGGGCATGCAAAAATTAGAATTTTAAAAAAGTAAATAGACACTTAAAAGATTAAATAATCACAATCTAACATTAAATAATCACAATAATACCGGTTTTTAAGGATTATATTCATCAAAAACAGTTCGCACAAAGATAAAAAATACACTGTACAAAATCACGTTCACCATCCAACAAATGTCCCATCGGAGATTATCCGTGCTCCCTGATTCTACGGCCGGCGACAAGGTCATACTTTTAATTCAAATTCTTAGGTAAAATTGAACTAATTTCATAATCCAGTCCATTGTAGAATTGCACAAAATTATAATAAAAAGAGCGTTCATAAATAGCAGAGTAATAACGAGGTAGAGACAAGGTATTCTTTCTTCGAATATTTACACTATGAATATCACCCCTAAAACGAACCTTATCAGTAAGATAGCTTGGAGCATTTGCATTTATGACTTTGTGAAACAAGCAACGACAGTGAAGTTTTCGTCTTTGCTCCATATTAAGTCAATTTAGTTCCTTATTTTTTTGTGATATAAGGTTATGTTCTCGATTGTATTTTCTTATTCCAAAAATAAATCTTATGCAACCGTTTTGTATCTTTTGAATTCTGTCCCTATCAGCAGCATCTATACAATAATTGTAAACAGTATCACAGTAATTAAACTGACTTAGAACCAGAGATTCGCATAAAGTTGCTTTAAGAGTATTGTCCATCATATGGCGGTTATTGTATAACATTTTCATGCTACAATAGGCTTTTCTAATCATGTCGTTAACTTGCGTCTTGAATCGTAAGTTGTAGTCAATAACAACACCTAAATTTCTTGCTTCATCCGCTCTTGGAATTGGGATATTATTTTTATGTACGTTAAAATTTTGTAAACTGTTTACAGCCAATTTTTTACCAATAATAATAAGTTTCGTTTGGACTTTTTTATTTGGGTTTAAAAAAAGAGAGTGATCCCTAGCCCCATTAGCCAAACGGGCGAGGTCTTCATTCATATGTAAGCTTGCTAGGTTGGCACTATCTGGACTAAAAGATAAATATAGCTGCGTGTCATCAGCATAAAAGTGTTTTTTGCATATAAGAATATAGGTAAAAAAAATTACAGTGTATATTATGTAAAGTAAGGGTCCCAATATGGATCCTTGTGGAACACCTGACAACACTGCAGCTATTTCAGATAGCAAATCTTTAATGCTGATCCTTTGGATTCGTTGGCTAAGGTATGACTGAAACATTTCGACCGCTTCCGGTAAAAGACCAATGTATTTTAAAATAGCAAACAATATATCGTGATCTATAGTTTCGAACGCTTTGCTAAAATCCAACAGCACCAGAGCGGTCAGAAGGTTAGAATCAGTTGCAGCAACAAGATTATCCAAGATACTAGTTAGTGCTGTAGCGCAGCTAAAGTTGCTTCTAAAACCTGATTGACGGGGAGGCAGTAGATGTTAGATGTTCACGAAGCTGCAAATCCATAACTCTTTCCAAAACCTTAGACAATACAAGAAGAATTGCTATGGGCCTAAGGTCCTTATATTCCTTGGGTGAAAAGATCTTTGGAATGGGTTTAATTAAAGCTTCTTTCCAACAAGAAGGAAATTAACTTGTCTCTAGACAGAAATTTATTATATGTAATATAACAGGTAAGATATAAGGACAACAAAGTGTAATAAAGTCAATATGCAACCCATCAATTCCTGTGGCTTTAGTTTTGATTTTTAATATAATATCAAATATATCATCCTCATTTACAATCCTGAATTTAAAATTACCCGTAGTTAAAGCTGCATTGTTAGTGTTGTAAAAGTTAAGGACATTATTTTTATTTGGGTTATTTTCTCGGGGCACAGAATCTATAAAATAGTTATTTATATCATTGGGATTGGCTAGTTCATCAGGAATTGATGGCTGTACTTTATTAACTATGTTTAGACGCTTTAACTCCTTCCAAGTGTCTTTAGTATCCAAATTGCGTAATTTAAAATTCAAATATGCTCTTTTTTTCGTGTTTAATTGCATAGTTAGTAAAAATACGTAGTTGCTTATAATAAGTTTTATTTCGTTTTTTATTTTGCTTATGAGACATGAGACATGAGAAATTTAAGGTTGTCTGTAAGCCATGGAGTATAGGTTTCTTTTAATACACAAGTTTTTATTGGGACATGTATGTATAAAAAACCGTTTGAACTGGTTTATTTATTCAAAAGGTTTTTAAGCATAAATGCCGGTCACTTGCTCCCTTTTTGCTAATAAAGCACAAACGGCTGGATATATATATTTTTATTTTTTCGTATATATGATCCATAAGTAACTCGGAATCGAGTTATATAAAAAAGTCTTCTTCCAGACAGACACTCAACAATTCTTGAATGGTCAGCATTAAGACTTATGTGCATGAGTTCTTTGCCTATTTTTCTACTTTTTTACTTTTATCCGTGACGTGTTATACCAAAAGGATCATTTCCGGTAAATTTGTGACTACGATAACTCGACAACCTTACACAAAATTCTCGGATGGAATTATTTTTGGTAGGAAAAGGGCAGGGTAAAACAAATACAAAAATATTGTGTTTTTTTAATTATTTATTTGTTAAAAAAAAAACAATTTTCAAAAAATCCATCTCTTTCTCCATGAGTTATGGACCATGACCACTCAATGAGTAACAACAGCGTCGACATGGCATTCAGCTTGGTGAACAATAGATTAAAGTGTGTAAGGACCCAATTTTACCCAAGAGTTTGAAGTAAAAGTACGACCCTGTCGCCGGCTGAAGAAGCAGGGAGCACGGGTAATCCCCGGTGAGACAGTTGTTGGATGTTGAACGTGATTCACATAGGTAGAGAAGCTATAGTCGGTATTAGATAAAGACAAAAATACATTAGGTGTGTAAAATTTAGTCCGCCATTTTTACCTTTTAAACGTCAAAATTTGTAAACAAAAACAAAACCTCAAAAAAGTTTTTCACATTTTTACAAGTCTTTACAAAACAAGTCATTTTTAAGTTAAAAATTTTAACACTATAAACAAAATAAAACTAAAAATACACGCAAATACTACAAACAACGCCAGAAACAAAATATCACAAATTATTCTATTTCATAACAAATTGAAGGAGTGCAGCGTTGTCGGACCTCCTACCCATGTAAATTTACGTTTTCTTGCATTTAAACGGTTTGAATGTAAATTTATGCTGTCTGAGTGTTCTTATTAAAATTTGTAGCAAAATATTGGATTTTTATTGGTTTTTATAATTAAAAATTATACGGTTGAAATATTGTTGGCAACGTAGAACCGCCATTTTTACCGTTTAGATGTCAATTTTCTATCTATTGTTAGTATGCAGCGCAGAACCCTGCGCAAAAGTTTATTTCCTCTATATATTCTCTATCTATGTGACGTGATTGTGTACGGTGTATTTTTTTTATCTTTGTCCGAACTGTTTTTGATGAATATAATCCTTAAAAACCGGTAATGTGATTATTTAATCTTAAATTGTGATTGTTTAACCTTACAAGTGTATATTAGACCAGGGTCGATAATTTTTGAAACCAAAAAAAATAATAGTAGGATGAAACCCGTTAAAAAAGGACGAGAATATAACAAAAATGAAAGGAAAAATAATTTACGGGCGATCTGAGGTCGGGAAGTGGAAGGGGGTGAGTTTTTAAGGGTAAAAAACGGTGTATCTCGATTTCCGGCAAAACTACAAGTCCTATGGAAAAAAATTAAATGACAAAGTTGTAGGTAATAAAGAGACCTACAACTTTTGTAATTATACTTTTTTCACATAACCTCAAAATTTATGTGAAAAATTTAAATAAAGTTTTTGGTTTGGACTTTTTATCTTATGCAAAAAAAAAAATTTTTTCACGAAATTTGGTGAAAACTTACCTTTTTATGTCCTAAAGACACTGTAATTTTTTTGATTTGAAATATTTATTTTTTCACCTTATTTTGACTTTTTATTTATACTTTATACTTTTTACTTTTTTATTTAGAACAACTATTTTCGCATGTTTCTTGCAATCTTTATGATTTATGGATTTGTAATCTTTTGTTTATCAATGTAACATAGAATCTTACGTTTTTCAAGTAATTAAAGTGTAAATTTTACTAAATAGCTCAAAATTGTACATAGTGATTAAAAAAAAATCGAATTCGAGTTTTTTTCTTTTCTTTGCATTTTCTGAGAACATTTACCATAGTAATGTATATATTTTTTACATTATCAGAAAGAAGAGATTTCAACGAACAAAAAACTCCCCGACTTTTTTTAAAAAGCTGATATTTTGACGCGAGAATTTTCGATTGAAAATTAGGGTGTTTTTTCGATATTAAGTCAAAATAAGGTGAAAAAATAAATATTTCAAATCAAAAAAATTACAGTGTCTTTAGGACATAAAAAGGTAAGTTTTCACCAAATTTCGTGAAAAAAAAATTTTTTTGCATCAGATAAAAAGTCCAAACCAAAAACTTGATTATTTGAATTTTTCACATAAATTTTGAGGTTATGTGAAAAAAGTGTAATTACAAAAGTTGTAGGTCTCTTTATTACCTACAACTTTGTCATTTAATTTTTTTCCATAGGACTTGTAGTTTTGCCGGAAATCGAGATACACCGTTTTTTACCCTTAAAAACTCACCCCCTTCCACTTCCCGACTTCAGATCGCCCGTAAATTATTTTTCCTTTTATTTTTGTTATATTCTCGTCCTTTTTTAACGGGTTTCATCCTACTATAATTTTTTTTCACTTTTTACCATTTTCAAAATTATCGACCCTGGTCTATATTTACTTGAAAAAAGAGTCTTTTACTTCTAATTTTTGCATGCTTCCGGTAATGGCTACTTTGATCCGACCCGTGTTTGTAAGAAATCATAACTTTTTTGTAAACAACACTTTCAGAAAACTTTTCAAATGTTTTCTTTACACAAAAGTTACGATCATTATTATGAAAGTTGTTTCATTGTTTTGGTAATTTATCTGAAAATATACCTTGGTACTGCGTTTTAAGAAATGGTTTATTATGGGAAAAGGACAATAATCCAGACGTCAGGTCGATAGAACGGGCTTCACCTGGAATTACTTCATGGAATTCTGATTTTGATTTTATTTGCTATGGTTTAGGGCTGCAAATAAAAAAATAATTTTGCCACCTTAACTCTATTTGGAACTGTAATTTTTTTGACGTATTTTTCACAAAAAACGGACATAATTTCTAACGTATTTTTTTGTATAAAATAGATAGATTTTTTAATGTTCACCCAAAATGTTATAAGGATCAAGAAATTTTTTGGTTTTCCGAAAAAAAAATTGAAATGCTAAAAACCTATAGTTTAACGTTTACCACGGTGCACACAGGCGGAATTTTCTAAATTCATGGCCAAAACCCTTAATAAGCTCCAATTTATACCAAAATTTGTATTTAGGGGTTTTTGGGGCTGCTGAATACAAATTTAACATTCAAATTAATTTCACAAAATGGCGGATCCAATATGGCTGCCACCTATATCAAAATTTGCAGATTTTTTACTAAAAACCATTGTACAGGGGTTTTTGAGGTCGCTGATTACGAATGTAATACTTATTTTAATTTTTACAAAATGGCGGATCCAATATGGCTGCCGCCTATATCAAAATTGGCAGGTGGTGAATATCGAGGTGGGGTAAGGGGGTGATAAAAATATTATTTTTAAACATTTTTTTTTATTTTTTCTTTTCGTTTTTAAAAAAAATAAATTTTTTTCGAAAAAAATTTTTTTTTTATTTTTTTTTTAAATATTTTTTGAAAAATTATTGGTTTTTCAATTTTTTTTATTAGTTTATTAATAAACCTAGACCTACAGGGGAAAGTATTATTTTGTTGGCAGTAGTATTTTTTTCCTTCAAAAATACCTAAAACTAAATCTGCCTGTCTTAGACAATTTTTAGGTTTGGGGAGGGGAGGGCGGGGGATATTAGCAGCAAATTCTTGTTTTAATAATTAGCAAACACAATCTTCTCAACCAAGTGTAAAAAGTTGCTTAATGCTGATTAATCTGAAACTTTTTATCAAGTAATACAAGCTTTAAAAAAATCAACCAAATTTACAGACTAAAACTTATGACTTCCCCTTTTAAACTCAATAATCAAAAACAATACTTTTTTGTAAAAAATAAATAGGTACATACCTACGGAATTTAAATCCATTTTAAATAACTGCTTAAAAAAAGCAACAACTTTGATATTTATATTAAAAAAACTTGATTTTTCGGGAAAAATAACGTATCAAAATTAGTTTTTTGAAACCCGATTTTTGAACTAACATTTACGGTTCATTTGTTTTGATAGAAAAACGACTTTGGCACCCTCTATTGGTACAGTTTATAGAGAAGACAAAAACGATAGACAACTATTTGAAGCAATTTCGCTTTCGAGGGTTTTGGCCATGAATTTAGAAAATTCCGCCAGTGTGCTGTGCCTTAAATTAGTTATAAGACGTACAAAAAAAATCATAGAACAAAAAATTTTGAAAATGTCGCTCTCTTTATTTTCATATAAAACGTTTTTTGTACTAGGATGCCCAGATCTTGAGATATTTTGAAAAAAAAAACGTTTTTTTTTTGTGAAAAATACATAAAAAAAATTACAGTTCCAAATAGAGTTCAAGGTGGCAAAATTGTTTTTTTGTTTGCGGCCCTAAACCCTAGCCAATAAAATCAAAATCGGAACTCCCTAAATTATTTCCAGGGAAAGCCTATTTTATTGACCTGACGACTGCATTTTTGTCCTTTTCCCATAATAACATTTCTTGTATTGAGTATTAAGAAAAATTAAATGAAAGGTGGCAAGTAGATATTTATAAAGTATTTCAAAAACTAAAAATAATTATAAATACATATAACTAATACAAATTTCTTAAAAACAAGTTCTAATTAAAATTATTGATTTTTTTTAAACCAGTTAAATATATACTTATCAAGTTTTTTTTTTTTGTAATAGCTATTTTCCTAACAAGTGTGGAAAGAAGCTCTTTTCCGCACTAGATTTTATTTACCTAAACAACGCGTAATGGAGTTAAAAATAAAATATTCTTTTATATATAAGTATACTTAATTGAATAGTAATTTTTTTGTGGTAGCCGGTTAACCTGTATGTATCTCTTTCTATGTTTAATTGATGAGTTAAAAGAAGATAGAAATACATATTCCCCTAACTTGGTTAGTGACCACTGCTGCACAAAAAATCGGCTAATTTTATTTTTATATTTTTTTCCAATAGAAAAACAATTAATAATTAAGAAATTTAAACATTTTTATTATTTTATGAATAACTATATCAAGAATAATAAGACAAAATTAAGAAAATAAACAGTTTTAACAATTACTGAAAAGAAAAACATTAGTTATTAGCAATTCTATTTTGGTTGAACATTAATGATAAATTTGTTGCAGTTTTCATTTGCATTTATCATTTCTATTAGTCCTTCAAGTAACATTTCATTTTCTTCTTTAATTATCATTTTCTTTTATAAAAACTTTACAATTAAAATGACAACACGATTGACACGAACAAACTAGCTTAGGACGCTATCATGTCAATCGGTCGCCATGGAAACAAGTGTCTTAGCCAATAATGTTACACGTTTGTATAATCAAGCTACTTGTTTTTATGAAATAATTATTCTTCTTTCCTTCTTCTTTCCACATGCATATGCGTGCGGAAAGAGATATCTTTTTAACATCATCAACGGCAAAGCGTGCAGATTGAAGAAACATAGTCAGTTACAAAACATGGAGACTGAAGGATAATAAATATACAATCCCAATGTAAAAACGTGTATATTTAAGAAATATTTAGGATAATAATTCTTCTCTCTTCTCTTTATTTTTTGGCCTTTGCTTTATAAAGCAAAGGCTAATTGATATAAATATCAATTAGCCAGCTCGCTACTCTTTTGTTAATTTCTGCAAATGGTTTGTCTGGTTGCTACCATACCATCGCTTTCTTTCGGCCTGGTCTTCTGTAAGACTTCTTGTGGGACCTCCCAATTCTGTTTAAATGTGCGTAGGAATAAATAAATTTCTTCTATCATAACCTCAAAACCATGTGGATAACCCTAATCCAGATTCAACCACTAAATTACATCACATATACATCACTTTCTTTTGGCCTGGTCTTTTGTAAGACTTCTTAACTGTTTACTTCTTTTTCTCTGTTATCCTTGTTTCAAATAAATAAAATTTCTTCTATCATAACCTCAAAAACATGTAGGTAATCCTAATTCAGATCCAACCACTAAATTACATCACATATACTAACATTCCATTGTAAAATCGATATTAATAGTTATACCGATTGTAGATTTGATAATATTTTCTTTACAAACACATTTTTACATAAATTACTTGATATATCTGGCGCGAAAAACCTACGCCATTTTTAATTCACCTTAAATGTTTAACACCCTACCGCCTTCGCGTCACCGACGCGAATGAGGATAATAATTATATGTAAAAGAAAATCAAGTCAAATAAATTAATAAGTTAGTGATCGCCGTTTTATTTTAGCCTCCCTGCAGGGCTATAAGTCTCCTCTACCATGTTTATTCCCTGTAATAAGGTAGTACTTACGAATCTGAGTTTAATGCTTGGATTTGTAATAGACAATATTTTGTGCGAGCGGAAAGTGTCATACGAGCCAGTAGGCGAGTATGAAGGTCGCGCGAGCGCGAAATGATTATTCTATACGTGTTATATACACTTTTTCATCGACTGCAAAAATAAAACACTTAATGGCTTTAAACTGCGCACAAGGTTGAAGACAATGTTCCTTGTCCTTAGACATTGTAAATGTAACAAATCACATACACTAAGTGCGGATGTAAATATAGATTTTTTTGCTAACTTTGCTATTTTTTTTATAGAATAGTCATACGTATCTAGAGCTGGAATGGATTCACTCTATGTTTGAAAAGTGTGTCTACTTGCCTACATCCTAAACCAGTCGTAGAAAAAGTTATTTAATTGTTCTTCTGATTAAAAACAAAAGGATAAACCAATTAAAAGCTACTGTGCAATATCCAACCAGCTTTAATTATACATTTACGAACTTCCCTTCTTTTTCTTTGCCTTTCTGTCATTTTGGATTTAAATGAAAAATACTTGTTGACCACCTGCTTTACTTTCCACTAGGAAAGTCCTGCGTTATTGCTTTTTCCTACCACTAAATGTCAAAATACGGTAGTTTAGAATTTCTCAAAATCGTCCTAGACAAAACATTCTTGGATAAAATAGTGTTTTATGAAAAAATATGAAATTTTGAAAATGTCCGTCTGTTCGTCGATCTGTCCGTCAGTCCGTCTGAAGTCACGTTTCTTGTGGACACGATAACTTAAGAACTAATAATCAGATCAACTCCAAAATATTAGGAAAAATCAAGTTCTATGAGGGGAAGAGCCCTATTGTTTTTGAAAATAACTACCCCAAAATCAAAAGTTATCTGGGGTTAAACTTTTTCAAACATTTTTCGTTTTAGGACAAAATATTTTTTTTTAAGTTTTTTGAAGTTTGAAATTTTTTTTTTCAATATTTGTTGTTTGTTTTTTTTTTAATTAAAATGTTTTTCATATTTTGGATGTAGAATCAACTCTTTAATTTAGTTCCTTTATTTTAAGATACCCTGTATATGAGTATAGGAAACTCTTATTTTGTTGTCAGAGGTTTTTTTTTCAAATATATGTTTTCTTTGAGTCAGTTTAGATTTAAATGAGAATTACTTGTTGACATCTAAAGGGTACAGGGGAAAAACTCCGGTATTTGAAAAAGCTGATTTTCAGTTAAATGCTTTTTAAAGTAGCCTACCGAGATTGGTCTGTTGAAGATAAGTTACAATGTTAAAATCACTGATGGTTTTAGATGGATCAACACGTAAGATTTCAAGGGACACAAAGCAATCTGCGGGGAAATGCTTAGTTTCAAAATGAATGGGATGTAAGGCCAATATAGTTTTTAAAATAAGCATTTCCCCGCAGATTGCTTCATGTCATCTAAAACCATCAGTGGTTTTAATATTGTAACTTATCTTTTACCTCTTCGAATAAAAAATGTTTAGTCTCATTAAACTTTAGACCCTATTTTAATCATGTTCCCATCATCCTATGGAACTCAAATTAAGTGCATACTAATGAGTTTAAAGTACAGTTAAATCCACCACAAGACTACCGAGATCTTTCCCAGGGAGTAGCCTATACGAGGATAAGCACCACTCATCCTCGTATAGGCTACTCCCTGGGGAAGTTCTCGGTAGTCTCCTTTTCCAATGCATGGATGACACAGTCATAATATGATAGGTGATTGCAACGGAAGCCCGCTTGTTGGTTTTCCCCGATACCGCGTATTTTCATATATAATTACACAAGAGGCTGAGAACTATGAGGGAAAAATTCGCTGTTTTCATGAAAATTTTCTGTCTGGAAATAATTACGACCGGGGCGATGCCCCTGGAATAAATATTTAATATTTATTTGACACCAAATTTGAATGAAAACTGTGAATATTTTCCCGATAATTCGAAGAATTATGTGTAATTCGGAAAATTAATTTTTAACGATTTATTATATGTCAAACCTACTTTTATATTTTTTTTCATCGCAAAATGATATACATTGTTTTATTACTTATATTAATATTTTTACAGGCATATTCTTTGATTTGGTTTATTTAATTCCATTCTCAATTGCTAAACTAAATTTTTTTTGTCTATTTTTAAATTGGAAATTATGGTTCTGTCAATAGTTTAGTCACTTACTGCAGTACTGACTAGCGCGTTACTGCGCTAGGCTTGCAAGCATGTTCATAAAAGTCAACATATAAAAACTGTCATTACATTTTATAAAAAGAATATTTTGATGTATTTTTTGTTAAATAATAAAGTAATAGTAATAATTATAAATATTAATATATTCATGTTTAATTATTAATTAGTTTTAGGTATAAAATCTTGTTGTAAAAGAGAAATACTGAAAAACAAAATACTACAGCGATTCTCACTAGAATTTTCTACAGTAGAAAATTCCCAATATAACTGTAATATGATTGGACAGAAATAAACACATGATCAGAAATATTGTTAAATGATTGGTTGATAAAAACGTTAAAAAATAATCAGATTTATTTTAGAGTGAATGGACTACCGGGGCTTTTCCCCTGTACCCTTCATCTGTTTTTTTCTTTCTGGTAAATCTAATATTCAATTAGTGGTTTTATTTAATTAAAATTGATTCAGTTGTTCTAGTGTTTTCAATTAACTTTAGAACAATGGCCGACCAAATTTAATCATATATTGTACACCTATGGAATGAGTGTTCTACTGCCTAAAAGGTGTTCTACAGGGTGGCCCCACAAAAACTTCACCTGGGGATTTTTTTGGCAGTATTTATTTTTATTTTTTTTTTTTCGAAACCGGCTGGCACGATTTTGATAAAAGTTACTCTCCAAGTATCAGACGCCTTAACCCGTTGGGATAGCTCCCCCATACTAGTTGGGTATTACAGTTATTTTTCTTTAACAAAAATAGTACTTAAAAAATATTTATTTCGAGATTTTTCTGTATCTGATTTATATTTTTCAAATTTCTCATTAAATTCAGTGAACTGAAAAATGAATAATTTATATTTAGAAAAGACGCATTAGTTCTGAATTACCATTTTGAAATATATAAACAAATAAATGAGAATATATAAACTAAAATATGTAATTTAAAAATGTAATAGGGTGATTTCAATTTAAAATAATAACGTTTCTATCTGTTTTATTTGAAATTTGAATATGCTTGGAATATCTTTCATTATGCTAGTTTACGCGCACGCATTTACTTTATTAGTGGAAGGTGCTGTTTAATAATGACGAAATTGTTAAGTGATAGGTTCAAGCATTTTATGTGAATCTGCCATTTTCTTAAGCAAAAGTTAAACGCCTCAACTTTGGTGAGTTTTTTCTTAATAGCGTAATAATGTAGCATTGATATATATTTTTTATTGGTTATACAGTGCGGTCCAAAAGTCACCACCCCATTTTAACTTTTGAACGAGTTGAGATATCACCTTCAAATTTAGAACCCTTAAAAAAGGCAACTTAAACTATCTTTTAGCATATATTTGATATTTTCAGCTCAAAAATGTGGGCAGGGCGGCATGGGGAACATTTTTTTAAATGGAAAGGGGGGTCGTGTGATACATTATTTTAAAGCTTATAAAATTCTCTATTTAAACTAACATTTTTAAATTTTTTAAAAATGTTTTTTAAGGTTTTGATTTTTCAATTTTTTGTGCTAAAACATTCGATTTTTTAAGTTTTTTTTTTATAAATTTTTATTTATGTCAACTAAACTTAGTTTAAAAGTATAATTAACATTTTTTTATGATGAAATTAGGCATTTTTAAAAAATATTTGTTTTTTTTAGAGGAATTTTGACATTAATACCCATTTTATACCCAATTTTTTTTTAATTTAAAAGTATGAAGTTAAATGGAGAATTTTATAAGCTTTAAAATGATGTATTACACGACCCCCCTTTCCATTTAAAAAAATATGCCCCCATGCCCGCCTGTCCACATTTTAAGAGCTAAAAGTATTAAATATATGCTAAAAGATAGTTTAAGTTGTCTTATTTAAAAGTTTCAAATTTGAAGTCGATATCTCAACTGGTTCAAAAGTTAAGAAGGGGGGGGGGGCTCTGTATATTATATTAACACAAAGTTTTAAAGTATTTTAAAGGTTATATATAATCTTATAAATTTATTAATTATAAATAGGCTAATCACTGTCTAATAAAATTACATATGTAAAAAATAGTGATTGGCCTGGCATTTAAGCCCCATAACTTTTTGTTTTTTGGGGATTATTTTTGAAATATTAATTGGGATCTACCTCTCATAGAACTTGATTTTTCCTAAACTAAAAAGTGGATTAACCAGTTAATTTTATGCCTACTGTACACTAGAACAAACTTGAGGTACGACCCTACTAAGTAACTTCTAAAAAGTAGTTTTTGTTTAATAGTTCTGGAACCCTATAAACCACAGTGAAAAAATCTCGTATACATCTAGGTTCGAAAATCAGTTTTAAGAGTACTGCGGCCTCTTAAAAAGTAACACTTTCTAAGGGACCGTAGCACCCTTAAAAGCAATTTCTGGATGGGAAGGAACTTTTTTCATATTTTTTAACGTATAATCCCCTATTAAATTTCTCGAACTTATTTGTGAATAACCCTGTATACAGTTTTTATGAAAGCAAGCAAAAAAAAATCTGCTTGTTGTTAAGGGTCCTTTACCTTATTGTAAAATAATGTAAATGATTGATAAAAAAATAAACACAATTACAATATTAATATAAAATAATTTAAAATTAGAAAGATTTACATTTATTTACACATCAATTACGAACTATGTAATTTTATGGAAAATTACATTTCGATTCATGGTATCATGGTACAAATAAATACATACAAATAAATATTGCCAGACCGGGCCTCGGGGAAACTTTTTTCCCGGGCCCCACCATTTTCTAAACTGCAAACTGTCGACGTCGCCGCCCCCCGAACCCGAGCCCTGGGGAAGCTTCCCCACTTGTTATATAGTTCTGAAAAGTATAAAAATAATTGCGTATCATATAATTTTTTCATGATTTTTGCATTATGTATTTTTGAGTTGACTAATATTTACTCAATAATATTAACACTTTATTTGTTTTGTTCCAGATTTATTTTCACCATGCCATTCAATCATCATTTATTCGTTTAGTAAGTATATTAAAATATAAGTTTGATAAATGAAGTGTGTTTTTTATTATTATTTTTACGGTTGACAACATCCGTTGTTAACCCTATAACGCATCGTGTTACCTAAGAAGACTACAAACGTCAAACCGAAATTCAGGCACCAAAAACCTTCCAACTTTGCCCAGCTAAATGTGGTTTATTGCTAATTACATTTTTGTTAAAAAAATCGTTAAAAGTAATTTTAATTACTTTGGCTTTAAAAAAAGCCAAATGATTGATTTCAGTGTCAAGTTAATCAAGTCAAAGTTTATAATTTCTAGCTTAATGATAATTACGAGAAAAAAAAATAAGAAAGGGATGGGAAAATTTTAACGATGCTTAGTTCATCCTTGCCCACTGTATACGTCTTTAAAAAAGGTTTTCACTGTATATAATAGGGATGCAACAAAAAAATTTAAAAGTGGGGAACATATTTTTTTATTAAAAAAACAATAAAAATACAAAAAATCATTCTATAAAAAGTGTAATAACATTAAAGCTTAAAACCAATAAAACATAAACGACCTATTTCTTATATAGAATTTTAAGCTAAAAAAGGAGCGTGTTTCTTGTTGAAAATATTATAACACAAAACGGGTCTACTTTTAAACATAAAAATATCTAATTTTATTTAATTTTTCTTTTGAAAAGGCCGCCCCTTAACATAAACTAAAATTTTATATCACTATTTTGGTAACAATATGTAAAGGAATACCTATTCCAAAATGTTATTAAAATATTACAATATATAAAGTCACAAAAAACCTTAGCTTTCAGTGCCGAAAACTGCCAAAATATCGCCTATAAAAAGTACTGCGCGTCTCGACACTTCTAGAACGCGAACTGCTAACATCAAACCTTTCTGCTATATTGCCACGTTTAAAAAAAAAAATAGCATATCACCTGCAGATGGACAGGCAAAGTTGTACCCTCTGGGAAAAGTTACAAGGTTTTACTGTACCCTAGCAAGTACTAATTGAACGTGAAATAAATTATTGGACTTTTATAATTAGTTTGTGTCAAGTATTTTCATAATTGAAACAAGTATCTAACACATTTATGTTATATAACAAATACTTATATTAGAATATTATTTAGTTCAGCCGAGGAAAATCTTGTGATAATAAAAACAAACTGAAACATTTTTATTGCTTTTATTACGTTTTTCAACGTTTTATAGCCGATAATTTTACATCAAAAAAATTATGTCAGTCTCCCTATGTCAGGAAAGTTTTTGACCACGGTGAATTAAGTACGCTTCAAGCTAAAGACTTTAAATTTGGACCATAGGCTGATTATCCAGTTCTGTTGATTTTAGTAAAAATCGGGCTGGAGTATGGTATGGTATGGAATCATCCTATCAACTTTTTAGTTTTATGTTTTTTTAAAAAACGCTCACAGGTCGATTTGTTTTTATTTTGCAAATTTTGGTTTACACCAAATGTTATCATAATTTTCACCCCTTGCACCCACCCATTCCAATTTTTTTTTTCAAATAGCCACCCATTTTTAATAAGCCCTTTGCCAAATGAGGCCAAATAAGGCTTTGTCATACACACTCCCATCACAACTTTTATTTTCAAATAGCAACCTACCCCTTTTGACATATCGTTGAAACGGTTATTTAATAAGCCTTCTAACAGTGTATGATAAAACGTTATTTGTCAAAGGGCTTATAAAAAAATGGGTGGCTACTTGAAAATGGCAATGGATGGGTGCAAGGGGTTGAAAATTGTGATAACATTTTTTTGGACTAACCAAAATTTGCAAAATTAAAAATAAAAATCGCCTGTCTGAGCATTTTTCTTTAACTTGTAACTGGGAACTTAAAACAATGCTCATACAGGTCGATTTTTATTTTTACTTTTGCAAATTTTTGTTTACACCAAATGTTATCACAATTTTTACCCCCCTTGCAACCACTCATTCCAATTTTTTTTTTTTCAAATAGCCACTCATTTTTTTTATAAGCCCTTTGCCAAATAAGGCTTTATGATACACCTCTAGAAAGCTTATTAAATAACCTTTTCAACGATGTGTAACAAGGGGTAGGTAGCTATTTAAAAAAAAATGTGTGATGGGGGGGGGGGGTGCAAGGGGTTGAACATTTTGATAACTTTTTTTAGACCAAAATTAGCAAAATTAAAAATAAATATCGACCTGTCTGGGCGTTTTTTTTTAAGACCGAAAAGACTGAAAAGTTAATCGGACGATTAAAGAACCATAGAACCATATTCTGTGTCTGATTATATTAATTATGTGTTCTGATCATTAGTCTAATTTTAATCATAGTAATCGTTTTTGTAATTTTTAATATTTAATTAACCTAATTTTTAGTTTTCTTTGTGACCCCTTTCATGTTCATGATTGTTTATGCTCAAGAGTGTATTCTGTCATAATTTATTAAATAAAGATATTATTATTATTATTATTATTATTATTATTATTATTATTATTATTATTATTATTAAAGACTTTATGTACACACTGTATATATTTTTTTGTTTTTTCGGGAAATAAACATTTTTTAAAAAACAAAATTGCAAAAATTTTGGATTTTTTTAATTTTTTTTTTATTTTTTTTTTTATTTTTTAGCAGTATTTTTTCTCTGTTAAGGTCAGTGGAGTATTTAATTGCCTAAATCTAATTGCACGGGCTACAGTAAGACTATTTTATGACAATAGAGGTGTAAAACCAATTCTTTAAATTGCATCATTAATTGAAACAGTGAATTGTCTCCATTCGAGGATAAAACAATTAAATGGTCGACACGATTATATCTGCAATCATTAAAAAAATATATTTCCATCAGTATTTTTTAAATCCTTCATTTTAAAAATACGAGGAAAAAATTTATGCTTTTGCTTTTTATTTAAAAAACATCGATTTAAGCAACTAAAAATATCTCGAAAAAAATTAACCCAGTAATTTTTTTATCTTGAAAATTACCTAAAAAAAGATTTCCTCTATTTTTTACACCTGAATTCCTCAGCAGTTTCTACCTCGTTGGCGGAAATCGAGGTAAGAAAAGGTGAAAAAGTATTATTTTTTGTACTAGCCTTTTACACAGACCTCTGACTTTTTGTGTCGCTAATAAATTATCATTAAATAAAAATAAAACTCAAAAAATTATTCTTATTAGTCTTTGGCCAGATTCTTTAGTCGATTTAGTTAAATTGCTGGGGGTAATTCTAGATTCTAAATAAAACTGATCCGTACATGTAATTCACTAAATATGTAAAAGTTGTTTTCACATTGTCACCTATCACATATTGTCACATATTGTCTTCGCGTTGTCACATATTATGTAAAAGTTGTCTTCGTTCTTGTTTGCTTTAAGAATCAGATATTATTACAAAAAATGTTCTTTGGTTGCATACATAAAAAGTCTATAAATGTATTTTGGATTAATATTGCCTTAAAGAAAAAATAAAGAAGTAAAGTAAGGGTAAGGGTTAAGTGTGTATTACCCTCTTTTTAAAAGCATATTGCCTTGTAAATTCCGAAATATCGTATCTGAAAAATTACCACTTGACAGGTATAACAAATTATCCTTTTTTAAACAATTAACAAGGTATTTAGAACTTTATTCATTACATACAAACAAGAACAAGTTCCTAAAAATTTCATAAAAAAGAATAATTTCTAGTCTCTGGAAAGTTCTCATTTTTCAGATACGATATTTCGGAATTTACAAGGCGATAAAACAATATTACATACTTGTATGAAAAAAAAACAAAATTGACTTTTGGATTTCAAAAAAGTAAATAGGGCAAATGAATAAGGAATATTTAAAATTTTTACATTATATTAAAGCGTTTTTTTTTAAGGGGTTTAAACTAGAAAAAACCATATAACTTTTTTAATGCTTTTAGTATTAAAATAAATACTACACTTTTGAATAAGCAATTATTTAAGTTCTGTTTTAAGTTAAAATAATTAAAAAAAGATATAAACTTATTAAATTTCATATTTAATTAATAAAACTTTTTTATTTCTACGATTTGTGGACTTTTAAGTTAGCAGAAACCTAATATTTTAAGCAAAATTTCCACTTTCAATGTAAAACAACTTTGTCTGTTAGATTTTATTGGGTTCTGATGAAAATTGGTGCTGTTGTTTTTTGAGGATGCTTAAAGAGAATCTGTTTTTAAAAATTCAAAATTCAAAATGGTGGATCCAAAATGAGTTAAATTTTATTAAATTCGGATGAAAATATGGTTTTTGACGGTTCTAAATTTGATAACTGAGATTATGTAAATTGATACGGAAATCATTTAAAAAAAAAATCGGTTTTAGCATCCTCAAAAACCCCTAAATAGCAATTTTCATTTGAATCCAATAAAATCTAACAGATTTGACCGCCATATTGGATCCGACATTTTGAATTTAAAATTTTTAAAAACAGATTCGGTTTCAGCATCCTCGAAAACTCTTGAGTACCAATTATCATCAGAGTCCAATGAAATTTTACAGATTTTGCCGCCATTTTGGATCCTCCATTTTGAATTTAAAATTTTTAGAAACAGATTCGGTTTCGGCCTCCTTGAAAACCCCTGGATACCAATTTTCCTCAGAATCCCATTAACAGATTTGGCCGCCATATTGGATCCGCCATTTTGGATTTTGAATTTTTATAAACAGATTCGGTTTCAGAATCCTCGAAAAACCCTTGTTGCAAATTTTTACTATATTACGACCAAAAGCCGAGTTTTCGCCAAAAAGCACCCCTGTATATTCGCTTCAATAAGACCATCAATTATTGTATTGTATTGTATTTTTTTTATTTGTGCAGTATACTTTTAAATACATTATAAAGTACATAAATTTATATTTCAAAGAAAATTCTCGATGCAGTTTTTTTTTATTTTACTAACTATTTTCTAGAATCTATAGATTAAAAATATAAAACCAAGACTTTAGGATGTGGATTTAATGTATAAATTTATGTATTTTTAATTAACTTTTTTTAAATTATTAAATATGCATAGCGATATATTATAGATCGTGGTAATTGAAAATCGTTCAATTTTCATAATATTTTATGACAGATCATTTTTCTTGTAAAATTTTATCCCATGTTTATTTTTAATTTATTTTACATTTTATATTTTCCAATATAAAACGCACCTACTATTATATACTCTTCACAGCGCGCTTTTGCTAGAAGAGTATAATACGATAGTAACTTTCGAATTTTCGAAAATCGTCAAAAAACGTGCGTCCGTTTGATGTCATGTTTTTTTGTAAACACGAACGACTAGAAATTTTTAGAATTTTTAAGAAGAAGGCCCTAGATCCCTATATTTTTTTTGTTTGAAAAAAATGCACCTAAAATCAAAAAAGTTATGGGTGGTAAAACTTAAAAAAAAAATTAAAAAAGCTGAATGAGTCGGACGGCCGTTATTTTTTCAGGAAAAATATATTTTCTCACTACCAACTAGGTAAGTTGACATTAATTAATCAAAAAGTCGACAGTAACGGAAAGTACTATATCGAGCACACTTAGTGATAGATGAAATCAATACAAACAAAAAGGTAACTAAAGGCAGAAAAAACGATTTACCGCACAAGGACACTAAGTGTGCTTACATTTACCGCAGGGGGACATCTAGACACAAGACTAATATTTCTAGTTTTATAGAATGATTCCATAAAAAAACAATTTCATAAATTGTCACACATATAACTGTCAAAAATATAATTAATAAAATAGGATTTTAACTCCTTGGTAGTGAGAAAAAAGTAATGCTTAATCGTATGTAAGTTTTTTTTTTCTGTCTTCGGTCGTGTTTATTGACCTCAGCTCCGCTTTCCTATAGTTGTAGTAAAAAAAAGTAATTTAGGTCTAATTAATTTTCTTTTTCGTGGATTGATTCACTATTAGTGGGTTTCTAAGCCAAAAAAAGCGGATTCAATTTTATAAAAATAAAAAAAGTTTTCGAGTTAATCCAAACGGAGATTTTACCGGGGTTACCGAAAAAAAAAAAACAAAAATTTTGAAATATTTTATTTGTTTTTTGGGGAGCAACACAATAAATTAAATTTATTATGAAAAAAAAAACAAAACGAAAAATATTAAAAAAAAACCTTTTTCTCCTTGCTTAAAAACATTAAAATAAAATTAAATAAACATTAAATAGTTCAAAATATTGTTGTTCTGTTTTCAATAACTCCCCGTAAAATTTCCGTTACTGGATTCAATTTAAAACTTTTTTTATTTTTACAAATCTCACATGTGTGTTAGTGTTGCCTATAAAAATCAGAGCCATATCTTTAGTATTAATATAAAATTTTCATGAAAATATAGCGAAAAAATACGAAAAAATGTAATTGAATTTAGAAGTCTATAAAAGACAAACGAATAAAGATATTTGAAATCCGCTTTTTTGGCATAGAGCCCTATTAATAGGGAACCAACCCACCGCAAAAAAATTAATTGAACTTAAATTATTTTATTTTACTAAAACTATAAGCAAAAAAAAAACACTGTGCGCTCCTATATCTCAAAAAAACGAGCTGATCGAGGAAAACGGAAAGAGGTTCCGAAATCAACGCATCAAATATAGCCAGATGCAACTAAAATGGTATCGGAAATTTTTTTAGTGTTGCGTAGTGTTATTAACAGATAGGCAAATAGCGCAGTGGTAAGTCGATGAACTCCGTACGGAGATCTCAGATCGATTCCCATCCCCGGCTGCTTATTTTTTAGGTTATTTTTTTTACTTTTTTTATTATGTTTTAAGTAATTGCGTTTAATGCGTATTTGGGAAAATGTGAAGAGTATACTATGGAATGCGAAGCTTGTTGTGTATTTACTCTATTATAAACACGGGTCGGATCGAAGTTACCTTTTACCGGGGGCATGCAAAAATTAGAATTTTAAAAAACTCTTTCTTCAAGTAAATAGACAATTTAAACTATTGTTCACCAAGCGGAATGTCATATCGATGCTTCTAATACTCAGTGAGTCATGGTCCATGACTAATAGAGAAATACTTAATTTTTTTTTGATAATTGTTTTCCTTTTCAAAAAACGAATAATTAATAAAATAAAACAATATTTTTGAATTAACTTTCGTTTTTTGAAAAGAGAAACAATTTAAAAAAAAAATTAAGTCCTTCTCCATGATTCATGGTCCATGACCAAGTAACTCATTGAGTATTAACAGCGTCGACATGACATTCCGCTTGGTGAACAATAGTTTAAAGTATCTCTTTACTTGCAAAAAGTGTTTTTTAACATTCTAATTGTTGCATGCCCCCGGTAATATCTACTTCGATCCGACCCTTGATTATAAAGCTCTAGTTATACAAAAATATTAAATTTTTATATCTGTAGAGTATTAAAGTGCAGAGATTCAATTTGCACTTTGTTTTTCTAAAATATTACTTTACTTGATGATAAAGAAAACCTAATTCGAAGTATTTTGTCTGGAAAAATGATAGCTAGAATTTGTTATTTGGTTTTTTAAAAGTATCGGAAAAGTACACCGAAAGAAGCCGTGAAGATATATAATTCTTCTTATTCTACGTCATACTCTTCAGAGTGGATTACATTGATAGATAGATAGATTTATTGGTGTTTATAGTAAAAAAACTTTACACAAGTCAGAACAAAACATCTTATAGAATAAAAAATAAATAAATAAGTTAAATAATTTAGAAAAACATTACATTACACTTACTAACATTTCCGGTGAAGTGCCCATGTACTCCTCCACGGAGTAAAAGCAAAATCTCTTTAAAATTAAACCTACCACACGTTTAAAAGGCTTGTAGTGTAGATTTTTTACATTGTCGGGTAATTTATTATAAATTTTTATGTCGGGACTATTTTTAATAGACGTTACATACTTAAAATTGTAGTTTTTCAAAAGATGAGGATTAACCGCCGAGCTAGTCAGATAGGTATGTGAATTTGAAAATTTTTCATATCTGCTAGAATTTTTATGAATTTCTAAAAGAGTTTGTAATATAAAGATTGATGGTAAAGGCAGAATACCAAACCTAATAAACAATGGTTGGCAATGTTCATTGTAATCTACACCCGCAATGGCCCTGACATTTTTTTGTAAGATAAATAAATTGCGTTTTCTTTCGATATACTTCGCAGAAATAGATGGCGCACAAACATGCATCCATCTAATGACTTTACTTCTAAAGTGAATAAAGTCTGAAAATGTTTTTATTTCCCAATCAGAGTTCTCAAACAGAGTTGACGTTTGGTACTGACCCAAATATCCAAACCAAACCACTGCCGGTGGAAGCACTTGACACAAAATATTTTTTTGCCGGAAATATTTATTTTGGACTTGGTGCCTATTCACAGGCTCGCATAAGAACATAATCAAAAAACTTTTACCTCAAGAAGTTATTTCAGACCAATGTTTATGAAGGTGTCATCTTTTTGTTTGTTTGTTTACATAAACGTACGCGATACTGCTTCTGGTGTAAACATAAATATTCGTAGTTTTGACCTTCTGGTGACCAGAGCGTACTAAGTGTAAACAATAGTTACTCCCCACCAGCCCCTCACCGTAGTTGGTACGCGCTTCAAACAAAGCATACGGTAGATTTCATTATGTTCATTCTTGAGGTAAAAGTTTTTTGAACATAATACATAACAATGCGATGCCGTGATTGGCTTGATGTGCCGCATTCTATCTTGTAAGCCAATCATGGCATCGCATTCTTATGTTTTACGTTCTTATGCAAGCTTCTGGATAGGCCTTTAAACAAATTTCTGTACGTCAGGCGTAATTTTTTTTTTCGCTTCACCCTAATCAGAAGGTTATAAAGTAGATTTCTTAATATTTGAAAAAATCAATAGATGACGGTATACCGTATACGGACACTACCGCGGTAGTGTGTTCCTGCGAGATGTTTTACACCTACAATGCCCCCAAAAAAATGGTCCTTGTAAAAACTTTTATTATGTTTTTTTTTCTTAAATTAAAGAATATTATGCATTTTTAGGGGTTTTGGTAATTTTTATTTTATAAATATAAATGATTTAAATCTCTGCATTGGTTAATTTAAGTAAAATATGGTAATATGAATTTTGACAAAGGGCATCTTTTGTGATCGGCAGTATATGGTACATTCTAACCTAAAAAATTACGTTTGATGTTAAAAATTCTCAAACTAATAATATACAAAAATTGGCTGCATAAAAGTGCAGAGATATTAAGAATAATACTATAAAACAACATTATAATTGCTAAAAGAGAAAATTAAATTAGGTACAATGAAAAAAAAGGTAAGTCTTTTACAGTAAATAAATCAGTTTATGTATTTAATATCAGTTTTGGGATCGTATATCTTAAAAAAAAAAACATAAATTTTGGAATATATTCAGCATAAAATTTATTTTATTAAAAACTGGACTGGAAAAATTACAGATAAAGACAATTACTTTAAGTACTCGTTCTTGCATCTATTTTAAATACTTGTTGGTTTAATTTGCAAAACTTTTTAGCAGTGATTCATCAGCAAAGAAATAGAAAGGTTATGCAAAATATTTATCCAATACATACAGATAATAAGACAATTACCAGCTTTATTTTAAATAGATAAACTCAATAATAACCCCCGCGTGGCTTTTACTTTATTGAGTGGATAATTATTTATTTTACCCACTCAACTGACACTGGTCAAATTATTTTCTTGTAAATGTAATTAAAATTTTTAATAAAAATATGAATTCCTAAGCTATTTATTGGATAAAACCTTGTATGGCACTCATGGGTAAACCGATATTGCCCTCTCGAAAATTAACCTGCTTGGCTGACGCCTTGCAGGTTAATTTTCTCATGGGCAATATCTTACTTTACCCACTAGTACCATAAATAACTATTGTGTGAATACAGACTCTGCAAGTATATTGAAGAAAGAAGTTTAAGTCAATTCCCAAAGATTATTTTTTAACGTTTTTATCAACCAATTATTAAACAATATTTCTGACCACGTGTTTATTTCTGTCGAATCATATTACAGTTATATTGGGAACTTTCTACTGTAGAAAATTCATGAAATCATTTTTTTTTTCGATTTATAATACCGATATTTTTTTTTTAATAGAAATATTTATAAAAAAATTGTACAAAAATAATACATACATTTGTTATCGTAGTAGATACCTACTCAACGTTTATATATTATTAGAAAAATCTCACCGCTTATTAGGTTATTTCTTATCGCAGTGGCGCCTTCATCATAATTTTAAAGATTTTCTTAATTTTTACCTTTATTTTAAACAAAAAAAAAATCATTTTAGTTTTTAATTACGAGTATATTTAATAAGAACAAAACTTGATGTAAAGTTTTTTTTTATTTTAGTTTATTATACAAAAAAAATTGAATTTTATTGTTTTTGACTTTTTGACCAAAAACTCAAAAACTAGCCGTCAGATCAAGTTGGGTCAATGGAAGCTTTCGATCAGAAAGATAAAATCTATGTACTACAAATTTAGAATTTTTGACCGAAAGTCAGTTTCCATAAGAAACGCGCCTGTCTGTTTATGCTACGTCCATGAACATATGAACAGTACGGTAACTCCCTAGGTCTAATTATAATTTTTTGAATAATAATAATTATTCAAAAAGCTTTTAGATAAAATTGAATAAAAGAAATAATACATGCATTAAAATTTTTTTTAATTAAAAATTTATATAGTTTTATTCCCGATTTTATTCAAAGGAACAGGAAATTTAAGGCACATATTTAATTACCGTCTAAAAATTAATGAAATCATTCTTTCAATATTATTAAAAATTTGGAGAAAATTAAATATCATTTTTATACGAGTTGATAAAATATTTTTAATGCAAATATTAGTCTCATAAAAATATTTTATGAAAATTTAAATCAAAGAGCAAATTTTTCTGTCGAGTTCTTTGTTATATTTCTCCAAGATCCACAGCAGAGGAGTATTATACGTTAAGAAAGAAAAAATGTATCCACAATGAAAAATTTTGTACCAAAAGTACATGTCTGTCGTCTGTCCGTCCGTATGTCACGTTTTATTTTGGACACTAAAACTCAAAAAAGAATAGTCCGATCGACTTAAAATTTTCAGCAAAATTCAACCTTGATAAGGATAAGAATCCTTGAAATTAAAAAGAATCCCTCAAAAAATAGGAAAGTTATGGAACCCTAAAATATAAAAAAAAACCTTCATTAAACAATCATAAGAAATAAAAAAAAAACATTTAAAAACAAAAAAAAGTAACCACTTAAAAACTAGAAGTATACTAATTAGTATATTGTATTAATACAATTTAACTTAAAAGTTTACCACAAAAAAGCTACTCGAGTCTGCGAGGAGTATAGTATAAAATGCGAAGAATTATAAATCTGTAGCTTTAATTGTTTTAATTATGAATTGAAAAAGCTTGCAGAATATGATTAGAATAATTTAATTTTACTAAAAATATTCCTCTGTTCTACTATTTTAATTAACCCTTAGCTACAGACACTACGTAGATTTTACGCCTGGATACTATGCAATTTGTAATTTCTCCCCAGTTCGACTAACTGCGGCTTTCCGCGTCTCAGTAAGTACCTTTTGGACATTCAGTTTAAGCCCTAAATCCAAGCGGAGGAATTGGTATGTTGCACAGTGATTTTTCACGGGTTCATTTAAAATACACTGCCCAGTAAAAGAGCTTTCCCATTTTTCCGCCCGTAAAATGGATTTTTTATTATCAGATTCACTTTCAGCAACCATAAAAACCTTATTAAACCAATTTTCACGAAAACTACCCTCTGCCCCTTTAGGGACAAAGCTAGATTTTTTTTATAATTAGATTCACTTTCAACAACCTCAAAAACCCCTATATAACAATTTTCACGAAAACTACCCCATATTCGTCGACCCCAAAAACCCCTATATACCAATAAAAAACGAAAAATATTTACCCCCTCACCCCCTCGGGAGTGGAATTAGAAAAGTTTTTTATCAGATTCAATTTCAGCAACCTCAAAAACCCATATATAGCAATTTTCAAATTTTTCTAAAAAAAATGTATTTTTCCCCCCTTGCCGCACCCCAATGTTTACCAAAAACAATCCCGAGCGAGAACTTTTGGTAACATACCTGTATGCCAAATTTGAAGTCTCTAGCTTAAAGCGTTCTTAAGTTATCGTGCCCACAAGATTTCCCGGACAGACCGATCGACCGACCAATCGACCGACCGAGCGACAATTTTTTTTTTGCTCGAAATTGATTTATAAAACGTCATAAAACGCAAAAATACACAAACAAAATGTTTGAAAATTTTTGCACGAATACAAGGCTTTCCGAAATTTTGAAAATTTTCAAAATGGGAAAGCAATTAGGCGGCATAAAATACGCCATGTCTGTAAGTACAAAATAATAAAAACAATAGTGTTTACCCACTGAAAAAAAAAAATTTTTTTAGAATTTTATGTTTATGTTGTTGATTTATGACTAAGTTCTTGATTTTATCTTAAACATACTTTTTTTATTTTACCAAATTACTTATCTAAAGTCACTACCAAGTCAAAATTAATAAAAATAACATTATAGTACCAATTAGGTATATTATATAAATAACTCATTTAAATATCATGTTTCATTGCATTCATAATTAAATAAAAAAAGCTATAAAAAACACGTTTAATGATAAATAAATTAAAATAAAAAAAGATGTTTGACTTTTAAATTGTTTTTCTATTTTGCGACTCTTATAAGCTCATAATCACACGCATTTTGCATGTTCTCATAGGCCAATAAGAGGTCTCTATTTTTTTTTCTGTTGGGTTTGCAACATACAAAAGCCTATCTCTTGACGTCTTGCTTGCAAATGTCAATGTCGATTTAAAGTTTAATTTTTTACAAAATTTTGTGTTTGGGTTATTTTTTACCGTGTTAAAATTGTGGACTGGTTAATTGCAGTGAAAAAAGAAGAGATGACTGTAAAATATATCAAAATATCATTTGTTCTTAGAATTTTAAACATAGTGTAAACTGTAATGCCAATCCAAAACAAAAATCCCTAATCAGTCATTAATTTAAATGTAAGTTTTTTAAATTTTAAAGCAAAATAGAAAAAGTTGTATAAAGCACTCGTTTCATAACACGTTTTTAGAGCACAAGTACTTTAGAAAACTCGCCGCAAGCTGCTCGTTTTCTTAACTTGTACTCGTGCGCTAAAAACGTATATTATGAAACTAGTACTTTAATATACTATTAAATGATAGTAACCTTCCATAAATAAGGTGTCTGTGGTAGAGGGTTAAATTGGATTTAAACCAATATAAACATGCGCTATGAGTCAATTAGTCTTTAAACTAACTAACTCTTAATCAAATTATTTGTCTTTAAATGGAATTCTAGCTATATTAAAATGCAAAAATTTAATCTATTTTGAGACATAAAGTCTATTTTTTCAGTTAATGCTCGTTTCGCATTCACCAGCATATGGTTACTGCGACCCGGCGTTTGGATTATCGGTAAGAAAGTAACACCACGGCGTGCTTACTTTATTTGCAAACAGTCGATATGCGAATTTTTTGCGCGGTTTTTTTCTAAATTTTAATCCGTGTTGAAATCGTCCATTTGCTTTTATACGGCGTATCGAGTACTTCGTTCAAGATATAAAATATCCTTTGGACGTGAACAATTATAATTTGTTATAAATTTGTGTGTCTGGTATTTAGGTGAGTAATTAAAACCATCATATATTATTTTTAATAATTTATTTCACTTTTTAAATATTATTTTGCCGAGATTGCACAATTTATTCTTGTTAAAAAAAGAATGCCTTAGAAATATTTTAGGAAATATTTCTAATATACCGGTTGTATTTAGTTTTAGACGAAGTTACCAATAAAAGCCATCACCCCGAATATTTCGTTGTTTTTACAAATCCCAGCACCAACCACGCCCCCTGCTCTCCGCTATTTTGCCACATCTGTGACGCCACAACGTGGAGCTGAAGAAAAAAACAACGAAATGGGGCTACAACGTTCTCCAAAAAGCGAGGGGAGGATGATAACCCGGCAGGCTGCCAAACAACCCAAGTCTGGACAACAACCTGGACTCGAAGATGCTGAAAGCACCCCTTCCAGCAGTCGCGAGGTCCAAAACCAACTGTCCCGGCCGAGTGAGAGTGATGAGACCATCATACTCCAGGAAAATACGGGAGCAACCAGGCGTAACCCAGGCCAAGGACTACCAAGGTTCCCTTCGCCACCCTCAACGGCGCCCACGTCACCAAATAGTGAAGTACACGTAGATAAAGGTAGGAGATTTCCATATACTTTTTCGCACAATAGTACCGAACGAGATAAGGAACGATTACTTGAGGTCAACACTGAAGATATTGTGAAACGACATAGTTTAGATAATTTTTATAATAGAACTAAAAATGTAGAAATGCAATTTGGCCAAAATAATCGTACTTTACCTAATACTGACACTACAAATAGAAATAGGGTGGTTAGACAAACTGGGAACAGTTCAAATTTTCTTTTAGATCGCGCTTTTCCCGAAAATAACAGTAGGAATGAAAATAGGAATACATTTTCCGAGAATTTAAACCGCGATTTAAACAATTTAAATTTGTACACTTCCTTGGCTACAAATAATCCGGGTATGTCGAGTAAAAATAAGGTAGTTACTCAAAATTATTCTACGCATGATAATAGGGTTGTTCATCCAATTTTAAATTTTCCCCAAGAAAATACAGTTAAGCCATATGATTTAACTGATAATAGGGTAGCTCAACAACAACATTTTTTTAATTCTGATTTTTCATATTTTAATAGGGTACCTCCTCCTAATTTGAACATCCCACAGGGGGATACGTATCCTAATTCGGTTTATGAATATCGGGTGGAACAACAAGTTAATATTCCACATAATAATAATAGGGTCGTTCCACATATTTTCCCAAATGTTAATACAACGACACATTTCGATTCAAATAATGGGGTAGTTCCCCAAAATAATATTTTGCCGGATATTAATTCTGTGCCATACGTGAACCCAAATAATAGGGTCGTTCCACATATTTTCCCAAACGTTAATACAATGACACATTGCGATCGGAATAATAGGGTGGTTCAACAAAATAATAATTTTGCAAATAATAATAGGGTGGTTCCCCCCCAACAAAATCCAATAAATTTCGGAAGTCAAATGCCTGTAAATAATATTTTGCAACATGGTAATGACTTTGCAAATAAGAGGGTGGTTCCACAATTTTCTGCTAGTAATGTCTTGGTGGAAAGCAATAAAGTTTTACCTGAATTCCGGGATGATGATACGTTACATCCCATAGAATTTATTCGGCTTTTGGAAAATGCGGTGCATACTTACGGTATTAACTTTAATATATTTCCGACTTGGTGCCAAAATTTATTTAAAGATAAGGCTAAATATTGGGCCGATGCTGTACTTTATTCATTTGCTGATTTTAATAATTTTAAGTCGGCATTTATAAAGCATTTTTGGAACTCAACTCGGCAAATACAAATTAAATTAGAATTGGAAGCGGGTAGGTACCATGTTTCTTCTGGTTCTTATATTGATCATTTTCTTTTAAACGTTTCCAAGGCCAAGTTTTTGCAGCCGCCATATCCTGAACAGGACCTTATTGCGATTATAGCAAGACATTACAGTCCCACAATATCTGCTTCTCTTATTGGGGTAGGTAATATTACAGAAGCATCAGATAGGCTCCGGTTGGCGGACCATTTTAATACTTCTGCAAATTTTGAAAATAATACCAGGCGTTTCGTTAATAGGAATGATAATACCAACTTTTCCCCTCGGGATAAGTGGGATAAACAAAATAAGGGCAATACTGCCAATACTAACAATAATAACTTCGAGAAAAAGTCAGGCAATTATAGGGTCTCGGCTATTTCTGAGGTATATGAAGAGGAAAATGAGGGAAACTCGGAAAACTAAAGACCCCTCGTGTTACTGGTTCGGACACGGGGATATTTCAGGGTTTTAGAACCAACAATAATTTCGTAAATAATCCAAAGTCAGATCTGCTTACAGATTGTGATTTTGACCACAGCCCAGATGCTGTGGATGTACGTTGTCCTGTGGTAAATATTACCATCGGAGACTTTTCTTTTCCGTGTTTAATTGACACTGGTAGTACGGTGTGTTGTCTTGCGCAAAATGTTTGGGAACAAATTACTGCTGCTGACCCAGCAATTCCCATATTTCCTGTTACTGGCGTAAAAGTTTCAGGTGCTTTTAAATCAAGGAATCGAAAAGTATCTCACCAGGTTCAACTTAATTTTAAATTTAACAGTCATGCTTTTCAGTTTGAGTTCTTATACGTACCCGATTTGGTATATCCTGTTCTTATAGGTTCAGATTTTCTTCGAACATTTAGTGCATCTATCGATTTTAAACAAAAATGTATATTTTTGAAACATGGTTCAAAAATTGTTCAAGTTTCTGAAATGCAAACTTTACACGAATTGGAGCCTTTAGCTTCACTACGTGCTAAAATTATTAACCAATGTAAAGATAATTTAATACTTAATTTGTCGGCACATTCTCATGATGAAAATTTTAGTTCGGTGATGAATAATGTTTCTTTAAATTCGAAGGACAAACTTATGTTTTTGACTTTGCTTCAAAAAAATAAAAACCTGTTTTCGAATATACCGGGCCGAGTCACTGTATATGAACACAAAATTACCTTGCAGGATGATACGCCATTTTTTCAGAAACCGTATCCGATACCAGTAGCACACAGGGACGCTGTCCAAAAACAAATAAATCTTATGGAACAGTGGGGTATAATTGAACGTTCTGAAACGGCGTATAGTAGTCCTCTATGCACTTCTGTAAAACGCGATGGCTCCGTGCGAGTTTGTCTGGATGCAAGGCGGTTAAATTTAGTAATGTACGCGGATTGTGAGATGCCTAGGTCATTAGACGATATTTTTAAAGGTTTAAAAAAACCTGTATTTATGTCAACTTTAGATCTAACGCATTCTTATTGGCAAATTCCGCTAAGAAAGGAAGATCGGCGTTTTACCGGCTTTCTGCATGGGACCAAGTCATATGTTTTTAAGGTGCTTCCATTTGGGCTTAAAACTGCGGTTGGAAGTTTTACGCGCTGTATGGATCAAATTTTAGGAAAGTTCAGGGATTTCGTTAAAATTTACGTTGACGATATTTTGATCGTGTCAAGTACATTCGAGGAACATCTCGAACATTTAAATTTAGTTTTTAAAAGACTATCAGAAGTAGGGTTTACCTTACGCTTGGATAAATGCAGGTTTTTTCAAGAGGAAGTAAACTTTCTTGGGTATACGCTGAATAGTACGGGAATACGTCCAGACAAATCTCGTACCGAGGCTATCGAAAACTTTGCGGTTCCACAGAACATAAAACAATTACGTGGGTTTTTGGGTCTGTGCAACTTTGATAGGTCATTTTGTAAAAACTTCTCTTCCGTCTCTGAGCCTTTGTTTTTGTTACTACGTAAGAGTACAAAATGGTTTTGGGGTGAAGCTCAGCAGCAAGCTTTTTCTGAGCTTAAACTTTTATTGAGGGATAGTATTTTATTATACCACCCAAATTTTGACCTTGGGCTATTTATACAAGCCGATGCTAGTGATATTGGACTAGGGGCAGAGTTATTTCAACTCGTAGAGGGCGAGAAAAGGGTGGTTGCGCGGATTAGCAGGCTTCTGCTTAGTCGTGAGCGCTTGTATACTATATCTGAAAAAGAGTGTCTAGCCATAGTGTATGCATTAGCTAAATGGCGTACCCTATTAATTGGTCGTCATTTCACTATTTACAGTGACCATAAAGCACTTTCTTATTTGCACACATGTAGGCTTTTAACACCTAGAATCTCCCGGTGGGCTTTAGCAATTCAGGAATATGATTTCACGATTGAATATGTACCTGGCAAGTATAACATTGTTCCTGATATCTTGTCACGCTTTCCTAATTGCAGATTTCCCACGCCAAATGACCGTTGTTTTAACATTAGTGCCATTACAAGAACTTTGCCGGAGGATATTTCAAGGGAACTTTTAAATATTTCTGAGCACCAGAAAAATGATCAGAAACTTAATCTTATAAGAAGTAAAGTTCAAACTGATGCTAATACTCAAAGTAGGTTTGCCCTTCATAACGACATTCTCTGGATGCGTCGGGATGGGGACTCCGTTTACCGACTTTGTATACCTAAACATTTAGTACCTCAATGTATTACTTCATATCATGTGGTAGGGGGTCACTTCGGGGTGTATAAAACGTGGTGTTCCTTAAAGAATGACCTCTGGTGGCAGAATATGCACTCTGATGTTAAAAAAGTAGTCCGTAGCTGTGACATTTGTCAGAAAGCAAAGGCTAGCCTTTTACCCAAGCCTAGTGCCCACGCGATCGTACCCCAGGGGCCTAATGATCTACTTGCTATAGACCTATATGGGGCGCTTCCTATGTCTCGGGGGGGCGTAACGTACTTATGTGTTGTGGTTGACGTGTTCACAAAATATGTAACACTGTACCCGCTGAAAAAGGCTACAACACCAGCAATTTTAAATCATTTGAAAGGCTATTTCGATAAGTTCGGTACTCCCAATCGTATATTGACAGATCACGGGACCCAATTCACAAGCGATTTGTGGGTAGATACGCTAAAATCCCTAAATATTAAAAATGTACATTGTTCCGTAAGGCATGCTTGTGCAAACAATAGTGAGCGGACAATGCGCGAGTTAGGCCGACTTTTTAGAACCTACTGCCATGCTAAACATACTAGGTGGTCCCTAGAAGTTGAGCGTATTTCGGAACTGCTTAATAATGTGGTTCACGAAAGTTCTGGATTTTCCCCATATGAACTACAGTTTGGGAAACCACCTCCCTCACTGTTACCAAAAGGTTTGCAGTTAGAAACACCTGTGCAGTCAGATGCTCATGTGCGATTATTTTTAGCCAAGGAAAGCTTAGAATCTCGGGCAGCTCGTCGGATGGTTAACAATCCCGGTCGTCCTTATTATCAGTTTCAACCAAACGACCTCGTTTTACTAAAATCAAATCCAGTGTCCTCAGCACTTCAAAAACAAACAAAAAAGTTTCTACTGTTATTCGAGGGTCCGTATCGGATTAAAAAACAAATTAGTTGTGCAACGTTTATTTTACGTCATCCGGATACTGACGAGGAAAGAGGCATGTTCCATGCTTCGCATTTAAAAAGATATTTTTCCTCTTGAGTTCCCTTATAACTTAGGATTTATAAGGTTACCCAAGATCGGGGGGGTGATGAGACATAAAGTCTATTTTTTCAGTTAATGCTCGTTTCGCATTCACCAGCATATGGTTACTGCGACCCGGCGTTTGGATTATCGGTAAGAAAGTAACACCACGGCGTGCTTACTTTATTTGCAAACAGTCGATATGCGAATTTTTTGCGCGGTTTTTTTCTAAATTTTAATCCGTGTTGAAATCGTCCATTTGCTTTTATACGGCGTATCGAGTACTTCGTTCAAGATATAAAATATCCTTTGGACGTGAACAATTATAATTTGTTATAAATTTGTGTGTCTGGTATTTAGGTGAGTAATTAAAACCATCATATATTATTTTTAATAATTTATTTCACTTTTTAAATATTATTTTGCCGAGATTGCACAATTTATTCTTGTTAAAAAAAGAATGCCTTAGAAATATTTTAGGAAATATTTCTAATATACCGGTTGTATTTAGTTTTAGACGAAGTTACCAATAAAAGCCATCACCCCGAATATTTCGTTGTTTTTACAAATCCCAGCACCAACCACGCCCCCTGCTCTCCGCTATTTTGCCACAATTTTAATATAAAATGACTAAAATATAAATGGATAATTTTAGTGCTATAAAACAGGGTTATTTAATTAAATAATTTTTTACTGTTTTGTGTATTATGAGTAAATGTTCTTCTTTCTTCTTCTTCTTCTTCCTTTTTTTTTTGGTTGAGATAATTAGCCAGATCCCTCTTAGTTACTCAATTCACCGAGTGGTTCTTGTCTGGCTTGGCACCATGCCCACTCCCGTTTTGATTATAGAAAATTTCCAGTCTTCTGTAAGACCTTTTCTTTTTCTTTTCCTTCTTCCCTTTTCGTGTTTGCTGTTGATTGTGTTAGCTGTTGACAAGGCTGTTTTTTCGAATTTGTAATTATATTTGCGCATGCGATAGTATATAAAAAAATTCTGTACGTATAAAAACTTCTTTACGTGTTAGTTGTTTCCAAATCAAAATTTAACAGCATTATAAATGATTAAAAAACATAAAATTCCCTTCTTACTCCAATATAATCACATGTTCGTCATTTTACTGCACATAATCCATACAATCACTATAAAATATATAAAATCGAATCCAGGGCATATCTAAGATAGCAAATAAATAAATAAATAACTATACTAAAACACTTGATGCTAAAAATTAAACGAGATTAACGGATTACCTAATTTTTGCCTAAAGTACGTATTGCTCGTTTCACGGGTGATAAGCAATTGATAAGTAAAGGTTAGTTTATGCAAAAACTTAAGAAGCTAAACAAAAATATATAGTATATGTTTGTGTATAGAATATAGTTAAGTTTTATAAAATAAACTACTCAGTATATTCGCACATCCAATGTCCCAATCTGTTTTGAAAATATTCACTGTGCGATTTTCAATTTACTATCTTGCTTGGAGTAACAGACCATAGAAATATAATTAATTATATGACTAGTAGTAGTGGTCATTGATTACACTGCGCATGCTTAAGTATTACGTTATAACTGCAACTCATTTATGGCACCCAGTTATACTTATGCATGCGCAGTGCAGTCATAAAATTAATTATATTTCTAGTTAGTTCTAAATTGTTACTAAGCATGCGCAGCATAGACATAAAATTAGTTTTATTTCTCGTTAGCTTTGTTAATTTTTGTTCGTTAAGTGGATGAGCAAATTATTAAAAAATAGAGTCGGATTTCTACAAAAAATTAAGTTTTGAATAGAAAACAATGTTTACTAAACATGCGAAAACATTACACGATGCCTGTCTGAGTGGATTTAGTTCGATCATCATCCCTATTTTTTTTTTTTTTTCAGAAATTCATTTAGGGCGTCCTATAGATCATTTTAAAAAAAAAATCTACCTGTCCGTTCGTATTTTTATGTTTCTAAATATGAATTTTTTAGAGAGTCAATTCCTAGAATGTATTAAAGTGCAAAATAGATTTGGCTGTAAGTTATATGATCGATAGTACCATCTTCTGGGACAAAAGTCGGGATATAAAAGTTTTTAAATCCTTAAAAAACATTACAGATGTCAATGCAAAATGGCATTGAAACGTAAATTTTTAATTTTTTATCAAATTCTTTAATTTTTGTCCTAGGGTTTTCTCATATTAGATTCTTTTTTTAAATAATACTTTTAATGGAATAGTATCACACATATACATGGTTTATAAAAATATAAATAGAAAAAAAAATAATAAAGGAGACAAAAATACAGTGGACAAAAATTCAATTTTTTTCGTTTTTTGTCATGTTTGGAGGCTTTTTTAAAGAACTGAACAACAAATACCATTAAATATTTAAACATTTTTAAAAAGAGTGTTTTCTAAAATTTTAATCAAAACCTTGGCGGTTAGAATCTGTTAAAAACCAAAAAAGTTAGGAAGGTTTGTATAAATGGCCGAAAACAGCAAAATTTTCATTCAGCAACCTCCTCGATCATCTCTTGCTCTGAAACTAGCTGGATTTAAAAACTTTTATATCCCGATTTATTGTCCCAGAGGATGGTACTTTCGATCATATAACTTACAGCCAAATCTATTTTTCACTCTATGAAATTCTAGAAACTGATAAAAAAATAGATAAAAAATTAATATTTAGATACATATTTTTAAATAAAAAACGAACGGACTGCTAGATTTTTTTTTATTTTTGTAAAAATAAATTTATGAAAAAAAAAATGGCTGCAAGATGATGGAACTAAATTCACTTATATGGCCTCTTCTACTGATCAGCAAACGGTGATGCTACCTTGCGTTAAACCAATGCACAGCTGTGTTGGTCCAATCGGGATAGAGCTGTGTGCTTAGGTACTACTCTGAAATAGCTCGTCCGTTTACCTTAATTATCTAACAATCCGTGAAAATATGTAATGCTATGCATTTCATTATATACTATTCACAGTGGATGGTATATTGGATTTTTCCAAATAACGCAAGTTAAAAAAAATTTTTTTTTTAGATATTTTCGAAAAAACATAGTTTTTTTTAACTTCTTTTTTTCAGAAAATGAAAAATAAAAAAAAAAAGATAATTTTAAAAAATTGAAAATTAAATTATAGTCTTTTAACTTTTTAAAAAAGCTTAACTCTGAAATAGCTCGTCCGTTTACCTTAATTATCTAACAATCCGTGAAAATATGTAATGCTATGCATTTCATTATATACTATTCACAGTGGATGGTATATTGGATTTTTCCAAATAACGCAAGTTAAAAAAAAATTTTTTTTTAGAAATTTTCGAAAAAACATAGTTTTTTTTAACTTCTTTTTTTCAGAAAATGAAAAATTAAAAAAAAAAAAGATAATTTTAAAAATTGAAAATTAAATTATAGTCTTTTAACTTTTTAAAAAAGTTTAACCCCCACGAGGGGTTTATCACTGGGAAAATTTTGTACACCTACTGCGGAAAAGGAATGAAAAATGCTCGTACTACACGATATTTTTAATGCAGAATAATGCAAACTAATGCACACATTCTTGCAGACAAAAAAAAAATCCCCGGCAAAATTTTTAATGACTAAAAAAAAAGAGGTCATCACCTCAAAAAAAAAAGCTTTGTCCCTGACGGTTTTTACCAAAACTAATGCAAAATAATACAAAATAATGCACAATAATGTACAATAATAAATAAATAAATAAATAAAATTTATTTCCATAGATAAATTACAAAGAATTTGTTGGATATTGTCAATAAGTAATTAAATAAATAGAATCACATTATGTAGCGAGATATTCTTGAATACTGTAAAATAAAGCGAAATAAAGCAGCCTCTTTTTTAAAGTTTTTTAAGGTTTTTTTGCTATTATCGTATTTGTTATAGATTTTAATAGCCATATAATTTGGTGACTTTTCAAATGTAGAGGTATTGTGAATTGGTATAGTAAGCATATTTTGCGATCGTATTTGTATACCATTATTGAGCTCTCAGTTTGTAAGAAACAAGTGTATATTTATACGTACGAACAGTACCATACTATATAAATATAGTAAATACACTGTCATGATCCCGTGCTTCTTGAATAGGGGAGCGCAGTGCTCTCTGTAACTCGACCCGTCCAACAAGCTCACAATCCTTTTTTGCACCACAAATAGGCGGTTTAGATCGGCTGAGCCCCATGACAGTATACCGTAATGTAGGTGACTTTGAATATATGCGTAGTAGAACATTTTTTGCAGATTCATAATGTAGAATAATGCAGAGTAATGCAGGTACTGCAGATGTAATGCACAGTAATGAAAATAATGTACGTAATTTACAGATAATGCAGATAATTTACATATAATGCGGATAATGCACATTTAATGCAAGTAATGCAGGTGCTGCAAGAGTCTGCATTATGAATCCAGACTCGACCCCCCATTACGTTTTTGTTTTTGGGGTTATTATTTTCAAAAACCATAGGGATGTTCCCCTTACAGTTCTTGAATTATCGTGCACACAAAAAACGTGACATCAGACGAACAGACAGACCGACGGACGGACAGACGGGCATTTTGATGTTACATATTTTTTCATGAAATATATTTGTATCCAAGAATGTTATATGTAGGACGTTTTTTGGCGATTTTGGGAAATTCGAAACTACCGTATAAGACTATTCTAGCGCTACGCGCTGTGAATAGTATTGTAACAAAAATCTACGTATGATAGATGTAAAATTTCCCAATTCATATGTGTAATAGCTTTTTCTCCTCGTCATAGCAGGGGTGGTTATATATTTTTAAAGGCATCGACCAAATAACCTTGCCATCTGCAGGTGGGCTGTTTGAATATTTTATTAAAAAAGCATATTAAACCAATTCTAATCCTTAGGGCTGCTTATCCATAAAAAAAACGCCTAAAAATATAAAAATAAACGTTTTCTTTTTTAATTACCCACAAGAACATGTTTAATCTAAAACTATGTAGGTAAAATATTTTTTATTCGATTGATTCTAAAAGTGACACTTTTTGTTCATGTTTTACGGACGAAAAGTTTGGACTAACTAACTAAAACTGGTTATTTTTAAGCTTTACTAAAGTATTTATAATGAAATATGATCTTTTGGTCTTGTTTTTTTTGACCAGATACAGTTATTATAATCATTTCATACAAAATAAAAATTTCTTTTATGACATAACCTCAAAATAAATGTTAACTGATTAATCTGTAGAAAAAGTCATCCATTAAATAAATTAAAAACACAAAATTTAAATTGTAAAATTAATTGCAATATTTATAATATTCATAGAACGGTTTCAGGAGTATTATTATTTTCATAACAGACACATTTAAATATAAGTTAATCACCAAGCTACAGCTTTTTTAATTTAAAAATGAAACCGCACGCAAAAGAAACGATTCAATTATTTTTTTAGCGTTTTAAATGGATAGCAATTTGTTATAGATAACTAGATAACTAATAAGACAGTAAAAAGAAATATTTTTTCCAATTTAAAATTAAGTATATTTTAATAATGTATTATAATAATTATAATTATTAGTAACAATCGAATAAAAAATATTGTATAATACACGGGCAAAAAGTTAAATTTCGATTTCGTAGGTTTATTAACCTCGGGCCAGCCCCAACGGCCGGACCTCGGCTTCTAAAAACCTGCTCAATCAAAAAACTTAACTTTTCGCACTTGTATTATGAATAACTATAAAACTAGTCAAAAATGGTTAGGTACAAAATTGTTATTTAGAAGTAAAGAAATGACTTCAAACCTTACACGGTTCGCAAAAAAGGTCAAATAAAATAAAAAATTGCCCAAGAACTTTGAAAATAAAATTTGATTCCTGGCCCTTTCCTTAAATAGGAAAAGCAAAAATTAAAAAATTTCAAAGACAAAATTTTTTTTATCGCACTTTTTTGTTTTGAGTATTATAAAATAGATACGCGCTGATTTATAATTTTCCCAATTGACCAATATTTGCTACAGTTTACTTTTTTCTGCTTAAACTTTTTACCTGTAACTTAATTAAAATTAAAAATTAAATTTTAAATAATATCTAACAAATAGGACCCCCTTGGAGGGCCTTAAAGAGGACGAAAGCCTAAATTTTTAAATTTTCCTGGGTTTATCTTGTATGCTCTATTTATATACTAATATAAGCTATTCTAGTAGTATATTAAATATTTTTTTTTTTTAAATAGGGGGTTTGGGGCTCTCGAGCCAATTTTTAGATTTTTTTTAGAATTTTAATGTACAAAAAATGTTATATTATAAATATTTTCTAGATATTGTAAAAGAGTGTTTAAAATGTCAGTTTGGGGGTTAATTATTATATATTATATTATATATTATTATTATATATTAATATAAAAAAGATATATTATTATGTACGCGTACGTGCCAAATTTGGTTTATATTTCCCCTAAAAGTTGTTAAAGAAGTCTTTTCCCTGCTGAAAATGACGGGTCTGGGCGAGTATAAATGGTGCATAAACCGGACTTGAGCGGATGAAATTCACCCGCTCAAGTCCGGTCTATGCAACTTTTATACCCGCGCAGACCCTTCATTTTCAATAGGGTTATAAGAGACTTACTAGATCTAATAATTATACATACATAATTATGTACATAATATTTCTATAATACATTATGCCTAAAACTTTAAAATCTCTACTTTCGGCTTAAAGAAGAGATATCAGACGATCGGAAGAAAAAGAAAAAACATTTTAAAACTTACTTTACAAATCAATTTTTTTTAAGGGATTTTTTAATTCCAGAGGAAAGGCAATAAATTAAAAGCAAAGTAAAATAATGAGTGGAAATTATATTTTGTATTAAACAAAATTGAAATATAAAAGTACAGAAAAAATAAAAGCAACAATATTTTATTTTCTAAAGCTGGGTAAATAAACATAATTAAAATTTAACGCAAACTATATGATAAACTATAACATTAAAAAAATAATAATTAATATTTAATAGTAATTATATATGAGAGTTGTTATAAAATATTATTGAATTTTTAAATTTTTCATATATAATTACTATTAAATATTAATTATTATATATTATATAATAATTAACCCCCAAACCGACATTTTAAACACTCTTTTACAATATCTAGAAAATATTTATAATATTATAATATTTTTTGTACATTAAAATCCTAAAAAAAATCTAAAAATTGGCTCGAGGCCCCCAAACCCCCTATTTAAAAAAAAATATATTTAATATACTACTAGAATAGCTTATATTGGTATATAAATAGAGCATACAAGATAAATCCAGGAAAATTTAAAAATTTAGGCTTACGTCCTCTTTAAGGCCCCCCAAGGGGGTCCTATTTGTTATATATTATTTAAAATTTAATTTTTGAGTTACAGGTAAAAAGTTTAAGCAGAAAAAAGTAAACTGTAGCAAATATTGGTGAATTGGGAAAATTATAAATCAGCGCGTATCTATTTTATAATACTCAAAACAAAAAGTACGATAAAAAAAATTTTGTCGTTGAATTATTTTAATTCTTGCTTTTCCTATTTAAGGAAACGGCCAGGAATCAAATATTATTTTCAAAGTTCTTGTGCAATTTTTTATTTTATTTGACATTTTTTGCGAACCGTGCTTAAATAGGAATTTGATGAATATTGCAATATACAGGGTTATTCAGAAATAAGTTCAAGAAATTCTACGTTAAAAAAAAGAAAAAAAGTTCCCATAAAGGTTGGTCCGGAAATGAGTCCTAAGGGATCTACGGCCCTTTAAAATTGTAATAAAAATTAAGTTTTTTAATTAATAACTCTTGTACCCTTTAAGCTAGAGCGACGAGCTTTTGCATGTATACTGGTATTAATAAGGGCAATAAGTTTATGTTAATTTATTTTTTTGAATTTATACAGAGGCGTGCCTAGACAAAATATGTGAGGCTTAACACATTTTTGCCCCAAACTTGTTTATGTGTATTTTTTTGGATTTTGTGTAATAAATTTAGATTCCTTCAGTAAAAAAACATTAAAAATGTCATAAAGTTTAAAAAAAAATGCAATTAAGAGGAAATAACATTTTGTGCCACTAAAAATGTTACTTTTTAAAAGGCTATAACTCCTTTAATATTAAATTTAGGTGTTTTGGTGAAGAATACTTTTTTGCTTAGTTTTAGGTGAAGAATCGCCCTGAAGCATTAAAATTGTATTTGTGCTTTTTTTGTTCCCCATTAAATATGTCCATCTTCGAAGGGCCGCAGCTCACTTAGGGCTCATTTCCGGAAGAAGCTTTATAGGAACTTTTTTTAATATTTTTTAACGTAGAATCACCTTAAATTTCTCAAACTTATTTCTGAATAAACATGTATATTGCAATATATTGTCATTACATCATTGGTAATTATGTCACCGGAGAAATCTTATGTATATCATTTACCAGATGAATAACGATTTTAATTTTTGTTTTGTTTTTTAATTGTATAGAAAATTATATACCGGGTGTCCCAATTCTATTTACCCAGCGATTTTCTCGAAAACTAAAAGAGGTAATCAAGTTCTCCGAAAACTATCTTAAATTAGACAACTTAAACTATCTTTTAGCATATAGTTGATAATTTCATCTCTTAAAATGTGGGCAGGGGGCCATGGGGGAGAATTTTTTTAAATGAAAAGGGGGGTCGTGTGATACATCATTTTAAAGCAAATAAAATTCTCTATAGGACTGTATATTTTTTTATTTTTTAAATTTTTTTTTTAAGGTTTTGATTTTTTAATTTTTTGTGCTAAAAATTGCGATTTTAAGTTTTTTTTTTTGTAAATTTTTATTTATGTCAATTAAAATTAGTTTAAAAGTATAACTTAGGTTTTTTCATCGTGAAATTTAAAAAATTGTTTGATTTTTTAGAGAAATTTTAACAAAAATACCCATTTTCAACCCTATTTTAAACCAACAAAAAATGTTTAAAAAAATCAAAAAATATATAGTTAAATGGAGAATTTTATAAGCTTTAAAACAGTGTATCACACGATCCCCCTTTCCATTTAAAAAAATGTCCCTCTAAGCCCCCCTGCCCACATTTCAAGAGCTAAAAGTATCAAATATATGCTAAAAGATAGTTTAAGTTGTCTTATTTAAGATGGTTTTCTTAGAAATTGATTATCTCTTTTAGTTTACGAGAAAATCGCTGGGTAAATAGAGTTGGGACACCCGGTAGACCATAGTCCAAAATTTACATATTTTTAAAGATTGAAATACTATATAAATTATATTTTAGAGTAAATATTTTTTTTATAATACCCATATTTATTTTAACATCAGGATTTAGTTGGAAAAACTTTATTTAATTAAACAAACAAATAATAATTATCAATAAAAAAAACTATATTGTAATATATCATAATTATTTTTAGCTTTGTTTATCTGCTTCGATAAAAAAAATCTGAGGGCGAAAATAGAGTAGAAATACAGGGTGTTCCAGGTGATTCTACATACAAAAATAAAAAAAACTTAATATAAAGGTTGGTCCGGAAACTAGCCCTAATGGAGCTAAGGCCCTTCTATGAGTGCCACTAAAAAACAGTTTTTATTTAACATTTCTTTTATCCTATTAACCACAGTAACGAGTTTTTGCACATGACTTAGCATTGATAAAGGCTATCATTTTATATAATTTTTATTTGGTAATTTTAACCAAGGACTTGTTACTTTTTTGCCCCAAACTTTTTTATCTGCATTTTTTTACACTTTCTCAAGAAAATATGATTTTTTAGTAAAACATACATAAAAAAGGTACTCTTAGTATAACAACTAAGCGTTTTCGATAAAACTCCAGTTAAAGAGATTTTTTTACGTTCTAAGCATCAAAAATAGGAACTAAAAATCGCGAATAAAAATTTTAATAATGCAAAGCGCTTCTACATTAAAAACTATAAAAAAAAGTTCCTATACACAAAAGATCACAAATGGATTTTAATGGAGCTACGCCTACTTAGGAAGGGTTACTTTTCAAGACCAGGTAGTACTCGTAAAACTGAATTTCGAACCTAGGTGTATAGGAATTTTTTTACAGTCTTTAATGTTGAATCGCCCTGAAGTATTAAAATTTTTATTGGTGCAATTTTTAGTTCCTATTTTTGATACTCAGAACCTGAAAAAATCTCTTTAAATCTCTTTAACTGCAATTTTCTCGAAAACGGTTGGTTTTATGTTGTTACATAGGAGTACCTTTTTTATGTATTCGTTACTGTGGTTAATAGGGTAAAAGACATATTAAATAAAAACTCTTTTTTAGGGCCACCCTTAGAAGGGCTGTAACTCCCTCAGGGCTCGGTTTCGGACCAACCTTTATTAGGAACTTTTTTTCATATTTTTGTATGTAGAACCACCTCTACGCGAGTTCTGGATACCCTGTATCTGAAATTATTATTTTTATCTCTAAATAATTTACTGTATTAATACCAAAGCTTTAAAGACTGTCCTTGAAAATGTTTGTGCATTTATTATCTGCAGACAGATATCATAACCAGAGGCAGAACTTTTGGTATTCATTTACCGAGGGCTCAAGAAAGTTAGTACTTTTGTAATTAAATGGGCACTTTTAATGATATTTTAATAAATATCTGAAATTATTATTTTTATTTCTAAATAATTCACTATATTAATACCAAAGCTTTAAAAACTGTCCTTGAAAATATTTGTGCATTTTTATCTGCCGACAGCCGTTGCTATGGAGGGGTGGGGGGGAGCCTCTCCTCCCCCACCTATGCTGAAAAGTTATATATTTCATTGATCCAAAACAAAAGTTGCATATTTTATGGATTCCAAAAAAGTTTTATATTGCAGGGATTCAGACAAAAGTCGTATATTGCAGGAAAAGTTGAGGACCTTTTTTTTAGTCATTAACTTTTTTCTCGAGGACAAAAGTTGTATTTTTAGGCTAAAAAAAGTTGTAATTTTTGGCCTTTGACTCTCCTCCCCTATAAAATCTTCTTATCTACGGCCCTGCAGACAGCTATCATAACCAGAAGCTGAACTTTTCGTATTCATTTACCGAGGGCACGAAAAAGTTAGAACTTTTGTAATTAAATGGGCACTTTAAATGATATTTTAATAAATATCTGAAATTATTTTTATTTTTAAATAATTCACTATATGAATACCAAAGCTTTAAAACCTGTCCTTGAAAATATTTGTGCATTTCTTATCTGCAGACAGCCGTAGCTATGGAGGGGTGGGGGGAGCCTCTTCCCCCCACCTATGCTAAAAAGTTATATTTCATTGATTTCATTGATTTCATTGATTTCATTGATTTCATTGATTTCATTGATTTCATTGATTTCATTGATCCAAAACAAAAGTTGCATATTTTATGGATTCCAAAGAAGTTTTATATTGCAGGGATTCAGACAAAAGTCGTATATTGCAGGAAAAGTTGAGGACTTTTTTTTTAGTCATTAACTTTTTTCTCGAGGACAAAAGTTGTATTTTTAGGCTAAAAAAAGTTGTAATTTTTGACCTTTGACTCCCCTCCCCCACAAAATCTTCTTCGCTACGGCCCTGCAGACAGCTATCATAACCAGAGGCAGAACTTTTGGTATTCATTTAGGGCTCGAGAAAGTTAGAACTTTTGTAATTAAATGGGCACTTTAAACGATATTTTACTAAATATCTGAAATTATTATTTTTATTTCTAAATAATTCGCTATTATATATAAATACCAAAGCTTTAAAGACTGTCCTTGAAAATCTTTGTGCTTTTCTTATCTGCAGACAGCTAGGAACGTAGCTATGGGGGGGGGGAGCTTCCCCTCCCCCCACCCATACTGAAAAGTTGTGTTTTTCATTGATCCAAAACAAAAGTTGTATATTTTATGGATTTCAAAAAAGTTGTATATTGCAGGGATTCAGACAAAAGTCATACATATATTACAGGGATTCAATATTTAAAGTTGTGTATTTCACGAAAAGGTGAGGACCTTTTATTTTTAGTAATTAACTTTTTTCTCGAGGACAAAAGTTGTATTTTTTTCTATACCTACAAATATCCATACGTGTATACAATTGCATGTATACTAGTATTAATCAGGGAAATTAGTTTGTTACTTTATTTTTTTGAATTTATCATGAGGAATTTTTTCCCCAAACTTTTTTTCTGTGTGTACTTTTTGTATTTTTTGTAAAAAATATGGATTCATTGGGTAAAAATATATAAAAAATGTCATATAGTGTAATACTATAGAAGCAAAAAAATGCAGTTAAGAGGAAGTAACAAGTAACCAAAAATTTTACTTTAAATTTGATAGAAAAAACTATGATTTTTTAATGGCGAAAACCGAAGTTATCCAGGTTAAATAATTTTTCGCCGAAATCTTAAAAAAAAACAAAAAACAGTCAAAACTAATTTGATAAAATTTGATAGAAAAAATATGATTTTTTTAATGGCGAAAACCGCAGTTCTCTGGGTTAAATAGAAATGAAAAAATTAGCAAAAAAACATTTTCGAAACGGCCCGTTTTTGAAAAAAATCCCGTGGAGGTTTTTCTTTAACATTGGTGGGCTACATTAAATCTAAATAGCTAATAGATATAAAAGATCTGTATTGTATAAAACCTCAGATATAAGTAAAATAAATGCACACCGGTCAGAACTGTAGTTTTTTTAACAATTACTAAAACACTGACCTTGTAGTTTTTCACGAAATATACCTAATAAGAAAGTTAATAACTTTCTGTTAAAGTAGAACATGTCTGAAAAGTTGTGATAATGTTCTTTAGAAACTTATATGTCTTCCCTAACAATCTACAATGTCACCCTAGAGTGACATTAAGCTGATAATTTTATCAAACAGGACAATCTCCTTAAACGTTGTTCCTTTTTGTAGGTAAAATATAAAGAAACATTAAATAAAAAGAAACGTTATTTAGCCATGCTTTTTGTACCGGGCGTAAAATTTTGACACTTAAAACACAAATATCTCTCTATCTAAAACTATAATAATATTATTATTTAAAATTATTTTTAATGTTTCTTCCTTGCAATGCGAACTATTTTCCTCAAGTTAAGTATCATTTTAAAGCTGATTATAGGATTACTGCTACATCAACTTTAAGGAGTGTATCTGGCGTGACAGGAAAAACACCCATTATTCGACACTATCACATTTCTTTATAATTCTATTAATTGTATAAGTCTACAGAGTTGAAAATTTTCATACAAATTGTATTGACACAATAGATAGATGTCGACACCTGATGTATTTGGTTAGTTTAAACTTTGTTTCAATATAAGAAAAATAATAATTTCTTAGCATCTGGCGTGACGTATCAGGCCTGAAAAAATTATGCGATTCTGTATTTTAATTAAAATAAAGTTCGCAAAAAAGGTCAAATAAAATAAAAAATTGCCCAAGAACTTTGAAAATAAAATTTGATTCCTCGCTCTTTCCTTAAATAGGAAAAGCAAAAATTAAAAAAATTCAACAATAATTGCTACAGTTTACTTTTTTCTGCTTAAACTTTTTACCTGTAACTCAAAAATTAAATTGTAAATAATAAATAATAATAAATAGAACCCCCTTGGGGGGCCTTAAAGAGGGCGAAAGCCTAAATTTTTAAATTTTCCTGGGTTTATCTTGTATGCTCTATTTATAAACCAATATAAGCTATTCTAGTAGTATATTAATTATAATATTTCTTGTTCTTTTTTATATAAAATAATGAAAAAATCTTGCTATTAAGAACACTTTAATAAATAAAATAAATATATATGAACAGTTCCAACGTTTCGAAGGTAATATGTCCCTTCTTCTTCAGGGTAAAAATTAAAAATAGAAATAAAAAATTATACAAATTTAAAATCTAATTGTCAAAAAACTGACAATTAGATTTTAAATTTGCAAAAATTTTTATTTCTATTTTTAATTTTTACCCTGAAGAAGAAGGGACATATTACCTTCGAAACGTTGGAACTGTTCATATATATTTATTTTATTTATTAAAGTGTTCTTAATAGCAAGATTTTTTCATTATTCTAGTAGTATATTTAATATTTTTTTTTAAATAGGGGGGTTTGGGGGTCTCGAGCCAATTTTCAGATTTTTTTTAGAATTTTTATGTACAAAAAAATTTAATATTATAAATATTTTCTAGATATTGTAAAAGAGTGTTTAAAATGTCGGTTTGGGGGTTAATTATTATATAATATATAATATATATTATTATATATTATATTATGTATTATTATTATTATATATTAGTATAAAAATATATATAATAATAATATTATTATGTACGCGTACGTGCCAAATTTGGTTTATATTTCTCCTGAAAGTTGTTAAAGAAGTCTCTTATACGAGACTTACTATATGTAATAATTATACATACATAATTATGTAAATAATATTTCTATAATACATTATGCCTAAAACTTTAAAATCTCTACTTTCGCCTTAAAGAAGATATCAGACGATCGGAATAAAAGAAAAAACATTTTAAAACTTTCTTTACAAATCAATTTTTTTTGAAAGGTTTGACGGGATTTTTTTAATTCCAGAGGAAAGGCAATAAATTAAAAGCAAAGTAAAGTAATGAGTGGAAATTATATCTTGTATTAAACAAAACTGAAATATAAAAGTACACAAAAAATAAAATCAAAAATATTTTATAAAGCTGGGTAAATAAACATAATAAAAATTTAACGCAAACTATATGATAAACTATAACATTAAAAAAATAATAATTAATATTTAATAGTAATTATATATGAGAGTTGTTATAAAAAATTTAAAAATTCAATAATATTTTATAACAACTCTCATATATAATTACTATTAAATATTAATTATTATTTTTTTAATGTTATAGTTTATCATATAGTTTGCGTTAAATTTTTATTATGTTTATTTACCCAGCTTTAGAAAATAAAATAATTTTTCTTTTATTTTTTCTGTACTTTTATATTTTAATTTTGTTTAATACAAAATATAATTTCCACTTATTACTTTGCTTTTAATTTATTGCCTTTCCTCTCGAATTAAAAAATCCCTTCAAACCTTTCAAAAAAAATTGATTTGTAAAATAAGTTTTAAAATGTTTTTTCTTTTTCTTCCGATCGTCTGATATCTCTTCTTTAAGCCGAAAGTAGAGATTTTAAAGTTTTAGGCATAATGTATTATAGAAATATTATGTACATAATTATATATGTATAATTATTATATATAGTAAATCTCTTATAAGAGACTTCTTTAACAACTTTCAGGAGAAATATAAACCAAATTTGGCACGTACGCGTACATAATAATATTATTATTATATATCTTTTTTATATTAATATATAATAATAATAATATATAATATAAAATATAATAATATATATTATAAATTATATAATAATTAACCCCCAAACCGACATTTTAAACACTCTTTTACAATATCTAGAAAATACTTATAATATTATAATATTTTTTGTACATTAAAATTCCTAAAAAAAATCTGAAAATTGGCTCGAGACCCCCCAAACCCCCCATATTTAAAAAAAATATTTAATATACTACTAGAATAGCTTATATTGGTATATAAATAGAGCATACAAGATAAACCCAGAAAAATTAAAAAATTTAGGCTTTCGTCCTCTTTAAGGCCCCGAAGGGGGTCCTATTTGTTAGATATTATTTAAAATTTAATTTTTCAGTTACAGGTAAAAAGTTTAAGCAGAAAAAAGTAAACTGTAGCAAATATTGGTGAATTGGGAAAATTATAAATCAGTGTGTATCTATTTTATAATACTCAAAACAAAAAAGTGCGATAAAAAAAAATCGTCGTTGAAATTTTTTAATTTTTGCTTTTCCTATTTAAGGAAAGGGACAGGAATCAAATTTTATTTTCAAAGTTCTTGGGCAATTTTTTATTTTATTTGACCTTTTTTGCGAACCGTGGATATATCTTTTGTTCATAATTAACAATTTAAGTTACTTAGTCTGAAATCTCGTGCTAGTGGCAAAAACCAAAGGTCAGCGGTACACCTATTAGATAAAAATATAAGTTCTACAGAGGGCAAAAGTGTAATTATTATTATTATGGTTTAAAGTAAAATTATGCATATTTTAAGGCTTATCCAGCATAACTACATAATACATAACAAATGATGGTGTGATTGGCTTGACGTGCCGTCATGTATTTTCTGCGCAGGCTTATAACGTAATGTTGGGCTCGCATTAGAGTCTGTGGATAGCGTCTTAGATAATAATAATATTTAAAATTATATTTTAAATTACCTACATTAAGATATTTGTTTCTTTTTTTAAATATTTTTTTATACTTTACTTTAATAACACATAGGATACGTTTACACCGTAAGGACTTTGTTTTAAGTTCGCGTACCAAATGACGTTATAGGACTTAATGCTCGGTATAAACAACCTAAACTTTAAGTACTCATTTTTGGTCCGCAAAATTTAGCTGGATTAAACCCAAATAAATGCGGTATCTTTACCTCGAAAGCCATTACCGCGAAGAAAATAACAGCGAAGGCGTCAATACCGTGCATTGACTTTACCGCGAAAACCATTACCGCGCATAATTATTTTATTTTTTTTTTCAAGAAAAAAAGATTAAATAAAAAATAAATAAATATTTTGCAGAAAACAATCAAACAGTTCTAACTGATATAGCTGTTTGTCAGAGTTTCCTTTAAAACATTTCCGTCCGAAGTATGCAAACGCCCCGTGCAACAAAGCACGTTGTAATCTACGCACTTTTTTTTATTTTTAACAGTCTTTTCTTTCCTGTATATGAAATGTTTATATACAGCGAGGTCTTTGCCCCTAGCACTTTTTATTATTTCGATCCACATGACGATTCTTACTAAACTGATTATAAATCAGCGATTTATACAAATCAGTCAATATAAATTAAAAAAAAAACACACATAAAAACCAAAATACAGATATATGGGTACATTTAGTAAACGTTCCACTTTATCAATAAAATCCAAACCAAAACCAAAACTAACTAAACCAAACTGCCATCAATCTCACGGATGTACCCTTAGATAAAATAAAAATAATGTATAACGATTTTTGCTGTAAAAATCATGCGCGGTAAAGACTGTTCGCGGTAATAAACTGCGCGGTAATGGTCTTCGCGATAAAGGACATGCGCGGTAATAGCTTGTCGCTTGAATGGCATCGCGGTAATGGCCTGCGCGGTTATGGTCTTCGCGGTTGTTTTTTCGCTGTATAGTCCTGCGCCCCTACATATGTATGCAGTAAGTCAGTACAGTAAAAAGTTCGCTAGGGAACTTATGACCCACTGTTATATTTGACAGATAATAGCTCGTTGTGTGTGAAAATTTTATACTTTCTTTTGTGTTTAGTAAGCTGTTTTATGTATTCTTTAATAATTTTTCATATAATGCACATTTCTTTGCAATGGCATAAAATCCAAATATTATATTTTTAGAAAATTTTCTTTTTGGGTTGGTAATCAAGACAAAAATTTATGTTTTATCACGTATTCTACCTTTGAACATTGACAACGGAACTTGTTTTTTTAAGTGAATTCCGAAATTTTTTACTAAAATAACGAACTTTTTTTGCTAAACTTTCAGTTACTCTAAGAGCAAAAATGGTGAAGAAATCAATATTTTAGTCTCAAGCAAACCATTTTTTTCAGTGTATACCTACTTTTTAATGGTCTATTTTATCCTAAATTGTATGTAATCTGTAATTTTATGAATTAATGATTTAAGTTATTACAGTTAACTGTTAATAGTTATTTCTTGCAAAAAGTGTAAAAAACATGTTATAACCATCAGCTTCCTATTTATTTATGTACTTTTTTATTTCGCTTAATAAAACTTGAACTATAAACCTGGCTATAAACCTATTAGCAGTATGTAATAAAAGTAATAAAAAAAGTTATGATAGCATTTTTCATAAGATATTTATAGCCCTGTAAACATAGTTCATTTTTAGCGTAATATTATTATTTTTTTAATATAATACCAAATTCAAAATCTTCTATGTATCTGTAAGCCAGAAAACCAATTTTCATTGGTTTCAATAATAAATTACGAGATTTAAAAGAATAGATTTGGCAGCTGATTTTAATTTAATGAGCACCGGCTTAGTAATTGGGTACCGCTTTATATTTGTGTAAAAAATTGTAAGTCTGCCCCCGGTTAAATATAAATTTTTGTTATGGCATTTAAGGATCTTAGTTACTAATAACGACTTATTAGTTACTAATAACCAGTACTCGGCGAATTTCCAGTACTCGCATAGGCGCCGCGTCGACATGATTTCAAAAGACCAAGTCCAGGTTTTTTTCTTTGAAAAACACTGATATATATACATATGTATAGTTAACACTATAGGCAATATTGTTGTGTGTAACGAATTTTTCGATTTAGTGACCCTTATAAAAATTTCCCTTATAATTCGGCAAAATTATTCCGTAAGCCAATGTTTCTGTGTTTATTTTCAACGTTGATGAGTCATAACTAAGTTTACGCCGACTACTGCTTATAACTACTTTAAACCATATTAAAAAATTCATCTTATTTGTTCAAAAAGTTTCGTGTGTAATGTGAGAAATATGTCCAAAAATGCCCCTTAAAAGAGCCCTATTTCCCTTAAGCTGCGATTTAGCATAAGCTCTAATAAATTTTTCTTACTTTTTGACGTAAAATCAGCTTTTAATGTCGTATTTTTGAAACAAATAAAAATAGTTTTTTCTTGTTATAGCTACATAAAAGATTTTGAATTTGGTTTTATATTAAACAGTGCACCCACATTTGTAAAACAATGGGTCTAGTCAAATTTCCTTTTTAAAACCTCGCTAAAAATGAACTGTGTAAAATAAATAAAATATGGGATCTAGTAAATAAAGTTACGGAATTCCGTAACCTTTCTGAAGGTTTCATAAATCTACAAAACAAGCCGTTAAGATATATAATGCCTCGCGTTCTATAGAATACTCACAGATGCAAGCACATAGAAAAATACTGTCTTAAATCAAGAATGTGTGATTTTGATATAACGAAGAGAATATATTCTCCTTTAAAGTAAAATTGTGCTTCAAATATGAAGATAAGAATATGTTATGCATAAAAGAAGAATATATTCTCTTCGTTATATATAAATCACCATATTCTTGATTTAAGACAATATTTTTGTGCGTGTAGCTTTTTTTCTAGTGAAGTGTTAAGTTAAACGAAATGAAATTGTATCAGGATATTTCTAATTTTTAAGTGGCTTTCCTATAACTTTCTTGTTTTTAAATGGATTTTTCTCAAATTTAATGTGAAGGTTAGTTTTCTTGAAAAAATAGCGTTGATAGCACATTTCCTTATTTTTTATTTTTTATTTTTTTTAAATTGAACATCCTTTAACTTTTTTATTTTGGGGGCATTTTTTTTTGGTTGGATATGGTCAATTGAGTTATTTCTGTCAAATAAACTGTTTTGTTCCCATTAATAAATGATTTTGAAATTGAAATATTTTTTTACATGAACGAAATATTTATTTGACTCAAATAAAATTTGTTACTCATGACCAAATAATTTAATTGACCATATCCAAATAAACCCTTTTTATCAGTGCAAGATTAATGTTTCCTTAAAAAAATAATTCGATTGAATTATTCTTTCTTGAGTTATTGTGTCCGAAAAAGTGGCCTATATCTTTTTTATTAAAAAGATTTTTTTACAAAAAATTCACACAATTAACTTAAATATATGTGCTAAATGACGCACAGTGTTTTGTATGTCCGAAAAAGTGGCCTTATATCTTTTTTTATTAAAAAGATTTTTTTACAAAAAAATCACACAATTAACTTATTTTTTTTATTTTTTTTAAACATTTTTTGGTTGGATATGGCCAATTGAATCATTTGGTTGTAATAAATAAGTTTCATTTCTGTCAAATAAACTATTTTGTTCCCATTAATAAATGATTTTGAAATTAAAATATTTTTTTACATGAATGAAATATTTATTTGACTCAAATAAAATTTGTTACTAACAACCAAAGGATTTAATTGGCTATATCCAAATATATCCTTTTTATCAGTGCAAGATTAATTTTTCCTGAAAAAAATAATTCGATCGAATTATTTTTTCTTGAGTTATTGTGCTGACCAGAAAACGTGAAATAGGGAGGGACAGACGCACAGTGTTTTGTATGTTCGAAAAAGTGGCCTATATCTTTTTTATTAAAAAGATTTTTTTTACAAAAAATTCACACAATTAACTTAAATATATGTGCTAAATGTTAGTAAAATCAAATTTCAAAAAAAAAGTCAGGGCTGTTGGTTAAAAGGGGTCAAAATAAAAAATTAAAAAAAAATATTGTGTGTGTTTTTTTTAATTCTGATTGATGTTTTTGAAGCAAATTTACCTGAATATAAAAAAAATAATAAAATAAAAACACCGGTGCCGCTCGTTAAAAGGGACAAATTTTTAAAATGTTAGGAAGGTTTGTATAAAAAAAATAAAATAATAATAATTTTTTTTAAAATATTATGAAAAGAATGTCAATGTCAATTTTTATATATTTTTAAGAATTTAAATAACAAAATTTACTGTTAACGATATAAAAATATTGGAAAATAGATTGCCAGAATAAAATATAAGGAAGAAGTTAGATGGAGAAAGAGCGAAATATGGAATTTGAAAATGAAATTACTGTGAACTAAACTCGTAGAATTTGGAATATATGTAACAAAATTAATGAAGAGCCCCTAGCACAAGCCAAAAACTTATTTGGAGCTCTCCATGACTCTGTAGTTATATAAATAAATAATAATAATAATAAATAATAATAATAATTATAAAAAAATAAAAACTATATAGTCAAATAGGGAATTTTATAAGCTTAAAAATAATTTATAACACGACCCACTTTCTCTTTAAAAAAACTGACACTCGTGCCCCCCAGTCTACATAAAGGTTAAAAATATCAAATATATGCAAAGAGATAGTTTGGGTTGTCTTATTTTCGTGTTCTAAAGTTGAAATTGATATCTCAACTCGTTCAATAATTAGAATTGGGTTCGTTAGTTAATTATAATTTTTAATTCCTATTTATACCTAATTTTAGAAAAAATTATCCAAACAAGTTTAATCCTCACCGATTTATTTACCATTTTTAACCTAACTATATTATTAGGTAAATAGTTACCCATATACTTTACTAGAAATACAAAACTTTACTCTAAAGGTAATGAATTAATTTTAAAGTTGTTGGAATTTTTAAATGTTTACGCAAAAAACGCCATGCAACATAACGCTTTTTTGGACATAAAATCCAAAGTGGCTAAAGTGTCGGCTACAATTTTAGGCCAACATTCTTATGGTGCCAAGGAATATATATAAAAAAAGTGCGGCGGCAAGCGGCGATAACAACGAAAGGTCCATTAAAAAAATATATTTAAAAAATAATCATTACTTTTTTCAGTCTATATTTTTGGTCTTTTAGGAACAAAAAAAAATATTTAATTTGTCATGGAAATTCCTTTGCAATAACCTAAACACAAATATTGTTTAATAGTTAAAAATAAAAAAAAGTTATGTGCTGTTAAACTTGAACTATTATTTAGGAAAAGAAATGGTATTATAAAAACCTCAACTTTAAGAGTGTATTTTGCCTACCAAAAATTTTTTTAATAAAAAAGGTATAAAGAACTTTCACTTTCGGGTTTAGACCGTGTTAATGGATTTTCACTTTCCGACGTTTCGTCTCTTACTACTAGAGACATCTTCAGGGATTAATCTGAAACTAAGTTTCGAATCAACTTGTGTCACTATTTATGACGAGTTGTGGTTATTCACCACACATAAGAAAGAAACAAATTTCCTTATCGGCAGTAGCCGAACATGTACATGAAACAGGTCATAAAATCAATTTGTCTGAAACAAAACAAATATTAACAGAAAACAGAAAAATGCCAAGGAAGATACGGGAATCGATAGAAATCATCAAGCATCCTAACAATATCAATCGGGACACTGGTTACCACTTACCTGCAATATGGAAGTCTTTGATAGGAAAAACCTCGTCACGGGTGAATAACCACAACTCGTCATAAATAGTGACACAAGTTGATTCGAAACTTAGTTTCAGATTAATCCCTGAAGATGTCTCTAGTAGTAAGAGACGAAACGTCGGAAAGTGAAAATCCATTAACACGGTCTAAACCCGAAAGTGAAAGTTCTTTATATCTTAATGGCCGTGAAAGCTTAAAATCTAAAATAAAAAAGGTGTTATCAATCCTTATCGTATAAAGAATAGTAAATTATATAAATATACAATAGAATAGTAAATTATATTAAAAAAATATAAATTTCCAAAGTTTTTTAAAACCTCAAATGGCCAACTTTCGCCCTTGACAAAACACTGTGAGACGGAAGGACAGACGGAATTTTTAAAACTTGCTTAGAACGGTAACCATTGGTTACCGTTGTATACTATACAACGCACTTTGGTATAATTTGGATATTTTTTTTTGGTCCGAAGTAAACATTTAATACTCCTCTGCAGATCTGCTGTGCAGCTCCGAGGAGTATAACAAAATGACTCTGCTTATGAAATGCTATTTATTACACTTTCCAAAAAGTTTGATAAGTTTTTAAGAAAAATGTTGTTGGTTTATTATAGGATCCTAAGAGAGAGCTGTCCAAAATGATCTCCTGAATATTTGAAATACAGTTTAGAGAAAATTAATATTTTTATTTAAAGAAACTATTATTTAGGAGCCGTTTTTCATTCAACATCTACCTATCTATCTTCTAGTTTTTTTCTATTTTATTGTTATACATATGATATTAGTGTGCTGATAACACTGAATTTAGTTTCTTTTTTATTTCTGACATTCTTCATGTTTTTTTTTTTTTTTTGGGGAATATGACTTTGGATCTGACTAAAATTGTTATCTAATTTTGCTGTGACATTTCGATGATGGATTATCGTTGTTTTCGAACCTTTATTGGAAATAAAAAATATTTTTAAGTATAATAATGCATTTATTCCAGCCTAAAGGCCATATGACAAAAATAGTAATAACATAACAAAGAAGAAAGTAAGGGTTCGAAACGTTGGAAATTCATCGTCGAAACATCAAACCAAAATTAGATAGCAATTTTAGTCAAATCCAAAGCCCTATTCCCCAAAAATAAAAAATAAACCTAAATTATATAATTGAATCTGACATTTTTCCTTAAAATTTAGATTTTTAAAATTTGTTTGAAATTATCCTTCATTCAAGGAAAATTTCAAAATTAAAAAAAAAATGTTACACCTCTATCCACGTGCAGCTTCAATTTTATTGAGTAATTATGTGGTTAGGGAATTTTAATATTCCCATAAAGCAAACAAGTGGTAAAAGTAATATTTTTGGTAGTAATTACCTACTATTCTGCAACTGTTAATAATATATTTTTTCTTCAAGTGTACTAAAATCTTCATATTTTATAACTGAACACACTAGTTAGAAGTGATCTATTTTTTTACAGTAAAAAAAAGAGTTCATTTTTGTACGCCTTAAAAAAAAGTTAGTTAGCAAAACCACCACTGGCGGTAGCACTCTTTAACTTTGATGACAGCCATACTTCAAACTTGTTTGTTTATTATGTAAACAGGGGGTTGACTCGATATTCTGTGCAAAAACCTTGTGTGAAATTGACTAAAAATGATTGAAGAAGATTATATGGTTTAGACACCTACAAATCTCTCAGAAATTGCAAATGATACATTAGACAAGTAACCATCGAAATCGCGAAAAGTGTATGATTTAGCCTACGAAAAAAATTTAATATGTGCTAAGGAAGGTTTAAGTTTATTTCGAAAGGGTTTTAGGGGCCTATTTTAATAAAAAAAAACATACTTTTTAACTGAATAAATTAAATTCAAAAATTAATATTTAAAATATATATATAGGATACTTGAAGAAAAAATAGTATGTTTCACTCAGAGGAAAAGTGCTTTTTTTACTCGTTTGTAGTTTCGGGACTCCGCTTCGCGTCGTCCGTAAATTCTAGACTAGTAAAAAAAAGCTACACTTTTCCTCTTAGTAAAACAATATACTATTATACAGTGCGGTCCAAAAGTCACCCCCCCCCTTTTAACTTTTAAACGAGTTGAGATATCGACTTCAAATTTGGAACTCTTAAATAAAACAACTTAATCTATCTTTTAGCATATATTTGATATTTTCAGCTCTTAAAATGTGGGCAGGGGGCATGGGGAGACATTTTTTTTAATGGAAAGGGGGGTCGTGTGTTACACCATTTTAAAGCTTATAAAATTCTCTATTTAAACTAACATTTTTAAATTTTTTAAAAATGTTTTTTAAGGTTTTGATTTTTCAATTTTTTGTATGATTTTTTAAGTTTTTTTTATAAATTTTTATTTATGTCAGCTAAAATTAGTTTAAAAGTATAATTATATAATATAATTATATATATATATATAATTATAATTATATAATATAATTATATATATAATTATAATTATATAATATAATTATATATATAATTATAATTATATATATATAATTATAATTAACATTTTTTATGATAAAATTAGGCATTTTTAAAAAATTATTTGTATTTTTTTTAGAGGAATTTTGACATTAATACCCATTTTCAACCCCATTTTAAACCCAATTTTTTTTTTAATTTAAAAATATGAAGTTAAATGGAGAATTTTATAAGCTTTAAAATGATGTATTACTCGACCCCCCTTTCTATTTAAAAAAATGTCCCCCCATGCCCTCCTGCCCACATTTTAAGAGCCGAAAATATCAAATATATGCTAAAAGATAGTTTAAGTTGTCTTATTTAAGAGTTCTAAATTTGAAGTCGATATCTCAACTCGTTCAAAAGTTAAAAGAGGGGGTGACTTTTGGACCGCACTGTATACTTTAACAGAATAAAGTAGTATTTTAAGTTAGATTTTCCTAATTTCAATCCATGAATGGTAAAAGTATCAGTTGTTTAGGTATTGCTGGGTTGCTCATTTTAATCTACTTTCCGTTACATATTTATGATGAATTGGGTTTATTTACGATAAAATCTTGTTTATTCAAATACCGTATCAAACAACATATATACTTTATTAACAGTCTACAAATCCCTCTCGATACAATCAGCACTGATTACGAAAATCAGTATTTTAATAAAAAAGTTAGATGCAAACAAGAAGTACAGATACAAAATGCTTCGTATTTTTCGACACACGGTTCTAAAGCTACTAAAAGAATGCGGCAAAAAATCATACTTAAATATAAAATCTAAATACGCAAAATTTAAAACTGAATTCGCTTTTTAAAGCTTCGATTAAAATCGAAGCGTTTTTGTTGGTGTTCTTTGGTTTTTGCACTTACCTCCCCCTTTTGTTGTAGCTTTCTTACCGTGTGTCAGACTATATTTTATAGTATAGTATACTATATACCCTATATTGCATACTATAGGACTACAAACTATGTAATCCTACTTGACAGATCATGCATTTTATACCTGCATAATCTGATTATGGATCATGGTAGCAGAAGGTCTACACATTACAGAACCATTTACAGCTAAATCCAGACAACCTGTTTTTGGTAAATGATGGTAAATAATCTTCTGCAGAATAATTCTGTCAATAAATTGCATATTTTGTTGAACGATTCCGATAGTATTTTTTTACCTGATTCCGAATATCTTTAAAGTAAATCGCTATATTTTTCCGTTTTCGAGAAAAATGCCCTTGAAAATATATTTTTCCGTTTTTCAAGTGCTTGTAGAAAAATTATCATAGTGCCTCAAAGCTTTTATCTAGGCTTAAATAAGAGCGGGGTTCTTACTCTTTAAAATCGTACAAGAAAAACTTAACACAATGTTTAGTGGTAAATTTGATAACAGTTTTAAATTCGTTTTGTTTCGGTTAAAATTGGACATAATGCTGAATTGCAGGTTATAATAAAGAAAATTAACACTTCCATATCAGCTGTTTTGTTCGAAATTGTCGCCCCCTCTGAATGTAAAAAAAGTGGATTCAATTAAAAAATATTTTGTCTTTAAATATTCTAGTGCTAAATATAAAATTTCTTGAGAACCAACATCAAAAATTTAATTCAAAACTACTCTAAACAATTTTAATGCTGCTTTACTCTTCTATTAGTATCTACAAAGAGAATAATTATATCAGATATATCATATGGCACATTACCATGTTATTAAATATTTTTATTAAACAAGTGTACAGGGCCGGCCTTTGGATTTCGACGCCCTGAAGCAAGCCTTGAACTTGGCGCCTCTGGCAAAGAAAACACCCTAAAAAACCCTTTGTTCCCGACGCGTCAGTTTCAACCAAAAATGGCGCCCAAAAAAATACCCTCATGAAAAAAAGTTTATCCCTGACGGTTTCCACCAAACTAGGCGCAACTACGAAAAAAAAAAATGGGTGAATGGGTGCTCAAAAAAATACCCTCAACAAAAAAGCTTTGTTACTGACGGTTTCTACCAAAACTTGGCGCCCTATCAAAAAAAAACTCCTTCGAAGAGAAAAAGCTCAGGCTAAAGAAATGCCCCTCGACGGCGCACCTCTAGGCTCGCACCCTGAAGCAGGGGGTTCACTTGATTCATACAAAGGCCGGCTCTGCAAGTGTATTCAGTTCGGTATATTGAATATTTGAATTCTTGTAATGTCCGCTTAAAAATACAGGACAATAACTTTTTTTTCGAAATAAAGCAGGTTAAAATATAGTAGCTTGATATCTACTTCTGCACATGTACTTATTTGAAATAATATAAATTTCTTGAAAAAATATGTAAATTTTAAGTAATTTCACTCATTTTCCGAACCCAGAAAAAAATGAGTTTATTACGGTGCTATATGGAAATTGGATTATTAATCAGCGACTCAAAATTCATAAAAAAAGTCGGAAACAAGCCACATTCTTTAACAAGTCTGCGAGAAATTATTTCAAATATAAGATTTTTGAGTATACTCGCTCATTTTTTGAGTCTAGTTAAAAAACCAGCCGATAGATTTTTAATTTAACATTATATTTGAATTCAGTGCATCAAAATACATAAGAATAGATAAGTCCAAACCCTAGGACAATAACTTTTGTTTCGAAATAAAGCGGATTTAATAATATATATGTAATATTTTTGTGTGTTTTCATTAATTTTTTGAGTCTAGAAGAAGAGTGAACCGGTTGTGGGGTTGTTTGACATCGGATTCTATCTCAACACCTCAAAATGTATAAGAGTAGCTTGATATCTACTTCTGCACATAAACTTATTTGAAATAATGTAAACTTCTTAAAAAAAATATGTAAATTTTGAGTAATTTCACTCATTTTCCGAACCCAGAAAAAAATGAGTTTATTACGGTGTTATATGGATATTGAATTCTTATTCAGCGACTCAAATTTTATAAAAAAAGTCGGAAACTAGCCACATTCTTTAACAAGTCTGCGATAAAATATTTCAAATAGATATTTGAGTATTCTCGCTTATTTTTTAAGTCTAGTTAAAAAAACAGACGGTAGATTTTCGATTTGACATCAGATTTGAATTCAGCGTCACAAAATCTATAAGAATAGATAGGTCTCTACCCCAGGACAATATACTTTTTTTTGTGGGCCGGTGTTATTAAAATGCTAAACATGTTAAATTTTATACACATTAAAGACATAAAATAAAAACTTTCCTATTCACCTTTCAGTTATTGCCTGCATGTTACGGCTAAAAACATTTTTTTTAATGTTCAATATGCGTCAATATTTTAAATTTCAAGATTTTACGGATTTTCAATTAAAAACGATGATTCAGTATCCTTTGCCGGAAATCGAACTCTTAACAGTTTGATTAGCAATGGAGATATAAAAAGTGAAAATGATTACATAAAAACCTCTAAAAAGTCAGAAGTATATTTGTGTCACTGCAGTGGCACTAGCATTGGAACGGATACAATTTTTATCCAACATGTATTGTAGGAAGTGGAAATCGAACCCACACATCCATTGCTATAAGTCAGAAGCATTAAATATTCCTATTTAATAGCAAACCTCCTAAGTTCGAAACTGTTTTATCAAATGCCAAAGCCACTAATAGCTTTAAATGTTGCTGGTATAAACTAAATTGTTTAATATTATGCATGCAGGTTTAATAGTTTAATCTGTGTTGGTATTAACCTGCAGAAAAGAGAAAATAAAGTTAAACTAACAGAACACGTGTACTCATGAGCGTCGTTAACTGATTATCTAGGCGAGGGGGTAAGAGATTTTCAGATTTGTTTAAGGGCATATCCACAGGCTCGCCTAAGAACGTAATACGTAACAATGCGATGTCGTGATTGGCTTGATGAGCCGCCATGTATCTTGTAAGCCAGTCACGGCACCGCATTCTTATGTTTTATGTTCTTGTGCAAGCTTCTGGATAGGCCCTAACTTTTGCGATAACTCGCTTATTATATTATTCACAGCGCCTGAGCTAGAATAATATTATAAGGTAGTACCCAATTTACAAAAAAATTCAAAAATTGTCCTAGACAAAAAATTCTTGGATATAAATTTGTTTCATGAAAAAATAAGCAAGTTTTTTTTGAAATGTCCGTCCGTCCGTCTTTCCGATGCATCGCGATGTGAAGAATTTTGTAGACACGATAACTCAAGAACGAATAATCTGATTGACTTTAAATTTTCAGGAAAAATCAAAGATCCCTATTGTTTTTAAAAGTAATCCCCCTAAAAACAAAAAAATTATGGGGGGTTAAACTTTTAAAAACATCGAAAAAAGCTAAAAGATTTTTCCGATTAATATAACTTTTTCAGAAAAAATTACTAATCCCCCCCCCCCCCAAAAACAAAAAAGTTATGGGGGGTTAACATTTAAAAAAAATCGAAAAAGCTGAAAGAAAGTTCCGATTAACCCAAATTTTTCAGAAAAAATTACTTTTATTATAGGGATCAACTCTACCAATTTTGAAAGTAATCCCCCTAAAAACATAAAAGTTATGGGGGGTTAAACTTAAAAAAAAAATAAAAAACAATCATTTTTAAAAAACTTTTTTTTATTTTTTTTTTGTTTTTCCAAAAAGAAAATAAAAAAATTAAAAAAATTTGAAAATTTTTATTTTTTTTTTATTTTTTTTTAAATATCTTTTAAAAAAATGTATTTTTTTAATATTATCTTTTTAAATATTTGGGAATACACCATTTACTGTGAATAATATGTAATAAAATGCTTAGCATTACATATCTTCACGGCTTGTGATATTGTTCACAGTGCCTGCCCTAGAACAATATACGGTAGTTTCGAATTAAAAAAAAATTGTCCTAGACAAAAAATTTGTTCATGAAAAAATAAGAAACTTTTTTGAAATATCTATCTGTCCATCTGTCCGATGTCACAATTTTTGTGATTACGATAACTCAAGAACGAATAATCCGATCGACTTGATATTTTCAGTAAAAATCAAATTCTACGAGGGGAAGATTTCTATTCTTTTTGAAAGTAATCCCCCTAAAACAAAAAGGTTTTAAAAATCGAAAAAAGCTGAAAGAAAATTCCTATTGACGTAACTTTTTTAAGAAAAATTAGTTTTATTATAAGGATTAATTTTGCCAATTTTGAATGTAATCCCCCCAACGACAAAAAAGTTATGGGGGGTTTGAAAAAATAAAAAACTGATGATTTTTTTTTTATTTTTTTTTTAAATTTTTTTTTCAATTTTTAGTCCCTTGATATATAAATAACTATTATTTTAACCTATAAAGAAATTGCACTGCTCTACTACAGAATTTTCACAATCAATGAGAAAATCCCTACCAAAATGTCATATAGCTGCTATTTCACGCTTTTTTGCGATCATCAGTGAACATATATTGGTATGGTGGCTTTCGCACTGAAATAGCAGCTATATGACATTTTGGTAGGGATTTTCTCATTGATTGTGAAAATTCTGTAGTAGAGCAGAGCAATTTCTTTATAGATTTTAATAGTTTGCCGTCTATAAGGCACTAAACTTTATTTTCATTTATTATTTTAACATTTAATATAACATATCAGGAAAACTAGGTACTAAACAATTTTAAGAATAGAAAAAATTATTCTAGGCGCCTTCATTTTGTTTTTAAAAGTCACAAGTATTAAACTAACAAATTTTAAATCAATAATTCCATTATTTTTTAAATTTTATCGGTAAAGACAAAAAGTTTCTGTGATTTTTATAAAAAACATAAAAATTAAAACAAAAAAATTGATGTTTTGACACCTAAAATTATTATTTATGTACCTTATTTTGATTTGCCTAAGGTTTAAATTCTTGGGGTGGGGGTAAGTGGTAAACCTAAGGGGGTTTAGCCATCTAATTAATAAATAAAATCACGAAATATAACCTTTTTGTTTTCGATTTTTAGAAGATTTTTCTCGAAGACCTAGATATTCTTGTGTGTAAGAGAAATAATGTTTCAAACTTCCTTAGCTTTCCTATTAGCTTCACCTTTTATCGCCAATGCTATGTTGAAGTACGTCTATATTACTTGTTAAAAATCACCAAAAAAGCGTGGTTTTTGAACTTTAAAAACAAGGGTTTGGTTTTCCCTTACATCTCGGGAAAGAAATTTTTGAATTAAAGTCTGTTTTCATAGTATTAATGAGTATTAAATACCAAATAAATTGAGCTTATAAACTATTTAAAAGATTTTGTATTAAGTAAATAATGGGCATTTAAAAAATGTTTAACTTTTTTTCAGTTTTTTGCATTTTTTTTTGAAAACCGTTAAAGATATCTAAAAAAACAGAACTTTTTTAAAATCTGCTTGAAAAGCTGCATATTTTGGTTATACAGGGTTATTCAGAAATAAGCGAGAAATTTTAATGAAAAAAGTTCCTATAAAGGTTGGTCCGGAAATGAGTTCTAAGGGAGCTACGGCTCTTTAAAATTGTAAATAAGGTTTTTATTAATAACTCTTGTACCATTTAAGCTAGAGCGGCGAGCTTTTGCCTGTATACTAGTATTAATAAGGGCAATAAGTTTATGTTAATTTATTTTTTTTTATTTATCCAGAGGCGTGCCTAGACGGACAAAATATGTGAGGCTTAACATATTTTTGCCCCAAATTTTTTTATGTATATTTTTTTTTTGGATTTTTTGTAATAAATATAGATTTCTTCAGTAAAAATACATAAAAAATGTCATATAGTGTAACACTGCAAATGCAATTAAGAGGAAGTAACATTTTATAAGGCTATATCTCCTTTAATAATAAATTTAGGTGTTTCGTTGAAGAATACTTTTTTGCTTAGTTTTAAATGAAGAATTATCCGGCAGCATTAAAATTTTATTCAATATGTCCATCTTTGAAGGGCCGCAGCTCCCTTAGAACTCCAACCTTTATAGGAACTTTTTTTCATATTTTTTTAACGTAAAATCACCCCTTAAATTTCTCGAACTTATTTCCAAATAACCCTGTATAGTGTTCCTAGAAAAAAATTGTTTAGGGCTGAAAATAATGATATTTATTTTTTTTCAAAAAATCAGTAGCCTTTATGTCAGAACACTGACATGATGGCAACAAATGGAGGTTAAATTGGAGTTTAGCTTAATAGACAATTATCGAAAATTATATATCAGACAAAATTGAGAGATGTTTTTTTTTTCAACCAGTGTTTTGGGTGTAAATTATAAAATCTATCTGGAGCAAGGTCACAAAATTGTTTTTTTTTAATTTCGGACTTAACCCTACCCAATAAACCCAAAATCAAAACTTTTTGAATAATTTCCAGATAAATCTAGCTGCTCTTTGGGCTAAGACTTATAACTATGGAAGTACACCAGAGCAAAAAAAAACCGTATAAAAATTAGAAATTTAAATGAACGACTTTTTAAAAATTGCCAATTTAAAATTCCCTTTCGATAAAATGTCAGTAGCAATTTTAAATTTAATATCTTTAACATTCAGATACAAAGTCTAAGATATGCGTCAATTTTAATTTATCCTTGAAAGGAAATATCGTCTACAAAAAAGGGATCAATTCGCCAACATCAAATTTCATCTTTTATTATAATATTTTAAGGGAAAGACGCCTAATTTCGGTTGGTTTCCTAATTTGGACTTTTTGCGGTCCAAAATTCACCCCCCCTTTTAACTTTTGACCGAGTTGAGATATCGACTTCAAATTTAGAACTCTTAAATAAGACAACTTAAACTATCTTTTAGCATATATTTGATATTTTCAGCTCTTAAAACGTGGACAGGGGGGCATGGGGGCACATTTTTTTAAATGGAAAGGGGGTCGTGTAATACATCATTTTAAAGCTTATAAAATTCTCCATTTAACTCCATACTTTTAAATTAAAAAAAAAATTTGGTTTAAAATGGGGTTGAAACTGGGTATTTGTCAAAATTCCTCTAAAAAAAACAAATAATTTTTTTTAAATGTATAATTTCATCATAAAAAAGTGTTAATTATACTTTTAAACTAATTTTAGTTGACATAAATAAAAATTTATAAAAAAAACTTAAAAAATCGAATGTTTTAGCACAAAAAAATTGAAAAATCAAAACCTTAAAAAACATTTTTAAAAATGTTAGTTTAAATAGAGAATTTTAAAAGCTTTAAAATGATGTATCACGCGACCCCCCTTTCCATTTAAAAAAATGTCCCCCCATGCCCCCCTGCCCACAGTTTAAGAGCTGAAAATATCAAATATATGCTAAAAGATAGTTTAAGTTGTCTTATTTAAGAGTTTTAAATTTGAAGTCGATATCTCAACTCGTTCAAAAGTTTAAAGGGGGTGGGGGTGACTTTTGGACCGCACTGTATGTAGAAGTAAACAGAAACTTACTTTTATGTGAAGCCAAAAGTAAAACTAAATCGTTCAAATTCCAAATGACAGTTTGTTGCATTAGCATGCTTGTTTATTTTATAAATAATCATTGTAAAAGTTTATGTTTTTGTTTTAGCTCAGTTAAAATATTGCTTAAGTTGTTCCACTAGTCATAATTAAGCAATTTAAAAATATAAACATTTTACAAATTTCTAATCCAAAAAGCAGAAAGTTCCATAATTTAGGATAGAGCATTTTTGTGCATTTGATTCCTAATTTCGGATAACCGAAAGGTAATTGTTATTCAGGATAACCAACCATTAATTATAATAATAAATAAATAATTATATATCATTTTCATGTAAAATTTTTAATATTTATGCACAAAATTTGAATAATTTTGAAGAAAAAAAAATATTAAAAAATTAATAGTTAAACAGTTAAATAGAGAATTTTAAGCTCTTTTAAATGACGTATCACAAGAACTAGGATGCAGTTTGATTTATTGTTCCCCTGGCGCCACCGTACCGAAAAAAAAATTGAAAAATATGGCAAATGATAATTTTTATTGTGTGATTTACACATTCCAAATTTGAAGTTTATATATCATTTCGATCAAAAGTTACGGGGGTGTACAATTTAAAAGAATAACCCTGCATAACTTTATGATGTTAAACACAATTAAATATATTTTTATTGGTAACAGGATAGTAAATTCTACCAAGAATATTACTTTTTTCCTTTTTTTATCTAATAGGAATAATAAACTTGCCTTAACTACGTAATTACTTAATAAAATGACAACCAGGGTTAAATAATAAAATATTTCAAAAAGGTCATACGCGTTTTTAGTAATCTTTCCTCTATGTGTAACTAGTTAACTGTGTTTTTTTTTTTAATTTAACACCCTAAATTGCGAATGAAACGGTAAATCGAAATTTAATGAAAATGGACAATTTAGGGAAAAATTCGAAATCTGTAGTTGTCGAGTTTCTCGAAATAATCCCCTGAATTTTTCTTATTCTCGACATTGTAGACCAAAACTCTCCTTCCCTCTAACGCTTTCTAACCAAGTTCTACTGTATTTGCAATTTTGGCGAAGGCGATCCTACGTGTACGCGAAAGAAAAAAAATTGGATACATTATTTCTATGAATAAGGTCTCCTCGAGAACCCTTAGTTACTTTTTACTCAATAGGAATAATAAAGTTGCCTTAACTACGCGTAGCTACGTAAATACTGAATAAAATGACCATGTAATTTTACAATATATTTATACAAATATTACAATAATATACAATGTACATAATAAATATACATCAATCCTTGTACCAGTGTTTTATCCAATTTTTTTTCTTTCGCGAACACGTAGGATCGCCTTCGCCAAAATTGCAAATACAGTAGAACTTGGTTAGAAAGCGTTAGAGGGAAGGAGAATTTTCGTCTACAATGTCGAGAATAAGAAAAATTAAGGGGATTATTTCAAGAAACTCGACAACTACAGATTTCGAATTTTTCCCTAGGCGAATTAAATTGTCCATTTTCATTAAATTTTGATTTACCGTTTCATTCGCAATTTAGGGTGTTAAATTAAAAAAAAAAACACAGTTAACTAGTTACACATAGAGGAAAGATTACTAAAAACGCGTATGACCTTTTTGAAATATTTTAGTTATTTAACCCTGGTTGTCATTTTATTAAGGGTGCCTTCGCCAAAATTGCAAATACAGTAGAACTTGGTTAGAAAGCGTTAAGGCGAAGGAGAATTTTGGTCTACAATATCGAGAATAAGAAAAATTAGGGAAATTATTTCAAGTTAGAAACTCGACAACTACAGATTTCGAATTCCCCTAGGTGAAATAAATCGTCGATTTTCATTAAATTTTGATTTACTGTTTCATTCGCGAGTTATTTAGGGTGTTAAATTAAAAAGAAGCCACAATTGACTAGTTTCACATAGAGAATTAGTATATTACATAACTAGTGTGGAAAGTGACATATTTCACGCGAGTGGGAAGGTTTACGAACGAGCCGTCAACCGAGTGAGGAAACCCCACGAGTGTAAGAAATACACTTTCCAACAAGTTATGTACACTATTTTTTCTACGATCCCAAAAAAATATAAAGTTTAAACTTTAAGAATTCTTCATTTAATATTTTCTAATTTTTATTACTTATTCCGAGAATTTTTGAGAAAAGCAAAACACAAAATAGCATACAAATTTATATATTTATGTCAACAGAAAATATTTTTTTTATTTATATTTACTTTTCTTGGGTTTATATTTAATACAACATATTATGGAAGCTTAACACTGTTTAATGGGTTGCCTAACCGCAAGCATCTTTTAAATCAAGGAAAATCTGACAGTTTAATAATTAAATTTGATTTCTGTGGATATGCTCCCATATAAGACTAAAATTCTACAATGTTTTACATTTCATGAGGAAATATTGATATTTTTTATAAAATGTGAGGTAACTAAATCACAAATTTAGTAATTTTTATAAAATCTAGACATTAATAAAACATATTAAGTTATATTGACCTGGGTCAAAATAGTAAGGTTATAAGTATAGTTTATATTTTTGACATGAAAAAGAGAAATATTTGGATTGAAAAACATAAAAGACATCAAAAAAGTCTGTAATGAAAGTTGGAAAATGGTATATAAAGCGAGGTGAGTAAAATTCGTAGAATTTACTACGTAAATATCTAAACAAAATTAGGCAAGTCAACATACATATATATCAAACTAGGGTGATATGAAAATATCAAACAAGGGCGTTTTCTTAATAACAAGAGAGTGTGGTAAATGTCATTTTCATAGGGGATTGTATTGATTACTAATAACGCGTACGTAATATTAAAAAATAAAATGGCTTATAAGTTTGTATATCATTTTGTATTGCATGTCAAGTACTTAAATAAAATTTTTTGCTTGATTGGTTCAGTACGTAACTTGCATAGACAAATAGGTCAGAACTTGAATCACGCAAAAGTGCTTGGTTTGAATAACAACATTTCTTACATTTACACTTAAATCAAAGATGGTAGTTAGATATTTATCTCAGTACTTAGGTATTCAAATAATTTTTCTGTGTGTAAAAAACTTTGTTTATATTACAGACTGTTACAGTACACCTAACGGTGTATTTTAAATGCAAAATACTGTTTATAAACTAAACTATAAACTTAAACTACTCACAATTGCAAGATAAACAACTATAACTAACTCTACTATAAACCTACATTATACATTATATTCTATAGTATACAACTTACATAATACAAGCCAAAATTGGAATTTATAAATCTTTAACTTAGACCAAGTTTACTGCATACATGAAGAATAGGAATTTATAATACAAGTACGAAGTAGCAGTTTTCCTACGATCCCCTATAAAAATGACATTTAGGTCACTCTTTTGTTCTTCAAAAAACACCTTACATCACACTAGTTTGATATTTTTATACCCTAGTATGATATTTATGTATGTAGGTTTGCCTAATTTCACGTATGTAGATTTGCCTTAATTTACGTGGTAGATTCTACGAATTTAGCTCACCTCGTTTTATATGCCATTTTCCACCTTTCATCACAGAATTTTATGATATCTTTTATGTTTTTTAATTCAAATGTTTGTGTTTTTCATGTCAAAAATAGCAAATATAGTTATAACCTTACTAGATTGACCAAGATATAACTTGGCATGTTTTATTTATGTCTAGATTTTATAAAAAATACTTAATTTTCGATTTTATAAAAAACATTAAAATACACGTATGAAATCGTAAAAAAGTACAATTTTACCGTTTTATATATTTTTTTTATTTATATTTTCAAACATTTGTTACTAATTATAATAAAGTTAAAACAATTTCTACTATATTTCCATATTGATGAGCGTCCCAACCTGCATTTTATCCTTTAATCATTTCGACACTCCCATCCAACAAGGTTGTGACTCAAGTTAGACAAATTTTGAGTTATACTTATAGGTAAACGCCTTGAAAAAAGATACACATGGTGGTAATACTCAGATTTCTCCACAGGCCATTTTAACCAGAAGTTTACCTAAAAACACTAAAGTAGGAAATTCTAAACTTGAATATTATCAGAAACAAACAATAAATAAAAAATAAATACTTATACAGTTAAATAGAGAATTTTATAAGATTTCAAATGATGTATCTACCTTTTCTACTTTAATCATTAGCCCACCCTTAAATACAAAAGAAATATATTTTAGAAATTTAGCTGTCGTGAAAAATGACAATATATGAGTTACGGCTTTGTTGCTTGGGGGTATCGATTTATACTATTTCTTCCGAGGTCTGCTTATGACAAAACAACACCATCACACTGGGCCAGTTTTTATACCTTTCCCCGGTCCTTATTCATAATTCTGCAGGATTATAATTTAAAATATCTGAAACCCAAAAGCGTTTGAAAACTTTTATATTTTAATAAACCATAGAAAAAGTGTTATCTCTCCAAAATATAAATATTTTGGAGAGATAACATTTTTTCTATGGTTTATGTTGGACCCTGGGGTCTCAAAACGACAAGTTGAGATGAAAAACGGTGCGTGAAATATAGAAATTGGACTTACCTAGGTTGTAGATTTTCGGGTGATGTCTGAGCTCAGAAGTGATGATGGATCTGTCCTTTTTCTATATTCAGTAACGCGAAAATATGGTATGAAGTGGAACTGTATATCGTAGGTGGTATCTATAATCTCCGTTTTGTAATAGCGCGTGACCGAAACCGCAAAATGGCGGGCGACGATATTGATTGATTAATCGTTGTACGGGCAGCGTACTGCCCTAATCACTAATTACTACTCCTCTCAGGTGACTTCTGTCAACCCGGAGGTACTGCAATTTACGCATTGCAGCGTTGCCAGATTCACTGGGCTAAATTTCCCTTTATTTTAAAGGAAAATAATTAATTTATATTTCTTACTTAAACGAAACCTAAACATATTCCCCCCCGATGAAAGGATTTATTCCTTTTATGACGACCCAAAAAAAATAAAATAAAAAACATTCAATTCTGCGATATATGTTCGCTGTGAAAAACCCAAACGATAAACAAACATAAAAATAGGCCAAATAAATGCGATTATTGAGCGGGTAATACGCAAAGTTTTACCAAGGGACGCTTTACTGTTCCTTGTTGAGTATGCAGTGTAGCAACTCTAACAATCCCGTCGGACCCACGATGAAGTTCCACGACTCTGCCAAAACGCCATTGACCAGGGGGCAAGTTATCGTGTTTGATAACCACTAAGGAACCTATCGCAAGCTCTGGGCTAGGGTTATGCCATTTTTGACGCTGTTGGAGTGTTTGGAGATACTCCAAATGCCAACGGCGCTAAACCGATTGGTGAAGGCTCTGAATGAGTTGCCAACGAGACAGCCTATTCGAGGGAATGTCCCGTAGATCTTCGTCAGGTGGCGAAGAAGCGGGTTCTAAAGTAAGAAAATGATTTGGGGTTAATGCCCTCAAATCGTTAGGGTTGGTGCTCATTTGCGTGAGTGGACGAGAATTAAGAACTGCCTCTGTCTGGGCAAGTAAGGTACTCATCTCCTCAAAAGTTACAATCTGCTCACCAATTACGCGCGAAAGGTGACCCTTGACTGACTTAATGGCAGCCTCCCAGAGTCCACCCATGTGAGGTGCAGACGGGGGGTTAAAATGCCACTTGATGGATAAGTCTTTACAAGCACCTTCAAGATACATAAGTAATGTATTGTTAGCACCTACGAAATTCGTTCCGCAGTCGCTATACATATCTGAGACACGTCCTCTTCGTGCCACAAATCTACGAAAAGAAGCAAGGAAAGTCTCTGATGAGAGACTAGAGACCAGTTCCAGCACCGCTTTGGTGGCTAAACACACAAAAACGCAAATGTATGCCTTAAATGTTTTAGCGCCGCGGTATCTACCGACGGTAATTGTAAATGGACCTCCCAGATCTACTGCAGAACGAGAGAAACATTTTACCTGTGATACCCGAGCCGCGGGTAAATTCCCCATGACAGGGGAAAGCGGTTTGGGGTTCACTCTAAAACATCTAAAACAACGTGATAAACAGCGTTTAATAGCACTTTTAGCTGCGATAATCCAGAACTGCTGACCAAGCAAATATTGTAGGGTTTGCGGACCCGGGTGCAAATATTGCTGGTGCCACGATCTAATAATGAGATCGGTAAGGACATGGTCCTTGGGGAGGAGAAGAGGGTGCTTCTCCGAGAAAGAAAGTTGGGAGTGTTCTAAACGACCTCAAACTCTTAAGGCGTTATCTTTATCCAAAAACGGGGCTAATTTTCTCATAGGTTTTGGACAAAGTTTCTGGTTTTGTATTAAAGATATTTCATTAGGAAATACTTTACTTTGGACATTTTTACATAAAACAACAGTTGCTTGATAAAGCTCTATTTGCGAAAGAGCGCCAGACTGGGCGTCATTACGCTTTTTAATTTTATGCAAAAATCTTAATACGTACGCAACAATTCCTTGTATTTTTCGGTATGAAGAAAATTTTCTAAATAGTGAATCAACGAAGTCTTCTTCAGAAAGAACCACTACCGACCATTTAAGGGGCTTAGCGACTTCCATCTGAGTTTCTGAAAAGGAAGGTTGGTTTTCTTTGGACATAGGCCATTCATCGGCAGGAGAATGAAGCCAAGAAGGACCATTCCACCAGCTGGAAGATTGCACTAGTTCTTTAGGGGAAATACCGCGACTGGCAATGTCAGCGGGATTGTCTCCTGATTTCACATGGAACCAAGAATCTGGTGGGATAATATCTTGGATGTGGCTGACTCTATTGGCGACAAACGTCTTCCATTTGTGGGGAGACGATTTGATCCAAGACAAAGTGATCGTAGAATCAGACCACGCGAATGTTTTGTCAAATACCAGTTTATTGGAAAAGGTTTCCCGAACTGTACGATAGAGATTACTGAGCAAGACAGCTCCACAAAGCTCTAAACGAGCCAATGAAATTTTCTTTAAACTGGCCACCTTTGATTTACCACATAAAAGATGCACAGAAATGCAACCGTTAGGACGAATGTTCCGGATAAACACGCATGCCGCGTAGCCTTTTTCGCTGGCGTCACAGAAACCATGTAGCTCCGTGTGATCAGTTTTGGAAGTTATGTCCAAAAATCGAGAAATTTTAATCGATAAAAGTAAAGGAAATTCTAATTTGAATTGTTGCCATTTGTTGACAACATCCTCAGGAGGGGATTGATCCCAATCCAGACCTAATGACCATAGGTGCTGTATGAGATATTTTGCGAAAAAGGTAATGGGGGCTAAGAATCTCAAAGGATCCCAAATGCGGGCTATATCTGATAAGATAGTACGTTTGGTAGCAATATTGGCTGTAACCGAAACGTTAAAAATGAAAAAATCTGAAGAAGGAACCCAATGTAGTCCTAGAATTTTTAGAATATCACCTGGAGCATCAAACGTAATGGTTTGACGATTTTCTTCAGAGATACCGATGAGCAATTCTTCACTGTTGCTAGCCCATTTTCTTAGTTGAAATTGGCCGCGTTGAAGAAGTGCTATAAGTTCATTCTGAAGGCATTTGGCCTCTTCTAAAGTATCTGCTCCACCAAAGCAGTCATCTACATAAAGTCCTTCATTTAACACTTTCGCTGCTAATGGAAACTGGTGTCCTTCATCGAGAACCAGTTGCTTCAACACACGAAGAGCCAAATAAGGAGAGGATGAAACACCAAAAGTGACTGTGTTTAGCTGGTATTCTTGAACTTCTTCTGAAGGGCAAGATCTCCAGAGTATTTTCTGATAGTTTCTATGAGAGTTGGTAAGAAGTATTTGCTGATACATGGCCTTGACATCTGTTGTCAGGACAAATCTGGGCAAACGAAAGTTAAGCAAAAGCTCAAAAATGTCCGCTTGAAGCTTAGGACCACAATATAACGAATCATTGAGTGATTTGTTATCTGTACTCTTCATAGAAGCATCGAAAACGATTCTTAACTTAGTTGTAACACTCTCGGGTTTGTAAATAGAATGATGAGCGAGATAGAACTGGGGTACACTAGAGCTACTTATTGGAGCCTTTTCCATGTGTCCTGAGTCTACATAGTCTTGTATAACATCGCTATACATTTTACGAAGCGACTCGTCTTTTACCAAACGTTTTTCCAAAGAATAGAATCGTTTAAGGGCGACTGAGCGAGAATCTCCGAGAAAAACCGGTTCCGGTTCTCGAAATGGTAACGAAACCATATATCTACCGTCCTCCATGCGTGAGACTGTGTTTTTAAAATGATTTTCACAAATCTCGGTTTCAGGTGAAACAAGTTCCTTTTCCGGAACTTGTTCTAGTTCCCAGAACTTCTTTAAATCAAACGGTTCTGCAGTTGCATATAGTGACACCGAATGTATTGCTGGAGACTCAATTTTCCCGAATACAATCCAACCAAAGATAGTATCAAAAGCAATAGGTTCCCCCACATTGCCTGTGACTCGGTCTGATTTTAGAATCTGAGAAAAAACATCTGCCCCCAACAGCATATCTACAGAACGAGATTGATTAAAAGTTGGATCGGCTAGAGGTAAGTTAGATAGATAAGTCCATTGCGAAATATCAATGGTGCTGCAAGGCACTTTGGAAATTAATGTCGGTAAAACCTCAAGTTCCACTTCCAGTACAGGTTCTGAACTGTGACGTGGTTTTATCATACATTTTGTAATACCTTGCGAAACAAGGGGCGAATTAGAATTTATTCCAGTAACTGTAGAACGAACAGAGGATCGGCGTAAGCCCAATCGATTTAAACATTTCTGAGAAATTATCGAAATTTGTGATCCTGTGTCCAAAAGAACCCTGATAGGTTGATAATTGTTACGTGAATCCAGAGCATGTACTAAAGCACTTGGCAATAGTACTGATGCCTTTTTAGAAGCAAAACATGTAATATTATCTGCAGTAATGGCAGATGAAGAAGAAGAAAGTTGCACCTCGGCAGTGGAGGTGTTTGGACCAATAATGGGACCAGCATTGGTTTGGGCAGGGCCCAAATCTGAGTCAAGATGTAAGGTGGTGTTGTGTCTTCGGTGACAAACACGGCAGTTGAAAACGGAAGAGCAAGTTCTTACTCCATGAGAAGAATTGAAACAATTAATACAAAGTTTTAATTGTTTAACAGTGTTAAGTCTTTGAGAGGGATTGCCTTTTAAGAATGTAGGGCATTTCGACAAGAAATGAACAGACTTGCATACTGGACAGGCAGACTGGCTTGTGCGAGTATTATCCGTTTTATTCACTACAAATGTTTGTTTGGCATAAGCTTTCCCGCTTGTATGTGAAGTGGAAGGAAAGGTAGGTTTTTTGTACGAAATAGCCTCTACAGACTCTAAAGCCTTACAATGGTTTGTAAGAAAAGTTTTTAGAGACTCAAAGGTAGGTAACTCAGTTTGGTTTTGTTCCTCGAACTTTGTACATAGGACCTTGGGCAATTTTTTCAAGGTCAAATCGAAAATAATGAAACTCCATTCTTGTGTGGGTAGTCCGAGATGGTTAAGCTCTGCTAAATTTTCTGAAATTACATTTAACAAACTGTAGATAGAACTAGATGTGTCAGATATACTAGCAGGCAGGTTACAAATTGCATGCCAACGCGTAGTGGCAAGCCTGCGCACATTATCGTATCTGTCACATAGTTGCTTATACGCGATTGCGTAATTTATGCCCGAGAGGGGGAGGGCGGATACAATATTTAGAGGCTCATGGCTCAATACGGACTGTAAATAATAAAACTTTTCTATGTCGTCCAAGCTTTTATTATGGTGAATTTTTGACTGATACAAATCTTTAAATTTGGACCAGGCCGCATAATCTCCGCTAAACTTTTCTAGGGAAATTTTTGGTAGATTTATGTTTGAATGATTTGATTTAGCGTCATTATTAGAACCAAATAAAGCTTCATATATTTGATGAATTTTCCAATAATAATCATCGATTAGCTTATTAGTGTCCTTTTCACGGCTTAAATCCTGCTTTAAGATCGCTTCTGTTTTTGTCGTATCCGCGGCAATCAGCTCGACAATTTCATCAGATATTTTTTGACATACCATATAAGATAATTCTGCGGTCTTAAAACAAGCTTTAAACTGTTGAAGTTTAGTGACGTTAGCCTGAGCTTCCAGAGCAGTATTATAAATTCTTTTAAGACGCTCAGTCTGCCCTTGGCGTTTAAAAGTCAAGGCATTAATTTCCGCCATGTTTGACCTTTTTCAAAAATGGAAAAAGGGCCAACAAATAATTAAATAAATTTAATTTTGACGTAAGTAAGCAAAATAGAGAAGAAAAACAAAATTTACTAAAATTGGAATTTTATTTTTCTCAGTGCAAAATAACTAAAGAAAATTAATTATTAGCGTAAAAACACGTTTAGAGCCATTTACGAGCAAAATAACTTGGAAAACAAAGTTTTCTAAAATTCAAAAATTATTTTTCTCAGTGTACCAAAAATAAAAAAAAATCAATTGTTAACGTAAAAACACGTTTAGTGTCATTTACGAACAAAATAACTTGGAAAACAAAGTTTTCTAAAATTCGAAAATTATTTTTCTCAGTGTAAAAATAACTCCAAATTGAATTTAAAATGGTAAATTATGTTTAGAATGCTTTTCTAGTAAAATACACAAAAGGAAAAAACTTTATTAAATTTGACCAATTATTTCTCTCGGTGCACACCAATAAAAATTTGATAGTCTGTAAAACTTCAATTTTTACGAGCAAAATAATTTTGTTATATTTTATCTTTAAAAAATAAAATACGAACGAGTCTAAATACCAAAAAAAAAGAATAATAAAAGCCTGTATTTGACGAGAAATTTTTTGAAAAATAAAATTTTATTATTTACTTAAAATTATTAAATTAAATAACCGTAAGTATATTTAAGAAATATGATTTGTTTATTGCCAAATATCGTAAATAACTATGAGTTTTCTAACAGCGAAAAAGCAACAGAATTGTACTTATGCAAAAAACTGTATACATGTTTTTTGCTCGCGAAAAAAAGGAACGTACTTTATTTACGAAATAAAACTACAATATATTTAAGTTTCGTTGTGAAATTAATATTTTGTATGAATTGAAATAATTTTTTTTTTTTTTCAACCACTAGGACCAAAAGGCAAATTATGTTTTCTATACAGTATTTTTCTGCAGCTTAATGGTACAGAAAACATGCATAAAAAACAAAGAATCGAAAAACTGTTCGATAAGACATAAGATAATGTTATGCCCAGAATAATGCCCTTTACTCCCAATAGCAAAATATATAAAAATGTTCCTTATATAGAAGAAAGCTAAGAGTAAGTAATTAAGTTATATTTTATGACAAACTGGCCATAGAAATATTTTATATTCAAAATTGACTTTTTTAACGCTTTTTATGCTGCAAACTGGCAGGCGATAAAAAACGGGACAAAAAAAACCCTTGAACAACGCGAAAAGAGAAAATACACTATGCAACGGAGTTATAGATCCTAGGCTCGAATGGATCATATGTTGGACCCTGGGGTCTCAAAACGACAAGTTGAGATGAGAAACGGTGCGTGAAATATAGAAATTGGACTTACCTAGGTTGTAGATTTTCGGGTGATGTCTGAGCTCAGAAGTGATGATGGATCTGTCCTTTTTCTATATTCAGTAACGCGAAAATATGGTATGAAGTGGAACTGTATATCGTAGGTGGTATCTATAATCTCCGTTTTGTAATAGCGCGTGACCGAAACCGCAAAATGGCGGGCGACGATATTGATTGATTAATCGTTGTACGGGCAGCGTACTGCCCTAATCACTAATTACTACTCCTCTCAGGTGACTTCTGTCAACCCGGAGGTACTGCAATTTACGCATTGCAGCGTTGCCAGATTCACTGGGCTAAATTTCCCTTTATTTTAAAGGAAAATAATTAATTTATATTTCTTACTTAAACGAAACCTAAACAGTTTATTTAAATCAACACCAATATGAGTAAGGATCAAGAATTTCTTAATTTTATATTTTAGACGAACAGAATAGTGGAAATGGACTACACTTCCTTTGCCTTTCCTCACCTCTAGCAACTCCAGAACACTTCTGTGCATACGTATGTATTATTAAACACGTTTGCGCATAAATATGTTTCACCAATCTTTACTGCGCATGGTATATTTGTATATCTTTGTCAGAACATTTCTAAATATTCGTATGTATTATTAAACACCTTTGCGCATAAATATGTTCCACCAATCCCTACTGCGCATGACATATTTGTATATGTTTGCCGGAACACTTTTAAGCATTCGTATGTATTATTAAACACTTTGCGCATAAATATGTTCCACCAATCCTAACTGCGCATGACATATTTGTATATGTTTGCCAGAACACTTTTAAGCATTCGTATAAATTAATAAACTCTTCTGCGCATACTTACGTTTCTCTAAGCAGTACTGCGCATCGTAACTGGTGACCGACAATTTGTTTTGCTTGAAATGGACATAAATCATTATTAAAATTTACAAAATACAAGGCTTTACCTATAAACTAATAAAAAGACTCCACAGTGGCGTGTATTTTGTTATTTTGCTAATATCTCCAGAAGTATTGGTGCTAGAAAAAAATGGTTTGTACCTTTTTTATGGTAAATTTTATTACCTTCCTATACATGCCAAAATTATAATTGAACGATAAAAATTTAAAAAAAAATACCAAAAATTAAGTTTTTTTGGCCCCTTTGACCCCCTTCTCCCCTACCCACATAACCCAATTTCAATCCCCGCCGAGATATTCACTCCGCAAATATACACTCCAAATTTCAAATTGCTACGATTTGTCTTTCCCGAGTTATCGTGTTCACAGACCGACAGACAGACAGACCGACAGACAGACAGACATTTTTTAACATGTTCTCAAAAGTCTTCGAAAACGTCGAGAAATGTGAAAAAATCGGAAAAAAAAATTTAAAAAAATGTGTATTTCAATACTTTTAATTTTAGAATTCTAAAATACAAAAGTAAAAAATTAAACCTATACACTTTTTGAGGGTTTAAATTAAATTTAAAAATAATATAATATGTTTACATACCTGGATGAATATTGTCAATCAAGGCAAACTGTTCAAACAATATCATCGATTCTGTCATAGGTATAATAAAGTTTAATTGTATCAAAGTTCCTTTTAATGCATCTATGGACCTTTATTTAAAATTAATTAAAATTAAATTTACACAAGCCCTAACATTGTCCCCAGAAACTTACCTACCCCCCGGCGAAAACAAATTAAATATAAAATACACTGCTCAGTAAAAGCTTTCCCATTTTCACGTGAAATGGATTTTTTATTATCAGATTCACTTTTAGCAATCTTAAAAATATACCAATTTTCACGAAAAGTAGCCCCCCCCCCCGACCCTCAGGGGGTGGATTTTATTATCAGACACTTTCAGCAACCTAAAAAACCCCAATATACCAGTTTTCACAAAAACTACCCCCCACCCCTCAGGGGGTGAAATTTGAAAAATGTTATTATTAGATTCATATTCGTCGACCCAAAAAACCCCTATATAGCAATTTCGAAGAAAATATTGAAAATATTTACCCCCTCACCCTCTCGGGGTTGGAGTTAGAAAAATTTTATTATCAGATTCAATTTCAGCAACCTCAAAAACCCCTATATAGCAATTTTCAAATTTTTCTAAAAAAAATGTATTTTTCCCCGTTTGCCCCCCTTGCTGCACCAAAAACAATCCCGAGCGGGAACTTTTGGTAACATACCTGTGTGCCAAATTTCAAGTCTCTAGCTTAAAGCGTTTTTAAGTTATCATGCACACAAAATTTCCCTAACAGACCGATCGACCGATCGACTGACAATTTTTTTTTTGCTCGAAGTTGATCTATATCATAACACGCAAAAATACGTTTAAAAAATGTTTGAAAATTGTTGCACTAATACAAGGCTTTCCGAAATTTTGAAATTTTTCAAAATGGGAAAGCAAAAATTGCCCCTATAAAAAAATATACCTGGACTAGGTTCACGTTAAAGTAAAATGCATCAAGCTTGCGTCATGAACAGTACAACGGACTGCATAATTGATTAGTTAAAAACGCTAATATATTTTTAGTGAAAATTTACCAATCAATCAATTTTTAGCATTTCATATAAATTTACACTGTTCGCCTGGGCGATTTTAAATAAAAATTTCGTGGACCCCTACATTTTTTGGACTACAACATAACTGATGACATCAGAAATCAATTTCCATTTGAAAGAAAATCGTGAAAGATACACTTTTTTACACAGATAAAAAAACGTTTTTTTTTGAGTAATAAGGTGTGTCAAAAAATCGCGATTTTCAAAATAAAAAACGCTCTCTAGCTTAAAAGTTGCTCTTTAGTAAAAAACAGTGGCCACTCAAAAATGAGCCAAATCGATAAATGTTTAGAGGTAGCTCAAAGCACTCAAACTTAAAAAAAAATCGGTACCTGTTTTTCGGATAAAAACTGATACCGATAAAAATTGAGGAAATTTTGGAGGGTTTCTTTGGTAATATTTAGAAGCAATACTAAATGTAAGAACTAAAAGAATAATATCACCCCTTCCCCTTAAGTTAGAACATGAAAAAATCGCCAATTATTTGAAGATTTTGCGAAAATTTAACTTTTGCAAGTTTTTAAAAGTGCATAAAAAATAGTTTTAAATAAAAAATCTGCAAAATTATATATTAGTATATAAGCATATATACATGTTAACCTACATGACTATACAGAAAACATAATTTTTTTCCTCAAGTTGAGTAAAAAAAAATAATTTTGATTAGAAACCGGGTGGATTTTCTGTTTTTTGCCTAAAACTTTTTTCGGTGTACTTTTTTTTTGATTTTTTGGTTGGAATACTTTTTTATGTAAAAATACACAAAAAAGTTTCTGTGGTTTAACATCGCAGGTTTAACCGTTTTAAAGATAAATGCATTTAAAAGTAAATTTTTACGCATGAAGAACCAAATATAAAAAAATTAAAAAATATAAAGCAAAAAACAAAAATTTTATTAATGAGTGGTTATTTAACATTAAAAACATAGAAAAAGTTTATATGCACCTTGGTCAAAAAATCATTCCTAAGGAAGTTATGTCCTTTTAAATATGCCCATTTTCAATAAATTTCCGCAAAATATTCAAATAATTGGCGATTTTTTTATGTTCTAACTTAAGGGAAGGGGAAATATAATTTTTTTAGTTTTCTCACAATTAGTATTGTTTCTAAATATTACCAAAGAAACCCTCCAAAATATCCTTAATTTTATATACAATCACTTTTTATCCGAAAAACAGGTACCGATATTTTTCAAAGTTTAAGCGCTTTGAGCTACCTCTAAACATTAATCGATTTGGCTCATTTTTGAGTGGCCACTGTTTTTTACTAAGGAGCAACTTTTGAGCCAGAGAGCGTTTTCGATTTCGCAAATCGGAATTTTTTGACACACCCTATTACTCAAAAAAACGTTTTTTTTATATTTCTAAAAAAGTGTATCTTTTACGATTTTCTTTCAAATCGAAATTGATTTCTTATATCATCAGGTATGTTTTAGTCCAAAAAATGTAGGGGTCCACGAAATTTTTATTTAAAATCGCCCAGGTGAACCGTGATAAAGGTTATTTAGGTTATCTCAAAATAATAAATAATAAATTTGCTGATGAAACGTACATTGTTGGTTTATCGCTTAAAAATATAAACTAGATGAACAGTTGCAAGCATCTTATCAAAACATCGGCACTAATTTGAAACGTTATGAAAAGGTAAGTTGTGTAAATAGGCAACCGTTAATGCACCTAAGTTTTGCATAACTTATTAAAGTTTGAAAGTATGTATCTCCAAAACGTTATATTCTAGCAAAAAACTGTATATAGTATATTTTATAGGGCTCAAAAAGAGTTTTCATTTAAAATATATTTTTGTAAAAAATTGATAATAAATAAGTGAGCTATGATAAAAAAAAAACTTTTTACACCTCGAAAAAAAAAATATTTAGGAAAAAAACACTCGTATTATGACGTTATTATTAAAGTTATCAAAATAAAATGTATATTAGTTAATAATAGACCCAATAACCTACAAGTGTGTTCAAACAAAAGTTTTTTACTAGCTTTTGTTTTCAGAAAACAGAGTGATAGTCAGTCAAACTTAAATCAGGCGAAATTTTAATTATGCGGCTATCGCCAAAGGACTATCCAGAGGGACAAAAATACAAAAACTTTTTTTTTATTCAGATTAAAATATAATTATTATTATTATTATTTATTTAGGATTATATTATAGAGTCATGGAGAGCCCCAAATAAGCTTTTGGTTTGTGCTATTAATTTTGATACATCGTCCAAATATGTGTTTACAAAAAATTAAATTAAATTAAATACACTATTTCCATCTAGGGGCTAGTTTAGGTACTTGACGTCACTTAGTTGCGTACTTTTTTACTGATATACGAGGATTGTTAAAAATATTAAATATCTTATTCTTCAAATATCTTATTCTTCAAATATCTTATTCTTCAAATATCTTATTCTTCAAATATGATTTTAACCCTCCGTTAACCTGGTAGGGGTCTGACAAACCCCAATGAGTTTATTTTAAACAAAAAACATATTTAGACTATGGGCACGTCAGCCCATCTGACTTCTTAAAACACTTCAAAGGCTCATTCCGTGTATTGAGCTCAGTTGTGAGAAAAACCGAAATAGGAGTGAGCAAAAATGAGTTAAAGTCTGTGGGACCCCGCATGGTTAATGGCGTCCCAAATTTTAATAATTACCAATTTTTTTTAAGTTAAAATATGCTAGGTATTGCTTATAATTTATTGCCAAGTTACTATTTTATACAAATTTTGCTGGCTAAAACTTATTTCAGCCAGAAAAATATTTTTTGCTGGCTGACTAACATTATTTATTCATTTGGGGGTCAATCCAGCAAAGGGAGGCCTATTGAAATTTTATGGGAGTCTTATAGGTACATCATGGGATTTTTATGCGACTAGCGACCCAAAAGTTTTTAAGGCTAATGCAGACATTTCGCATTCCCTGAAAGCTCCCAGGGGCTGAATATGGGACATCCCATGGAAGCTTATTTTGGGAGCTCACTGGAAACTCCCTGGGTGTAATTTTTTTGACTCAGACGTTTGTACGGATTACTTGAAACCTTTATGCTTATGTTTGAATGAATATAATACCAACAATTTTTTTTTCTCAATGAAATTTGTGTCAACGTTTTTAATAAAGTTTCTCAGAATATTCAAAAAATGAGTTGTTTGTTTTTTTATAATTATCTAAGTAAAGTTTATTACATATTTAATTACACAGGTCAACATTTAGTATGGAAAAAAACACCGGACCAGACCCAAGTACCCAGGCGTTTTTGGAGTGACGGTCAAGGTCAAGCTCTATCACATCAGTTTCAAGGTCATTTGAAGGTCAAACCGAGAAAAGGTGGTTGAAAAAATCTGAAAAAAATCATACATAAGTTTTTAGGGTCGCTGATTCCGATGCTAAGGTCAGTCAAGCTCTATAACGTCAGTTTCAAGGTCATATGAAGGTCAAACTGAGAAAAGGTGGTTGAAAAAATCTGAGGTCGCTGATTTCGATGCTAAAGGTGGTCAAGCTCTATCACGTCAGTTTCAAAGTCAATTAAAGGTCAAACCGAGAAAACATCTGAAAAAAAGCATACATAAGTTTTTGGGGTCGCTGAGTTCGAATCCGGTGTTTGCTTATCCTTAAAAGGCATCCAAAAGTCGTTGCAAGGTCATTACTAGGAAATTTTGAGGTTAATTAGTGAGGAGAATATGTCAAAATATCAAAATATTTAAACCAAGTTTTTTCAAAAACGTGCCATTTCAGGCTAACTTTTTCTTTTCATATTTTGATAGTATTAAGGTCAAACTGAGAAAAGGTGGTTGAAAAAATCTGAAAAAAATCATACGTAAGTTTTTAGGGTCTCTGATTCCGATGCTATGGTCAGTCAAGCTCTATCACGTCAGTTTCAAGGTCATTTAAAGATCAAACTGAGAAAAGATTGTTGAAAAAATCTGAAAAAAATCAAAAATAAGTTTTTGATGTCGCTGATTCAGATGCTAGGGGCGGTCAAGCTCTATCCGATTTTTTTCAGATTTTTTTAATCACCTTTTCTCAGTTTGACCTTAATATGACCTTGAAACTGACTTAATATAGCTTAAATGACCTTAGCATCAAAATAAGCGATCCTAAAAACTTACGTATGATTTTTTTTAGATTTTTTCAACCACCTTTTCTCAGTTTGACCTTAATATGACCTTGAAACTGACGCGATAGAGCTTGATTTACCTCACCATCGGAATTAGCGACCCTAAAAACTTATGTATGATTGTTTTCAGATTTTTTCAACTATCTTTTCTCAGTTTGACCTTCACATGACCTTGAAACTGACGGGATAGAGCTTAAATGACCTTAGCATCGGAATCAGCTACACTAAAAACTTGGGTATAATTTTTTTCAGATTTTTTCAACCATCTTTTCTCTGTTTGACCTTCAAATGACCTTGAAACTGAAGTGATAGAGCTTGACTGACCTTAGCATCGGAATCAGCGACCCTAAAAACTTTTTATGATGTATGATTTTTTCAGATTTTTTCAACCACCTTTTCTTAGTTTGACCTTATAATTTAAGTTTCAAGGTTATGCACCATATTGCGACAAACACTAATTTTCTAGATAACATTAGTGGCTTGTTTTATGCCTATGTATGCTCAAAATCAATAAATTTTATTTTTAAAATAGGTTTTATTCTACCAATAAGACAGTTTAACTTAAGAACAGGAGAAAAAATAGTAATTGTCGATTTAAAAAAAACTCTCAAAATCGCCCAGGTTTTTTTTGATATGCTTTTTTTCACACATGGTACTATCAAAATATGAAAAAAAAGTTAGCCTGAAATGGCATGTTTTTGAAAAAACTTGGTTTAAATATATTGATATTTTGAACTTATATAATTTTTTTTGACATATTCTCCTCACTAATTAACCTCGAAATTTCCTAGTAATGACCTTGCAACGACCTTTGGATGCCTTTTAAGGGTAAGCAAACACCGGATTCGAACTCAGCGACCCCAAAAACTTATATATGATTTTTTTCAGATGTTTTCTCAGTTTGACTTTCAAATGACTTTGAAACTGACGTGATAGAGCTTGACCATCCTTAGCATTGGAATCAGCGACCTCAAAAACTTATTTATGATTTTTTTCAGATTTTTTCAACCACCTTTTCTCAGTTTGACCTTCATATGACCTTAACCCTGGATCCTGACACTTATTTCATATATACAAAAATGCAACTCTGTGGTTTCACAAACCCCAATAATAAATTATTAATAATAATTAAGAAACATGTTTTTTTACTTATTGTTTTGTTTTAACTTCTTTCTGTACATGTTTTAAAAGGATTTATTTAAATATTTTTATATCACCACTAATATTTAGGTATTGCTCAAGCTTTTTTTGAATCAATGCAACACCTGCCCACTGTAATAGAAGTGGTAGTGGGGTTTTTGAGACCCCACAGTCAGGTTCCAGGGTTAAAACTGACGTGATAGATCTTTACTGACCTTAGCATCGGAATCAGCGACCCTAAAAACTTATGTATGATTTTCTTCAGATTTTTTCAACCACCTTTTCTCGGTTTGACCTTCAAATGACCTTGAAACTGATGAGATAGAGCTTGACCGACCTCGGCATCGAAATCAGTGACCCCAAAAACCCCTGGGTACCTGAGTCTGGTCCGGTGATTTTTTCCATACTAAATGTTGACCTGTGTTACCATAGAAACATTTTTATTGAAACAAATGGTGTTATTTTTTTTTCTGTGTATTTTATATTGGGGTTTAATAAACCCCACGTGGTTAATAACGTAATTTTTTTCCACCTGGTTAACGGAGGGTTAAGTTACAAAAATATTAAAGTTGGTTTAAAAAATTAATTTACTATAAGGAAAAATAAATGAATTTTTAAAATTTTGCATTTTCAGTTAAAGTTATGTTTAAAATTTAGATAAGCATAACTGCAGCTCAAAAACAAAAGCTAGTGTAAAACTTTTTTTTATGCAAACTTGTTGCTTGGTGGGTCTATATGGGTCTATATTAACTAGTATAGAATTTATTTTAATAGCTATATATAAAATTTCAGCTTACCAGTTAAGGGTTGATAAATTATGCTTATTAATCTGAATTTTCGCTTCAATGATTTATTTTTAGAAAAGAATAAATTATAATAGTCGTTTATTCGGCAATTTTTATTGTCATGCAGACCAGGTTTGATTAAATCTATACACAAGAAGAGTATTGATTGTGATGAAAATTTAAATACCTGTGGTTAAAAAGCTTAAACAGGCTATTTTTTTCTACATTTCAATAATAAATTCAATTCGAAAATATGCGATGAATGATGTACTTTGTTAGTACACTGATAAAACAATACAATTGTATTAATTGAAATTTGTGGCTTTGTTTTATATGCGCCAACCATTAGTTGTAATAAAAACACAAACTTAAAAGGAGTAATTAACCCATTAGCGCTCATAGTACCCATATGGGCACATCAAATATTTAGTGTTGGATGAAGGTTAAAAAAAAAATTAAAAACATGTTAGCACTTTTTTCGGTACAATGTGTTTGCTTTATGAAAATCTTATCACAAGTAATAATTTATTCAGACTGTGAACGTGCGATAAAATTATGTTTTCGGAAGATTACAGCAAAGATTTGCGTTTTGAGTAAGTAGTTTTTTTTCTTATTAAATTTCATTTATTTTTAATAATATCTTGTCATTGTAATAATGAATAGTGAATATAATGAAAGGCAAATAATAACAGATTTAATTATTTTATTTTTTGTACTTATTTGTCCTGAAAGTCGCCCGTGCCCATATGGGCCCTATGGGCGCATCCACTATGATGATAACAGATACATGGGCGGTACAGACCAAATGGACCAAAACATAAATAATTATAGAATTGGTGTAAGATCGAAAAAATAGTATTGGCCTATAATAACTTGGATGTTCGATGCAAAATTACAAAATAGCTGGATTCTTTATAATAAATTACACTGCACGAAAACTAGTCAATTAAATTTTACAAGGGAAATTGTCAATACGTACTTTCAAAGATATGAAGTAAAAAGGATTAGATCTGGTAAAAAATTGACGGTGTAACAGAGTGGTCACCCTGTATATATTGAGTATTTATATTTTTATTTTAATGGTTATTGAACGTGACATAGCATTGTTCTTAACGGGTGGTTTGCTGTTTATTTTTACAGATGCTAATATTATTAGTATTTGGGAAGCTTGCATTTTGTGTAATTGAGGCGTTTACATAAAAAGGGTGTACATTTTTATTAGACTAATTAATTGGTTAATTCGGTTTTCTTAATTAATAAATATGGGAATATCTTTAATGATGTTGTTTTAGATACTGGCAATAGTTAGGGATTGTTTGTAAAAATGGTTTTTTCTACTTCGAAGCAATGTCATGAAAATCAATATCAATCAATATGTAGAAGTAGTTTTTTTAATCATTTCGCTTAATTAAATTTAAATTAATTTTCAGTAATTTAAAGTAATTCAGTTTATTTTGATCGAAAACTCCTCAGATATTTTCGTTAATAGTTTTATGACTGGTATATCAGCATCTTTGGGAAGGGAAATCTTTGCCTGTTTTTAGTTATGGTCAAAAAAGGGGATTCGGAAATATGTAGTCGTCTAGTAAAGTTGGGTCTTAGAGAAGTTGTAGAATTAACGTAATATGTGAAAATTTAAAGTAAAATTTAGAGTCGCGCGTATAGAAATATCTGAAGGGTAAAGATGCTATTTATTCATAATTTTTTTCATTTCAAATTAAAATATTTTGTTGTTTTTTATTTGTTTTTAACTTTTCATTTTTCTTTGAATTAAATTCTTTTCATTGTTGTTTAATCCTTTTGTTTTATTGGCAAGATATATTTTAATTAATTTAAAATATATTTGAAGTTTTTTACCTTTCACATTTCTATATAAAGTTAGTGATATTGGAAGACATCGAAGAAACATCTAAGAAAGTCAGATAAGTATTAAATAGTAATTAGATTCTTATATTAACATTTGTTATCATATGATATATGATATTGTGATAATATTATGTAATATTATTACTGGTGGCACGCTACCCAAATAGCAACTATACAGCTATTTGCATTTGATACGCCTCCAAATAATAGTGTGTGGTTCTAAATTAATGTCTTAGATAATTAATATTTTTGGCTATAATTGGGACCAGCACCCTATTACAACGGGAGAAATAAGTAAAAGAGTTTTGGATAATATAAGATTTGATGAGCAAAACCATCTAGTAAAAGCAACAGAAGGAAATAAAAGAAAAAGATCTGCTCGTACCTCTTGCAAATCGAGAGCTAGAACAATGTGCTCTAAGTGTGATGTAGGTTTATGTATAGAATGTTTTATTCCTTTTCACTCAGAACAATAATAATTAATTATTACTATTATTATCATTATTATTACTACCATTATTATCCTTTCATTTGATAAAAATTGTCATAAAACTAATTTGTTGTCTTATTTTAGGCGGACATTTGGATGTCTATGGTATATCTAATGGCTATCCAGGCTATCGAATCTATATACTCTATATCCAGAAAGTATATCCCCTGGATATCTAATAGTTATTATTTGCTATCTGGGTGCTTGCTAACTTGCTAACTGTAAGTTCTTATTAGAGCAAAGTTATAGATAAGTGTTAATTTTTACACCCGTGTGAATAAAATTTACACCTGAGACGATACAGTTTTTGGGGTCATCTGGGTTTTGGGAGAAAAACTTTTCGGGTGCAGTTTTATTGCTTTATTGGGTGCTTCGACGTATTTTGATCACAGAACAGGAGACAAATTAAAATTAAAATTACACTAAATTGTTAAACAAAATTGTTACACTAAAAATTATTATTTACTTGATTAATTAAGGATTTTTACAATAAAATTATAAATTAAACCACATGTCTTACAAGAATATCAAAAACTATTTACCTGGACAAAGCGTGCTTTCGCGGGGCTCAAAGCAGGTCCCGTGTTTGATGAGCGCGGTTAGAAGGGAAAATTACAGTATATAACGGTCCTCACTGACTTGAAGGCGTGGGGGCGTTTTTTTCCGGAAATGGTTCTTATTGGTGAAATTAGTAAAGTCATGCATAAAACATTTGTAATTAGTCGCTGTATGGTGCCAATTTAAATGTAACAGCGCTATAACCCCCACTAATGACAGATATTTACGAATATAACCTACAAACAAAACAAAACTTATTCATGCTGGCAAAATGGTAAAAGGAAGCCCCTTTCTTGTAATGAGGTCCACTTGTTATGTATGTCACACATTCGTAATTCACAACCATAGCCAACCACAAAATATTATTAAAAATGATTTCCTGTGTAAATCATTAACTTAGACTATAAAAAATAAACATTGCACTCTGTGTTCAAGCGGAATCTGTCCCCAGTGCTCTCCCTCCGCTTTTTCGCATTGTGGTGAGACGTATTCCCCGCAACAGGTTAAATATCACTTGCACAAAGCAAGTTGCTTTGACAGGTTAGGCGCCGTAGCGTCGCTTCTCGCTGGAGCAAACCCTGATCTTAAAAGTTGTGAAATGTAACTAAAAATTAACAAATTAAAAAAAAATGCAGTTCTAGAACCAGTGCAAAGATGCAATAAAATGCGTTATTGAAACAGAGTTAGTGCCCCACACTCTGAAATTCAAAGTCTAATGTTAAATTTTACGCAAAAAAGATTTGGATGTTTGGCGAGTTTACCACTTTAAATGATATTTATTCTTCTGTGAGTGTGATGAATACGAACCAGTTTGAGTCTAAAGCAAGTGGAAAATTGTACACTCAATTTTTTAGCGTGACAGTGCAGGCACTAAAAATTAACACAGTTTAAAACAAATATAACAAATAGGGTTGAAGCAAGCAGGTTTTAATTAAAGAGAGTTTTCCAATGCAAAAAGTTTATCTTTTAAAATTATATTTTAGCTGAAATTGTTATTTGAAAAGGACTTTAATTATATTTTAGCTGAAATTGTTATTTGAAAAGGACCAATACAAATACAAACAAGTCATGAAGATATGTAATGCTTCGCATCCATTATATCTATAGTGTATATATATAAAAAAAATAAAAAAAATGGTAACCCACCGTAACTTTTGAAGGGGATGAGATATATACTTTGTATTTGGAATATGCATATCACACAACAAAAACTATCATTTGTCATATTTTTCAATTTTTTATTCGGTAGTGGACAATATTTTAAATGGCACCCTAGGTCTGGTGAGGTCATTTTAAAGAGCACAAAATTCTCTATTTAACCATGTAACTATTAATTTTTTGGAGATTTTTTTTTTCTTTAAAATTGATGAAATTTTTAGTATTTTTGAAAAATTAATTATAGAAATTTTGCGCAAAAAGTTTCAAACAGCTAATACATAGTGTATTATCATGTTCGGACTAATTACACAGCCCAACAAAAAAAAAAGTTCAGACCAGGGAACCAGACCCATGTATTTTCGGTCGTTAAATCCGAATCCGGGGTCAAAAAAAAAATCGTACACCCCCAAAATCATTAGCTAGAGCCAAAAATCACCCCTAGAATGGGGTAAAAAAAATCAGACCAGCGAACCAGACCCATGTGTTTTCGGTCGATGAATCCGAATCCGAGGTTAAAAAAAATCGTACACCCCCAAAATCATTAGCTAGAGCCAAAAAACACCCCTGGAATGGGGTACAAAAAACTTCAGACCAGCGAACCAGACCCATGTATCTTTATGTATTTTCGGTCGCTGAATCCGAATCAGAGGTATAAAAAAACCGTATACCCCCAAAATCATTAGCTTGAGCCAAAAAACACCCCCGAAAAAGCTGAAAAAGCTACCCCCCATATATAAAAAAATTGATCCAAAACAGAAATGACTGCTGAAAAAGCTCGAAATAAATTTTTTTAAAGTGATAAGAAACTGCTTCAGGTCTGACGTAATCTTCATAAACTACCCTTATAGGGTTGAGAACATCCATCCCTTTAAAGAACACGAGAAAAACAAGTAAAAACATCAAATCCAACAGGATTTCAATTTATTCGCGTAGCTTGATCTCCTTTTTACCCCATTTCAGGTGGTTTTTGGCTCTAGCTAATGATTTTGAAGGTATAGGATTTTTTTTGACCTCGGATTCGGATTCAACAACCGAAAATACATGGGTCGGGATTTCTGGTCTGAATTTTTTTTTACCCCATTCCAGGGGTGTTTTTTGGCTCTAGCTAATGATTTTGGGGGTGTACGATTTTTTTTTGATCTTTAATTCGGATCCAGCGATAGATGGGTCTGGTTCGCTGGTCTTAATTTTACCTTATTCCAGGGGTGTTTTGTCTCTACTAGTGATTTTGGGGGTGCACGATTTTTTTTTTGATCCCGGATACGGATTCAGAGACCAAAAATACATAGGAATACATGGGTCTGATTCGCTGGTATAAAGTTTTTTTTACCCCATTCTAGGGGTGTTTTTTGGCTCTAGCTAGTGATTTTGGCGGTATACAATTTTTTTTACATCGTATTCGGATTCAGCAAATATTTGAAATATGTCTACGTATATGGTTCTATAGTTTTGTTTATTGTTCGAAACGTCGCTAGTGCATAAAACTTAGTGTTTTTATTTAGTTCTAGTCCCGATATTTGTTTAGTAATTGTATAGTCGAAGGACACTAATATAATTTGATAGTTTGTTCATAAGGTTTGGTATAGTATAATATATAATGTTATTTTCTCGTCTAGTGTGTCCTTATAACTTTTTTCTTTTTTATTCAACACTGGGAAGATTAATCTTTAAAATAAAAATAATTTTTTCTGCTCATTTTTTTTATTTTTTTTTAAAAGTTTAAACCCTATAACTTTGTTTTATGAGGAATTATTTTCAAAAACATGGTGGATATTCGTCTAATAGAACTTGATTTTTCTTAAAAACTTCTAATCGATCAGATAATTCGTGCCTGAGTTATTGTGATCACAAAAAACGTGACCTCGGGCGGAAGGACGGACAGACGGATATTTTTAAAGTTCTTTATTTTTTCATGAAACACATTTGTATCCAAGAATTTTTTGTCTTCGACGTTTTTTTGCGATTTTGTGAAATTCAAAACTACCGTATTATACTATTCTAGCGCTTACGCGCTGTGAATAGTATATAAACCGAATTGAAATTCAGCCGCTGTAAAGGCCTCGAATATCAGAATGATACTAAATCACTTTTAAAACTTTATTGGTATTTTTCAAATAAACATGTTTTGATGTAACTTTTCAATAAAAAGTTTCACCTACTGTGACATGGATTTAATTTAATTAAATTAACATTAATTAATTTTTTTCCATATCGTCAGGTTAGTGTTACAAAGTTGTATGTGCCATTTTTGTATTTTTATACAAAGTTATATCAATGTACTTTGAATAATTTGTAGTGTAAAGCAATAATAACATAGTTGTATGTAGGTACAATATACATTTTACATTAAACCACATCTGATTTGGTATCTGAAATATGCATTAGGGTGACTCACCAAAATTTCAAATTGAAAATTTTGGAGATCTCACCCCTTAAATTTGTTCATTGGGGGTAAGAGTATTATCTCTGATTTTTTTCAGAATCTTTGAAAAAAAATCTAGACGTCGCTCACAGCCATTTTTTAAAAAGATTTGTTTCTTTAGCTTTTTTATTTTTTTTTTCAAGTCCGAAGGATTTTTTATTTGAATCTTTTTAACACGGCACGTTATAAAGGGATAGTAAATGGATAACCTCGAAAAAAATCGGAATGTTTTCTTTCAAAATGGCGGAGCTGTGAAGTGAAATTGACACCGACTTAAGTATTTTTTTATTTTTTACTTTTTAGAGACATAGAAGTTGGTTTATTTTTTTGCAAAAAGTTTTAATTTTTTACGTTTTTGAGACAGAGAACTTGTAGATTTGTAACGTCATCTAAGCTAAATTATAGTTGTCCTTCCATCTCGGAGAGCTGCTGACGTTTTTATATGGGAATAAAATGGGCTACACGCACAATATTTTTAGACAATGAAATAAATTTTTTTGTGCCTGTCATTACGCCTAAAATGAAGTAATGTAGTGCAAAAAAAAGTCCAAAAATGGCTGTGAGTGACCTCTATATTTTTTTCAAAATTTCTGAAAAAATTCCGGAATGATACTCTTACCTCAATGAACAAATTCAAGGGGGAGACCTCCAAATTTTTCAATTTGAAATTTTGGTGGCTCACCCTAATATAATAATAGTATAATACATGTATGGGTTAATTACTTACGATATATGTATGAAAAATTTACCACATATTTTTAGAGTGTAGACTAGTTATAAATTAACTCCAGTAACATAATTTTATTTAAAAATGCCGAATTTAATATCATTCGGCGTAACTTGGATAATATAATACGTATGGCACTCCCATATTTTATATAATTTTCACGTCCTTCTTCGTTTCGAACCCAATTACAGTTCTCGTGGTCTGGAATAAAATATGTTACTGTCCCAGTTGACATCATAACCGATTCTCCGATTTTACGACCTTTTTTAACGAGAAGTTTCGTCATTTAAGTTCATACGGAGGAGAGTCGTCCAAAACGGGGACTTTTTGTCAAATAATAATAATAATAATAATAATAATAATAATAATAATCTTTATTTAATTGTTAATACAGATACGTTAGTTTAGTTATACTATACACTTACCTAAGCATAAATGCTTGTGCTGTAAGTTATAGTAATTGATATAATAATGTAAATCTTATATGTATAAAAAAAGAAAATTACTTAAGTTTATAAATTTAAATGTAAATAACCGCTGAAGAAAAAAAAAAAAAAATAAAAAATAAAGATTTAAAAAATTTTTAAATAAGATTAGATTTTGGATGAGAGATGAACTAGATATCGAAATTAATAATGTCTGAAAGTACAATTTGCTTTACTTCTCTTTTAAATGAGGAAAATTTATTTAATAGTTTGATATTAGGAGGAAGTTTATTAAATAGGGTGGGAGCATAATAAAAAATAAATCTTTGGGAAATATTGCTTCTGCATAAAGGAATAGTTAACGAATTTTTTGCAAATCTGGTGGTATAGATAAAACTTGTTTCATTTTTATTCTTACTTTTGAAGGCCCATAATAGACAACGATAGATATAACTTTTTTTGACAGAAAATACTTGTGTTTCTTTGTATAATTGTTGCGTACTATAAAGTCTATTTTTATGAAGGATGATTTTTAGAATAGTATTTTGTGTTGTTTGAACAGAAGAAAGTGAGTTATCATATAGACCACCCCATACAGTAATACAATAACTTAATATCGAATCTACTAACGATTTATACACAGTTAAAATCACATCTTTGCTAAGAATGTCACGTAAAATATAGAACTTGGGTATCATTTGTCTCATTTTCTTGCTCAAATATAAAGTGTGTTCATCCCAACGAAGGTGTTGATCAACCACTATCCCTAAATACTTAATTTTGTAGGTTTTTGATATTTGTGGGCAATTGCAGGGTTGAAGACAATCGTTGTCATGGATTTTTATGTTACTAAAATTTGGTTGCCCAACATTTGTGCTAGAAAATGAAACAAATTTACTTTTTTCCGTATTCAAGGATAATTTACTGCAAGTTAGCCAATTGTTAATAGACAGTAATCCCCTTTCCACTTTTTGCTTAGCACCTTCCCAGGAATCGTCAGAAAAAAGCACTGCAGTATCATCAGCAAACGATACTAAGTCTCCATCAAAATTTATAATATTTGCAATACTATTTATATAGATAAGAAAAAGTATGGGACCTAGTACCGTTCCCTGTGGCACACCCATCGCCATCTCCAACGTTTCACTGGTTTTATCCCCAATTTTTACTCTCTGTAGTCTACTTGTTAGATAATTTTTTAGTAATTTGTGAGCAGGACCTCTGACCCCAACATCATATAACCTACTCAATAATTTTTCGTGTAAAACAGTGTCGAACGCTTTAGCTAGATCAAGAAAAACAGCAATACATTTTTTATTTACGTTCATATTTTTTAAAATATTAGAGAAAAGATGTAGTATGGCGTTCTCTGTATTGGTGCCTTTCTTGAAGCCAAATTGTTTTTCTGTGATAATATTAAAAGCATTAAAAAAGTTTAAAAGTCTGTCTTTTATACAATGTTCGAAAATTTTTGAGAAGTTGTTTATTAATGAGATCGGTCTATAATTGTTGGGTTCAGAAGGATCACCTGACTTATAAACTGGTACAACAATAGACTCTTTCCATTGATATGGGATGTTACCCGATTTTAGAGTTAAATTTATAATGTGAGATAAAGGGCAAATTATATTTTGATGAATGTTTTTTATCATTTTATTTGTGATATTATCAGGTCCAGGAGAAGCATTGTTTTTTAGCTTATTTATTATTAAAACTAACTCATTTTCAGTAACCGGTTTAAGATACATAGATTGTTGAATTATTTTTTTATTACAAACTTCTTGTTCACTTAAATTACAATTTTTTATTTTTCTTGCCATCCTATTTCCGATTTCTGTGAAATGTTTGTTAAAAATATTTGCTTTGTTTTTGTTATCGGTTATTCGCTCGCCATTTTTTGTTATATTTATATTACTCAGCTGTTTTTTCGTTTTTATAGTATTTGTACTTTCGTTTATAATTTCCCACACTTTTTTGCAGTTTCCCTTTGCCTCAAATAATTTATTCTTATAATATAAATTTTTCGTATTTTTTATTTGATTATTTATCGAGTTTCTTAGTATTCTATATTCTTCATTTAGTTCAATTGTATTATTTTTTAATAATCTTTTTTTAAGTTTATCTCTATACCGTATTGCGTCAATTTGGTCGTCTGTAATCCAGGGCTTTATTTTTTTATGAACCTTTTTAACGTTTTTACATTTAGTAGAATCGTTTATATATATTTTAATTTTTTCTATAAATATAGTGTATGCATTTTGACTATTATTATTATCTAAAATATCGGACCATTTTTCTTGTTTTAAGTATTTATTTAATTTTTTGTAATCAATGATATTTAAATTTAAGTTAGAATTTGTATTGTTTACTTTATGTCCTATTTTTATTGATAAAAATATAGGATAGTGATCTGTTAAATCGGACTCAATAACCCCTGACCTTTTTTCTATATTTGAAAAGTTTCTCACAAAAAAATGATCTATGAGAGTTTTGCTAGCGGGGGTTACTCTAGTAGGTTTATTTATGAACGATTCGTAACCCTTTCCACTTAATAGGTCTATATAAGTATTAACTTCATTTTTTTTCGTGTCAAGTAAGTCGATATTGATGTCTCCTACAAATATTTCTAGGTTTTGGTTAACTATGTTTTCTAGCGTGACTTGTAGTTCCTCAATGTATATATTTGTGTCTATAGAAGGCGGTCTATATGAAGCCAAAATACCGATGCTAGAGTCATTTACATTTAAAGTTGCTCTTAAAAGCTTCGAGTTAGGGTCCAATCTCTGTAAATATGTTAATGTTAAATATTAATATTTATTTAACAATTATTGTTAAGGAGAAAATTTCCAACAATTTTCGTTTAAATCATTTTTCTTTCAAATTTTGAATATTTTCAAAATTGTCAAACTTTTTTTTGCTTATTTTTACGTTTATGACGTTTAATGTCGATATAAATCAATTTCGAGCAAAAAAAAATTGTCAGTCGATCGGTCTGTCCGGGAATATTGTGTGCTGATAACTTAAGAACGCTTTAAGCTAGAAACTTGAGATTTGGCATACAGGTATATTACCAAGGGGATTAAAACCAGCTGGAACGGATATTTTTTCTAGATAGGCGAAAACATATCACTATATACTAATATATATTACTATACCTTAGAAACTATATACGGAGAAATAATTGCTAAAAAACAGGTAGCTAATATTCATATTTAGTGGCTTAAAAGTTAAATATTTTTTTCTGAAATTTACATATATATTTTGCCACCATCTCCCTCATAGGGGAGATATAATATAGAATATATAGATATATTCTATTATTTTGCATAATAATTTGCACTTTTGATAAGATTGCGTAGATATAAAATAACAAAAAGAAGTAAAGAAGACATTAAAGAAATGGAGACAGTATAAAAAAAATATCAAAGAAATAAATGTTTATTTTTATAGTAAAGAATTAGGGTTTAAATAAGGTTTATATGAAAAAACTTAAATAGAGCAATTTACTTATCTGGAAAGTTTCAAGTCTAAAGAGTGCAAAAGCTCCAAATATATATTCTAGAGAGTAGCGCGAGCTTTTACTTCAAAGGAATGTTTGTGATTTATATTTTTTAAAAGCTTCTAATTTTAGCTCATACAGTTAAATAATATTATATTATGCACCCACACACGAGCACACATTAAGTTATCTAAAATTTCGCATAACTTATTGCCATGTTTTTAAAATTTATATAATATATCGCACCCGTTAGAGAACAGTGTCATAACACAAAATTTAAAAAAATGTGTTTTTAGTGTTGTATTACTGCTCTTATTAGAACTACCGATCTGTATAACTGGCATATTTCTAACTAGCATAGTTATATGTAATATGCCAGTTATACAGATCGGTAGATCCAATAAGAGCAATAATGATACACTAAAAACACATGTTTCAATTTTCTGTATCTCGTGCGATATAATTTATTTTTACTCAACTTATTATGTAATTTTTAAGTTTCACATAATATATTATGTATTGTTACATAATATATTATGTAATTTTTGGCGTGCTTTATTCACAGAACATACCGTAGGTAAGAACATTGTCAACGTTAAGTTGTGATTTTTACACAATATGTTCTGTAAAATTTTATTTTACACAAATTTTTACAGAATATGTTCCGTAAAATTTTATTTCACATACATTTTTAAAGAATATTTTCTGTAAAATTTGATTTCACATAATTTTTTACAGAATATGTTACGTAAAATTTTATTTTACATGACTTATTATGAAATTATACAGAATATGTTCTGGAAAACTCACATAACGTTTGGACTTTATATTCTTACATATATTTTTACCAGTGTTCCAGACTAAAGTTTTTTTTTCTAAGGCGGACTCGAGGCAAAAAATCAGTCGAGAACTTTTAAGACAGTTCACATACGTGGTACATATATAATATTTTATAAACTACTTAGAGCTAGTAACTACAAATATCAGTAAAAATATAATTTAAATTTTTTTTTGAAATAATTGACAGTTTAACAAATATGTTAAAAAAAGTTGGTAGACGTCTTAAAAATTTAACTTAAAATTGGTGAATAATAAATTATTTCACTGATTTTATTGGTTGTCAAGGTAAAAAAGCCTTGACTATGGTAAATAATATGTAAGCTAACACTTAATTAGGTAGTAGAAAAAAGTTTTTCTTACTAATCTAAGTAACATGTTACTATTTTTTTTAATAACCTCACCTTGTATTATTTTATTTCAAGATTAGCCAAACTCAGATATGAATAGGGTTGCCAACCGTCCTTTAATTTAAAAGGCAGTCCTTTATTTTCTACTTCTGTCCTTTATAAAACCTTTAAAGGACGCTTAATGTCCTTTAAAGTTACGATTTATCTTAAATATGACATTTATTTATAATAATTTATTGTAGTTCCATGTGTCACATTTTTTTTTAAAGATCCGTAAAAAAGGGCCCACTGATTAAAAGGTACTGAAAATTACAATATTGGTGCTGTGAAAAATACCCAACTTATTTTGAATTTTTACAGATTTTTTATATTTTTACCTTTTGTTTTGGAATTTTACTTTTTAATAATTAATTTTGTGATATCACTAATTATTTTTGTAATTTTTAAATATCAATCTTGTAATTTCAAAATGTATGTGATTTTACCAAAAATATATTTCGGAATCTAATATCCCACCACCCTGAGCATACGCGGCAAGTGCGCTTCCATCATTGATTTAATCGACTATCAAATAACATTTAGGCAGGTACACATCGCGACGCTCTACTATTTTTGAGTGTTATAACTTGTTTAATCGTGAAAATTATGTGCAGTGAATTGTCGTAAAGGTAATTTTATGCTCAATATATAAGTTGATATCTGTATAGGTGTATTTACGTATAGTCATTAAGAAAAAAAAACATTTTGTAATATAAATAAATCTAATATATTTCTTTAAGGTTTTTGTAATACTAGGTAAAAGTCATTAGCCTAAAGCTTAAATATTTCTTTAAAGTTGTGCTTACTTTGTAATAAAAAAAATATTTATCAATTATATACGTGTTTGGTGCAAAATTTATTAACCTGATTTGGCCCATCCGTTTAGTAAGTTAAGCATTTAATATATAAATATAAAATAACTTTTTGTGTTTATTTAAAGTTTAATAAAAAAATATTCTTTGTTTTATTTAAAATATTATATTTAATATATTATTCAATTTTTGATTTTAAATGCAACACTTGGCCCATTTGATGCAACTAAATAATATTTATTTTTAAGTTATTAGTATAGTAACGGTGATATTTTATTTACCTTCTTACTGTGCTAACAACTAAAAAAATAGAAAGTTTTTGAGTTGTGACATTGGCTTAGTTTACACCATAGGTACTATATTTTAAGTCCAGGTACTTTTTTTCCTATCTTTGTTTACAAAATCCCGTAAACAAAGATAGGTAGAATTAAAGTACCTGGACTTAAAATATAGTATCTATGGTGTAAACCAAGCCAATAATGCAAGTCCAAACGAGCGAGTTGTAAATTTAAAAGGTAAATTCACTAGTGAATTTTACAAAATTTGTATCTAGTTTTTAAGAAATATATAAATATTATAATATTGTAATATTACATTAAAAAAAAAACTAAAAATTTAGTTTTTATTCCTGAAACTTACAATATAGAATGCGTAAAATTCAATTTATTTTTGTAAATGTTTAGTAATTATAAAAAATCCAATTTTTATTCTGGAAATTTACAATTTACAATTTGTATGATAAAATTTACACATCTATTATTTAAATAAATAAACAGTATGTATTATGTAAATTGCTTTTCACAACTTTTTTTTGTAATTTTCCCGAATATGTTATGGCCATAAAATTACTCACGATACGTTAGGGAATTTTACCGTGATCTGTGCTATAACTTTTTTTTTCGTTTCCTTTTATTTTTTAAAAAGTTGGCCTCCAAAACTTTTTTATTTTTTAACTTTTCTTAAGCTTTTTTATATTTTTTTGAAATAATATTAAATGCACCTTCATCGTAAATAGTGAATCTTACACTGTTATATCATAATTAGGTTTTTTATGCATTCTCGCAATCATAATCAAATTAAAAAGCAGTAAAAAAGTTAAACAGGAAAAAAATATGGGCAAAAAGGTGATGGGCCTCCCCGGTTAACACGCCCCTGGCGGAAGTTACTACATAAAAATATGATATAGTAGTTGGCCTTATTGATACAAGAACACATGCATAAACTCGTTTCTCTAGCTCTAATAGTTCGTGAGTTATTAAATAAATATTTAATTTTCAGGGTTTTCATTGAAGGGACCTAGCTACCTTACGAAGTATTTTTGAACAAATGTTTCTAGAAACTTTTTTTCGTGACTTTTAATAAGAATTTATCTGCCCAAGTTTTGGAACGCTAACTTGAAAAATGGGTCTGCATATTAGCGTGTATTGGAAACTTCAAATTAAAAAAAATCGCTTAAATTACCTAAATTAGCGAAACCCGTTGGGGACTCGACTATAGTGGTCCTAAATTAACGACTGACGTTGACAGATTTCCTGCCTAAATTTTTAGTCGCACAGTGTAATTATATAATTAATAATAATGTATTTTTGCATAACTGCGCCTTAAGGCTTAAGACAGTTGAGGGAGTTGGTACGACGGGGCGCTCTGTCACCTGTGTCGGCCACATCGCTATCAGTCTATGACTGTGAAAGAAAAATTTATTTTTCTTTGCCTGTTTTTACGATATTCTGCAATGGGGGAGACTTCTGTAAAAAAAGCTACTTGTTTTTTTTTCGCCTAAGGTTGACATTATCGGTGTTAATAAATCTTCGACGTTTACACGCCTAAATCCGGATTATTAACTCTACCCCCGTTGTCCAAGAGGGTTAGATTTATAACTTCGGATTAATAAATACCCGTAAATACCGCATAAAGGTTTGTTAATCCAATATAATATACAGTGCGTGTCATAATTCCGCCCCCACTAACTTTTGAACGGCTTAAATTAACTTGAAATTTGCACCACTTAAATAAAATAACCCAAATAACTTATTGTTATTTATTTGATATGTTTAGCTGGCCCAAAATAGAAAGGGAGGTCTTCAGATACATCATTTTAAAACCCATAAAATTCTGTAGATGTGTTCTTTTTTTCAAAAAGGAATATTCGTAAAAATTTCTTAAAAAAAAATCCAACAATATTTGTTTACTGTTTAATTTCATGATACAAAAAAATAAATTATATTTTGTTTAAACTAATGTAATAAGCTTTAAAATGATGTATCAATTTTTAATACAATATTAATTAATAAAAACTTAAATACAAAAAATATATAGCATGAACTGTGTTGAAATTGTGAAATTGTTCATTACAGACAACAACACACAGTGGTTAATTTATTCTTAAAGGCTAAATATTTGTGCCTTTTAAAATATGTTATTTTTAAATAACTGGAAGACCAAACATTATTATTACTATTTTTTTATATCTTCGGTACCAGCGCACTGAGGTCTCATAAACAAACATAAACTAGCAGTATACAATTTCAGAACATGCTTATTTAATTATGAAAATTAACGTAATTCTTACTTTAAATGTAGTAAAGAAAATAAAAATAAACTGAAAAAATTAATAAATAATAAAAACAAGCCGTGAAGATATGTAATGCTGTGCATTCCATTATATACTATTCATAGTGCGTGCATATTGCATTTTACCAACGCAATAAAATCATTTAAAACGCAAAATAAAACATTGTTGCTAACAAAAGAATACTTCCCCTGTAGATGGCCTACAGTACGCCTAGGTTTATGGAAACAAAAAAATTAACAATTTTTTAAATTATTTTTTCGAAAAAATAATTTAAAAATTTTTTTTTTTTGTTTTTATAAACCAAGGCGTACTGTATACAGTACGCATAGTACCTGTAGGCCGCCTACAAATAGTAATAATTTCGTATTCCAGTTACTTAAAAGTTACATATTTTAAAAGGCATAAGTCTTTAGCCTTTAAGAATGAATTGCGCTGTTGTCTGTAATGAATATTGTTAGTATTCAACAGAGAGTGCCCTAAAGAATATTTTTATGCTATATATTTTTGTATTTAAGTTTTTATTAACTAAAATTGTATTAAAAATTGGCCACTCTTTTCAGCGTCTAGGCACCTATTTTGCCATTTTAAAAATACTTCCCGCCATTTTGTGGAAAAATCACCATTTTTTCTGACTTCAACAGACCCTAATGAAAATAACTAGACATAATTTAGCGGTTACTTTTTTGGGCGAACTTTAGACACGCATTACAGAATTACCACTGTTTTATTTCAAGTTAAAAGGTAACTAAATCTACCGTAGCTATGGTTGGCAATTAGGTATTGATTTTGCTATTTACTAATTATTAATTTCTGATAATCATTATTTTGTACGCAATTTGTAACTAAATACACTTGTAATCAACAGGTATTGTTGTTCAAAGTTTTTGCGTAAAAATATATTACATAACAAGGGTTTTAAATGAGCAATTGCGCATGCATTGAAAAGTTGCGCACGAGAAGTTGCAGCGAAAAGTTCGTAACTTTCTTAGTGCTTAATTGCTTTACAACTCGAGTACTATACTTTTTCTACGACTATGAAACAAATATCAAAACTAACAAAATATCTGTATGGAAATTTTCATAAAAATCTATTATCCGTGTCTGAAATAAACTGCAGTGACTCATTCGCGTAACTCCGTCTGAGGGAAATCCCTTATACAGGAGCAGCATAATACATTTTTGGTATTAGTCCCTGCGTTCTATTTCAGACGGAGAATAATCTAATTTAATCTTAAACTCCAGAACCTAGAAATTTGTAAATAGCTTAATTAAAATGTACTTTAAGACATATACATATTTAAAGTCTTAATACACATATTAAAGAGACACAAAACATGAAAAACTAATAAAGAAACATATTTTTTGAAATAAGCCATAAGGGAGCTACGGCCTTTCGAAGTTGTAAGTTAAAATTTTAAATTATTTTAAAATTTTTAAATATCTCATCAGGTTACAATGGCAGACTTGATTAAAAAATGAGTTTTGTCAATTTTGATTTTAAATAATTTAGAAACAAATGTAAATAAAAACAAAGATATTCTAGAAAATTGCTTAAAGAAGTAAACTCTTTCAATATCCGTAATAAAATTAAACATACACTAAAAAAAATATAAATACAAATGAAATTCTATTTATCGCATCCCTCTACCAATTATTTTTATATTTTGACAACACCCGTGGGACATAGTAGAAGAGATTTATGAAAAATCCCAACGGTGCACAGAGGGCCAGGGAAAAAACAGTGGACATAATTCTGAAATTTTGCATACGGCTATTTTTGATACCGCTGATTTCGAATAAAATAATGAAAAAATTCAAAAAAAAATTTCCGCGCCACTAGGGTGGTCCAAAATTTTCTTTTTCTTTCGATCTTTAATAAAATGTGTCAAATGTCTTCTTTTGATTATGTTTATGTAGACCAATGTTCATAACTTAAAAATTCAAAATGGCGGAGTCAATATGACTCATCGGTTTTTGAACCTTTACTGTATTTGCACGAAATCAGGGGTAATTTTTTTAAAAAAGTCTTTAGTTTTGGAGAAATACTTAAAATTAAAGCACTTAATACGAAAAATATATAATCAAACTTAAAAATTAATTTAATCCCCTATTTTTGTGAAAATCTTTATTTCAACGTATTATGTCATCTGTAAAATAAACTATTTTTTTAATCATAGAATATGTACTTAATTATCCTCAGATATGTCTAAAAATATATTACATAATTAGTAAAGTGTCTGTATCGTAATATAAAGGTCCTAGAAACGTGAAAATAGTAACTATCAGTTTAAATAATAAATTAAAAAAAGATATATCCATTTGTTAAGTGTGCCTTTCCATGGAGATTTTTTCTTAACTATAGTAATATTATTCTATGGAAAAAAAAGTTGCGGATTTTTTGCGCAACACAGAGAAAAATAATTTGGTAATTTTCTAAGATTTGTAATAAAAGGGTCAGAAGTTTGTAAGAGCATATTTAATACGTCTCTGTTTGTCCTTTCTCTACTGAACTTCATACTGTGATGCTCCCTAGTTTTTTTTTAAATCTTTAATTCTTGAAAAATATAAGGGTTTTGTTTTGATCAAACATTTTTGTCAAGTTTTATTGTGCGTTAAGCCAAAATTATTGGATTACCATTAACCTGTTGTTAATATCTACGTAAAAAATACGTATATAAAAAAACTTTATTATTTTTCTCTGTGTTGCGCAAAAAATCCGCAACTTATTTTTCCATAGAATAATATTACTATAGTTAATGAAAAATCTCCATGGAAATGGATATTTTTTTTTTAATTTATGATTTAAACTGATAGTTACTATTTTCACGTTTCTAGAACCTTTATATTACGATACAGACACTTTACTAATTATATAATATATTTTTAGACATATCTGAGGATAATTAAGTACATATTCTATGATTAAAAAAAATAGTTTATTTTACAGATGACATAATACGTTGAAATAAAGATTTTCACAAAAATAGGGGATTAAATTAATTTTTAAGTTTGATTATATATTTTTCATATTAAGTGCTTTAATTTTAAGTATTTCTCCAAAACTGAAGACTTTTCAAAAAAAATTACCCCTGATTTCGTGCAAATACAGTAAAGGTTCAAAAACCGATGTGTCATATTGACTCCGCCATTTTGAATTTTTAGGTTATGAACATTGGTCTACATAAACATAATCAAAAGAAGACATTTGATACATTTTTATAAAGATCGAAAGAAAAATAAAATTTTGGACCACCCTAGTGGCGCGGAAAAATTTTTTTGAATTTTTTCATTATTTTATTCGAAATCAGCGGTATCAAAAATAGCTGTATGCAAAAATTCAGAATTTTGTCCACTTTTTTTCCCTGGCCCTCTGTGCGGTGCAAGGACTTTTGTTTTAAAGTTGATCCAAGCCCGCTGTGCTTTTCGACTAGACTAAGTTAATTCCCAACCTAATTAGATCGCAGTTTAAAGTCCAAAAAGTAGGTAAACTAATTTATATTTAAAAAGACGTAAACTGTAATTGAAGCAGTAGTAAAGAATCATTCCAGATTTACGAAAGCGTATTATCTTTAGTGCATGTCTCCTTGCAGGACTTAAATTGCAGTATTAAATTCAATTTTGTATTTTAACAAGATCACAAGCAAAAATCTGATGCACATCACATGTGATTTATTACACTGCTCAACAAATTGGCCGACACCATTTTGGTTGCATCTGGCTATATTTGAAGCGCTGATTTTGAAACCTTTTTTCGTTTTTCGCAAACCGCTCGTTTTATTTGAGATATTACGCACAGTGTTTTGTTTTATTATCGTTGCAGAAAAAAAAAATAATTAAGTTTCAATTTATTTATTTTTTGCCTTGGATTGGTTCTCTATTAATAGCGCTTTAAGCCAAAAAAGCGGATTTTAAATATTTTTATTCGTTTGTTTTTTATAGGCTTCTAAATTCAAAAAATTACATTTTTTCGTATTTTTTTTGCTATATTATCATGAAAATTTTATATAAATAATAATGATATTTATAGGCAACACATGTGAGGTCTGTAAAAATAAAAAAAAAATAGATTGAATCCAGTAACGGAGATTGTACGGGGAGTTATTGAAAGCAGAACAACAATAATTTGAATTATTTAATGTTTATTTAATGTTATTTTAGAGTTTTAGAGCAATGAGAAAAACTTATTTTTTAATTTTTCGTTTTGTTTTTTTCATAATAAATTTAATTTATTGTCTTGCCCTCCAAAAAATAAATAAAATATTTCAAATTTATTTTTTTTTCTCGATAACCCCCGCCAAAATCTCCGTCACTGGATTAAATCCAAAACTTTTTTATTTTTATAAACTGCACATTTGTGTTAGTATTTCGTATACAAATTAAAGTGTTTTTTTAGTATTTATACAAAAATTTTATCAAAATATATCGAAAAAATGCGAAAAAAACTAATTTTTTGAGTTTAGAGGCCTATTAAAAACAATCGAATAAGAATATTTTAACTAAGCTTTATGAAAACATATTACAGCTTTAAATGTACATTTTAAATACTTAAATTTATTGTAAATATGTAAACAGCTACTTAGCTAAATAAAGAATTATTTATTTATTTTATTTATTAATCCGCTTTATTTGGCTTAGAGCCCCACTAATAGAGAATCAATTCACGGCAAACAAAAATAATTGGACTTTTTAATTATTTTTTTTACTACATCTAGGCAAAAAAACCACTGCGCTATATCTCAATAAAACGAGATAACCAAGAAAATCGGAAAAAGGTTCCAAAATCAGCACATGAAGTCAGATGCAACTAAAAGCTCCTCCTCGGCAAATAAAAAAAAAAAAAAGATCAGGGTTATTAGTCCAGTCAAATAATAAATGTAAATTGCAATAAATGTACACGGGCTGTCTCTCTCTCGCTGTCTCTCTCTCTCTCTCTCTCTCTCTCTCTTTCGGTCTCTCTCTCTAGAAATCTAGCAATTCACTTAATCTAATATAAATGTACTCTCTCTCTTTCGCTCTCTCTCTCTCTCTCTTTCGCTCTCTCTCTCTCTCTCTCTCTCTCTCTCTCTCTCTCTCTCTCTCTCTCTCTCTCTCTCTCTTCCTCTCTATCTCTCTATCTCTCTCTCTCTTTCGCTCTCTCTCTCTTTCGCTCTCTCTCTCTCTTTCGCTCTCTCTCTCTCTTTCGCTCTCTCTCTCTCTAGAAATCTAGCAATTCTCTTAATCTAATATAAATGTACTCTCTCTCTCTCTCTCCCTCTCTCTCTCTCTCTTTCGCTCTCTCTCTCTCTCTCTAGTAATCTAGCAATTCTCTTAATCTAATATAAATGTACCGATGACCATTTTAGTGACAGCTGATTTAATATTCAATTGGACAATTTGTCCAACCAAAACGACGAAGTAAAAGACTCCTAAATTGTAACTTTTTATGGTGTCAATGAACGCAAAAAGGCTGACCTTACTCTTTATAATTAAATCGTTAAAAAAAAAAGGTTTTTCTTGTTTAGACACATTTCAAATACGCAGTGAGACGGTAAAAAAAATTAATCCTTACTGAATTTAAAATTAATTAAGCAAACACTGCTAAATTAAAAAAAAAAGAATAATTATAACTTTTCACATTTTCTCACATTTTCCCTTTAGAAAATTTGTTTTGAGAAAAATTGCTTCAGATCCCGAAAAAAAAGTAATATCACTAAAGCTTTAGGAAATACATAAAACGTTTTATTTTTAAACACGCAAATAAATTTTCTTTATGTTACCATCGCTTAACTTTGTTGTATGTATGTAATTTTTTCATATCAGGAGAATACAGTGTGGATTTTTTCAAAATGAATAGATTCGACAACTGTAAAAATATTAACGTGCGGCTAACGTAATTTGCTTAAAACAGGTTTTAATGAACTTTATTCAGATTAAAATGTTACAAAAATTATAGGAGATAGTTGGTGTACTTGAAGCCCTTAACCAAATATTTTAACCTATAACCGATAACTACCGGTATCTCATATCGCTGTTTTTATATTTTCGACCCTAACTTATATATTATACCTTTTTTCTTGACAGCAAATGTAACATTAGGGCACTCTAAATTTAGAAAGTCAATGCCTCTTGTCCTTGAGAGTTTTAGTAACTTTAAAACAAAAATATTTTATTATTATAGTCAAGTCAAATAACGAGACATTCCTCTGTTAAATTGCAATAAATTTACACTGGTTAATATTTTAAAGGGTAGTAGTGGATAGTAACAGAACACTCCTGTTAGTTTTTCACCGGGTGATTTGCGTAAGGGTTGTTCGCTATCTTGAATTTTAGGGGTGAGTGCGTTTATCTCGCAAAATATGCATCTTACGATAAAAATGCATATAACCAATTTTGCTAAGGCGAAAATTTTTAACAATTTTTGTTTGAATTATTTTTTTAATATATTAATAACATTCGAATTATAAATATTCAAAAATGGCCATGTGGAGAGTAAAATTGTCTTTTTCGATTTTGAAAAGTCCAAATTATTCATCAAGGATAAAAGTCATTATGGGCAAACTTGTAGCTCTTGAAATTCTCTGCTAGTTTTATATATTATATATTATGGAAAAAATTAATTTCACCTCCAACATGGCTATGTATTAAGTCGACTGTTATTAATATGTATATTAAATAAATGATCCAAATAAAAATTGTTGTAAATTTCCTCCTTAACAAAATGGGTTATATGCATTTTTATCGTAAGATGCATATTAAGCAACTCACCCCTAAAATTCAAGATAGCGGACACCCCTTATGCAAATCACCCGGTCAAAAACTAACCAGAGTGTTCTGTTACTATCCACTACTACCCTTTAAAATATTAGCCAGAGTACATTTATTGCATTTTACCAGAGGAATTTCTCATTATTTGACTTGACTATAATAATAAAATATTTTTGTTTTAAAGTTACTAAAACTCTCAAGGACAAGAGGCATTGACTTTCTAAATTTAGAGTGCCCCAATGTTACATTTGCTGTCAAGAAAAAAGGTACAATATCTAAGTTAGGGTCGAAAATATAAAAACAGCGATCTGAGATACCGGTAGGTATCGGTTAAAGGTTAAAATATTGGGTTAAGGGTTCTGTTACTATCCACTATAGTGGATAGTAACAGAACACTGATATTTTAAAGGGTAGTATAATACCTTTTAAAATACCAGCCCATGTACATTTATTGTAATTTACATTTATTATTTGACTGAACTATTAAGAAAAATATACGACATAAATATACGACATTTGAAATATGTCATGGTTGGTTTGGACCCCACCACACACGTAGCGGGTTAATTAACTAAATAAAATGTTTAAAATATACTTTTCGCGTTTAAACTAAATTAATTTTTCCTTGTTACACAGTGATTTTAGATATCTTTTATTTTAGATAGTCTATGTTTTGAATATGAAAACTATATTTTTTTCCCAGCAAATTAAAATTACTACTAGTATACTAGAGACTATAGTCTCTATAGAGCACTAAATGCGAGCTTTTATTATCATCTAGAAACATCCCTAAAATATCCCCAAATGCACTCAACTAGCCCTACAGGGCTAATAATAATTATATAGCTAAATTATATAGCTAAATTATATAGCTAAATTATTTAGCTTGCATTTTTTTCATATTTTTTTAATAATTCAGAAAGATTCTACTTTCGCATATACACTGATAAAACAGTTTATTTGTGTCAACCAAATATTTGGTTGGATATGGCCAATTGAATTATTTGGTTGTGACAAATAAATTTTATTTCTGCCAAATAAACTATTTTATTCCCATTAATAAATCATTTTGAAATTAAAATATTTGTTTACAAATTTATTTGACTCAAAAGTTTTTACTTACAATCAAATAATTTAATAGGCCATATCCAAATAAATCCTTTTTATCAGTGTAATAGATCGAAAATATCGACCTAAAATTGTCCCTAAATAATAATAAAAATAGCACGCTATTTATGACCTAAATAGCTCGAAAATATTCATGCTATTTTCTAAATAGTATAGTTTTGATGTAATTTTTAATAGAAATAAAATAGCTCATTTCCGCAAAGAAAGAAGGATCAAAATAGGCATAATATATTTATCTGTGGTTTGGACTTTTATTACAGAACACTAGATATTTTTTTATTGAAAATTTAAATTTTCGCATTCATTTTCTTTCTCACTGCCATCACTTTCGCTGTCACTCTTATTTTCAAAATCATTTTTACTCTCATTTTCACAATTAATTGTGCTTTCACCACTTAACAGACCACTTCTACCACTCCTGTATTCTTCTGAAATTTCACTGCATTGACCAAGGCCATTACTACTTTTGTTTTGTACTTTGCTTCTTAAAGAAGCTAATTAATCAAATTGTCTTTTTTTTCGACGATTTTTTTGTCTTTTTGAAAGACCTGAGAAAAATTATAATTCGTAGATACGCAAAGCCATTTTTGTGCATCCATTCGGAAAACTAACGTCCGTTAAAAAAAAAAATTCACACTATTTTAAAATATTTGTTTGTATTTAGTGCGAAAAATAGAAGCATTATTAGCGAGATAAATTGAGGCTATATAAACTGTATATTTTTGACCTAATATAGTTCATTTTTAGAACGTTCTCAATTAAACCAATATAAAACATATATTTTCGACATCGTATTGGTAATTTTTAGGTAGCCCTAAATTTTGTCAAATAAAGGCGTATATTAACGACCTAAAATAGTTTATTAATTTACCGTCTAAAACTAGGTAGGAAGCATTTAGTATTAAAAATGGAACCTATAAACATAAGAACTTAAATTAATTGAAATTTTTCGATATAATTATGAGTGCTTTTAAAAAGTACAATTATAGCGTCCATTTTTTATTCAACTTTTGCGTTTTGAGAAATATTTTGAACGTCCAAGAAGTTCTTCCATTTTTCTTGGTATATGAAAGCTAGTTTAGGATCATATACAGGGTTATTCACGGAAGTGGCCTATTAAAAGTTTATGGAGAACCAATAATTTTGAAAATCTGATATTTTGCACATTGAGGTCTTTGAATATGGACAATCGATTAAAAATATTTTCATGCTTGTGTCACTTCCGGTGCTACGGAAGTGGCACTCAACTTTGATTTTTTAAACGAAATACTCCATAAATTTTTAAAATCTGCATTGAATTTTCTTTATTTTTTTGTACAACACTTTATGTCTATCTCCAGTAGTTTTTGACTTATTCAAGTTTTTAGCGAAAAATAAGCACCCCTAAAAAATAATTGCTCCTTGATTTTATAAACTGGAGAAAAGTTACTTTGTGGTTTACTCAGTGATGTTAACTGAATTATCCTAAGCCGAAACAGAGCCCAAAATTTATACAGGGTGTCTCAGAAAGCAGTTCTAATCTAACAAATTTAAAATAACCATAACTATTTTTTTTTAATAGCACCCTAAACTTTTTTTCATTTAGTTAAATAGAGAATTAAATTTGCTTTAAAATGAATATCGAATACCCTATACCTAAAATCAACCGTTTTCGAGCTATTTGTAAATTATTGTGAAAAAAGGCGTATTTCTATAAATTTCGTTGTATTTAATCAAGTAGGCCGGTAAATAACATTTCGTTTTTGTTTGTTTTACTTAAATGGCATCGTAATTATCGTGATAAATTAGTGTAAAATAATGACAGAGGCTAAGAATCTGTTATTTTGAATTTGTTTGCTATTTTTTGTGAAAATGATAAAATAATTAGTAGAACCTGAAGAAAATTAATTACAAACTGTCTTGGTTTACCAAGACTGTCATGTAAAAAATTTATAAGAATTCACACAAATAAAAATCGACTTATTTTATTGGAATACTTAATTAACACATTCGCTGCCAATACAAAAACTAGAATTTCTCGGGAGCCACCACTTTTTTTAAATTATTTGGATGGCCACAAAAACAAAAAAAAAATATGAACCGTGTGCACTTTAGCGTTTAACATACCTTTAGTTGTAGCCTACCTAGCGATGTTTACTCAACTACAAACCCGAAAATACTAAGTTTAATATGAAACAGGTTAGCTCCGATAGGAGGCTGCGGTACCTTCTCAAGGTACCGACTGGCTCCTATAGAAGCCAGCTGCAGCGAACAAATATAACATAAATTTTAACAGAAATAAGACCTTTTCACAATAATTTGCAAATAGCTCGAAAATGGTTCATGTTAGGTATAGGGTATTACATATTCATTTTAAAGCAAATTTAATTCTCTATTGAATTAAAGAAAAAGAAGTATAGAGTGTCATTTAAAAAAAAAGAGTTATGGCTATTTTAAATTTGTTAGATTCGACCTACTTTCTGAGACACCCTGTATAAATTTTGAGTTCAGTTTGGGATTAGAATAATTCGGTTAAGTATCATTGAGTAAACCACAAAAGAGTTATGGCTATTTTAAATTTGTTAGATTCGACCTACTTTCTGAGACACCCTGTATAAATTTTGAGTTCAGTTTGGGATTAGAATAATTCGGTTAAGTATCATTGAGTAAACCACAAAAAACTTTTCTCCAGTTTAAAAAATCAAGGAGCAATTAATTTTTTAGGGGTGCTTGAATTTGCTTATCTTTCGCTAAAAACTTGAATAACTCGAAAACTACTGTAGATAGACAAAAAGTGTAGCATCAAAATAAAGAAAATCTAATGCAGATTTTAAAAATTAAAAAATATATAGGGAATTCTATTTAAAAAAAAAGTTGAGTGCCACTTCCGGTACAACCAGAAGTGACACAAGCATTAAAATATTTTTAATTGATTGACCAAATTCAATAACCCTAAAGTCTAAAATATCAGATTTTTTAAATTATTGGTTCTCCATAAACTTTTAATAGACCACTTCCGTGAATAACCCTGTATACTGTCCTCCTAAAGAATAACGCCGCATGTACACCCGACACATACGGTTTTCGAGCTTAATATTATTTTACTACAGAGAATAACGGTAAGTACCAATCCTAAGGAAAACTGCGGTAAGTACACCGAAGAAGTTACCTGCCGCGTTCCTTCTATGTAAAAGTTAGGCATGGATTTTAATTTTTTAATAAACGAAATAATATCTAAACTAACTATATTTATGCTTTTTGGTATTTAAAAAATCAGTTTATTTGTGGTTTCTATATTTAAAATAAAATTGAATTGAAAGTATAATTATTTTGTGAGTGCAAGTGAATTTTTGAAATAAATTATAACAGCAAATATTTTTTATGATTTTCTGTAAAAAAATAAATTTTTGATACCTTATATAATAACAAGCCGTAAAGATATGTAGTGCTACGCATTCCATTATATACTATTCACAGTAAATACTATATTGCAAATACTAAATAATTTTCAAAAAAAAATTTAAAAAATATTATTTTTTTTTAAATATCTTTTTTTGAAAAAACAATTTTTCTTTATTTTTTTTTAAATTTTTAATTTTTTTTCAATTTTTTTCTTTTTTTTTGTTTTTTAATAAACCTAGCCCTATAAGGGAAAGTATTATTTTGTTGGCAGCAGTTTTTATATTATATTATTGTTTAATTATATTTAAACAGATATAGCTACTAGCAGATACTATAGTAGTACCTATACTATTAAACAATAGTAGTAACAATAGTAGTAACAATAGTAGTATAATATTAAACAATATATTTTTTTTATTTCTTTTTTTTTATTTGTTGATTGATCAATATTTTATAATAATATTAATTTTGTCTTCTTATAAGAAATGTATATTTCTTTAGAAACAATAAATGCATCTATATATTTATTAATTTTGTCTGACTGCCACTAAAATACCCATAAATTTGCTTTGTTTTGTATTTGCTTTATTCTGTTTCTCTTTTCAAAACAAAATTTTACATAGAAAGAACGCGGCGAGTAACATCTTCGATGCACTTACCGCAGATTTCCTTAGTATTGGTACATACCGTTATTCTCCGTAGTAAAATAATACTAAGCTCGAAAACCGTATGTGTTAGGTGTACATGCCGCGTTTCTCTTTAGGAGGGTATACCAGACGTTTAAGCTGGTTTTCTGGGTCGTCGACTTTAGGAATTTGAAAACCATGGTATAATACCCTTCCCGCTTTAAAGTAGTGAAGAGTGTAATAAAAAATGGAAATATAATTGTTATTTAATATTGGAAGTCTCAACATTGGAAAGTTGAGACTTCGTTTAAAATAAACACATTTTAATTAATTGAAACCTCTTTATAGCATCCTTAATTGGCAATTGTATAAGCACTATTTTATTTAATCATTAAGACAGCTTTTACTAGGGTTTTGTTTTTGTTTTATCTACCCTACTGAACTGAATATTTCCACTTTTTTTCTGAATTATTCCACTTTTGATCAGTGTGCTGCGGGGTTTAGCGATTCATTGAAATACAGTCTACACTGTAAATGAAAATATGGTAATTTCACAGCAAATAAAGTGTGTCATATGTTACCAGCAAAGAAAGTGGTAAATTTAAATCAGTACTGTAAATTCGCTGTTATTTGTAAAAATGTGAATTTTTACCTGTGATTTCACAGTAATTTAATCAGCGAATTTAATGAGTATTTCAAGCAGTATTACGGGCTCTTGTAATTTTCGGAACTGTCTGTAAAAGTGCCGGGTTTTTGGACAACATGCATGAATTTTAATGCAAAATTATTGCACCCCACTGTAAATGAAAATATGGCAATTTCACAGCTAATAAAGTAGGTCATATGTTACCAGTAAAGAAAGTGGTAAGTTTAAATCAGTACTGTAAATTCACTGTTATCTGTAAAAATGTGAATTTTTATTTTGGTAATTTTATTGCTATCTTTTGTAGAATGTAAGCTATAATTATGCACGGTAAAAATAAATTACATTAAATTACATAGTCCGTAAATGGTAATATGTTGCCATAGACCGGAATGGTAAAAATTACATAGTCCATAATGGTAATATTTTGCATAGACCGGAACGGTAAAAATTACATAGTCCAGAATGGTAATATTTTGCAAAGACCGGAACGCTAAAAATTACATAGTCCAGAATGGTAATATTGTGCATAGACCGGAACGCTAAAAATTACATAGTCCCGAATGGTTTGGACTTTAAATTTGAAAAAAAAATATTTATTACTTAGAAAATGTTTGTTCCAAATTACAAGTCTCTGTGTCAAAGCTTTTTTGAAATATCGTAGCGTAAAGTTCATTTGGTTTAATAAACCAAACGATTTTCACCCTTAATACGAGTATAAACTGCTTACATCTTTCTTTAAAGATCTATTGGTTGATAAAGATCGTAATTTATAATGAACGCAAATTTAGGCCACCAATAAAGCATTTAAATATCGTACATAAATAATATTTACCTTTTTTACACTTTTAACACTTTAACCTAGCAGCATGCGTCGCTATCTCTTTAACAATAACAATATTAAACAGTCCGTCTGATGATGCGACTCCTTCTTGGTTATTGTGCAAAGCGCACGCGCGTCTTAAAATAACATAGCCCGACATTGTAAAATCATGTAAAAATATGTAAATCAATGTAAATATATTTTTTTACATTATTTTACATTATTTTACATTCTTTTACATTATTTTACATTCTTTTACATTATTTTACATTCTTTTACATTCTTTTACATTCTTTTAAATTCTTTTACATTATTTTACATTCTTTTACATTCTTTTACATTCTTTTACATTCTTTTACATTCTTTTACATTATTTTTCATTATTTTACATTCTTTTACATAAATTCATGAATTATGCATAGTCCAGAATCGTAAATTTACTATTTCGTACTATGTAAATTCATGTATTTTTACATTATTTTACATGCAGTTTTTACAGTGTGGTAATTTTCAACCAGTATTGTAAAAGTGCCAGGTTTTTGGACCACATTCATGAATATTAATGCAAAATTATTGTATCGACAGGAAAAGAGATAATATTTTACTAAACCGAGTAATATTGAGGTTAATTTAATAAATATTGTAAATTCACGTTCTGACATGGCGAATTTGCTTTGGTTATTACAGTTAATACTACTGAAAGATTGACGGAAAAATTTAGAGTGTAACGTGATCTCAAAAGTTGTCTAAATTAATAGTTAATATAACTGTTGAACAGCCCTTTAAAAAAATAATATTTTAAAATACAAGGTTATTTGGAAACAGGGTCATTAATTTAAGGGGTGATTCTACAAAGGAAAATATAAAAAAGGTTCCTATAAACATATTTCTAAAAATGCTAAATAAATCGGTTTTTATTTAATAAATATATAAAATATATAATAATGTTCTTATTTTAACCTGGGACATGCAAAACATGGAGCCCAAACTTTTTTCTGTGTAAGTTTATTATTGGAACTTGATTTCCGTAGTCAAAATACATAAAAAGGTAGTCCCGTTGTAATACTGTAGGGTTAACTGTTTTCGACAAAAAATAATTTGAAGGTGAAATTTCACGGATCGAATTAAATACTAAAATGTTGAAAACCAAAATTTCAATGATGCCGGGTGAATGTTCATCAAAAAATAAGAAAAAAAATATATACAGGTACTTCCAAAAATGAATCCTAAGGGAGCTTTGGTCTCCTAAAAATTCACCATTTTTAAAGGGCCACAGTAGATTTAAAAAGCAATTTTCCGACATGCATGTATAGGGACTTTTTTTCCAAGGTTTTGATTTAGAATCGCCCTGTATCATTGAAATGTTGGTTTTTAACATTTTAGTATTTGATTTTTCATTCTCACAACGTAAAATGTCAGTTTAAAATGATTTTTTCTTGAAAAACTGATTACCCTATTTCTGAATAACCCTGTACAATTTTTAGTCGTAAAAAAAGTTTATTAGATACTTAATTTGTAAAGCATATCTAACGTTTTACACTGTAGTAAATTAGTTTGGTTTTTGATTTTTTCTCAGTTTAATTATTATTTTAAACAGTATTTTGTAACACCCCTGTGACCCTTATTTACTACAGGTGCCACCATAACACCACGAGAACATCTATTGTAACTTCCGCTGGCATCATTGTAAAACTCCGAGGTCACATAAAGACCTCACTGAGTTTTCTATTAAAAGACTAAAGCAAAGGCGACCACCTTATGCCTCGAAACCCTCGATGATTGAGAAATAGATAGCGTAGAGCTACCACCACCCTGGATAAGGGATGAAGATCTAGTTGACTTCGGAGGAGGAAAGCCCTGAAATATTAATAATCGTTTTTCTAACTAGGTTAAAATAAATAAAAAGAATAAAATTTAGATTAAATGATTATTTAATAAATAAAATAATAAATTAACAAAGTAAAATATAACAATAAAATTTAAATAAAGAATAAATACTAAATTTAAAATATTTAATAATTAATAATTCAGCGTATTCTCATAAAAGGTTAGTTTACATCAGTAACTTATCTTTCTCGAACATGGTTAATAATCCAATTTATATAGAACACTTTTTATTAATATATTTATTTTATTCTGCGGCGATTACGATTTAAAATTACTATTTAAAAACAAAAACATTTTTTAATTTTGAACGGTACTTACCCTGCCTACTAATATACCATATTGGCAATTTTTTCTAAGATTTTGTAACACTCTTTTATAGTTTTCAGCAGACAAGCCCTAAATTCACAAATTGCGTCTCGAAAAATCTCTACATGAGTCTCACTCGATTATTTAGAATAGACTAACCTAAACTGGTACATCAGAAAAGATATTATTGCAATTGATGGGTAACTTCTAAATAAATAAACAATATTGTTTTTTATGATATTCGAAAATAGCCCGAAGGGTTACAATTTATAATTGTTTTAGTTTATTTATATTTGTTTTAATTTTAATTAGTCTGATAATTATCTACACTACAGTGTACGCCAGCGCACCCACAGTTTGCAATTATAAAGCTATAAATTATAGAGTCCTAAAAGTCCAAACCAAAACAGTTGGTGCAGAATTTAACTCCAAATACTTAACTATTCTTTTTCCTTTACTTTAAAAAGTCCCATCTCTATAACTTTATTCTCCATACTATACAAATCTTTATAAATCAAAGTTCAGTCGCAGCGCGATCTTTGTAAGGGATGGGTGAGGCCACTTTGGCGGATTTATTCCAGCATCAGCATCGCAATCATTGATATGCACAGGACTTGATTAATTTTATTTTATGTAATGTGAAAGTGTTCGTTTAATTGTAAATTGTAATTTTTTACACAAAAATCCTTGAGTTTACTTACAAACTTCAAAAATCCTGGAGGGGCTAAATATCTAGGCATATATTTTGACCAACATCTTAACTGGAAACAACATACAAATACTCTAGCAAACTACATGTCAAAGACTATATTTATATTCAGATCTTTGCAAAATTTGGTGTCGCTTAACATTTTAAAAATTGCTTATTTTTCTTTGTTTGAGTCTAAAGTATCTTATAGGCTTCTAGCTTGGGGTCACGCATTTTTAAATTACAAAGAAGGGTAATTAGAATTATGACGAATATGGCATTTAGAGCAGATATTAAAGATAAGTTTATTGAGTTAGGAATGTTAACCATTCCATCACTCTATATTTATGTCTGTGTCGTATATATTAAAGAAAATGTTGAAAAGTATAAATTTCAAGTAGGATATACTACGAGAAATTCAAGTTATATTAGGGTACCTCAATTAAGATTATCTAGTAGTAGACATGGTCATAATTTCTACGGTCCTAAATTTTTTAACATATTTCCAGAAAATATAAGAAACCTTCCGTTAAATGCTTTTAAATCAAGTGTAAAAAAAATTTTAATTAGCAAGGCTTATTACAATACGTGTGAGTTCCTAAATGAAAGATTGTAAGTCTATATATTTATTTCATATTCATTTTATATATTTATTTCATATTCTATTTCATATACATTTTATTTAAAGGTATTTATTTTATATTGTAAAATTATTTGTATTTGTACTATTTTTAATGAGGTTGACCTCAAATTGTCTTAAGACTAATCTTTATTGTGACGTGTGTAAACTTATGTAAAAGCACCAAATAAATCTTATCTTATCTTATCTTATTTTATCTTATCTTATCTTATCTAAAGTTTTAAGTGAGTCGTGATTACTAATATGTGATGTTAAATTTAAATTAAGTGTACACCAATTTGGTGTATGTTTATAATGTAGTCCGTGTTGTTTGTTTTTAATTTTTTTGACTATTTTAGCCTAAAGATGACCCTAAATTCAAGCATCGAAACAATTGTAGCTATTTATTATAAATAAAATGCTTCAATAAAAAACTTTGGAGTAGACATAATAATTTTGATAAAAGTTTTTAAACAATTTTACGTTTCAGAGATTCTGCTCGTCGAAAATATAAAAGTTTTTAAATAACTGGGATCGAGATGCATTCTCATACTGGACTTTTGATAAATCAAAATTAAAAAATTATTATGTCTACTCTAAAGTTTTTTATTGAATCATTTTATTTATAAAAAATAGCTACAATTGTTTTGACCCTTAAATTTAGGGTCATCTTCAGGCTAAAATAGTCAAAAAATCAAAAACAAACAACACGGTCTACATTATAAACATACACCAATTTGGTGTCCAAAAGTCCAAACCAATTTGGTGTATGTTTATAATGTAGTCCGCGTTGTTTGTTTTTAATTTTTTGACTATTTTAGCCAGAAGATGACCCTAAATTCAAGGGTCGAAACAATTGCAGCTATTTTTTATAAATAAAATGCTTCAATAAAAAACTTTGGAGTAGACATAATAATTTTTTAATTTTGATAAAAGTTTTTAAACAATTTTACGTTTCAGATATTTTCTGTGTGGCATCGCACAAATGAAAAATTTTATTTCACCGCGTGTAATCAAATCCAAGTTTTAAGGCTTATCCATAGGCTTGCATCACCAAACACAACGCATATTACATATTGACATAATTTCCATATGTTCTTTGTCTTCTTCTTCTATCGTCTATTAAACAACCTTATTACTTATGTATTGATAGCAAATGGATAGTTTTATATCATATGCCGTATGCCAGTTATGTAGTTATGTTATTATGAGTTATGTTTGCTTAGCCAGTACTCCAGAAGTCAGGTAATTTTACCTGGAAATAATTTAGGGAGTTTGGATTTTGTTTTTTTGGATAGGGGTTAGGACCGCAAACAACAAACTAATTTTGTGATCTTGAACTCGATTTGAAACTGTAACTTTTGACATATTTTTCACAAAAAACGGATTTTTCAAGATACCTCAAGATCGGTGCATCCTAGGACTAACGTTTTTTATGAAAATAAAGAGGACCAAATTTTCAACATAGGACAATGTGTTTTTTTATTGTAACTAATTCACGGCACCGCGGTAAACGCTATAGGTTTTTAGCGTTTTGTTTTTTTAGATCGTCGATTAGATAGAACATTTTGGGTAAAAATTAAAAAAAAAAATTATCTGGCGCTTTCTTTTAAATTCTTTAGAAATGCCCCTTAGAACATTTTTGGTAAAAATTTAAAAAAATAATCTGGCGTTTTCTTTTTAATTTTTATATAATTACCACGGGTCGGGGACTTTTCATCTTTTGTCTTCACACTTTTTTAAGTGATTTTAGACCCTTCCCTCTCCCATGTCACAAAGTCTTGACCCCCCCCACTTTAATTTTACTAAAAAAAATGTTTGTTCTTGCTGTGGCAGAGGAGCGGTTACTTCTAGACGCTGTTCTTGATGTAAAATAATGAAACAATGTTGGCTTGTTTTTCGTAGCGGCTTGAAGCAAATTTTTGATCTCTCGTTCCGTAACTTCAACAACGGTTTTTCCATTTTTTTTTTTTTTTGAGGTTAATCCACAACTTAAATTTGCACAGTTTGTTTTGATTTTCCGGGATACCCTTCATACAGCTTATTGTACAATGTACAAAGAACCGAAATCCGAGATGACTGACTTTGATATTCAACATTTATTGCGAAATATAATACTGCGAATTCACAATTTGTCAGTGCTGCCATCTTATGGTAAAACCATCAACCAATTCACGCTTAAATATGGATATTGAACTATTCTAAATAATTTTGTAAAAAAGTCATTTTGAGTATGCCATTAAAATTTTTAGTGTGACGTCACACTTGACCAAGCCCCCCTCTCCCCATGTCAGAAAAAAAAGGTGTAAAGTATTTTATGGACGACCTCTAATGCATAAATACTCAGTTACAAATGGATAGGAAGTTATGCTCCTAAACAAATATACTTTAATTTTTGTTAAAAACACTATGGTTCTAAAGTCACGTACTTTAATATTTAAGGACGGCAGGAAATGTTGCGTGTTTTTAACAAAAATTAAAGTACAATTGTATAGGATAATAACTTTAGATTTCCTATCCATTTGTAACTGAAAATTCAGTTTACTTTTTACGCTGTACCAAAATGTTGGTTAGTGAAAATGCAGAAAAAGATTTATAAAATCGGCTTTGATAACTTTATCTGTGTGTGGATTTACCAGGAACACGATGGTTGGCATGGGCAATGTTTTTCCTGTCAGCAGGCATTGGGCATCGAACACGTGTACTCAACACGTCGCATAATTACAATGTAGTGTTGTTTGAAATTCGATGTTTCCATCATCGAATGAACCTATTTCCACTGCTATTATGTAGATTCGGTTACACACAGAGACACAATTTCTTGATTGATACCTATACACTAGGGTGAGCCGTTCTTATATAGGTGTTTTATTTTATTTTTTAATTTGAAAATCCAATGGGGGGGAAAAGATCGTCTTGCAAAGAGAAAAAAGCGTGTATATTATTTTATTTATTTTTTCAATTTTTGTGCCCTCTACAAAGGTGTACATTTTGTAACTTTTAGGAAAAATGTTAAAAAATAAAACCAAGAAAACTTAATAAGAAAAACTGTTTTATTGCAAAAACAAATAATATACAACCGAAAATAACATTTACAAACATCATAGGCCATATTTTAAGCCACTCTATATTCTGATTTGTGATGGATGTTAGGCATATTTTAATGTGATTTAATTCTTACGCGAATAACCCCAAAAATTGTTCCAAAAAAATAAAAAAATATCTGGGCAAATAGAGAATTTTATAAGCTTTAAAATGATGTATCACATGATCCCCCTTTCTCCCCCTTTTTCCCCTGTCTCCATCGTGCCCCCTAAGCGTACCAAATATACACCAAAAAAATATATTGGTTATTTTATTTATGTGTTTCAAATTTCAAGTTGATATCTTAACCCTTTCAAAAGTTAAAGGGGGGGAGGCGGACTTTTGACACGCTGTGTATACATTACAAATGTGAAGAAATACGATATTTACATTAATAGTAAAGGCTTTGTAAAGGGCTCAAGATGACCTTTAATCTGATTCTGCTTTTGCACACACATTAGGCATATAAGAAGGCATATTTTGTCGGGTATTGCATTTTTAAATTCCAGATTTCAATTTTTCGGCCCACCCTATTATACGAAGCAAAAATTTAGGTCGAAAAGATTTTCAAAGAAATCTGTTGGTTAATTTTAAAAGCTGAAAGTGCGTAATTTACAGGATAATTAGTGAAATCCCAGCTAGTCCTGTTCTCAAGATAATGGAAAAAAGTCCCTCAGGAGAGTCCTCCATCATTAGCAATAGTATTTCATAAATCAAATTAATCCAAATAAGGATCTCTGAAATAAGTTTTAAAACTTATATTTTTATTGCAGCTTTGGAATCGTTCAAGTATTCCGTAACGCAAATTGTACCAAAATTCATACACTTCATACCTCGGTTCCCGCGTTATTAAAGGCTGTAGAGATTTTATATTTTGGCTAGCCCCCCTAACACATCTCCTATTTATTATTTAATTAATTAATAAATTAATTTACTGCTTTTACAGGACAATTTAACTTTTTCTTCAACCCTAACTTAAATACATTTACTGGATTTGAGAATATTTTTTGCTCTGTGTAGCTAGATCCTAATATGAGACGTGTTCTCTTACATGAAGAATACCAATGTCGTGTACGGAATTAGTAATACGGATACAATATTAGCTTAATCCTAATTACCTTAGTAATATATTGACGATAATTACAATTAAACTTTAGACAAACATATTATTAAGTTGTTTGTGTTAAACATGTTAAGCTTAATTAAAATTTAAATGCCTACACTGTAATTTGTTACTGTACTAAATATAATTTGTGACCGTATTAAATACTGAAGAGTTTTGTATATCTGCACAAACTAACTATACCAAAGTGTAGGTTTTGATATCTGAATATATATGTTAGTGGTCAGGAAGTCATATGGTGGTGGTAGGATACTTATATACTGGGTGTTTACTAAGTAGGGTACGTAACTTCAGGGTGTAATTCCTTACCCGAAAATAATAAAAAAAGTTCCTATAAATATATGTCCTAAAACGACTCGTAAGGGAGCTACGTCCTTCAAATGGGGTTTCAAAAATTTGATTTTTATTTAATAACTCAGGAACCCTTTGTGTTATAGCAAAGAGGTATTGCATGTGATCTATATCTAATAAGGCCTATCAGCCAAAATCATTTGCATGTAGTTACTTTATCCAGGGGCGTCCGAAATGGGGGGGCCTTATCACTTTTTCGCCCCAAACTTTTTTCTAAGTAACTTTTTTGTAGATTTATTATCAAAATAGTATTCATCGGGTATGACTCATTTCCGGACCAACCTTTGTAGGAACTTTTTTTCATATTTTTTAGAATCATCTCTTAAGTTTCTAGAACTTATTTCTGAATATTCCTGTATAAGTATCCTGCCATATGACTTCTGGACCACTGACATATGTTTTCAGATACCAAAACCTACACTTTGGTATAGTCAGTTTGGAGAAATAGAAAAGTTATGTGCAAAATGCCAAAAATACGGGACTATTAGGCCCCAGGGTTCAAAAATAAAACTAATATTAACGGGTATGGAAAGGAATCACATATGCTTCATGGAAGTGTGGGGTAAACGTATCATGAATCACATGTGATTTATGGGACTGTCAACGTTTTAAAACCAACTTCAATATAACTAACAAATATAATTCCCCGAATAAATACTTCTGCTCCATTAATTATACAATTTCTGCATTTTTTTTCTACAAAACCTGTCATATCTTGTTTAGGAGTGATTTAAATAATCTAAAACTTGTTTCATTCGATTCAGCATAAAAAAATATACATAATGACACCTCACAGGACTTATTTTACTCAACTTTTTGAAACTTCCAACCACCTCCCCTCCAAAAACAATGTTTCCCACCCTTAAAATTTGGGGACTCTTTGGATTTTTAATTCTACTGATTATATGAAGTTTTATGAGTGGACGAATGTTTTCTTTTATTTCACAATTTTTGGTTTATTTTACCTGTACTATATGGATCGAGGGGCTGACCGCGAGGAAATCTTTTGTACAAGCCAAAGAAACTCAGGAGGAACTCTGGAGGAACTCCGAGGAACTCTTTGCAAAAAGGAGGAACTCTGGAGGAACTCTTTGCAAAAAGGAACTCTTTTGTACAAATTTCAGACGCGGTCAGAAACAATTATTATTTATTACCCATGTGGATTAACGTTTTTACTAGATGAGCCGTTACATACACCTTATCAAAACATCCTACCTTTGGGCGCCAATGTATTTTTTTTTTGTAGAGCGGCGCCAAGTGTGGTAGAAACCGTCAGGAACAAAGCTTTTTTTCCTGAAGGTAACTTTGGGGCGCCAATTTTTGTTTTGAAGGGGCGCCAAGTGTGGTAGGTAGAAACCGTCAAGGACAAAGCTTTTTTTCCTGAAGGTAATTTTGGGGCGTCAAGTTTTGTTCTGAAGGGGCGCCAAGTTTGGTAGCAACCGTCAGGGACAAAGCTTTTTTATAAAGGTATTTTTTTGGGCGCCAACTTCTTTTTTTGTTGTTTGTTGGGGCGCCAAGTTTGGTTGAAACCGTCAGGGACAAAGCTTTTTTTTTTGGGGGGGTGCCTTATTGGCAGTAGTGCTTGCACAGCGGTAATTTCTACGACTTATTTGCCAAAAATTACCCCTTCCAGAGAGGAACTCTTAAGGAACACAGGAGGAACTCCCAAGGAACTCTGGAGGAACTCCGGGGAACTCTTTGCAAAAAGAAACTCTTTTGTACAAATTTCAGATGCGGTCAGCCCCTCGATATGGATAGTAGGGTTATTAAGGGGTTGTTCTGATTGTTGAGGCAAAACATTGACGATTTGTGGAATTTTTTTTCAGACGCCCTGTATTATTTTTATGTACAAAACTTTTTACAAAGTATTAGACAAATCTTAAAGTTCACAAAAAAAAATGTTTTTTTTTGCCGTCATAAATAAATGTGCAGCATGCGCTGAAGTTAGACACCTCAAAAATAACATGGCAAACGGTTACAGCGATAGCTCGGCCTCAATGGTCTGAAACACAAAAATCGAAAACAGTTAAAAATGACATCCTTTAGTTCGCTGGAAAAATTCCAACAAACAAAAATTCCACGCGTATTTTAGTGAAAAAAAAAAAACAAAAAATGCATTTTTTCCGACCAAAAACGGGTAAAAAGGAGGAATAAAAAATAAATTACGAGCCTTTAAAAAAAATTACACTATCGAACTCGCCAACATTATTTTCGACAAAATACCGAAGGATTTAAGTCAATATGATTTTTTTTTAATTGCTGGAACCGTTTTGAAAAACGGAATTTTGAGAAAAACGTTTAAAGTTTGTTCTATATTTTAAAGTATACAAAACAAACACCAATAAAATTTTAATTCTGCAGGTCGATTTTACAATAAAAACTGAACGGAAAAGTATTCTTTATCGAAAAACTAAGGAAGGGTATCGTTTCAAATAGGAGTTTTGGGCTAAATAAGAAAAATATGCTTTTGTTCAAAGAATTGCAAAATGATGAAAAGAAATGATAAAAAACTGTGTTGTTTGTTAATAAAGAACAAAATGAAAAAAACAAATTAAAAACTCAGAAATTATTTGTTATCGTAAACCCGACAACATCGCATTATTCTTGCGCTAAATATGATATGATATTGAAAAAAAAAGCAATATTTTTTGTTAATCTAAAAACCAACATAAATACCTACATTTAGGTAGAATGTATAATAAAAACACTACAATATTAATTAAATATATTTATTTTTAAATAAATATATTTAATTAATATTAAAAGTTGGAAATAAATTAATTTAACATATTTTAACATTAAATCACTGTCCCAAGGAACTACATGTTTTGGGTTATCGTAGAAACTGCTGGTTTAATCACAACGTTATTAGAGAATAAATAGCTCAAAAATAACTCCATAATCGTACTGAAACATAATAAACTAGTCACATAAGTCCAGCCTAATTACACATTGAATTACAGTATATTGAATCCGTGAAAACTAATAAAACACAACATATTTTAATATAGTCAAGAGCAGTGAACACAACACAGACCCTTTCCTTTGGCCCCACTGTAGTAGTTAACGTGCAAAGTTATTTTTATTTTGACGAGATGACATTTGACACTTGAAGTTTCGTGCAATGTTGCCAAATCGTACATTGACAGATGTCAAATTCTTAATTAAAATAATTAATTAAAGTATGTTCCGAGATGTAAAAAGAGCTGAAATTTTGGCTAAGTATTTATTTTATATCTATCTATAAGCTTGTAAAGTCTTATCGTTGCAGGCGATTTAGCCCAAAATGCGATACCCTCCTTTAATATTAGAAGAATTAAAAAGCAACATTTTTGGCGGCACAGAATGTAACTTCCTCTTAATTAATTTTTTTTTGAAAACGGTTGCTCCTACAGTATTACACTATCTGACATTTTTTAACAACCCTAAAAATAAAATCTCTAGTAAATTTAGCAGGGCCAAAAACAAAGGTTTTTGTACGGGGTTCTTTCTAGAATCAACAAAATTCCCCAACTGTGACATCGGCCAATATTACGTACGCTGCAGCACGCTGCGAGTAATCTCTTGTTTACGAAACAAAAAAAAAGTACCGTAAAAGGCATGCGTATTATTATCTCTATAATTATACTTAAAATAAAATTGATGCTTAACTGTAAATAAATTATACATTGTTACACAAACAGTTTTGTGTTTAAAATTAATTATAATTAATATAGTAAAACTTCTTATTTGTTTTGCTAAATAAATTATTTTAATTGGATCTAGTTTTAATTTATACACATAGAATAAATAAATATATTTATTTATATATCAACAAAAAATACTACGTACATTTATTTATATATCAACAAAAAAAAATATCTTTTTACAAAAAAAAGTCATTTGTTCTCCTTATTCCACCCTATTTTTATTTAAAACAATCCTAAACTCGGCGCATTATCTATCTGAATAACAAAAAGGATCAAGGCAGCTATGATTAGTGGTTTAAAAATGACTGTTAGTAATATTTTTATTGTCTATTGTGCCTTTGACAAATTTTGACATTTAGATTAAATTAACTGTCATGTTACGTCTTATAAATAATTATAATGAGAAAATGTCTTTAAAATGTGAATGTGCTATTAAAATAAAAATTTACATTTTAGGAATTTTTTACATAAAACTATATTATAAATCCAAACCAACTGATCTATCTAAAAACTTAAAATGGGATAGCTTTCAAATTTTAAATTTTACTAAAAACTAAAAATTTGTTTAAAATAATAGTAAGTGATTTTATTCATATTATGCATAATATATTATAATAAAGTAAAATCTTACATTCTAGGAAACTTTTTAATACTCTAAGATTACCGGCAGTAAATTAATGCCCCCCGTCCTCTGCTTGTTTTATAATCCCGAAGACCTGAGCTTGTGATACCTAGAATAATATTTTTTAAATAAAATTATGAATCAGTATTATACGAACTTACCGAAAAAATCTCTGCTACGTCGTTTACTAGAAACTTTTATTGAGCAATGCATTGCTTTTTTTTTACTAAAACATTCGTAAATTGATCCTTTAGTTTCCTTTTTCAGGACCTTTCTCGTTCTTTTTACCATTATCTTTCTGATTTTCAAAAATTATTATGGTTTTTATTTTAATTCCAAAATAATGTTTTAAATGTCAAAGTAATGTTTTCATTGACAAAGAATTTAAAATGCAAGTTAGCAACCTTACATAGGGTATCAAATTTATTCTACCAACCATACAACAAAAAACAAATGAGAATCAACTCAGATAGATAATGCGCGGAATATAGACAGGAACTTCGAGTTTCATATCGATACAAAAAGATGATTTCCGCAAACAAAGTTTTGTGTCTGTTTGTTGGACTATCTATCCATTTTTTTGACAAAAATACAAATTTATTTATCAAGATATTACAGTAAAAAAACCGTATTTTTCTTCCTTGTCTACAAATATAGTAGTTTTTAAAAATTAATATTTTTTCGATTTTATCTAAAAGCGCCACTTTTTGTATAATAAATATGTACGAAAATATTGATTTTCGAACTAATTCGAAAAGTAAGATAATCTACTTTGATCAACTGATCAAATTCGAGCTGAAATGTATTTATTAAAGTCATAAATAATATTATATATTAAGATATTACAAATCAATAAAAAATAGTTTATGATACACGGGCGAAAACTGTTTTTAGGGCAATCTATGTAACCAACCAAAAAACAGTATTTCTCGTCCTTGTATTATAAACTAATATTTTAAAGTAAACCCCTTAAAATTTTTAATCCCATACATGCACTTTGTGTTATATTTAATTTAACATTAATTTATAAACAAATGGTTAAAAACACGTTTTGTTTAATTCATTTTAGAATTGTTATTAATAATCCATTAAAAACTCTTCCTAAATAAATATTTTAAATAAACAGGAATATTTATCAATTGATTAATGAAAATTTAATAAATTACACAGGCCCACAAAAAATAAACAATCGTTAATTGCTCTTAGGGCCCCTTGCACTAACGATGGTTTAGCTTTAAACTTTGATTAAATGGACGGCCAACCAATCAGAATGCGGTATTTTTAACTTAAACTCAGTTTAGTTGAGATAATCCCAGTTTAAGAGTTGGTGCAAGTGGCCCTTAACTAGACTATTTTTTTATGTATTCTTGAGCAACGAAAAGAATGTTGATAGTGCTTGTTTCCTAATACTCATTTTTTTTTAATTGCAAAAAATAATATTGAAGAAGCACTTTAAAAAAATGACAACATTTCTCCCTATGGTTGATTTTGCTTACAGTATATTATAGGTACTGGAATTTTATAAATGTATCCAAGCTGGGATTTTATTGTTTTTATTAAAATTTCAGTAAGAATGACTGGAATTTTTGTCTTTTTTTACATTGCAATGAGCTAGATTAGCTAGCTTGAGATCTTCAAAGTTCTCTAGAACCTAAAATACGCCTAATCCGAATTTGAAAATTGAGGACAATTTGTCTTGATACCGCGGATGACATGGGTTATATAAAAGACCATGTTTCGCCTATTTGGGCTGCTATTACTAGGGATTTATAAAGCGCAAAAAAACTCGTTAAATTTTTATATAAAACGTATCGAGAGATGCCTCTTGGCCCCATGAATAGTAGTTATTATAGTTATAGCTATATTTGTACATGTTTCGACTATATTAACCTAGTAAAATCAGCGTAAAATAAAACCGTTTATAAACGGTTTATTTAACAAAAAGAAAACTTTTAAAAAGTTTAAAATAAATAATTTAATTATAAAAAATACCCGACTGATTAACTAAAAAGTATAAAACAAGAATAATGTGAAATAAAATTATATAGTAACCGTCACAGTCGGAGGCCAATCCTACATATCATAATAATGTTACAAATCTTCAAATTCAATTTAAATATACAAATGGTTCAAAAATATGAAGGCAAGAGGCCTCTGACTGCGACGGTTACTATACAATGGCGATTTCTCCCGTTAGATTAGACAGGGACAAAAGTTCTACCCAAAAAGGATAGAAGACATACATACACTCCCACTTCCACTCAACCAAACAAATTCTGTATTTGTTCTTTGTTGAACAAATACAATATTTACTTGGCCGGGCGAAAAGTGTAACTATATTATTTTTATTAAAGAAATTAGTGGTGCCATCTAAATTTTAGTAGAATTATCTTATTCTACAGATTCACAGTTCGTTCGTGCCGCTCAGTGCTACACTTTCCGGCCAACCAAATATATACTGTATTTGTTGTATGAAAAACAAATACAGTATTTATTTTGTTGGCTGAAAAGTGTAGCACAAATGAGATAGAGATAGGGTAGACGTCTTTTGTTTCATAATTCTAGTTGTAGAGAGCTCCATTGAATTTCACATTATTTTTGTTTTATACTTTTTATTTAATCAGTCGGGTGTTCTTTATAACTAAATTATTTATGCGGTGTAGCTGTCTAGATAAACAATGCATACCTGTTTACAACTGATTAGTCAACAAAATGTTTCACTCTATAAATCGGTCCAGTGCACTATGGTCACTGACCATTGGTCAGGGAAACCCTGATTTTTGGCATTAATTCAATTTAAAACTAAGACTTAAAAACTATGTATTTATAATTATAGATAGTTGAACTATGTTTAGCATAAATATAAAATAAATATATTGAGTACTTTATGCCTGAGCGAATTCAAACTTAAAAATTATTTGAAAAATTTCATTTAAATTTTCATTTTGTAAATTGTATATTCTCTTACACAATACTTGTACCTCCCCTTCTTTTTGTTGTAGACTTACATCATTATATGAACTATAATTTACCGTAATAATATATATAAGAAGGAAATTGTGTACTTAAGCCTAAGAAATATTTCTTTATTGATCTTTGGTTTTTTTATGGCATACTTTCGTTTAAAAGTTCCCTAAAGTTCCACAGGATTTTTTAGATTTTTTTACACCAAATTGTAGCTTAAGGTATACCGTTTTTAAAAAAGTGGTGGCTTTTTGTCGATTTTTTGGTTTCGCCAAGAAAAAAAATATTACGTAAAATGATGCACGGCTGAAAAATGGAATATGCATTTATCTTACATTATTCGAATGGGAGGTCGTCGAAACTCGAAATTTAGTATGTAGGGGTACAATGAGAAACTAAAATCAATAAAACCAAAAATCAAGATGATCGACCTGTAAATGTGTATCTGTCGAACGGGAGGTCGTAGAAACATAAAATTTGATATGTAGGTAATTGATAATAATTTAAAATCGATAAAATAATAAAAATTAGATAAAGCCGTAATTAAAAAAATATATATTTATGTTGAAGAAAATAAAAAAGTTCAGTTTCAAATTATTGGCGGATTATTGGCGCTATTTTAAAAACGCCATTTCATATTTTTTATTCTTATTGTTAAATTGAATTTAAGCAACCCAAAAGAGCACATTACCAATTTAAAGTAAAATTTTGTTTATAAATTTAACTATTATAGAGGCCATATTGGACCCGCCATTTTAAAATTTTAACTTTTAATTCCATATTCGGTTTTAGTATTCTAAAATACTACTACCTACATCAATTTTTTATATATTTTTTTATATTGGTAGCGTAAACAGCCGAATTATGCAATTTTTGGGTATTTCCCGGACCATAGTGCAGTGGTTTCCAAATGAAAGCACATTGCCAATGTACATTCGACCCTTAAACTGTTGATAATAAGTAGTTAAATTGACGTCCCTTAATTGAAGTGGTTACTGCAGAGTATATACATGTATATAGTTTAAAGGGATCAAAATTTAAAAAATTAGGTTAACTTGATTTCGAATCGTTAAAACAGGCGAATGGTTCCAATCCTATAAAAGACGCTGTATATCAATTTATCTTTGTTTAGGGCACATCAGATTCTCCAAATAAAACTGGACTCTTGTTCGCTATAGACTGGAATATTGTTGTACCATTTGGAATCCGTTTTATGAAATTCACAGACAACAGGTAGAGAAAGTGCAAAAAAAGTTTCTAAAGTGTTTATATTTTAAAGTATTTGGTATATATCCAGCCAGAGGTTATGATTATGACGTCTTACTGTCTCAATTTGAGTATGAATCCCTAGAACTTCGCAGAACAATAACCACTGTTAAAATGCTATGCTACGTATTGAATGGTAGAATGGACTCACCATTTATTTTAACCAAGCTAAATTTTTGCTTTCCAGTTAATTGTACAAAAACTTCTATCACTTTTTATAATCAAATTGCCAGAACGAATACTCTACGCACTGAACCAATTTTTAATATTATGTTTTGTTATAGTAAATATTGTAAAAAGTCCAAACCAATTTTTAATATTATGTTTTGTTATAATAAATATTGTAATAGTTGCGATGTCCACTTTGATTCAGTGAGTAGAATAATTAATTGTACTCTATCTATATAGAGTATTGGCCAAAATGTTGATTTTAATTTCTACCATTTCAGTGGTATATTGTATTTATATTTGTTATATTTGTTATAATATTAGTTATTTTATTACATTGTTGATTAGCTTTAGACTTTAATTATGTAAATTTTCAAATGATATAGTCCTGTAATTGGTTTTTCTGTTGGGCAAAAATATATTATTATTTACATTTTTTTTTCACAAAAAAAATAATAATAAAAGTAAATATATATTTAAGAAGTTTATTAACTTTGTGTGAAACCCTTGCTTATATTCAAAACCTATATTTACATACATAAATTGGGTATTTAGTTAAAAACGTGGAAGTAATAATATTATCTCTAATACCTAACCTAAATGATCAAATGTTATCTGTAATTAACCTTACATAATCTCAATAAAATCGATTAAGAATTAATTATACGTATAGATGGAGTTAAATTAGTAACCCATTATGGGTTTTATGGGTAAAACATCGATTACTGTAATCACTGAGTGTTAATTTCCAATTAGAAATTTTGCTTTACAAAATGAAAATTTAAATGAAATTTTTCAAATAATTTTTAAGTTTGAATTCGCTCAGGCATAAAGTACTCAATATATTTATTTTCGCTTTCCCGTTTTGAAAATATTCAAAAATTTGGAATTTCAATGGTTCATGTACATGTGAATAGGCGTAATTATGTCTATTTTTAGACTTGTCAATTTATTTTAGTTTAGTCGCGCGGTCTACACATGTAGACCATTTTATTTTTTGTTTAAAAAAAAATACATTCATATTTTTAAAAACCAAATATCTTATATTATTTATTGGGTTGTATGTATTTAAAAGTTATTTACATAATTTTTTCAAATTAATAATATTTTCGGAACTGTTAAGGGAAAAAGAAAAATGATGCAATTTTAACATATATTTTACATCTGTACGGTAATTTGTAAAAAAAAATTAAAAACACATTAACAAACTTTCAGAAACTAAAATATTTATTTTTTTAAACATATACGTTTATAAAAAAAATAAAAAACACCAAAATAAAAAAATATATATATTATTAAATTTGACTCCAAATAATGCAATATTTTATTCACTCATGCACCTTGTACATATGCTCTTTGCAAGCATAGTTATGATATTTTGAGCGAGAAATTTTTTTTTGTCTATTCATTTTTCCTTCTTAGGCATACTTAGTGTACGACGTAAGTTTTAGTTCTATACCGGGTGGTTCAGGAAGGTGGTTCACCCCGCTTAACTTTTTTACTTTTTTAGGTAGGATCTTGAAATTTGCAGAAGCTATACTATCTATAACTTAAGTTTTTTGACGTAGTTAGAAATTTGTTGGCACTTCCGGTTTCGCTGGAAATGAATCAAACTTTCGATATATATGAAACACCCTGTATATTTTTACATATTTTGATTCAACAATCAATTCTGAGAGCAAGCATGTGTCACTTGTCAAATTTTGACAGGTCATATAATTTTTTAGTTAAATCTTCATTTTAAATCTTTTGTGTTTTAATGTTCTTCCAAATAAACTATTCATGTGTGGTATCAAAAAGTCCAAAAGAAAATTCCCTTTCATTTTAACCTAATGAGCCATTATCTTTCCATTTGAAAAAAAAATGACTTATGGACCAATGTATGCTTTTTGAACCTTTAAGAGCCCACCACATTTACAGTTTTGAGAAAAAAAAAAATCAAAACAGTATTTTCTGAAGATACTAGACCAACATTTAAGCCAATAACTTAATTTAAGACACTCTAGTTTTAAAATAAAAATTAAAATAAAAAATGACCTGTCCAAAATTGATAAGTGGCACATGCTTGTTCTCAGAATTGATTTTGAAATCGAAATGTGTAAAAATATACATGGTGTTCCAATTAAAAATCGCTAGTTCAATTCATTTCCGGTGAAACCAAAAAATATCTAACCATGTCAAAAAATCCTAAATTATAGATAATATAGTTCCTGCAAATTTCACGATCCTACATAAAAAAGTAAAAAAGTTAAGGGGGGTGAACCACCTTTCTGAAACACCCGGTAAAACAGAAAATTACATTATTAAGGGCATAACCACAGACTCGCATAACATGCATAACACATAAGAATGCGACGCCGTGATTGGCTTGATGTGTCGTCATGTATCTTGTAAGCCAATCACGGTAACGCATTCTTATGTACTATGCTTAATAAGCAGGGCTGTGAATACGCACTTATTGGGAACAGTACGTATGGGCTTTTATGCCCAGAAAGACACAGTGTCTTTCTATAAATCGATATTTTTTTTGTGGTAAAGACATATTGTATCTTTAATTTATCTATAAACTAAAAAACTAACTTTGAAAAACCATATTCACAAAAAGAAACCATAAAAACTTACACAAAATAAAAAAATGCAAAAATAAAAAAGGTAACGTGGTTAGTCGCGCGTTCTACAATATGTAGACCAGGCAGGTTTCAATATGAATAAAAACAATTTATACCCACTCCAAGTTTGAAATATTACTGACCTAATAAACTGATGCATTATGCACAGCTACTTGAAGGGGCGCAAGCGTAAACACTCCGTGTAAAAAGTTACCCAACTAAAACAAGCATGGTCTACGATGGTAGACCGCGCGCCTAACGAAGGGTTTATTTTAAACTATCTGATCTATGGATTTGTATGGAGCTTTCAACTGTTATTATTGACGTGGCTATACTCTTACGACGGCGGCTAAAGCCACAGCCAGATAGACTGAATAGTACCTAGGGTAATTTTTGTCGATTTTGGAAATTTAAAAACTAACACAAAAAGAAAAACAGGTCCGGAGTTGTTTAGCAGACCATTCTATTCCTATGTATTCTGAAGCGCTGAATCCGATTTTCTTTAGTATTTCATTTAAAATAAGGTTGGTTGGACTCTTGGGCGCTGAAATAAAAATACTAATTTTATTTTTTAGAAATTTATCTTTAAGATAATGATGTCACAACGCACTAACAGTGCGTTCTGACGTCAGCAGCTTGCCGAGATGGAAGGACAACTATAATTTAGCTTAGATTACGTTACAAATCTACAAGTTCTGTGTCTCCAAAAAGTAAAAAATAAAAACTTTTCGCAAAAAAAAATGAACCGACTTCTATATCTCTAAAAAGTTAAAATAAAAAATACTTAAGTCGGTGCAAATTTCACAGCAATCAATAATATAATAATAAAAAATAATTGTCAGTAATTAATTTAGGGAATGGTGAAATTGGAAACGACTTAAGTATTTTTTATTTTTTACTTTTTAGAGACATAGAAGTCTGTTTTTTTTGCGAAAAGTTTTTATTTTCTTTTCGTGTGGCTGTGTTAATAACGCAGTGTGCTATTCCAGGGTTACATAATAACTCTTGTTTATTCAGTGTAAGTTATTAGAACTTAATAAACATACCTACCTAACCTAGTTATATTATCTGGATTCATTGTGTTTACAGACATAAAGGGTCTACCTAGGGATAAACTATGTCAATATACAGACCAAACAGTAACTATTTATTTATGATGGTTCTGGAATATGCGGCTACAAACGAACAATTATTTAAGTACTTATAATATTAATGCATGTATACTAAGGGATTAAAATCAGTCTTTTAGTGTAAAATTATCTCTAGAATTATTAATAACACATAAACTAGCTTTTGCTGTAGGGGAAGGGGCCCTAAGTTGACGAACATAAGCTTTGAGGGTTTGTATAAAATAGGATTTTCATTTTGTTTTGTTTTAATTACACAAGACCCCAATTTTTTTTTTTCGATTGACCAGGATCAGAAATGGTTTTCTAGGTGTATTTTTGGTCGTTAGATCTCGACGCGTTGATTCCAGAATACAGTCTATAATATCTTCAGATTAATATTTTGAAAAATATGAGTGAAATAAAATTTTCCAAAGGTAAAAATTATTGTTTTTTTTTTTCTACTCAAAGAAAATCCTGAAATGCCAAAACGGCCAAAACGGAAGACGGATTCGTGTTCAGCGACCAAAAAAAAAACCTAGAAAACTATTTCTGATCGTAGTCAATTGACAGAAAAAAAAATTGTGGTCCTGTGTTATTTCCTTAAAAAAAAATAATTAAAAAAAATATGGAAAATTAGTCATCTTACCATCAGGAGAAAAAAAAATCTAAAAAAAAACTTTTATTAACAAAAAAACAAAAAAAATAAGAATAAGAAAAATAGCTTAAAACTTGTTATGGTAATGAAGAGTGTTTTAACTTTTACAAAAATCACAAATCCAAATCTTTATTTTGGCTTCTTTTGAACTCATTGAACTAATAAATCTTCTCTCTAGAATAGGCATTTCATTTGTAAAAACTGACACAAACGTAGCCAACATATACATTTGTCTGTCTTACTCGCACAGCTTTGTTCTAACAGAGACAAAAATAACAGTTACTGCTAATTGTTATTGTTCAGGACTGAATATACATACTATTTGTTTACAAACAAACCGAGATGTTGGCGATACTTTATATTAACGGTATGCGTATTCTAGAGAGAAGAGTTGTTATTTCGTTGAGCTAAACCATACCTCATTATCTTTACCAACATTCTCAACAGTCCTTTTCATTCGAAACATCTACATCGATATTTTGTATATTTGTATTATAGTATCGTCATCTTACCCGCATTTGGTATTCGTCATCTTATCCACATACACTGATATTATTTAAATAATAATAATTATTGTTAAAAAATCTTAATTTGAAACTTAATTTAAATTTAAAGTATTTAAAATATAATAATTTTAACAATGTATATAGAAATTTCAGGCCAATACTAACCCATAAGATTTTATTCACTAAAGTTGGTAGAGTTAAAATGACATCGAATTTAAACAAAAATGGCGTTCAAAGTGGCTTAGCTCTCTTACGACGCATTTTTGACCATAATATGTTTACAGAAACTTTTTTTCATATTTTTCTATGTAGAATCACCCCTTAAAATTAATGTAAATTTATCTTTTTTTTTTCTTTTTTTTGTAAAAGTATTTAAAAGTATTATTTTTTTGGCAGCAGTATTTTAAATACAATTGAATCAACATGTTTTTTATATTTCGTATCGTATTTAAAATTTAATATTCAAATAATAAGAACAAAAAGGCCTGATTGAGATTCTGTAACCGTTGTTGTACGTTATACAATATGTAATTAAACAATGGTTTATTAGCCGTATTATAATCAAAATTACAACGTTTTAAGTAATAATTAATTTATTCATTCATTAAATACAGCTTTTCAATTAAATTTATTAAAGACAAACCCCGATTGTTATTAAATTAGGCATACTAGATTTCAGAGCTTTTTTTTTAACTACTACATAACTCGTAAATGATTTGATATACTTGGTTTCTGCGAACAATTAGCTTATATAATAAGGTATTTGTTAAATATAATAAGGTATTTGTTAAAAAGTTATAGAAAAAAAAACCTGGACCCCCAGTAACTAGTAGTTTCGGTTACTAGGGGTAAATTAAAATAATTTATTTTGTTTTTTTTTATTTTTATATATTTATTTTTTTAATAATATTTAATATTATATGTTTTTATTCTAAATATTTTTTGATCCAGTTTTTCGATAGGACGTACCCAATTTTTGTAAACATAATTTTTTGTAAAAAATTAATATTTTATGTTTTTTTGAGAAGGGTTTTTTGAGTATCCAGATATTTCATCAAAAACCTCCGAAAGTGAACTGTGGGTCGGTTTATTCGTGCCCCTACATTTTATAAAATGTGTTTGCAATTTCACCTGCAACCCACGTTAACTCTTTACTTGTACGGTATCCTTTTGGATGCACTAACATATTTGCCGTAGCCACAGATCCGTGCGTCAAAGTATAAAAATTATCTCTGTAGAAACAAAATTGTGCCACGAAATGGCTTTATAACCCGTTAATGGGTGTTCTGTGGTGCACATGTTAACGCTTTTACGGTTGTGTGAATCGGACCTTGCGATGCAGGCGCATTTTGCGTTCCCATAGTAGTTTAATAGTTTAATAGTTTAATAGTTTGAAATACATATAAAAGCCATCTTATGATGGATATACAAGTCAGTAAAATATAATAATAAATAATTGATTACGAATACATTTAAAAAATAGTAGTTTAAAAAAAAACATAAATACGTATACAATACACTTTAAAAATTATCGCTCAAAAAGTCCTGGACACTATAGTAAGCTTTTTCTGCTAATAGTTCTTTTATTTTTTTCTTAAACTGTACCATGTGCATACGTCTATAGATGTCCGGCAGCTTGTTATAAAATTTAACTCCTATGTAACTAAGAGATTTTTCAAATTTTGATGTGCTATGAAGCGGTATACATAATGCATTACTGCCCCTAGTTTCATATTCATGAAGGTCTGAATTTCTTCTATACAAGTCCATGTTTTCCCTAACCACTACCAGGCATCTATAGATATATACACATGGCACCGTTAGTATATTTTTGTTTCTGAACGTGTCCCTACAAGATTCTCTATATTTTAAGTCAAAAATTTTCCGAATTAATCTTTTTTGTGCAATAAAAACCCGTTCCCAATTGGTTGCATACCCCCAAAGTATTATATTATAAGTAATGTGGCTAAATGCTAAACTATAGTATACGTTAAGTACTCCCTCCGGAGGTAATATAGATTTAACTTTGGAGATTGCATAGTATGCCATGTTTAATTTTTTACAGACAGAATCTACTTGGAGTTCCCATCTTAAGTTGTCATCCAGATTGATTCCGAGGAACTTTGTATCGCTTGCCGGCAAAATAATCTGGTCATTTATTTTAAGTTCTGGTAAAATCTTATCTATACCACTCTTGAAGTATAAACAAACTGTTTTCTCTAGATTCAGAATGAGATGGTTTTTATCGCACCATTTCATGAACTGATCTATTATCTGTTCTAGTTTTATTTTTAGTACTTCAAGAGACTTTGCTGAGACCGCAAATGACGAGTCATCTGCAAACATACTAATAATTTCAGCAATGACATGCTCAGGCAAGTCGTTTACATAAATCAAAAAGATAAGCGGTCCCAGCACTGACCCTTGAGGTACACCTATATTAATTTTAAAAAGACTAGACATCGCCTTTCCTATTTTTACAAAAAAAATTCTGTTACTTAAAAAGTCTATAAGCCACAGTAGTACATTATTTCTGAATCCTAGATTAAACAGCTTATTTTTCGAGAATGGTATATCCAAGCAATCAAAAGCTCTGGTGAGGTCGAAAAAGAGTGCAGCCACAAAGAGACCCCTGTCCAATTGTGTATAAATATGATCTGTAAATGTATGGGCTGCGCTTTCTGTCGACCTACCCCTTCTAAACCCATGCTGGTGTTCTGTTAAAATATTAAATTTTTCCAGAAATTCTACCATGCGCACGTACAAAGTCTTCTCAAAAATCTTTGAAATTACATTTAATATGCAACTGGCCTATAATTAGCCTTGTTGTCGGTTTTATTCTTTTTGTAAATGGGAATTATAGATGCAGTTTTCAGGATAGAGGGAAATTTACCAGAATCAACAGAACAGTTTATTAAGTGAGCTAAGGGCTCAGAAATATAAGCTGCTGCTGATTTTAATATTTTTGTTGAGATATTATCCGGCCCAACAGTATTTTTATTTTTTAAGCTATTAATTATGTTTTCAATTTCATGACTGGTAGCATGCTTATATACAAATGAGTTTTTAACTGGTCTTGAGGTGGTACATTCCTTTGACAGATTATTCCCAAAGTGATTTTTAAGGCTATCTTGAGTGACATTTGCAAAATACTCTTCAAAAATCTGGGCAGTATCTTTTGGGTCTGAGATTTCCTTGTTATTTTCATTTAAAACAATGCTTCTTTGTTTTTTACCCCGTCCAAGATTTTTGTTAGCAAGTTGCCAATAGTAACTTTTTTGGAACTACTATAGTGAACGTAAAATTTAAAGAAATATGCGCATATATTTTTCCTTTTTAAAAAATGCACATTTTATATGTATAAAATAGCTGTATTAAACTAGTATAGTACCTGTCAAAAGTCACCCCTCGTAACTTTTAAACGGCCTAAGACATCAACTTGATACTTGAAACACTTAAATAACATAACTCTTATATTTTTTTGGTATATATTTGATATGTTTAGGGAAAAATTAAGGCAAGACAGCAAGGAGGGAATTTTTTTGTGGAAAGTGGGGTGGTCTATTCCACCTTATTTTTTTCTATTTTTTTTTTTGTTAAAAAGTATTGAAAATTAATATTTTCGTCATATTTTTTTAAAAATAAATCAATAATTTTGGATGATATATAAAAAAAAATTAAAACACATATAAGTTGCGTTTTTTAGCATAACAATTAAAAATTCAACACTTTCAAAAACAAATTATAAAAAATTAAAAATTATATGCTCAAAAAGAAAATTTAATACGCTTTAAAATTATGTATCACACAATTTCCTTTTCGTATAAAAAAAACATTTTCCCTTGCCCCTGTCTTCATTATGCACCCTAAAAATTTGAATTATACAAAATTATACTAAAAACTTATTTGGGTTTAGGAATTTAGGTGTTCTATGTTCTAAATTCACAGACTTGCACTGTATAAACACCTATTTCTTTATCTGGTGCCACATTCGAACTAGGTAATTTAATTTTCTCTGTTATTTGAGAAAACTTGAATTTTTATATAAAAAGGTCTTTTATTCCATGCGTTTCTGTAAACAGTAAAGAGTAATTTTTAGAAATCCATTTATTTGCAGTTTAGGTAAATAAAGCCATTTCAAAAGCAATTTTTTACAAAAATACATTACATTACATGTTTGTTTAACCTCGTACTATTCTACTTAATTAAGCATCCCCTAAGTCAAGGGCTAGTAGTAGCGGGAACCACCTGCTTATACTGACTTTCGAACCAGTTTTCTTAGGGAGTGTCCGCTTCACTTACGTAATTACACCTTCGCCAAATTTCAATTATTAATTAACTGAAAAAGGCAAATCGGCGCCAGTGAGAATCGAACTCACGCTAGTTGGCTAGTAGACTTGTCATGTACAGACGCGGTAGAGCACTACACCATTCCATCCATAAACTTTAAAGATACTTAAACTTAAATTTAAGTCCAAACAACCCCAAGCGAGAACTTTTGGTAACATACCTGTATGCCAAATTTCGAGTCTCTAGCTTAAAGCGTTCTTAAGTTATCGTGCCCACAAGATTTCTCGGACAGAACGACCGACCGATCAACGACCGACAATTTTTTTGTGCCTGAAATTATAAAACGTCATAAAATGCAAAAACAAGCAAAAAAAATTGAAAAATTTTTGCACGAATACAATGCTTTTCGAAATTTTCAAAATGGAAAGCAAAATATATAGTTTTAAATAATAATTATGACAAATAGATTAAGTTTTCTTAATATACAAAAAAGTGAGCAAACTTTTTTTTCTTAACTTTTGATAATTAAAAAAGTGGTAAAAACAAGTGTTTCTATGAAGGTGTTGAATAAGAGTTATCTATATACCAAGGGACTGTTTTAGTCCCGCTGCATTAGTGTTTGGAGCGAGCGTAGCGAGCGAGGGAAACAGAAATGCAAGGTACTAAAACAGCCAAGTTTAGTCCTGAGGTATATACACTATTTTTTGCAGGACCAAACATAATTTAGGTGGGTAGATAAAATTAAAATTAAAAACCACGCGTCTAAAGTCGGTTGTTTTATTTTCGTAATTTAATCAAGATGCCTGTAATTTGCGAAAAGTCAGTTTCATGGCTATCGCGATTTCAATTGTTTTTTAATATGGTTGATAAATTTTAAGTTATGTATAAATTGTTACAACAATGTTATTTTTAAAGGTTTTCTTTGTTAAAATTAAATAAATTGGTTTGAATCTCTAATTTATTACAAAACACCACCAAACCTAATTTTGAAACCAGCAAAGCACATAGTAAGTATAATATTTTAATATTATCAAGGTTGCCGTGATTTTTATTCCCTAGGGAGAAAAACGGCAAGTTTAGTCCCGAAAATGAAAGCGTAAAATTAGGTTTTAGTCGTGCAAAAAATATTTTTTAAATCTATTTTCGAATCATCGTAGAACGTGATATTGGTAGACTGCAGTTTCGGGCTACTGGCCCTCTTTAGTACTAAGAGTCAAGCCTGTACGCTGATTAAGAAAAAATTTAGACTTAATTTAATTTAGAAGTAAAGTCATTAGATTGATGTAGTCTTGTGCGCCATCTTTTGCTGGATGTAGACAACTACTCATACGTCTCCTAATTTAAAGACTTTGAATGGTAGCAAGTTGAAGACTTGTTTATCTCAAGCACATTATACCACTAAGGTGTGGTTAGACGTAAAATTTATAAGGACAGGCATTTTTAATTTTAATGAAAATTGTTAAAATGTTAATTACATATTCCATTAATTTTTTAATCATGGTACAGATTGATATCGGAAGACTCCGAATTAGGGCTGCTGGCCCTCTTCAGAAACAAAAGTCAACTCTGTACGCTGATTGAAAAAATATTTAGACTTTATTCAAAACAAATACACTGCCCGGTAAAAATAAAAATTTTCACCTCCGCGCCTAAAATGATTTTTTTTTATCAGATTCACTTTTAACAACATTAAAAAAAAAGTACCCCTTGTCTCTTAGGGGGTGGATTTAGAATTTTATTTTCAGATTCTCTTTCAGCCACTAACCACGCCTCTTAGGAGGTGGAATTAGAATTTTTTATTGTCAGATTCTCTTTCAGCAACCTTAAAAACCCCAATATACAAATTTTCACAAAAACTACCCCACCCCTATGGGGCTGAAATTAGAAAAAAATTATTGTAAGATTCAGTTTTAGCGACCTCAAAAATCCCAATATATAAATTTTCAAGAAAACTACCCCTGCCCCTCAGAGGGTGGAGTAAATTTTTTTTTATAATCATATTCACTTTCAGCAACCTCAAAAACCCCAATTTACCAATTTTCACAAAAACTACCCCCCACCACTCAAGGTGTGGATTTTGATTTTTTTTAAATTTTTTAACAGATTCACTTTAAGCAACCTCATAAACCCAAATATACCAGTTTTCACGAAAACTACCCCCCAACCCTCAGGGGGTGAAATTAGAAAAAAAATTATTATCAGATTCTTATTCGTCTTCCCCAAAAACCCCCATATACCAATTTTGACGAAAAGATAGGATTGCCGTACCCCAATGAACCAAAAACAATCCCGAGTGAGAACTTTTTGTAACATACCTGTATGCCAAAAGCGTTCTTAGGTTATCGTGCCCAAAAGATTTCCCGGACAGACTATTTTTTTTTTGCTTGAAATTGATTTATATCGACATAAAACGCCATAAAACGCAAAAATACGCAAAAAAAAACAAATTGAAATTTTTTGCACGAATACAAAGCAAAAATAAAGTCATTAGAATGACATATGCTTGTGCGCCATCCTGTCCTTATAAAATTTACGTGTAACCACACGTTAGTATTACTATGTGCTTGAGATAAGTCTTCACTGTTATTATTTTAAACAGCAAGAAATCCACAATTAACCGTTTTTGAGTTAAGCATAGATTCGAGTACTTCGGGTTAAGTACTACAACGTACAATAAATTTTTTTTCAAAAGTCGAAAAATTACTGATTTATTAGCCTTTGAAAGCTCACAGTTCCTGGGAACATGACTTTAGTCCAACTTTCTATTAACCAATTTTTTATTTCATATCTTGTTAACGTTCATTTTACGCCAAAACTTAAAAAAATATACAAGCCTATTTTTTTTTATTGACGAAAATCCTTAAAGTTTAGCTATTATTTAGGAATAGCCTACCACCAAAAATACAAATTTAATTTAAATCATCAAACATAACCTATTATTATGGTTATATAAAATAATAAAGCATTGACCAAATTTCAAGTCAATAGGCTCACGCACAGTGCAGCACAGGGGTTTGAAAATTTAAAAAAACCCTCATTCAATTTTTTTTAATTCAGACGGGGTTTTTTTATTTTCTACTAGAATAAAATTGAATAATTTTAACAATAATTTTATTTTTATTTGTCATTTCAAGTAAAAACAAGTGTTAAATTTTAATTAAAATTAACCACATGAAATCAGCTTATAATAGGATACATCACAATGTTCAATAATTAATAATATTTATAAAGCCATTGGGGTACATTGTACATATGGTAAATCAATATAAATACAAATTACTGTATGTACAGAAATAAAAAACTTATACACAGAGTAAAGATAACAAAATATATTTACAAGCAATGATTAAAATAACATACACATAACAGATTAAAAATCTAAAGCTACAAGCTAAAAAAAATACAATTAAAATCAAATTAAACTTTTACATGTTTTGAAATTAGATAATAAAAAAAAAAAACGTTTTAAATTTAAGAATAAATAAACAAATACAAAGTACAAAAAAAAATTAACAAATTAAATAATACAAATACGTGCAAATATTACTAATTAATTAAAATGTTAATCTAAAAAAATTATTCTAACAACTTAGTGATATGGTAATTAATTAAAAAAAGAATGATTTTATAAATGAACAGACTTATAACTTCTAAATGCCTTACTAATGTCACTGCAAAAGTTAGGATTTGCAGTATTAATTTTATACCTGCCCCAAAATGTCTTTTAATCGTGATACTGCTTCAAAGGCTTGCTCTGAAAATAATCCCAGCGGTAGATTGGTTCCTTTAATAAATTCTGGAAAATGATATAAAATGTGATTTTTTTGGGGTAGAATTTATTAAAAGAACTAATCTAAAACTAGGATTATTTTCAAAGCAAGCCTTCGAAGCAGTAAGGGATTGTTCAAGTATTACGTAACGCTCCTAGGGGAGTGTTACGCCCATGTTAAAGGTATAGGAAAATAGCGTTACAGGGAGGGGGGTCCAAAATGATCAAAATTTGCGTTGTTAGATTTATTTTTTTTAGATTAAAATTTTAATTAATTAGTAATATTTGATCGTATTTAACATTGTGATGTAACTTATTATAAGCTGAATTCATGTGGTTAATTTTAATTAAAATTTAACAGAAACTTGTTAATACTTGAAATGACAAATAAAAATAAAAGTATTGTTAAAATTATTCAACTTTATTCTATGGTCTGTTTTTTCAAGCAAGATAGTAAATTAAAAATCGCACAGTAAATATTTTTACCACAGGTTTGAATAGTATATGTTTGTGTATAGAATATAGTTATGTTTTATAAAATAAACTACTCAGTATATTCTCACATCCAATATTCGAATCTGTTTTGAAAATATTTACTGTGCGATTTTTAATTTACTATCTTGGTTGATAAAACAGACCATAGTAGAAAATAAAAAAACACAGTCTGAATATAAAAAAAATTGAATGACGGTTTTTTAAATTTTCGAACTTCTGTGCCGCAGTGTGCTTGAGCCTATTGACTTGAAATTTCGTCAATGCTTTATTATCTTATAGAACTATAATAATAAGTCATGTTTGATGATTCAAATTAAATTTGTATTTTTGGTGGTAGGCTAAATTTTCAAACCTCCGTGCTTCACTGTGGGCGAGCCTATTGACTTGAAATTTGGTCAATGCTTTATTATCTTATAGAACCATAATAATACTTCATGTTTGATGATTTAAATTAAAATTTTATTTTTGATGGTAGACTACTCCTAAATAAAAGCTAAACTTTTTCGTCAATAAAAAAAAATAGACCTGTATATTTTTTTAAGTTTGGGCCTAAAATGGTCGTTAGGTACACAAACAAGATATGAAATAAAAAATTGGTTAATAGAAAGCTGGACTAAAGTCATGTTCCCTGGAAGCGTGAGCTATAGTTTACTTCAAAAGGCAACAAATCCTGAGTGGGACTTTTTCTAACAAAACTGTACAAATTCCTTATACTGTAATGTCACATTTAATTTAAAATGAAAAAAAAATCCTGTGTGTTTTGTAAAGCGACTAAAATTAATTTATTTTATTGCTTTTTGTAAAATTTACCTAAAGGGGTTTGTTGCCTTTTGAAATAATGCTCCCCATTAATTCATTTCATGTTTTGGACGGAAAATAATAGGTTTAGTTCAGATAGAAATCAAATAAGAAATTTAATAAACTCATCACGTATTAGTAACAGGTTTAATGTCCGTTTAACATTTTAGTCTGTAAGAAGCTTGAAAAACATACTTACACAGTCAGCTGTGTAAATATATTGTTTTTTTTACGTGTGGAATACTTCCGCAATGTAAACTTTGACAAAGGTGTTTCATATTTCATGATGTATAAGTTATCCCCTATTTATAACTTTCTATTTAAAGTTATAAACATTAGGGTTTATTAAATTTTCACGTTTATTTTAAATCGTTTAGCAATTAATCAGAAAATACTTTTTGTAAACAACTATTTCTTTCCAAAAAGGGCTGAGCGACATCATTTGTATGTATCTTACTGCATAAATAACGTCTTTATTATTTTTTATTCTTATTATTATGAAAAGTGTAGAAAGAAAATTGGAAATAATGATTTTTAGTTTCTCCCGAGAGCTTAAAGATTTCTAAAAAGAAACAAAAAAGCACTTCAATCCGTAGATATTTACTATCAGTACCCGGCGTATTTCCAGTTATAATCCAGGTCAACATAAGAGACTTTACCTGGAAATAATTCAGGGAGTTTTGATTTTCGGTTTATTGGGTAGGGTTTAAGGCCGCACATAAAAAACAATTTTGCGACGTTGAACTCGATTTGGCACTGTATTTCTTTAACGTATTTTTCACAAGAAATGGATTTTTAAAAATATCTCAAGATCGGTGCATCCTAGGACAAAAACGTTGGATATGAAAATAAAGAGGACCAAATTTCCAACAATTTTTGTTTCATGTATTTTTTTGTACAACAAAATGTACCCGGCGTATTTCCAGTTATAATTCAGGTCAACATAAGAGATTTTACCTGGAAATAATTCAGGGAGTTTTGATTTTCGGTTTATTGGGTAGGGTTTAAGGCCGCACATAAAAAACAATTTTGCGACGTTGAACTCGATTTGGCACTGTATTTTTTTTAACGTATTTTTCACAAGAAATGGATTTTTAAAAATATCTCAAGATCGGTGCATCCTAGGACAAAAACGTTGGATATGAAAATAAAGAGGACGAAATTTCCAACAATTTTTGTTCCATGTATTTTTTTGTACAACAAAATGTTTCTTTATGACTCGTTTAGGAAGGTTTATTAATGCTCAATTAATGGTGATTTTCAATAAAAAAAAAACGGTTTACTCGATATGAGGCACAAATCTGTAAATTATTATAAAATTTAAATTTTACGTAAATTAGAAAAAAGAGCCAGAAAGATTTTTATTTATTTTTAGTTAAAATGTTGTAAGGGACATGCGGCATGTTAGATGCATAACCGACTCGTCAAGAAAAATTTTGATAAAAAAAAAAAATAAAATCTAGAAATCTATAGTGTAACGTTTTAGGTGATGTCGAGAATTAGTTATAAGTCGTAAAAAAAAATATACGAAACAAAAATTTTTGTAAATTTGGTCTTTCTCTTTATTTTCATATAGAACGTTTTTTGTCATAAGACGCACCGATCTTGAGATATTTTGAAAAATCCGTTTTTTGTGAAAAATATGTTAAAAAAAATACAGTTCCAAATAGAGTTCAACGTGGCAAAATTGTTTTTTTTTTTATTTGTGGCCCTAAACCCTACCCAGTAAACCGAAAATCAAAACTTCCTGAATTATTTCCAGGTAAAGCCTCTTTTATTGATCTGAAGACTGGACTATAACTGAAAATACGCCGGGTACTGTTTACTATGTCTACTGCCGACCAAACTTTATAGCAAATGTTACATGTAAAAATTACATGTTTGTTTAACCTCTTACTATTCTACTTAATTGAGCATCTCCTAAGTCCAGGACTTGTGTGGGCTAATAGTAGAGGGAACCACCGGCTTTACTGACTTTCGAACCAGTTTATAGGGAGTGTCTCGCCTTCACCAAATTGCAATTATTAATAAACTGAAAAAGGCCAGTGAGAATCGAACTCACGCTAGCCGGCGTCTCAAGGTTTTTAGATGTCCTAACCCGCTGGTTAACCTGGTCAGCTATAGTCTTATATAACTAAAAAAAATCTGGTTGGGCAGATCAATAATTTAATACGGACAAACTGTTTCTCTGGTTAATGTTAACATCTGTTAAGGGCAACAACTCAACTTGTCGTGGTTGCCAGAAATAAAATTAGAATCTTAAGTATCTGGTAATGGTAATTGGGGTAATAACTGAATAAGCCAGAATAACCCCCAGTTAAAAAAATTTACATACAAAAATGACAAACAAAGACTTTTATCCAACACCTTCACAGAAACACTTGTTTTGAGCACTATTTTAAATGTCAAAAGTGAGTTTTTTTCCACTAGTGACTAAAAAATTTTTCACCCACTCTTTTACGAACAGCTTTTGATCTCACCCAAAATTAGTTACATACCCTATTAATTAAGTATTATAACTATTCTATAAATAGAAGCACGTTAACTAAACCATAAAAATTAAAGAAAACCCCAAATTATTCTTTTTGAATAAAATACTGTTTTTATTAAAAATTCTGTCATCAAGTCCATTTTGACGTTTGTAAGAAATGTAAAACTAGCAATTGTTTATTTTTAATAGGCATACTTAGGCCATGGCTACCTATTATTTTAGTATTAAGAAAACTTAATCCTAATATTTTGACATAATTTTTCGCAAAATTATAGATTTTTATTTAAAAATAAAAGGTGGATAAAATTAAATTCTCAACTCGTGTATTAAATGATTTTATCCACTTAAGAACATCAGCCCACTCGGCCTGACGGCCTCGTGGGCTGATATTCTTTGCGTGGATAAAATGGTACTTAATACACTAGTTAAGAAAATAACTATTTTTTTCAAAGTTTGTGAATTATTTGTGCCCAGAGGACACAATTTAGAAAGAATATCCATTCACTTTCATCCGAAGAGACTTCGGAGTTTTGCTTAAGTTGTTCAAATGTCCATTCTGCTTTTCCACTCATTACTTTATAAATTCTGGGCATCTCCAATATTAAAACTTAAATATGACTTATCCGATAATAGTAGGCGGCCCGCGTTACCCCAAAACAAATGGCCTTTATAACCCCAAAACGTACGTAACTGATTTAATTATTAATCTCTTATATAGTCCAAAACTACACTAGAGACTAATACTACATATACCACAAATGTAATATTAGGTTTAATTAATATATTTACATGGCTTTGAAACTAGAAGAGTGATGCATCAAAACTAGCAAAACTTTACCAATGGGCGTCGATGCCATTTTACGAACACTATGCATAGGGTTCATATATGAACTACTCACGGGTAGATGGAGCATCTAGTATTTAAATTGAAAAATGATTATACAACTGAGTTATACGACGACCACCATTACCCTAGAGGCCGCAATTCCCCCCGTTCCCCTATACTGAAAAATGATCAATAGTTGAATACGGACCAACTACTTTTTTGGTTTATGCTCCCAGAAATCTGGTAACGGCAAAAACACAACTTTTTGTGGTTGACAGCAATAAAACTTGAATTCCAAGGATCACCAGAATTCTGTTTGCATCAACCAGAAAAATAGTTGTTCTCTGTAACTATTTTAACTATTGATGTTGCCCCAACTAGATCTTTTCTTCAGTGTAGTAGTTTAATTTCATAAATATTGTATATGTACGTATATTAGCAGTTAGTGATTTGTAATTTTAGTCTATGTCTTTTTATTGTAATTATTTTAGTTACAAGCAGTAGAAGCATAAATAAACAGCAAAATAAAACATGTTTCATAATAAGAGGAAAGAGAGCATAATAAACCCGCAAGCGGTTTGCTGATTACATTTAATGAACACCAGATTTTACTAATAACACCGCTCTACCAAAATTAACTTTTTTTATTTGCCCGGATATTTTTTCATATTTTTTCAATATATTTGGATGAAAATTTAATATAAATATCAAAAATATGACTTAATTTATACGCAAATGGACATCATTTTAATACATTGGGCAACATAAATTTAGGTCTTCAATACCAACCCAAAAAGAAAATTCCCTAAAAATATTATATTTGGATTTGATCACAGTGCAATAAAAAATGTGCATCATATGCAAAATTATTAAAGAATACATAAAACAGCTTATTAAACACAAAAATAAGTACAAAATCTTCACACACAACGGAGTATTATCAATGACATTCAAATTAAGGAGTAGGTCGTAAGTTCCCTAGGAAACTTTAGACCTACTGCAACTGTATTATAAAATTTTTACAGAAGTTCCGTAATTATCAGAAAAGTCAGGGGCGGACTTCCGTTATGGTTGCAAACCTCTAAGTTTTATAGGGTTACAAATTTTAGACATTTGATTACTTTTTTTACATTTGTGAGTAATTTTGATCAAAAAAGTACTCTACACAAAATTCGATAACATGAAGCGTTTCCGAGAAGAAGGCACCTTAAAAAAATCCTTAAAAAATATTAAAAAAAGTTGGATTTTTTTTTATCTAAGGGGTGAATATCTCAAAGGGGGGGGGGGGCTAGTCAAAAATTTCATATGGACTTTTTATTTTATTTTAATGAGATAAAAGATTTTTAAAATAATATATAGCATTTTTGAAAAAATATATAAATATTTTTTTACGGTCCTCCTGCCTTTGAATTAAAAAAGTGCCTTTTTCTGAAACACTTCATTTTATCGAATTTTTTGTAGAGTGATTTTTTGATTATAATTGCTCACAGAATGTACAAAAGTAATTAAAATTCTAAAATTTGTACCCCTAAACAAATTTAGGAGTTAGGAACCATAAGGGAAGTCGGCCCCTGACTTTTCTGATAACTTTTAAAACTTCTGTTAAAATCATTCAATGCGAAATAATTTTCTTAAACAACTCAAAAAAAAATTGTCAATAAATATTAAAAAGTAAGAAAGTTATCAAAAAAAATATTTTTTTTATTTCATCTTGGGGGGCAAATATCTCATAGTAGGAGGGCCGTAGCCAAAAATTTTACATGAACTTGTGGTATTATTTTGACGAAATCTAATTACTTTTAAGAGATTTTGGAAACATTCTGTGACAGCCTGTAAAGGTTGCTCCTAGATTTTTGGTACACCCTGTATATTGTTATTGATGACCCTTTTCATTAAATAAGTAATCAAATTAATAATATTGTGCAATGGATTTAGTTTCTTCATTAAATTCCACACAGAGCTCATTTTTTGTAGTTAAAAATGAAAAAAAATAGGGTATGGTGGCACATTATGGGTCATATCTCCCACAAATATGTTATTTGAGTCGAAATATTACATACATACTACCACTAAATACAAGTAAATACTAAAAAAATAAAAAAAATCGTAGATAAGCTATTTTGGGGATACAAAATATAAACTTTCCCGAATTGGCATGGCGGTCCGCCATCTTGGAAATGTCAGAATGGTTAAAAAGATGGATTTTCTAGACCATAATTTGATTCTCTTTAAAAATCAATACTCATAAAGTCTATATCTTCAATAGAAGTTATTACGAATTTATTACATGGTTGTTTTCCGATTTTGAAAAAGGCAAAAAATGACCCACCCTAATATCTCAGCAACCAACGATTTTTTCGCAAAACGCCATTAATGGGGGTATATAAACACTAAGTTATGAGGACATGCAAAATTTCAGCAAAATCGGAGAGATGAGTTTCGGATCGAGGGGCTAGTTGACGTAGAATTACTCTACTGTCCTAAAGATTACACAGGCCCACAATTTTTTTTTCTGAGTCTTGGATTCCAATATGATATTCCTATGTATTTTTTCCCGCTGAAACTGAAAACTAAAACCATCTATGCCATACCACTGTCACCCCCCTGTCCACAAATTGCTGATTCTATAACCCCAGGATCCCATAATCCCCTAACCTCATAATACCATAGCCGAATAACCTCAAAACCCCGTAACGTCATTAAGTAGAAAAATCTAACTTGGGAAAACAGAAAAAATTCTTCAGGTTTTTTTTGTGGAACATAGTCATACGTAAGTAACTCTATAACTCCAAAATCCCCTAATACCATAACCTCAAAATCCACAAAATTCCACACATCTTCCTGAGAAGCAGTGTCACCATATCTAATGTTCTCGGAGGTAGCAGGATTTTAAATTCCGGAAAAAAATCATAGAACTTTTCACAATTGCAATCGTGAAAAGTAGTAGTAGTGTTAGTAGTAGTGGTAGTAGTGGTCTTTCGTTAAACAATTGCGTAAATACCACGAAAAAAATAAATTTCTGAGGCTGTTAAAAAAATAATGAAGTAGACTTCACTCACAAAACTTTATGATTTCGAGAACTGGACTTCTCCACAGAATAGAATGATGGGATTAAGAGGTTATAATATATGGGGTTACGGAGTGAATGGGTTAGGAGATTATGGTGGGATGGAATTTTAGGGTTATACAGTTACTTATTCATAACTATGTTCTACAAGAAAATTTCAAGAAATTTTTCTGTTTTCCCGAACCAGATTTTTCTACTTAATGAGGTTACGGGGTTTTGAGGTTATGGAGTAATTGTATTCCGAGGTTAGGGAATTATGGGGTTATGAAATTATGAATTTGGAGGAAGGGGGTGAAAGTGGTAAGGAGTAGATGATTTTAGCGGTTTCAGTAGTTTATCGAGTCTTTTTGAGGTTATGTCAAAATCCTGACGTGAAGGGTTAAACGGGTTACGGATTTCAGCGGAAAAAAATACATAGAAATATTGGAATCCAAGACTCACAATTTTTTTTTTGTGGGCCTTTGTTATTTAATCAATCAAAAATCTTTTTAATCCATAATCTTGCTTAAGCAAAATTTATAAAACTTAAAACTTAAATATTAAAGATAATTTACGTAATTATAGTCCTTTTCAACTTGATTAATGCCTTTATACTTAAATTCTAAATTAACAAAACTTTTTAATTAAATTGGACTTTTCTTTTGTTGCAGATTTTGAAAGCTGAAAAAAAATGAAGATCCATCGACCGCCAAGTTAAAACCAAGTTATCTATCATTTTGAATAATTATAAACTTTCTTAATATATAAACTTAATTATCTTAATTTGTGAAATTTTAATTTAAATAATTTTTTATTAAAAACGACTGAACGTAATTTCAAAAAAATTTAATTTTAAGACATAATAATAGTAAAATAATATATAATCATATTCTAATAATCTGTGATAGTGTCATCTACAAAATGGAGGACGAAACATTTGTGAACTACAATAACTCTGATTTATACCTAAATATTACTCGAGAAATGCCCATAGCGTATGCGGTACCACTTTACGGGTACTGCATGCCCCACCTACTTGTGATAACTATGATAGCTAATAGTCTTATTGTTGTGGTACTCAGTAAAAGACATATGAGGACTCCAACAAATGTGGTACTTATGGCCATGGCACTCTGTGATATGTTTACACTTCTGGTACCGTCTCCATGGTTACTGTATATGTATACGTTTGGCAATCACTACAAGCCGCTTTGGCCTATCGAACTTTGCTATGCTTGGAACGTCATGCACGAGGTAAGTAAAAAACAAAAATTTTGAAAAAATTAAAAAAGAAACTGCTGCCAATAAAATAATACTTTCCCCATAGGCCTTTCATTAAAATCAAAAACGAAAAAAAAAAGTTACCCCCTTAACCCTGGTTTTACCAAAAACCATCCCTTTGAACCGAAGGGAAGCGTTCTAGAGTTATCGTGGTCACAAATTTACCGGACACACCGACCGACAGACCAACAGAAAGATTTTTCTTTAAAAAAAACAAATAAAATGTTTTTTTTTTAATTTTTTAAAGTTTCTTTTTTCGCAAAGGGAACGTTCAAGTATTACGTAACGCTCCTAGGGGGGGGTCATTTTGGAGTGTTACGCCCATGTTAGTGGTATAGGAAAATAACGTTACAGGGGAGGAGGTGTCCAAAATGATCAAAACTTGCTTTACGTAATACTTGAACTTTCCCAAAACGAAAAATAAACTGAAAAAACAAAGTTTTTTCAAAAAAGTTGTTTTTACCCTATTTTACCCTATTTTACCCCCAAAACCCAAAAACAATCCTAGCCTAGAACTTTGAATCGAAGAAGAAGAAAAGTAAAAAGGCAATAAAAATTTTTCGATTTTTGTTTTTACTAGCAAGGAAAAATAATAAATGTACCTATCGAAACTTCCCCGAAAATTTTTTTATTGATTTTTATACGTTTCTGGACGTTTTATATCCAAAAAATATCATTTCGGTCAAAACAAAATTTATGTCTGTCGGTCTATCTGTGTGTCCGTGAAATTTGTGACCACCTTAACTCAAGAACGCTTCGGGCTAAATACTTCAAATTTGGACCATATTTGATTATCCAAAGTTCTAGGCTGGGATTATTTTTGGTAGAAATCGGATTGGGGTAAGTGGGTAAAATGGGGTGAAAACCTTTTATTTTTTTCAAAAAAAAAAAAATATATATTTTTGTTTTATTTTTTTTGTTTTGTTTTTGATTTTAATGCACCTAGGCCTATAGGGGAAAGTATCAAGCGTCATATAAATTTAAATTTCTAGGCTGGGATCGTCACATAATTTCACTTATTTATTACGAACGGAGAGCTCAATGGTATTCAAACACGATCGCAAAATATGCTTACTATGCCAATTCACAATACCTCTACATTCGAAAAGTCGCTACATTTTATGGCTAAAACATTTTTTAACAAATACGATAATAGCAAAAAAAACTTTAAAAAAGAGGCTAAGCTTTAATTCGTTTGAAATCCATTCTACGGTATTCAAGAATATCTCGATACATAATGTGATTCTATTTATTTAATTACTTATTATAAATATTGATAATATACAACAAATTCTTTGTAATTTATCTATGGTAATTAATTTTATTTATTTATTTAATAAACGGCTGAACGGCTAATATCTGTCACTTGTCACAACCTCCATTTGAGGTTAGAAATACCCAGAAAAAGTACATTCCCGCGCTTTTATAAATCAATCAAAACTAATCATCTCCAAACGCTGATGAGGAATGATTCCAGCGACATCTGCCAATCGAAACTTATCATAGCATTCAGTAGTGATTTGACAGCTTTCGATAAGTTTTGCTGTTTCCATTGGACGCACTAAATGTATAATTAAATAAATTAAAGAAAATATTTTTTCTTTTATTGTTATTTTATGATACTGAAAATTTAGGTCCATTAGAAAGAAAGCAATAATATTTTATTAATTGTAACATTTGACTAAAATACTAAATATTTTAAAGAATAAAAATTGAGGTTAGAGAATTTTTTTTAAGCTTAGTTTTGTAAATTCGGTAATACCTACCCTATAAAAACAAAAGTTTTTTTGTAGATATTTATATGTATCTAATACTATAAAAATAACCAATATAAGGGAAGATTTTATTTTATGCCATTTTATAGTCCCATAAACCTGTACATTGGGATCCTGACTTTTACACAATACACAGATCTACGAAATTTACCTATAAAACCAAAAGATCTCGAAACTAGTGCACTAAATGCGAGCTATTTTTATGGTATAGAAACATCCCTAAAATGCCCCCAAATGCACACAACTATCCCTGATAATAAACATAGCTCGCATTTTTATACCTATTTTTTGATCCATTTAGAAACCTAAAATAGCATTCTATTTTCGACATATAATAGATCGAAAATATCGACCTAAAATAGCTGCATGCTATTTTTAATCTAAATAAAATAAGAATAAAAATAGCATGCTATTTATGACCTAAATTAGCTCGAAAATATCATGCTATTTTCTACCTAGTTTTTAATAGAAATAAAATAGGTGATATACGCAAAAAAGGTTATTATTTTTAAACAGGAGGATCAGAACAGGTATAATATATTTGTTTGTGGTTCAGACTTATATCACGACACACTTTAAATAATTTTTCTTGAAAATTTAAATTTTCACATTCATGTTCTTCCTCGCTGCCATTTTTTCGCTTTCACTCTTATTTACACACATTTTCAATATCATTTAAACTCTCATTTACACTATTATTCACTATTTCACTACTCTTTTACCACAACAGCTCTCTTCTACCACTCCTATATTCTTTTAAAATTTCACTGCATTCAATAAGGTCACTTTTACTTTTGTTCTGTACTTCTTTACTTTTTAAAGAAGCTAAATAATCAAATTTTCTTTTTTTTTTTCGACCATTTTTGAAAAGCCGGAGCAGAATTTACAATTCGTAAACTTTAGTAATACTGAAAGTCTGTTAAGAAAAAAGAAACAAAATAAATACTATTTTAAAATATTTTCTTGCATTTAGTGCGATAAATATAAGCATTATTAGAGAGCTAAATTGAGATAATATAAGCAGTATATTTAAGACCTAAAATAGTTCATTTATAGCAATTTCTCAATTAAACCAATATAAACTATAAATTTTCGACATAAATTTGGTCATTGTTGGGTAGTCCTTAATTTTATCAAATAAAGGCGTATATTATCGACCCAAAATAGTTTATTAATTTACCGTCTAAAACTAGGGAGCATTTAGTATTAAAATTGGAACCTATAATAATAAGACCTTAAATTAACAAAATAGTATACATATTTCAATATAATTGGTTTTGGACGTACAATTATAGCGTCCATTTTTCATTCAACTTTTGAGAAATATTTTAAACATCTCAATGATTTCTTCTATTTTTCTTGCTATATGAAAACAAGTTTAGGATGCCATATACTAGACTCTCAAGCTGGTTTTCTGGGAAAGGTGATTAAAAGCTCTATATATTTTAAGATTAAAACCTCTACATATTTTAAGAAAGAATAATAAAGAATTAAGGAAAACTATAGTGGGCAGAAAACAATAACAACCTAATTTATTATCGATCTTGCTTTACAATTATTGTATAAACGGAATAGCTAAATTATAAAGACAAAAAATATCCAATTAATTTTGGAGCTAAGACCAAAAATCTTGGAGATACGGACCAGAAAAAAAAAGAAAAGATGTTATATCAATGCTTGAGTCTACTCGCACTTGGCTAATTTTTCATGTATCTTATTTATTATCTATCACTAAGTTGCTTTTAAATGAATTAAATATTTTTTTCATTTATTTTTATAATAGAATTAACAAAAAACTGTGTGGATTCATGTGTTATTATTGAGTATAATGGTGTTTTCTTTTATAAATAAAAAAAGCTGAAATTATTCCCTGTAGATATAATTCGATGAAAAATTGAAACATATCGAGTATCAAGATCGATATCGGTGTCCGTAAATAAGTGCCCATTAAAAAGAAATAAATTGAAAAAAAAAAAGAAAAAGATAAATTATAATTTATTTACTTGGAAGAAGCCTTCACATCATAATTATGATGAAATATCGCTTGGGTAGTGTATAAAATAGGGTGGAGTAAAATAACTAAAATATGTTTTTTTGTTTTGTTTTATATTGTGTCGCATTGTTCCCCAGCAATATTTACATGAACAGAATTGTCAAAGAGAACTGAAAGTAGATATTTGTAAAGGAATGTCTAGACGTTACAGTAAAATCCCAGATCCCTCCCCTCCCTCCCCATCCTCCTCCTCCCCTTCCCCCTCTTTTTTCACCAATTTATGACAGATGCTACTCCAGCATCAGTGAGCTGAGACTCACTCTCCCATTATTCTCCATTCAAACTAATTCCTATTAAGATAAATGAGACATAGCCATTAAGCCTGCCTTTTAAATATCCCAAACAAACTAGCGATGATGATGAAAATCCAAGAAGTTAATTTTTGGGAGAATGCTTAAAATTTAAAAATTAAAAAAAATAAACGTATTTTTAAAAATTCTAATCATTTGTCAATTTTTATTAAGAGTCGCTCTATCTAGCGCTTGAATGTAATCTTCGCCGAAAAGTCAAAATCTTTGACCTGGTTTTTTTCACATTTTTCGACGTTTTAGACCTTCCTGAGTCGAAATCAGTAAAAAATTTTTTTGGGTCCGTCTGTCTGTCTGTCTGTCTGTCTGTCGCTAACTCGATTTCTAAATAAGATATCGACAAGCGGTTTTTTGCATATTGTTTCTTATCGTATTTCGAAGAGCTGATTAGATTTTGGGGGTAAACGATTGGGGATAAGGGGTAAGAATAGGGTAAAACTCCTATTTTTAGCGTTTTTTTGGTTATAATTAAGGCAATTATTATTGTATTTTATTAATTTAGCACTTATATGAAAGATAATTATCTTATTAATTATAATTTTAAATTGGTCGCAAAATGTTGTAAACTATGTTTTCCTAAAATGCATCGTTTTCGAGATAAAGGCGTTTAAATCAGTAAAACGTTTTTTTAGCATATACAGCTCGCGTGAAAAGTACGAAATACGTTGAATTCTAGGTAAGTTTAGTGGCCAAAAATGTATGAAGCAAAATATTTAAAGGGATAGAGAAATCTCAGCGACAGTACAGTACTTAGTAGTAATAGCAGTCGCGTCTGCAGTCTGCAAAACAAACTTTTGCCCATCTAATTTGAACATGGCCAATGAGGAGCAGTGGCATTGAGATTCCCTATCCCCTTCAAATCTTCTGCTTCGTTCATTCTTGGGCACTCAACTTAACTACCATCCAAAGTGTTCCGTAATTTTCACGCTCACTGTATTAGTAACCTGATTTCAAAAAAATATATTTTGAATGAAAGCTGTTTTGGAGATACAGACTTTCAAACTTTAATAAATTATGCAGGTGTATTAATGGTCGCCTATTGACGTTATAACACAACTTTCCTTTTCATAACGTTAGTGCCTAGTGCCGATGTTTTGACAAGGTGCTTGCAACTGTTCAGCTGGTTTTTATTACGATTAACATTAGAACTTTTATTAAATGGTTACAGTTACAAAATGTTATTTAAGTGCAGGGATGGATCGAAAACAGTTTCTCGAGGGGGGTGATTTCCCAAAATAATACTCAGATTTTAGTAAAATTTATATAATCTCTTGTTTAGTAAGGGGCTGTCCATATATTACGTAACGCGCCTAGGGGGAGGGGGGGGTCAGAGAAATTGTTACAGTTTGTGACAGGGGGAAGGGGGGTCTAGGTATTAAAGGATTAAATCATAGAAAAAAACAGACCGTGAAGATATGTATTGCTACGCATTCCATTATATATTATTTACAGTATATTGCATTTTCCCAAATACTTAAAACATATAATTTTCAAAAAAAAAAAAATACATTTTTTTAAAAAAGATCTTTTTGAAAAACGAAGAATTTTTTTTCAAAAAAAAAATCAAATTTTCTTTTTGCGAAAAACCAAAAATAAAAAAAAAATCAAATATTTCTTTTTTTTTTTTTTTTCATTTTTCAAATGTCTTTTTTTATTTTCTTTTTGCGATAAACGAAAAATAAAAAAAATAAAAACAAAAAAATTTCAATTTTTTGTTTTTGAAAATGATGTTCTTAATTTTTTTATTAAGTTTTACCTCCCATAACTTTTATGTTTTTAGGGGGATTACTTTCAAAAATGGTAGAATTAAATTACAATAAAAATATTTTTTCCTTGAAAGGTTACGTGAACCGGAATTTTCTTTCTGCTATTATCGACTTTTTTAAAACTTTTTTGTTTTTGGGGCGATTATTTTCAAAATAAGTAGAATTGATCCTTATAATAGCTTTTATCGATTTTTTAAAAACTTTTTTGTTTTTAGGGTGATTACTTTCAAAAACAACAGGAATTTTCCCCTCATAGAACTTGATTTTTTCCTGAAAAGTTGGTAGGATTATTCGTTCTTGAGTTATCGTGTCTACAAAAATTGTCACATCGGACAGACGGACGGACAGACGGACATTTAAAAAAATAAGTTGCTTATTTTTTCATGAAACAAATTTATATCCAAGAATTTTTTGTCTAGGACAATTTTTGAAAATTTTAGAAAATTCTAAACTACCGTATATTATTCTAGCGCAGGCGCTGTGAACAAAAATCACCTAAAGATGAATAAAAATTACACAAAAAATGTTACTACCCTTTCTTTCCATGGCCCTCTCTGTCCCCCAGAATGTAAAAAATTGCTTGTAGACATAATTTTATTACTTACAACATAACAAAAGTTTAAAAACCACCTAAAAGGTCAAAAAAAATACACAAAAAAAATATTGATGATGAGATGGGGCCCCTCAAAATGTAAAATTTTTTTTAACAGCGATATTGATAAAATATAAAATCACATATTACACGGGTCAACACAAAATTTGACTTTGACTCTAAAGTATAAAATTTCGATAGTTTAGGTCGTAATTACACGAAAACAAATTATATGGCATAAAAAAGTTTGCTTTTGTATTTAGAAGACCGATTGAACGATATTTTTTAAAATCTGTGGTATTATTTTTTATTGGAAGATAGAACCATTGAAATAAATTTGTTTGTCACTTTTATTAAGTTTTACTATCAAAATAACTTACAAAAAAGTAGAAAATACTTTAAAAGTGTACCCTCTTACTCTTTCTTTTATGTTCATAAGTACTTTCTCTCAATAAACCCCAGATATAGTCTTCCATCATGTTTTCATTGGCCAATACTTGATAACGTTAATATGTCCATTACATTTGATTCACTGCTTAATTAAAAATTGCTCACCTTCCAAACATCTTTTACAATAACTACGAGCAACATTTGGAGCCCATGGCTTGTGTTAATTCCGAACAGGACAGTCAAAATATGCTTCGTAGGCTTCACAGAGAATGTGAGATGTTTTTAGTTCATATTTCATGTCTCGAACTTTAATAAATTAACCACATACGTGGCAAAATGCATCAGCATCATATTTACACTTTCGCGATGCCATTTTAACGTTTTCTCGACATGTACAAAACACCTAATCGTTGTTTATCACTCGAGTGCCATCTGGAGGCACTGCGTGAACCTAAAAACCCCACTCAGATATTGCGGTATTTAAACTACATAATTGAAATTTATAAAAAAATTCGAAAATGAGTATTATTACCATAACTATCACAAAAGCAAACTTTAAACCAAAAGAAGGTATTTTCTTTTCGTTTTTGTGCATAATGAACCGAAAAATCATAATATAAACTTTAGGACAAAGACCAAAAATTTTTTTGTTGAGTCGTGTTATGTATTAATTTTTATTTTATTATGTTCTACTGCATTTATAATTAAATAATTTAAGCTATAAAGAACACGTTTAACGATAATAATATTATAGTCAAATTATTTAAACGGATGCCTATTTTTTACGCCATGACTGTTGTAACCTTCCATAAATAAGGCGTCTGTGGCAGGGGTTAAACTTTACTTTGTGTGATGTTTAATCTCATTTTATTTAAGGTTCCTGATATTAATAAAATACAATAATAATAATAATAATAATAAATAAAATAAATTACCCCACCTTAAGAATAAGTATGATTGATCTGTATTGCAAGTTATTAACTTGACATCTTTTTAACGAAATGAGGCCAAGCATCCTCTACAAATGAGGTCGTTACTTCTTGATCTATTTAACCTTATACACACGCTTTTCATGTTCTTCACCCCTCTAGCTAGGAGAATCTTCTACGATGTTTTTCAGATTTCCATAAATTAACCTAGATCACAAAATCGTTTGGACAACATAAAATCCAAGGTTTATTATCATTTTAAGACCAATTATTTATGTTTTTATATAAAGTTTTCAATATTTATGAACTATATATTAAAAATAGGAACAATATTAAAAAAAAAATAAAAAAAATAAAATTAAAAATGACTAGTTATTTTTAATACACAGCTAAACCAAGAATTGTAATTTCTTTAAAATATTCACCTATTTTTGTTTGGGGCTCTCCATAACTGTATAAAATCCCAAAATAAATAAATAAAATCTACTTTGCCACACTGCTAGAACACTATCGTAATCAATAGCTTAATTAGGTTATACACGGTGTATTTGAAATAGCGTCGGAAATTTTAACTGATGATTCTACATCATAAAATATGACAAAAAGTTCCTATAAACATATGTCTAAAAATGCGTCATAAGGGAGCTACGCCCCTTTGAAAGTGGCTAAAAAAATCGGTTTTTATTTAATAACTCAGAAACCCTTTGAGATATATCAACGAGATTTTGCACGTCAACTAATCCTACCAAGGCCCGTTTTCATGTACTTATTTCAACCAGGGGTGTGCGAAACGGGGGGGGGGGGGGCTTATCAGTTTTTTGTCCCAAACTTTTTTCTGCGTAACTTTTTTGCAATTTTATTTTTGAAATATGATTCCTCAGGTCAAAATATATAAAAAAGGTACTCTTGTAATAATACTGTAGGATTAACCGTTTAATTTGAAGGTGAAATTCCACGCTTCGAGGACGAAAAATTAAATACTAAAATGTTGAAAACCAAAATTTTAATGATGCAGGGCGAATGTACATTAAAAACTAAGAAAAAAACGTCATATACAGGTACTTCCAAAAATCAATCCTAATGGAGCTATGGTCTCCTAAATATGCCATTACCATTTTTAAAGGGCTATGGTAGCTTTAAAAGCGTTTTTTCGACCTACATGTATGGAAACTTTTTTTCTTAGTTTTTGATGTAGATTAACATTGCATCATTAAAATTTTGGTTTTCGACATTTTAGTATTTAATTTTTCGTCCTCAAACCGTGAAATTTCACCTTCAAATGAACTTTTCTCGAAAACGGTTAATCCTACAGTATTACAACAAGAGTACCTTTTTTATGTATTTTGACCTGAGGAATCATATTTCAAAAATAAAATTGCAAAAAAGTTACACAGAAAAAAGTTTGGGACAAAAAACTGATAAGGCCCCCCGTTTGGCACACCCCTGGTTTAAATAAGTACGTGAAAATGACATACAAAGATGGGCCTTATTAGGATTAATTCACGTGCAAAACCTCGTTAACATATCTCAAAGGGTTCCTGAGTTATTAAATAAAAACCGATTTTTTTAGCCAATTTCAAAGGGGCGTAGCTTCCTTATGACGCATTTTTAGACATATGTTTATAGGAACTTTTTGTCATATTTTATCATGTAGAATCACCTGTTAAAATTTCCTACGCTATTTCAAATACACCCTGTAGAATACAACAATAAATAGTTGTATAGCCCCAACCACTATACAGAGTTGTTCAGAAAGAAGTTCGAGAAATTTAAAAAAGTTAAAAAATATCAAAAAAAGTTACTATAAAGGTTGGTCCGGAAATGAGCCCTAAGGAGCTACGGAAAATTGTATTAAAAATAAAGTTTTTAATTAATAACTCTTGTACCCTTTAAGCTAGATCGACGAGCTTTTGCATGTATACTAGTATTAATAAGGGCAATAAGTTTATGTTAATTTATTTTTTTGAATTTATCCAAAAGTCCAAACTTATTTAAAACTGTATACTGTACAAACAAGTAAACACGTTCGGTGTTTACGAACGAGGGCAGTTGTTCCATTTACAACAACAAATTGTACCAATTTTATTTTAAATTCAGATATTACTTGTATGTGCACATAAAAACTACATATCACATATAATTACATGTACATATATGTACATGCTTATCGTTAGGTAATGGAAATTTCAGCCCAAAATGCCTATTTTTAAAACTAATGGTAAAACATTTACACTGCTGATTTTCGCCATCTCTATTAATCATTCTTCAAAAATTACCGGCACTATAGTGAGAACAAGGTTGTTGTAAAATTAAATACTATGACAATGTATTTGATATAATGTTATAATGTTTAGAATAACCGTAAAAATTATATTCTATACTAAAAGTTGACAAAACAACCTTTTGTATTAATAGTTTTAGATTTTTCTATCAGTGTATTTAATATTTTTTCTCTCATATCCCCCCTAGCTCCGCCTTATAGAATGAAAAATAACAAAAAATATTGCAAATAATTTTGTTGTATGATAAAAACATTTCAAATTTGAAGTTTATATATCATCCCATTTAAAAGTTACGGCTGGTGTATCATTTAAAAGAATAACCCTTTATACACTGTAAAGTTTGTACTATTAAATCAAAGCATTATGTAATGTACAATGTACAATGTACATCTTTATTGCATCTTTTCAACTTTTCTTCCGTAAATCGATAGAGCAATTGGTTTAAAGGATTTTTGGTTTCGTTCTTAATCAGTTTAAAGAACACTAACAAAAATGTCTTAAGCATTCATTAAGAGATTTTTTTTTCAATTTTTTTTAATTATTTTTCTTTCCCATTTTTAAATTTTTCAAAATTTCGGGAAAGCCTTGTATTCATGCTAAAATGTTCATTTTTTTTTGCTTATTTTTGCGTTTTATGACGTTTTATGTCGATATAAATAACGAGCAAAAAAAAAGTTTTTCGGTCGGTCGATCGATACATTTTTTCTAAATGCACCCCCTGAGGGGCAGGGGGTAGTTTTCGTGAAAATTGGTATATTGGACTTTTTGGTCGATCGGTAGATCGGTCGGTCTGTCCGGGAATCTTGTATCAAGGTCCCTGTTTCACTATAAATAAATAAATAAATAAATAAATAAATAAATAACTTAAGAACGCTTTAAGCTAGAAACTTACATACAGGTATCTTACTAAAAGTTCTCGCTCGTGATTGTTTTTGGTGAACATTGAGGTGCGGCAAGGGGGGAAAAATACATTTTTTTTACAAAAAATTGAAAACTGTTATATAGGGGTTTTTAAGGTTGCTGAAATTGAATCTGATAATAAATTTTTCTAACTCCACCCCCGAGTGGGTGAGAGGGTAAATATTTTTAAATACTTTTATTATTTTCGTAAAAATTGGAATATAGAGGTTTTTGAGGTCTACGAATCTGAATCTGATAAAAAATTTTTTCTAATTTTACCTCCTCAGTTGTGGGCGGTGGGTGTCTTGAAAATTGGTATATTCGGGTTTTTAAGGTTGCTGAAAGTGAATCTGATAATAAAAAAATTGTAACTCCACCCCCTGAGGAGCGGGGGTAGTTTTTGTGAAAATTTGTTTATTTGGGTTTTTGAGGTTGCTGAAGATAACTCTAATATTAAAAAAAAAATCTAAATCCACCCCCTGAGGGGCGGGGGTGTAGTTATATTGAGGTTTTTGAGGGTGCTAAAACTGAATCTTAAATATATTTTTTCTAAATGCACCCCCTGAGGGGCGGGGGGTAGTTTTCTTGAAAAGTTATATATTGAGGTATTTAAGGGTGCTAAAACTGAATCTTAAATACATTTTTCCTAAATGCACCCCCTGAGAGGCAGGGGGTAGTTTTCGTGAAAATTGGTATATTGGAATTTTGAGGTTGCCGAAAGTGAATCTGATAATAAAAATTCATTTCATGCAAGAAGTTGAAAATGGGAAAGCTCTTTTACTGGGCAGTGTATTTTTATTTATTTTTTAAATTTTTGTTATTATTTTATTGTTTTTTTTTCTGCAATATTATTTTTGGTTATTTTACGGACAATTATTTTTTTGTTGGAGTTCTTAATTTTTAGTCTTCATTTTAAAAAAATTGAGGTAAAATCAGAGAACTGAACCTCTAAATTTATGATGACGCAATATTAAAGTTTTATTCTAAAATTATAGTAATTTTAAAAGTTTCTTTAATTTGACTCTTTAACTTCCATTCAAGTACTGGGCGATGAACCGTCAGCATCGTGCTAAGCCGTCTTTTATGATGTGCCTCGTGTATTTTTGTTTTGTCATCTTTAGTGATGTGCCTCGAGTATTTTTATGTTAATGTTTTACGTACAAGTAAAAGTGAACCATATATATGGTTATTAATCGTGCGAACTGTTGAATTTTAAGTGAATAATAATGGAAGTTTGAAATAATTATTTTGTGTGTTTTTAATGATAACTTTTTATATTAGCGTGGAAATTACTACAGTAGTAATTTATCAGTGATAGTGCGCAAGTCAGGATATACATATCCGATTAGTACTTGCGCACTGGAAACCTCATGATTATATAGAGAAATCCTGGTTAATTATTCGGAAGAAAAAGACCAAATAAATAGAGAGAGAGAGAGACTCTTTAACTTTACGATGGCAATGTTATATAAATGAATGCCTTATAGATTGGGTAATTTTCTCATTGATTGTGAAAATTCTGTAGTAGAGCAGTGCAATTTCTTTATAGATTTTAATAGTTTGCCGTCTATAAGGCACTAAACTTTATTTTCATTTATAATTTGATTTGCCGTGTCGGTACTAGGTGCTGGCTTTTTATATTATATAGATAATTCTTATCAGATTACAGGTCTACCAACATCTAATGTGTAGTAATTTTGTGCAAACATTAGATGGCGCCACCAATTTGTACGCTCTCGATACAGTTATACTTATTTTTAATATGTATTTCAAATTTTCAAGTCGGAGCGAAAGCCACCATACCAATATATTCTCACTGATGATCTCAAAAAAGCGTGAAATAGCATATATATGACATTTTGGTAGGGATTTTCTCATTGATTGTGAAAAGTCTGTAGTAGAGCAGTGCAATTTCTTTATAGTTATATTAAAATGTTACCCTGAAAACAAGTTTTAAAATTATCTACTATGCTATCTTACAATTACTTATGAATTAGGCCAAAAATGCAGTTTTAGTCCAAGTTTTAAAGTTAAAGACAAATTTTGATTTTACTGTCAAGTCTTTATTTTACTGTAAAATTTTAATTTTACTGTAAATTTTTAATTTTACTGTAAAATTTTATTTTCACTGTAAAATTTTAATTTTACTGTAAAATTTTAATTTTACAGGTGCGGTATACCGCAAAAAATTTTCATAGTGTAGTGTGTCTAATTTATTAAACTTTAAAAATCATCTTTAATATAAGGGTATTTCTGTACGAATCCATACCACCTTGGTGATTGAATGTCGCGGATTTTCGTTAAACTTTTTTTATATTATCACCACTCTAATACTAAAAGCCTTATGCAAAAAAAAAGAATTTAAAAAAATTTTTTGGCTGAGATATGATTTTTTAAAAATTTTGTAATTTTTCAATTTTTGACGATAAAGAAAACAGCTTTATTTTCGATTTATTACTATAAGTCTGACAACACAATATGTTTTTTTGTTTTGTTTTTGATCTTAAAAATGCCTGAAAGTTGGTAAACTGTCAGAGTAAGACACTTTTTTTTTGTTATAAATCTTTTTTTAATTCCCAGCTCAGAGAAAAGTTTTCTATGCCGGGGATAAATCCTTAAAAAAAATTAATTTAAAAAATATTAATTTATTTAACATACTAGTTCTTTATTTACAATTTATTTATGTCTTATTATTTAACTTTAATTATTATACAAAGCTTATCAAAATCTTTTAAATTTTTGTGAAGCGCATCCATCGCTAAAATATAATGAACTATTTTTTTATTTGCTTGTATTCCAAAGTGACATTGTTCGGTTAGAACTGTTAAGTTAAAAGTCACAATTTTGTTAACAGCTTGTCTTTTGTTTTACTTCGGTGTTCCCTTTTGGAAAATTGTATAGCGGTTGTGCTTGAAAAAACAAAAACTAAATTTTGTTGGCCCCTTATGGAAAATTGTCAGATAACTGACAGAACCAAATTAAAACTAATTTTACCTATTACTTTTACCTTTTTGTGTTAAAATATGTTTAGAAGCGAAAAAAAAAATTGCGTATGATCCAAGGACGAGAAATACTGTTGCTCGGTCGCATGCAGAGATTGAGATATATTCCTCGTCCTTGGATCATACGCTATTTTTTTTTTCGTTTTTGAACCAAAAAACATATTGTGCTAAAAAAAAAATAAAAATAGTTTTTGATGTTAAAGACTTAGTATTTAACGTAAGCTAACGTTTACACCAGAAAAAAAAAACGCCTACAAAATATATAGAAATAAAAAAGTAATAAAATTGTGGACTTCGCCTTTTTTGAAAAAAACCAACAATTGATTATTTTGTTTTTGTCTTAAAATGAAGCATTTGACCTAAACTATTAAAAACATATAAAAAATAATATGTGCCTTTTTTTGTAAAACAGCTATTTCCAGCACAATTCCTCATTGACGTAAAAATTTAAAATGGCTAAAATATATAGTAAACCTAATTTGCCCAGAATAAATTTTACGTCATTGAAAAAAGGACACTTAGAAGTACATTTGACCAAAATTTGAGAAAAATCGTAGTTAAACATAGTTATAAAAAAACGTAAAAAAATATTTTTGAAGAAGAAGAAGAAGAAGAGCAGAAACCCACTATTAAAAAAAATTATAAAAAATTAAAGATTGTCATCTAAGTTTACATGGGTGCACCTAATTTCATCAAATTTGGATTAAAATTGTCAGACTTATAGTAATAAATTGAAAATAAAGCTGTTTTCTTTATCGTCAAAAATTGAAAAATAACAAAATTTAAAAAAAATCATATCTCAGCCAAATTTTTTTTTTAAATTCTTGTTTTTGCATAAGGCTTTTAGTATTAGAGTGGTGATAATATAAAAAAAGTTTAACGAAAATCCGTGACATTCAATCACCAAGGTGGTATGGATTCGTACAGAAATACCCATAATAAAGCATAAGAGGATGAGTCTAGCCGAGTCTAGCTTACTTTCACCGTAAAAATATTTACATAAAATAAGTATACCTATAGGTATAGTAAATCTACGTTACATGTGACAAAATTTTAAAATGTTAAACTCTAACTATACATAATAAAATTGTATAGTTGATTTTATGGTAATGGATTTACCATATCAAAACTTGTCGATAGTGTAACATTTTTTTAGAATTTACTAAATAATGATTTAAAAATGTTTTCGTATTATCAAAAATATTATATTTTATAATGTCATTGATTAAATCGTGGGTTTACAAGTAAAAGGCACTAAGTCAACTTTTTGAAAAAATGGGATTTAAATGGCACTGTAATTAATTTTTGTCGACAGGTAAACCGAACTAACTCCTAGGTGGACTGCCAAGAGAAATACCCACTGTCTCTTAGTACGTTTATTATTTCGAATGTTTTTGTAAACGAATTAATTAGTAGTGCTTGTTTGTTTTTCGAGACGTGCATTCTTGTAGCTTTTTTTTCTTTTTCTTTTTGTATGCTACTAAACAATTTTTTCATTTTTTTTTGTTTTAGAAAAAAAGACACTTCTTGAAAAAAAGCATGTTTTTTATTTTTTTTTATTTATTTTTTTTCGTTTTTGGCTTTAATGAACCTATATCTATAGGGAAAGTATTCTTGTCGACAGCAGTATTTTTTGTTTATTTTTGCGTTTTATGATGGTTTATGTCGATATAAGTCACTAACACTTAAGAACGCTTTAAGCTAGAGACTTAATATGACAATTTTCTAACTCTACCCCCTCGGGGTGAGGAGTAAATATTTTTAGATGTTTTCAATATTTGCATGAAAATTGGTATACCTATAGGGATTTTTGGGGTCGACGAAACTGAATCTGATAAATTTTTTTTAACTCCATTCCGGGGGTGGGGGGTGATTAAAGAAGAAAAAAAAGAAGAGTATAATTATGTGATAGATTATTTGAAAGGTATTTTTATTTTGATTAAAATTCATTTTTAATTTTAAAAATCGGATAAGCCGTTCCGGAGTTTCGATTAAAATAATATCAAAAATTAAAAGAAAGTAATATTGAAAATATCTTATATTTGAAAAATAAAGGTAACTTTCTCAGATGACGGAACGGTTATGATCATGGGAAAGTTTCTCGACACCATATGCGGACTCCACTCGGCCGCTTTTCCACTGTCTTCCAGGCTGAGGTCTATGCCATACAGGAGGCGGCAAATTGCAGGGAAATAAGGCAGCACTGGGGGCACGATATATATATCTGCTCGGACAGTCAAGCCGCTCTAAAGGCATTGTGCAATCCCAGCACTAGGTCACTTCTAGTCAGGGAGTGTGCAAAAGCCTTGGAAGAGTTAGCAAGGACCAAAAACGTTCAACTGGTATGGGTACCGGGTCATAGTGCAATTCCCGGAAACGAGAAGGCAGATGAACTTGCAAGACTCGGATCAGGGATGGCCTGCACGGGGCCGGAACCTATATTGGGGGTTACAAGGAAGCAGGTAAAGACCGACAAGTGGGCTTATACCAAGCTAAAGGAGCAATGGAGGGCGGTCGACTCAGACAACTTGTAGGGGTCCTCACGGACCACTGCAGGCTAAGGAAGCACCTGGCAACAATGCGGATTCTAGAGAGTCCGCTATGCCCAGAGTGCGGAGAGGATGAAACATCCTTTCATTACTTAGCCGAGTGCGTCAGATACGACAGGATCAGGTTGCAAGTCTTTGAAACTCAAAGACTCAACCAAGAGGAACTAAGAGATCTCACCTGGGCCAATATCCTGACCTTTATTGAAAGGACGGGCAGGTTCAAGGAGGACTCAAATTAGTAAATGGCTGGGATTGCCTGGGGTGACAAAAAGGGCCAAAAATGGCCTAGTTGTCCGGCTTTGGCCAACCCAAAAATTTACTACTACTACTAAGGTAACTTAACTCTGCTATAGGCCAAATTCTAACATTCACTACATCCATATAACATAAAATGCTCGAAATGACCACCATTTTTAAACTATGAACAGTTCAAATCGTGACTTTTTAAATTTCTTCTGCAAGCTGCATATACCATGTCCGGATTAATAGTCTCACAAGCATTAGTAATGCCTGTAGAAAAGTTAATGGGACACCCTGTATATTTATAATTATAAGTTACTGTGATACTGTTTACAATTATTGTATAGATGCTGCTGATAGGGGCAGAATTTAAAAGTTACAAAATGGCTGCATAAGATTTATTTTTGGAATAAGAAAATACAATCGAGAACATAACCTTATATCACAAAAAATTAAAGAACTAAATTGGCTTAATATGGAGCAAAGACGAAAACTTCACTGTCCTTGTTGGTTTCACAAAGTCATAAATGCAAATGCTCCAAGCTATCTTACTGATAGGGTTCGTTTCACATTCATAGTGTAAATATTCGAAGAAAAAATACCTTGTCCCTACCTCGCTATTACTTCGCTTTTTATGAACGCTCTTTTTATTATAATGCAATTCTGCAATGGACTGGATTATGATATTAGGTCATTGTCATTAAACAAGTTTAAAACAAACCAAAGAAAACTTCTTTTGAATAGTTAGTAATATCTTGATATTGAACTATTATATTATATATTATTCTTTATAAATTTAGTTAGAAACTATAGTTGTAATTTATGTAACTTTATGTATTTTTTTATTATTTCTTTGGATTAGCGGAAAATCAGACTTTCTGGGCGCCGGACTACTTATCATTCTAGTACATTCTAGTAACGACCGGTCCCTGGGAAGAGCTAAGCTAACTCCATTTTATGTAACGTTGTTATCATAAATAACCTTCTTTATTATTATTATTATTATTATTATTATTATTATTATTATTGTTTCGCAGCTAGAATTCTTTTAAGGGGGGGCCATAATCAAAAATATTCTAACTAAGATTGAGATTTTTTTAACTTTTTACCTAAGTGCGATTTTCCTAATTTTTTACCCATCATTAAAAATTTTGTTTTAACAAAAAGGTCACCAACTCTATAATTTTTCCAAGCTAAGAGTAAATTTTCTCAAATCGAGACTGGTTAACTCCAAAAAATACAATCACATTGTATAAAAAAATTTATTGATTTTTATTTTCCAGACTAAAAGCGCACGATAAAATTTTTATTAAAATAAATAGTTTACGTAGAATATAATAAATATTAACCTTAAAACACGTGGAGCTAATTGATAATTTAGAGTTGACCTAAAACAGTCAACAAAGTGAACACGAAATTTCTGTTAAAATTCTTGAATATTTTAAATTGTCTAAACTGTACAGAAAAGGTGTTTAATTAGTTTATTTTGTGTTTGAAACAGACTTTAGTCTCTAAGTATCTGAAAATCAAAGAGTATTTGTTCTTTTTCAATCTTTTCTCCCCTTCTATATTTTTACTATAAGAGGAATATCACGGCTAGCATGCTAAGATTTTGCACTCATCTTACTGATTTTATGCCATGGCATCCATCCATCTATCCAATCTAATATATACAGGGTGTTCAATTTGGTCAAGTACTTTCTACAGATATAAATTGAACAGCCCATATCGATGTTCTAGCGTACAAATGTGCTAAGTATATAGGGAAACCTTATGTACTTAGCACCTTTGTACGCTAGTCCATCGATATCTCCCAGAAATATTGATCGATTTGAAAAAATCAAATATGCTTTAAAATCTCCTTTCTACGCTCTCATGACATACTTTGATTTTTGGCATAACCTAAAAACATAACCTAACATTTTTATATGCAACGTTCTACGGCGCCTTCCGATTCCTAATCTCCAGCCGTCTCGTTCTTTCTACAGATCTTCTTCCAAGTTCGTTTCTCTTATTGTTTGATCTACTCCCTCTCATTTAGTTGATATGATAATATCATATCACTTCGCCTAAATTCACCGAAAATCAGTGAAAGCGGTATTCTGATACTTCCACATCACCGAGGACCAGATGTATGTTCATAGCACGACATAAGTTGTCAGACTTTTATTAAGAATGGATTTAAATGAAGTATTGGATGCCATAGTGGTCTTAGGAGATCTCCAAGACGCTGAAACCCAAAAATGGAGAGCCCCCACTTAAATTTTTACAATGGACATATCCATTTAATAACCTTACTTAGAAAATTTCATAAAAAAATATAAACGTTCCTCGTTTTCATTCCGTTTAAATTTAAATGCATTTATAACAACAACTGTCAGGTTTTTGATTAGCGAAAACTCTTGGCAACGAACTGAATTCGTGAAATTCGTGAATACCGAAATATTGAAATGTGTAAAAAAAAGCGTGATATGATAATATCATTTCACCGGAAATTAATCACATCACATCCATGTTCAGAATTGATCCCTAGATGTTTAGCGAAATATAAAATATACCTCACCATATAGTAGTTTTCGTAACGAGTAAGCGAGTTTAGTATTTAGTGCACGAGAATGACGTTTTTTTGACGACGCGAAGCGAAGTCAAAAATTCATTCGAGTGCACTAAGGACTTGTCGCAAACGAGTTGCGAACAACATTTTTCGTTCGATCTACAGTACACTCTTTAAAAATGTATATTTTAAAGAATTGCCTGTGTTTAATTTTGACATTTCAAAATTTTATAAACGTCAAACGACTTTTGTCAAAATGTGTACTCGTTTGGATAAATGAGTGTACAAAGCTGTCATTTCATTCAAATATGCACTGTGCACTGAAAAAAAGGATCCTTTGCGGTAACGGCATATGAAATAAGTCCAAATGCTTCGCACCCTTGAATACGTCCAAAAGCGCTTTCTCTTAACATGAAAATATAATTCACTTGTCAAGATTTTTCTGATTCTTTAACTTAAAATTCTTTGATCTTGTGTGAAGTGCAAGTGGTCTTGGGCCAAAGTATTTAAAATTATTTAATTTTTAACTATATATATACTTTTGTTTGAAGATACACATCTTTTAAGCTAAAAAAATAACTGCCAAGAGTGTTGACTACTTTGAGCCAAGAACGTCATTTTTTTCAGTGTAAATTTTAGTAAATATTGTGCAATACTAGTAGACATACATATTATGCAAAAAAAAAAATAATTAATTTTTTATGTACGTGTTGAAATGATTAAAACCGGTGTGTTATAAATAGTATGTTAAGGATTAAAATATAAAAAAATGGCGGGGGTGTTCGCCCAAAAAATGGGAAACTTTGTCATGCAGAAAAAAATAATGCTTTTTTTTCGCATAGACATGATTTTTCACAAACTGAAATAAATTCACTTGCCAAGATCTTTCTGATTCTTTAACTTAAAATTCTTTGATATTGTGTGAAATGCAAGTGGTTTTGTCTCAAAAGAAAAATTCTTGTGCCAAAGTATTTAAAATTATTTAATTTTTAAGAATCTTAAAACAAGATAAATGGTTTTTGCCTTAAATGCTCCAGGTCCAAGAGAATTTTAAAAATATTTCGAAAGTGACAAAATAAATACTTTAGTTTAAAAATACACATCTTTTAAGCTAACAAAATAACTGCCACGAGTTTTAACTACTTTGAGCCAAGAACGTAATTTTTTTCAGTATAAATTTTAGTAAATATTGTGCAATACTAGTAGACATATATATTATGCAAAAAAAAAAACAATTAATTTTATATTGACGTGTGTCAATATCTTTTTAAATCTATCTCTATATTTTTACCAATTTTATACGATTTTACCCCAGTTTTTAATCTTTTTGTACTGTAATATTGTGTATTGTCCCTTGTTATTTATGCCATATTAAAATTAAATCCAAAATATGAGTGATGACTCAGATGAAGAATTCTTCTCAAAATATCCCAACTCACAACATTCAAGGATAAAAATTAATGATTTTAAAGATAATATCCCATCACAAGACCTAAGAGAAGCTACCTCAAGCAAAACAAACTGTGTAAAAGTGAAAAATAAAGTAATCGAATCAAAAAGTTATCCTATTACTATAAGTATAATTGTGACTTTTGTAATAAATCCTTTAAGAATAATCATGGTTTGCAATGCCACAAGGGAAGAATACATCGATCCCAGAAAAATTTAAACAAAATAGAACCACCTAATGAATTTGAAGATGTTAATCAACTACGTCTTCAACTAAGTAAGTTAAAATCTTATACAGTTATAATTAAAAGAATTCCTAAAGGAGCACGTTCTTCAGTTGCTCGACGATTAACATATCTTATAGATAGATGTACCACACTCAACGATATAGTTTCCTGGGGAAACCTATTCCAATTTCCTTACACTGCTTTAAGATTACCAATGAAAAAAACAAAAGAAACATTAACAAATTTTGTTAAACAAAATTGCTTACAATTAACACAGGCTGAAAGTGTTTTTTTTTTCATCTAAAAAAAATACTAAGCATTCTACCTTAGAAAGCAGAGTAGAGTCAAAAGTTGGAGATGGTGATATTCGGGGTGCAATAAATATTTTGTCTTCCAGTGATACATTGGCTCCACAAAATCAGGATACTTTGGAACAATTAAAAACTAAACACCCGAAACCTTCTAGAATGTTGCAGTTTCCACAGCCAGTACCCATTTTGGAAGATTTTAACGTTGACGAGGAAACAGTTAGAGCTGCAATTCAAAACTTTCCTAAGGGGTCTGCTGGAGGAATTGACGCATTACGCCCTCAGCATTTAAAAGATTTAACTTCTCTTAATCTTGGAGAGGATGGATCAAAACTTTTGTCTTCTTTGACTAGACTTATCAATTTAATGTTGTCTGGAAAAATAAATTATAAAGTTACACGCCTTTTTTATGGAGCCTCGCTTATTGCACTTCGAAAAAAAGATGGTGGTATTCGGCCTATTGCTGTTGGTACAACCTTAAGAAGAATAGCAGCTAAGTTAGCGTGTAACTTAGTTCGAGAGCAAGTTGGAGAATACCTTCGTCCAGTTCAGGTTGGGTTTGGTACTAAAGGTGGTTGTGAAGCTGTGGTTCATGCGGTTAGAAGCTTTATCGATAAAAACAAATTTACTAATAAAATCGTGCTTAAAATTGATTTTAAGAACGCATTTAATTCCATTGAAAGAGACGTAATGCTACAAGAAGTTTTTACCATGACTCCGAATATATTCCCTTTTTTGTCTCAATGCTACAAGGATATATCTTATTTGTGTTACGGAGATGATACCATTTTGTCTGAAGTCGGTGCTCAGCAAGGAGATCCTGCTGGTCCAATGCTTTTCTGTATGGCTATTCAGCCTATAATTTCTAAATTAACCTCCAAACTTAACGCCTGGTACCTTGATGATGGAACTTTAGGGGGAACTCCAGACGCAGTTCTTTTAAATTTTAATAAGTTAATAGAAAGGTGTAATCATTTGGGATTACAAATTAATCCAGATAAATGTGAAATATATTTTTGTTCGAACTACGACAATTCAGTATTACAAGGTTTTCAAGTGCTATCGCCAGGAATCCGTGTGGTCACTAAGGATCTTATGCTATTGGGAGCACCTTTAGTTTCAGAAGCTACTGAACCAACTTTGGATAAAAAACTATCAGAATTAAAACTTCTCGTCGATAGGCTTGAGTCAATTAATGCGCATGTTGCATTTTATCTTCTTCAACATTGCCTAGCCATTCCAAAGCTTACCTATATTCTGAGGACCACGCCTCTTTATAATTTTAAAGAAAATATTGATGTTTGATGAAGAAATCTTTAAAAGTCTGGAAAAAATCGTCAATATTAGGATGAACGAAACTCAAACTAAAGTGGCATCTTTACCTGTTAAAGAAGGAGGTCTTGGAATAAGAATGGTGAAAGACATATATTTACCAGCTTTTCTTTCTTCCGTTAACTCTGTATCTGGATTTGCCCTTTCTTTCCTGTCTCCTAATAAAGAAGACGGCTTATCTTGGATCAGTGGTTATGAGGAAACTTTAGAAGTCTGGAATAACCTTAATTCAAATAAAGTTCCCGATGATTCTTGCCTTCAAAAAAATTGGGACATCATCAACATAGATAGAATTTCTAAAACCTTCCATTAAATTCAGATGTTGATAAAGCAAGATTTTTGGCTGGCAAGTCTTCTTTCTCTGGAGCTTGGTTAAATGCGCTACCTTGTAAAAACTTGGGAACCTTACTGAACAATAACGTGTTTCGTATTGCTGTTGGTTTGAGACTTGGTTTAAATTTGTGTGAACCCCATTTGTGTATTTGTGGTGATCAAGTAGATAGAAATGGAATTCATGGTCTGTCTTGCCAAAAAAGTGCTGGTCGTCATTCTCGTCATAAGGCATTAAATCTAATTATACATCAAGCTTTATCCAGTGCAAATATCCCTTCAACTCTTAAACCTGTTGGTTTATTCAGAGATGACGGAAAAAGAGCGGATGGCTTGACTCTGGTACCTTGGACACGTGGAGCTCATCTAGTTTGGGATGCCACGTGCTCTGATACACTTGCTTCGTCGTATCTTCACTCGTCTTCAAAACAGTCCAAAATTGTGGCAAATAATGCAGCTACGAAAAAAATACGAAAATATCGACACCTTATTGATGATGGATATATTTTTGTACCTTTCTCTGTCGAGACCCTGGGACCATGGTCTGATGAGGCTGAAAAGTTCATCAGTGCTTTGGGAAAAAAGCTCGCTATTTCTACATTTGAAAGACGTTCAAGAAAATTTTTAGTAGAAAAAATCAGTTTGGCAATTCAAACTGGAAACGCGGCTAGTATTATGGGGACACTGCCATCTACTTTAGACTTGGAAGAACTTTTCTTTTTATAGTTTATTTTACTTTTTCATTTTTTTTTATTTTGTACTTTAATTTTAAATGTTTTAAAAATGTTTTATTTTTAAATTTATTATTTATTATTTATTAATTTTATATGTACGTGTTGAAATGATTAAAACTGGTGTGTTATAAATAGTATGTTAAGGATTAAAATATAAAAAAATGGCGGGGGTGTTAGGCCAAAAATGGGAAACTTTGTCATGCAGAAAATAATAATGCTTTTTTTTTCGAATATACGTGATTTTTCACAATGTGTCCTTACCACCCTTTTTACTTGTACCAAATTTCAAATCGATCGCATGAATAGAACTGAAGAAAAAAAATAAAACATTTTGGGGTAAATTAATGTTTTGCCCCTAAGAGGTGGGATTTTACTCGAGCCAAAATACACTCCTTGCGCCCATTTTAATTAAATAAATAAATAAATAAATAAAACTTTATTCGTCCATTAAGCTATTTTACAATAGATTGGATATGTCATTTTAATACATAAGCATCTTTTTCGATCAAGGGCATTTTTTCCCATCTTACCCCGCTAAGTTATTGCTTTTTTCAAAGTGTATATTTTTTGTCTCTTATGGAACCTTACTTCGCGAATTTTCATAGATCGGGCAGACCTGAGACCTAATTTATTACATTTATAGAGCATCATATTATGTAAAACGCGTGATATTAAGCTAGCTTTACTTGAATTAAAGTTAGTTAGTTAATGTTGCTCTAAGGATTATGTTAGTTTTAGAATTTAATGATGTTTAATGCAAATTATTTTCCCGAATATATTTAATACAGAATAAACCGAAACTAACTTTTGTGTTAACTTAACATCGATTTTTAAATGGTAGTAGTACTTAAATGCAAAACTAGCTTTTTGTATGATCTAATTTCGTAAATAGTCCCTTAATAATATTTATTTTACGATAAAAACTAGGACTATATCTCTAGAGATAGCCAAATTTTGCTCTAAATACACAAAAAAAGATTCCTTGAACCAAGGGCACGTGTATTTATATTCAAAGTGATATTCTCTTGTTTCAAGACTAGCATTTCTTTAAACCAAAGTCAGTGTCCTTGAATGAAGAGCACGGGTCTTAAATAAAGATCCGCGATCTTAATTCAAGGATATTGACTTGGTTCAAAGAAATGCTAGCCTTGATCAAGAGAATATGTAGTATACAGTACGTTTAAATGAGATCTCCCCCATATAATTATAAAATGGCAATGTTTCAACTATCTGCAAGCTCTGTGCAACGAAAACTGAGGCTCAGTAACAGAGGAACTTAGTTTTATCGAAGCAAAACATTATTTCACTACCTTACCTTAATATAATTACTTCGTCGGTTATTAATAATAAAAATAAAGACAAAAGTGCTCAGGTACCCAAATTTTTGATAAAAAGTAAAGTAAAAACTACTTTTCCATACTAATGCAGATAAGTACAACACTGTAAATGAAAATATGGTAATTTCGCAGCAAATAAAGTAGGTCATATGTTACCAGCAAAGAAAGTGGTAAATTTAAATCGGTACTGTAAATTCACTGTTATCTGTAAAAATGTGAATTTTTACCTGTGATTTCACAGTAATTTAAGCAGCGAATTTAATGAGTATTTTAAGCAGTATTACGGGCTCTTGTAATTTTCGGGACTTTCTGTAAAAGTTCTGGCTTTTTGGACCACATGCATGAATTTTAATACAAAATTATTGTACCGCACTGTAAATGAATATATGGTGATTTCACAGCAAATAAAGTAGGTCATATGTTACCAGCAAAGAAAGTGGTAAATTTAAATCAGTACTGTAAATTTACTGTTATCTGTAAAAATGTGAATTTTTATTTTGGTAATTTTACTGCTATCTTTTGTAGAATGTAAGCTATAATTATTGTAATTTTCAACCAATATTGTAAAAGTACCGGGTTATTGGACCACATGCATGCATTTTAATGCAAAATTATTGTACCCACAGGAAAAGAGCTGAGATTTTACTAAACCGAGTAATATTGAGGTTAATTTAATAAATATTGTAAATGCACATTCTCACATGATGAATTTGCTTAAATTATTACAGTTAATACTACTGAAAGATTGACAGACAAATTTAGAGTGCGACAGGAAAAGAGCTGAGATTTTACTAAACCGAGTAATATTGAGGTTAATTTTAATAAATATTATAATTTCACGTTCTGACATGGTGAATTTGCTTTAATTATTACAGTTAATACTACTGAAAGATTGACGGATAAATTTAGAGTGAACTTTCCAAACACAAATGCATGCGATTATAGAAAAACAAATTTGCTTGTACTTATAGGCTTATAATCACACGCAAAATGCATGTGATTGTGAATTTAGTATGCAACTCAAATAGAAAACAGTGCTTAGTTTGTTGTCTCGATTATAAATTCAAGTTCCAATATTTATACTCCAAGAGAAAAGCTTAGTCTAAGCTTTTAATTGCCAAGGATTGGCCTCGCAGTAGGAAAAGTACGCACACAAATTCATCCAGACATTGTTTGTTTTCCTGAAAGGATTAACAGGATGAAGTTCGATGGCATATACATAGGATTTATTGGGATTTATTTAACTTGATACGAAAAAAACAATTTTAAAGTTGTAGCCAGCAACTATTAGTTACAAATAGAAATCTTCATAAAGCGCTACATATAGAGAAATGATTACACAAGTACATAGTATTCAGATCAAGTGGCTCAAAAGTTTGTATATCCTCAAGCATGTTACTTAAGTATTTAAATCTAAAGTTTTGCTTGATGGAAATTGAATACGTATTATACTTAGACTAAGAAGTTAAAACTCAAAATAAAATTTTCCTACGACTGCTTTAGAATGTAAGCAAATACACACACATTTCAAACACAGAATGAATCCATTCTAGCTCTAGATACGGGATGAATATTCCGTATCAAGTATTAGAATGAGCACATGTAGTGCCATCTCTTGTTTATAAAAGTTAAGAAAACTGTAGCAAAATTAGCAAAAATATATTTATTTTAATATGAAATATTGAATAATTTAAAGTTTTGCGTTAAAATTACATAAAGTTTATTGGTTTTTCTTAATATATGATCAGTTTTTTATCACTTTAGTTGAAAAAATTAAAACTGCTCCATCTGTTGTTAAATATTTAAACCTGATATCTGTCACAACAATCTGACATAACCTTCAATTTTTGCATTATAATTTGTAAATATGTACTAAAATTAAATAAAAATCTTTTTTAACTACTGAATTGATAAAATTATTAAATAACATTAATTGCTTTATTTAAAAATATGTGTTTTGTTGCATTTACAATGTCGAGTGACAAAAATCATTGTTTTTAACCTTGCCCGCAGTTTAAGGCCATACAGTGTTTCATATTTGCAGTCGAAGAAAAAGTATAGTCTACAACACGTATGGAACAGTCATTCCGCGCTCGCGCGACCGTCATACTCGCCTACGGGCTCGTATGACAAACTTTCCGCTCGCTCGGAATATTGTCTATTCCATACTAGTTATAGAATATACTATTCTTAATAAAATTTCTTGCTTTGACTATTAAGTATGCTTTCGCGAGAGAATCGAACAGTTTTTGGGAATTTTGCTCCAACACATCTTCGATTTAAATGATATTTTTTTTTTCGTATTCCTACATCTAACTTTAGGTCAAATCTAAATTTTTTCTTTGATCGGATCAAAACTTTGGACTCTAGGACCAAAAGAGTTTTAGGTCCCCAAAAAAGGTTAAATTTTGTTTTTTTGGGTATAAAAAAAATATTTCTATACATATTAACTTTATTTTTGGTATGTATATAACCCTCATGAATAACTAGATATTCACCAAAAATAAAGTTTAAATATTTGCCTAAAGATGGCGCTGTGGTAATTTTTTCGAAAAATAATGACCATTTTCATGGCCTATGGACTCGAAGAAGCAAAGCTGCTCAGAAAAAGTGGGCATGTCACATTAAACTACAAAGTTTCCTTTGTAATTTACCATAGAGTCTAACTATGGGTAATTTGATTCCTTTCGGCAAAATCAATATTAAAGTGACTCTGCACGTAGGCATTGAATTTAGTTTTTTGGGTATATAAAAATTATTTCAATACCCATTAACATTATTTTTGGTATGTGTATGACTCTCATGGATTACTAGATTTTCATGAAAAAAAAAAAGTTACCACTTACCTGCAATATGGAAGTCTTTGATAGGAAAAACCTCGTCACGGGTGAATAACCACAATTCGTCATAAATAGTGACACAAGTTGATTCGAAACTTAGTTTCAGATTAATCCCTGAAGATGTCTCTAGTAGTAAGAGACGAAACGTCGGAAAGTGAAAATCCATTAACACGGTCTAAACCCGAAAGTGAAAGTTCTTTATATCTTAATGGCCGTGAAAGCTTAAAATCTAAAAAAAAAAAGTTTGAATATTTGCCTAAAGATGGCGCTGGGGTATTTTTTTCGAAAAATATTGACTATTTTCATGACCTATGAACTCGAAGAAGCATCGCTGCGCCGAAAAAGTGAATACTGTAGATTAAACCACAAAGTTTTCTTTGTTATATACCATAGAGACTAACTAGGGGTAATTTGATTCCTTTTAGCAAAATCAATTTTAAAGTGACTCGTAGGCATTGAATTTAGTTTTTTGGGTATATAAAAATTATTTCAATACCCATTAATGTTATTTTTGGTATGTATATGACTATTATGGATTACTAGATTTTTACAAAAAAAAGGTTTGAATATTTGCCTAAAGATGGCGCTGGGATAATTTTTTCGAAAAATATTGACTATTTTCATGACCTATGAACTCGAAGAAGCATCGCTGCGCAGAAAAACTGGATACTGTACATTAAACTACAAAGTTTCCTTTGTTATTTACCGTAGAGACTGACTAGGGGTAATCTGATTCCTCTCGGTAAAAAAGAGACTCGGCACGCAGGGGGTATTCCTGATATTGTTTACTGGGATAAACATACTGATGTGCTCATATTCATCAAAACTTCACATTATACTTTACATTAGCTTAAAAAAACCTATTTCCTTTTAGTTATGAATTCGAGCTTGAGATGGCACTGCAGTTATCTTTCTGATTTTCTGAAGATACATTACTTATTTATGACTATGATATTGCTTACTGGCTTATTGTATTTTTGTGTATATAACTATAGAATAAGTTCTTATATTTAAGTTATGATGGCGCTGTAGTATTTTTTGAAGTTAAGAAAGACTAAAAATTTATAAATATATAAGAGAAGAAGATATATAGTTATAGTTATCTTACCTTTTTTTTAATCAAATTTCCTTCGAAATTATTTATGACAGTGGAAATAATTTCACCGATGTTGAGCCCAATTTCTGAAAATCCATCTTCCATGTCTAAAGGAGTAATCGCTTTTCTTTTGTTGCAGGATGTTTTTTTTTACATATTTTTTTTGTGTATTGGGATATTAATCCACGAATTTGACTGGGTTGCAAGTATTCTTCGGGTAAAAAAACATAAGTTCCGTTTAGCTGGTAGTCTTGCAACTTTATAGCCATTTTTTCTGGGGTCATCTTAATTTTGGTTTTTTCGCCTTTATACGAAATTTATACGATGAAGGCGAAAAACCCAAAATTATTTATACGAAATTTATACGATGAATTATTTTTGCCTTTTATTAAATCGAGCCATCTGAATCTCAGATTCAGAACTAGAAGGAAATAACTTTTTTTAGAGTTAATGTGCAGTATTATGTGCAGTCTTAATGTATATAAGTACATCAATAAGCTTATCCTAATAAACAATGTAAGGAACACCCCTACGTGCAGACTCACTTTAAAATTGACCTTGCCGAAAGGCATCAAATTACCCCTAGTCAGTCTCTACGGCAAATAACAATATATACCCAAAAAAACTAAATTCAATTTATGCCTACGTGCAGAGTCACTTTAAAATTGATTTTGCTGAAAGGAATCAAATTATCCCTAGTTAGTCTCTATGATATATAACAAAGAAAACTTTAGGCATGTGAAGTTAGCAGCCAAAACTGGCAGCCAATTTTCCGAAGATGCCCGAATGATCATAGACGTCGTTATTTATTTTCCGCAGGGTTTTAATGTACCAATTTATTGAAATTAAATATTTAAAACAAAAAACTACATAAAACTAAACACAAACAATAAAACACACAAAAAAACATTATTTTGAAAAAAGTCCAAACATAAATCTTCTTTAAATATCAAATGTTTGATTGTTTTTAGGAAATTAGGGGTCGGTAGATTAGAAGGGGTCAGCAGCCAGCCCTAAATATTAAAAAATACATATTTTCAAAACTAAAACTTGTAACGCTCTAAAATTTTGTACAAATATTCTTTGCACACATACACGTTAGCCTACATAGACAGAATTGGCTTAGAAAGGGGACTAGGGGTCAGCAGCCAGCCTAAATATTAAAAAAATTCATATTTTCAAAACTAAAACTTGTAACGCTCTGAAATTTTCTACATATATTCTTTATACACATACACGTTCGCCTACATACACAGCATTGGCTTAGAAAGGGGACTAGGGGTCAGCAGCAAGCCCTTAATATTAAAAAAATTCATATTTTTAAATATTTAATTTCAATAAATTGGTACATTAAAACCCTGCGGAAAATAAATAACGACGTCTATGATCATTCGGGCATCTTCGGAAAATTGGCTGCCAGTTATGGCTGCTAACTTCACATTGATGAAAACTTTGTAGTTTAATCTATAGTATTCACTTTTTCGGAGCAGCGATGCTTCTTCGAGTTCATAGGTCATGAAAATAGTAAATATTTTTCGAAAAAATTACCCTATCGCCATCCTTAGGCAAATATTGATTTTTTTTTGTGAAAATCTAGTAATCCATGATAGTCATACACATACCAAAAATAATGTTAATGGGTATTCAGTTTTTATATACCCAAAAAACTAAATTCAATGCCTACGTGCAGAGTCACTTTAAAATTGATTTTGCCGAAAGGAATCAAATTACCCATAGTTAGACTCTATGGTAAATTACAAAGGAAACTTTGTAGTTTAATGTGAAATGCCCACTTTTTCTGAGCAGCGTTGCTTCTTCGAGTCCATAGGTCATGAAAATGGTCAATATTTTTCGAAAAAATTACCACAGCGCCATCTTTAGGCATATATTTAAACTTTTTTTTTCGTGAAAATCTAGTAATCCATGAGAGTCATACACATACCAAAAATAAAGTTGATAGGTATTTAAATAGTTTATATATACGCAAAAACAAAATTTTATCTTTTTTGGGAACTTAAAACTCTTTTGGTCCTAGAGGCCAAAGTTTTGGCCCAATCAAAGAAAAATTTTAGATTTGACTCGTAGTTAGTTGTAGGAATAAGGAAAAAAAATATCATTTAAATCAAAGATGTGTTGCAGATCGACTGTTCGATTCTCTCGCGAAAGCATAGTTAAGGAAACCATAATGAAATATGACAAGTATACTGTAAAAACAATCACGCGCTAGAAAAAAAGATACGCACTTTGGCGTTAAAGATAAGCATTTTTTTAATGTAGTGATTATAAATAATGATTTTATAATTATATCTAAAATATATACTAAAGTTCAAGTATGTAATATTTACATATTATAATAAATTAGAAAAAACGTAAAAAAAACGATCGGCCTCTACGATTTTTTTTATTTGCCAAATTACTTATTTAGACGTGTTTAAACAATTTATGAAAAAAAAAGCATGGGTCCGAAACAAAAAGTTGAAACTTTCGAAAAACCACCTTGTAATCGTAAAATCACATGTAAAATTTTGTAACTTTTACTTGTGTCTACTGACCAACACATTACCTATGATTTTGCATGTGACTTAACATATTTATTTTTTACAGTGAACTCTGTGAAATTTACTAGATTTTTCATGTAATTTTACAGTAATATGCATATAAAATTTTAAAATTACATGTTAAATTGTAAAAGTACATGCAAAATTGTAAAATTACATGTAAAATCTAGTAAATTTTACATGTATTTGCATTGAACCACATTTACATGCAGAATAATGTGTAATTACATATTTATTTTTTGCAGTGTTATTCACACCAAGTATTTAAAATACTAAAAATAGATTCATATTCGTCGACCCCAAAAACCCCAATATACAAATTTTGAAGGAAATATTGAAAATATTTAAAATTATTTACCCCCTCGCCCCTTCGGGGGTGGTTAGAAAATTATTATTGTCATATTCAATTTCAGGGGTTTTTCAAATTTTTCTAAAAAGCATGTTTTTTCCCCCTTGCTGCTCCCCAATGTTTTGGTAACATACCTGTATGCCAAATTTCAAGTCTCTAGCTTAAAGCGTTCTTAAGTTATCGTGCACACAAAATTTCCCGGACAGACCAATCGACCGATTGACTGACAATTTTTGTTTTGCTCGAAATTGATTTATATCGACATAAAATGTCATAAAACGCAAAAATACGGAAAAAAAAATGAAAATTTTTGCACTAATACAAAGCTTTCCGAAATTTTGAAAAGAATTACAAAATGGGAAAGCAAAATAAGGCTTTTCCAATCATTTGCAGTGTTTAATATCAAACACCCTACAATAAGTGATTATCAATCACAATGTATTTGAATAAATATATAATATTTATTAGTTACACAGGTCCACAAAAAAACTTAAGTCAATTACTCTTAATCAGACTATATTTTTCATATAGTCGGAGAGCTGGTGACCATTTTTATTTAATTATTTGCTCCCCGCTGTTTTATATATGTCTTAAAGTACATTCAAATTAAGATATTTTCAAATTGCCAGACTCCGAATCCGGTTCCTTTGGGTGCTAGAAGCTCCAAAGCTATGGCAATGAGCCACCAAAAAATGTATTTTTAACTTACCGAGTCATATACATTTTATTTAATACATTCAGATTAGGCTATTTTCATAGTTATACACAATAATTCTGGGGCCAAGGGGTGAGAACAGTCTTTAAAAAGTGCCTTTAAAATATGTGATACTTAATTTTTTAAAGAAATAAGAATTTATGAAATGACTTTTGATTAAATGAAAATTGTTGAGACTTTTGAGTATTGACATATGTCTGGTAAAGTTTTGAAAGTCTTTTTTTAACTCTTAACCTACTGAATAATTGTGTAAAACTGTGACAATAGACTAATCTAAATGTAATAAATGTAATTTGTTTGACTTGGTAAGTTAAAATTATATTTTTCGGGGACCCCATTTTGCCACCTTTTTGAGGCTTCTAGCATCCAAAGGAACCCGATCCAGGACCTGGCGATTTACAAGTAGCTTAATTTGAAAGTACTTTAAGACATATATAAAATATAGCTAAAAGCTAATAAATAAATAAAAATGGTCAGCAGCTCTTAGACTATTAGGTATGTGCTTTAAACGAATTTGATAGTGATACTTTTTCAAAAAACTGCAAAAAAGAATACTGAACGAGTTCAGTCCAAGTTTTCTAGCACGTTAACCATTGAATTTTGGGAGTTGTGCCCAAAGATACTTTTGATCAAAAATATAATATATCCATTTTGAGATATTTAAAAGGCTCTAGCCCCTAAACTACTGATTTTTGGGAGTTGTATCCTTAAAAACTTTTGATTAGAATATCAAGAACCTATTTATTTATTTATTTATTTATTTAATTAGGGTTACAAACAGGAACAAGCCCAAAGGTAGTAACAATGTAACGTCATGCTTAAAATACGTCAATTATACATAGTGTAAGAAAGAAAAGCAATTTAAATATTGTTTACAGAGCGTTTTAAATACTTTTTCAAGGCGTTTAAAGAAATATTGAACATGTCTATATCTGAACAATGAACATTTGAGGATCTTAACATTCTGCAAATGGGGGAGTATCTGTATAATTTGTTCTTCTGTTTGGTAGCACAAACAACTTGTAATTTTTGACATTTGCCAATGGAGCTTGTATATTTATTTTTGATAATAATTCTGGGCAGTTTATAATGTTGTTGTACAGGATTATAATGTCACTAAATTCTTTTCGCAAGTTTAAAGGAATTAAATTAAAATGTTTTCTTATTAGTTCATAATTGTGGTCGACAATAATTATATTATTCTTGAACCCCAGAAATCGCTATAATTTATTTTGTATTCTCTCTATCCGAGTTTGGTGAGCATCATACAGAGTCTACTGAATACAAAAGTATGGTATAGCTGTAGTATAGTCGAATTATTTTGAAAGTTTGAACATTTCCTCAGCACAAAGCCCAACATTTTACTAGAGCTTAATATTAAAGAATCGATTTGTTCGTTAAAGGTTAATTTCAAGTCAAACAAGACACCTAAATCTCTTATAATATCAACTCCTGACAAAATATTACCATCGATACTGTAAGGATAACGATTTTTTTTTTGCAATAGTTATCAAGATTTTGCATGTCAATTTGCAGAAATAAACAATCATTGATCGAGCGAATAATAATTTTAAATCGTCTGCGTACAGCAGAAAATAACAATTTTTTAAAAAATCTTTTATGTTTTTAATGTAATTAATAAAAAATAATGGGCCTAAGTTAAAAGCCTGGGGTACACCAGATGTTATCATATAGGTTTTAGAGTTAAAGCCATTTAACTATTATATGTATAACATGTCCAAAATTCAGCCAAATCTGACTAAAATCACTTTTACAAGAAAGGAGCGAGGTACTTTAAGGGCCATCGAGCTTTTTTATAGTCAGCGCTCTACAATACATAATAAAAATATAGTCTGGTTAATAATAACATAGGCCAACAAATTATCAAGTTTTTAAAGTTGATTTGGATCTGACAGCTGACTTTGGGTAATTTAGTTATGTTGATTTCGAATACAACTTCCGTTTTTGTTCACCATGTAAGGGTTTTGATCAACCGCACAGGGACAAAATTCTGAATTTTTGCATACGACTATTTTTGACACCGCTGATTTCGAATAAAATAACAAAAATAAAAAAAAAAAAAGCGCCATTAGGGTGGTCCAAAATTTTATTTTTGTTTCGATTTTTATAAAAATATGTGAAATGGCCAATGCCAATAACTTAAAAATTTTACACTTCATGTTAAAGAATAAGAGTTTTGGCATGGTTTACAGCTGAAAAGAAATACGTGATGGAAACAAAAAAATGCTTGGCTTGTTTGGCATTCAGTGGGTATTAACTAAGCTAGAAAATAAAAAAATATATCATCACAAAATCCTTATTGACCTGCGTAATTAAACTTTTTTTTGTGATCCGGTGTTATTATAAATTAATTAGACCAAAACTGATTAAATTATGGAATTATATTTAAAATGTATTAAATTAAATACCAAATAATAAACAATCTCGTTATAATAAATACAATTATTTTAAATTACTATTGATTTATTTAAAACAATTAAATAATATAAATTAAAGACTACAGAGAAAAAACGATGTAAGTCACAAAACGAAAAATATTCAAAAAAACGAAAATAAAAGTTTCAAACCTAATGGAAACAAAACAAAAATCTTGTTTTTTTTTTGTATTTATTATATTCTAAAGAGTATATAGTATCATTATGAAGCAAACTTAGTTTCTTTCACCGATAAGAAAAACTTAATTGAATTTTTTCAGGAGACACAAAAAACTAAATTTCTGTTGAATCATTTTACTAATTTTAGCAGTTTATTTTAATTAAAATTACCGACCGCTGTGTACGTTATAACAAAGCAAAATATCAGTAGTAAAACGGCATTAGTAAAGAACGAATATTATTAAAAATAACAAAAATACTGTTAAAAATACAACAACAAAAAACAAAAATAATGTTTTTATTAAAAGTCTTCTTCGACGTCTAGCTATCTGTGATGCCGCTTCTGTCGGCCACTGCAGAATTCCTTCATAGAAGTTTTTAAAATTCCCCGATATGTATTGCCTTAACTTTTGTAGGTTATTGATTTTTAAGACATTGAGATGAGACCTTTTCGACATTTATTTCAGAAAGTCACGTGTATTTCACCACTATGATAACCAGATATGAACCGTTCTCGCTCATAGAATATCGGTCTATAGACTACTTGAAAAAAAAAAAGGTAAAAGTCTATTTTAAAAAAACTTCGAGATGCGCACTTTTCGAAATTTACAATTTAATTAATTATTTGTATTGTAATGTCCGAGTGTTTTACGAAAGAACGATCAAACTCTCAATTCACGCAACTTTTCGATGAAGCGTTTCTGAGCGTTGTATAAAAGAAGGCTCGAAGTCGCTTCTCCGAGATTTTCCTTCTCCCATCCCTTCACATCCTCCTCCTTCCGTCCCCTTCGCCCCGCTCACCAATTCATGCCAGATGCAACTCCAGCATCAGTGAGCTGAGACTCACTACCCCTAATTTCCGTTTAAACTAATTCCTATTAAGACAAATGAGCCATTGGAATTAAGCCTGTCTCTAAAATATACCAAAAAAAAATACACAGCAGGACTTCCGAAATTAAGTGCGATTACGATCATTCTTTCGTGATATGCTGCGATGTTGATCAGTTTTCCATAAAACAGCATTTTTTAAAAGTATCATAAAAATTTCACAAGTGAGCTTTTTACAATTTCGCTTTACTCCAAATGTTTGACACCATTGTCTTTATTTAAGCACAAATATCTCATTTTTGAAATAAAATATTTTTCCCTTGTACTCTTTAATTGTAAAAATTAATTTATGAATTATTCTGAAATTAAAATTTAAAGCACAATTAGGGCAAAATATAAAATTAAAAGAGAGATATTTTTGTTATGTTCAATTTTTTTTTAATTTACTTTTTTTTTATTTATTTTTTTTTCAAAATATATTTTTTTTGCACTACCAAGACTAAAACTTAATTTTACGCTTTCATTTTCGGGACTAAACTTGCCGTTTTTGTCCCAAGGGAATAAAAATCACGGCAACCTTGATAATATTAAAATATTATACTTACTATATGCTATATGCTCTACTGGTACAAAAATTAGGTTTTTTGAAGTTTTGAAATAAATTAGCGATTCAAACAAATTTATTGGATTTTAACCAAGAAAACCTTAAAAAATAACATTGTTTAAATTACTTAAAATTTATCGTCTTAACCATTTTTTTGAACTGAAGTTTGTGTCAACCGTATTAAAAAACAATTGAAATCGAGATAGTCATGAAACTGACTTTTCGCATTTCAAAGGCATCTTGATTAAATTACGAAAATAAAACACCCGATTTTAGACGCATGGTTTTTAATTTTAATTTTATCTACCTACCTAAATTATGTTTGGTCGTTTAAAAAATAGTGTATATACCTCAGGACTAAACGTGGCTGTTTTAACCCCTTCAGTTTCCCTCGCTCGCTGCGCTCGCTCAGGAAAAACTCATGCAGCGGGACTAAAACAGCCAGTTTAGTCCCTTGGTATATAAATAACTATTATTGATTTATTAACAATGTCCTAAACTTTAACAGTGTTCTACAAAAATAAACTTTTTTTAATTTCCGGAGACATCTAAGTTGATTCTGGCTATATTTGATGTGCTGATTTCTAAACTTAATTTGTTTTTTTTTATGATGAGCTCGCTTTTTTATGTTTGATTTGATTTGTTAGGTTTTTTAGGCTGAAGTAAGGCTACTTTTTTTGTTGTGGATTGGTTTTTGGTTTAAGCAAAAAAAAAAGTGAATTGAAATGCCTTTGTATATTTTTTATAGCTTTTTTGGCTAAAGTAAGGTGCAAAGATGCCAAGAAGAGGAAAACTTAAACTGTCAGATACGATCTTCTTGCTTAGTTTGGCAGAATTGTGGGTTTTAAATGTTTTAAATCCATTGCTTTTGCTGGATTTAAACTGAAAAGATACTCTATCAATAAATATTCCAGGTTTTTTTTTTTGTATTCCACTATTACCGTATAATACCTTTGTTGCAATATTTTCAATTGTGCTCTTTAAATATTTATATGCACAAAAGAAGATTATGCATTATTTTATTGAAATCGTTTTTATAGCGAGGAAATAAATGCCCCGTGGTTTTATAGAATTGAAAAACAATTTATTTAAATATGCAATAATTTAAAGGTGTCCAATTTTCGCAATATTTATTGCAAAAGCTTTGATAAAAATTGTATATTTTTTTATCATGTGTGATCTCATTTTCAAATAAAGGTTAGAAAAATAAAATTTTAATTTTTCGATTTCTTTTAAATATTCATACAGTGCGTATCTAAAGTAGGTTTGTTTGTTTTTTTGTTTGTTTTTTATTCTACTTAATTAAGCATCCCCTAAGTCCAGGACTTGTGTGGGCTAGTAGTAGAGGGAACCACCGGCTTTAATTGACTTTCGAACCAATATATCTAGGGAGTATGCCTTCGCCAAATTTCAATTATTAATTAACTAAAAAAGGCAATCGGCGCCAGTGAGGTTTGAACTCACGATCATTAGCTCAGTGTCAATGTAATATCGATGCCTTAGACCGCTGACCTAATTCTCCCCTTTATATTTTGATTTGCTTACCCAAGCAATAAAGTAAGAAAAATATACCATTTTAAGATATTTTTACCAATATTTTTAAAACAAATGGTCTTTTATACCAAATATTTATCCTTCAGTTAAATTTACCTTAGAGTTGTAAAATTGGTAAAAAAAGCGACTAATATACTGATTTTATGTAATTAAATACTATTATACTCTTAAGTTTAAAAAAGTAAATAATTTCGTAAGATTTATCAAGAAATTATACCAATTGTTGTCTGTATTTACTGTATTTACTTTCAGATATATTTCTTAGTAAAATTGTGGATTAAAAGTCTTATTTTTTTACCAGATATAAACTATGAGAAGGATACTTTTTCAGGAATAAATTACGGTGGTAATTTATACAAAATGATTTACTTTCAAGTAAAATTGTTTATTAAGTTGTACAAAGGCGTTTTGGTATAAACTTGAAAGACGTAATTTATAAATAAATATACCTAAAAGTAAATCTTAAAATATTAGAAGAGAAATAGTGGTATAAATGAAATCCTAAAGAATAATATTCCAAAATGGTATAATACAAACTTTGTGCTGCAGCGACATCTGAATTTGTATAAAATTAATTACACCAAACCTAAGCTATGCTTTGTGTCGATTATGGCGAATGTTTTTCTTAGAGATCTGTGTATTAATATTTTATGATCTGTTACAATAAAATACAATACAATATAAGTGGAGTTGTGAAGCATGGTACTGCCTTTCAAATCACTGCGACCAATGAGATCTATTGTATATCCCCTTTGCAATTTAGTCCACATCAAACTTTAGGCTTCCAAAGAAGCATAAGAGTTTTTTTGGGGGCTACTTGGTTGTGATCTATTAAGTTTTTTGTTTATTTGTGAAGTTTATTATTAGAAATGTCGAACTGTTTAAAGACACAGACAATGCTATTTTGGAGGACCAGTGAGTTTCACTGAAAAATTTTTTAATAATCCATAAAGTAAAAAATAAACCTAAAAAGGTAAAATAGTATTTGTAGTAAATAAAATTACTTTAAATCGAGTTTTTTTTACCTAAAGGTTGGTGGATTAGTTTAAAAAGTTAAAATTTGTAGAATAATTGACTATATACTAAAACAATAAACTTCGCCATTTTTTTGGCTGATTTGGAAAATGTCTTTATTTTTATATTAGAATATAAATTTGTGCTTATAATAAGAAAACAACATAATAAAAGGTTAATAAATAGAAGTACAGCCTGTTCCAGAACTCGCGTACCGAAATTTGAGGGTATATTAAAAACCTTCTGGAAAATATGAAAAAAAAATCAAAAAAAATCCATCTTCAATACTAATTAAAAAGGAAGCTATTTAATCTGACCAATCCTGTTGCTGATGTTAAATTACCTACAAATTAGTTATTCCCTACTTATTAGTAACTATGGTTGCATTTTAATTGTTGACGTGTGCTATGTTTAAGACTTTCAACTTTAGAATCTTTTTAGGTTATTATATTTTGACAAAACCGACAGTGGCTATCAAATATTCAATTTTTATAGGGTCACTCCATCCGACGGTGGTTTTTTGACATTAATAAATATTTATGTCACATTAATCACCATGTCAACCTACAGAATATGTACCTGCAATAATTAAATTTGCTTCCATAGCTACAAATTCAACTTTTAAAGGTAATTTAACATCAGCAACTATATTGGTCCACTTAAAGCGTTCTTATTTTTGAATTGAACGAAGATGGATTTTTTTTGACATTTTTTTCATATTTTCCAGAGGGTTTTTAATATACCCTCAAATTTCTGTACGCGAGTTCTGGAACAGGCTGTATTTATGTTTTAGAATAATTTAATTCAATAATGGATAAAAAATATTCATATTAAAAACAAAATATTTAATATTTTTCCTCTAAAACAAACTTGTAGGGGTCCTCACGGGCCACTGCAGGCTAAGGAAGCACCTGGCAACAATGCGGATTTTAGAGAGTCCACTATGCAGAGAGTGCGAAGAGGATGAAACATCCTCTCATTACTTAGCCGAGTGTGTCAGATACGACAGGATCAGGTTGCAAGTCTTTGAAACTCAAAGACTCAACCAAGATGAACTAAGAGATCTCCCCTGGGCCAATATCCTGACCTTTATTGAAAGGACGGGCAGGTTCAAGGAGGACTCAAATTAGTTAATGGCTGTGATTGCCTGGGGTGACAAAAAGGGCCAGAAATGGCCTAGTTGTCCGGCTTTGGCCAACCCAAAAATTTACTACTACTACTACTACTCCTCTAAAACAACTTTTTAAGGCGCACGGCTTTTTTGAAACTTATTAGTCATATTTTACAATAAATTCGTCCATCGTACAAGAATTTTGTGCTCACAGTTCACCACAAAGCAATAGTCACTTACGAATTACATTTACATTCGCCATTTTGCAAAATTAATTTGACGCCATCAAACACAACATATTCTTCATAAACACAGGAACTATAATAATAATGTAGTAGTAGTAGTAAGGGTGGGGAGGCTACAAGCCAGGCAACTAGGCCATTATGGCCCTTTTTGCCAGCCCGAGCTGTCCCAGCCACTATAATAATAATAATAATCATCTTTATTTCGCATAATAGTTATAACAATAAATCATTACAAACAATTATTGAAAGTACGTCACAGAGACCCATTTTGGGTAATATTAAAATAAATATGGAATAAAATTAGGTTTAAAAATAGCATAATCAAATATTACATACAAATATCATCACAATTTAAAATTTCATGCTACAGCTGCATAGAATTCCTCTAAAGAGTAAGGTTCTATATCAAAGATTAAGTTATATACCTCTTTTTTTAACTTTTTAAAATCATTTTTTAAAATTTTAATCCTTGAGGGGAGTTTATTAAAGAACTGTATGGACGAATAGTAGGAACCCCTCTCATAAACTCTCAGATTATGTCTGGGAAAAGTGTAATCCAAAGATCTTTCTGAGCAAGTTTCAAGCTCGCTGTACAAGTGTTTATTTTTTACTAGAAATAAAATACATTCATAAATACAGGGTGATCCATAACTGGCATGCCAAAATTTAAGGGGTGATTCTAGATCCAAAAATATAAAAAAAGTTCCTATAAAGGTTGGTCCGGAAATGAGCCCTAAGGGATCTAGGGCCCTTTAAAATTGTAACAAAAATAAGGTTTTTAATTAATAACTCGGGTACCGTTTAAGCTAGAGCGGCGAGCTTTTGCATGTATACTAGTATTAATAAGTGCAATAAGTTTATGTTAATTTATTTTTTTAATTTATCCAGAGGCGTGCCCAGACGGACAAAATATATGAGGCTTAAAACATTTTTGCCCCAAACTTTTCTATGTGTATGTTTTTTGGATTTGTTGTAAAAAATATAGATTTCTAGAGTAAAAATACATATAAAATATCATATAGTGTAACACTGTAGGAGCAACCGTTATCAAAAAAAAATGCAATTAAGAGGAAGTAACATTTTGTGCCACCAAAAACGTTACTTTTTAAAAGGCTATCACTCCTTTAATATTAAATTTAGGTGTTTTGGTGTATAATACTTATTTGCTCAGTTTTAAATGAAGAACCACCCTGCAGCATTAAAATTTTATTGGTGCTGTTTTTTGTTCCCCATTCAATACGTCATCTTCGAAGGGCCGTAGCTCCATTAGGGCTCATTTCCGGACCAACCTTTATAGAAACTTTTTTTCATATTTTTGGATGTAGAATCACCTCTTAAATTTCGGTACGCGAGTTCTGGAACAGACTGTATATAAACCTATGACTTTTAATATTTTGAATGATTTAAATTGGTTTCTGCAAGTTTCTCTATATTTTAATCCTAGTATAGTTCGTATTGCTCTTTTTTGACAGATCAAGATAGATTCTACATCTTTACACTTTCCCCAGAAAATAATTCCATAGCGTAAAATGCTCTGAAAGTTCGAAAAGTAGATTAACCTGAGTGTGCTCACATCAACATACTTCCTCATTACAAGGAGCGAATAGCTCACGCTGTTCAATTTTTTCCGCAAATGATCCAAATGCGAGCACCAACTTAGATTGTCATCAATCTGAAGACCTAAAAACTTAGTTACATGCGATATTTCCCTACCGGCATTACATATATTTAAAGTTTTAACTTCATGTTTTTTTATTTTGAACATCATGAAGCTCGTTTTATCTTCATTAAGAATAAGTTTATTTTTTTCTAGCCAATCTTTTATAGTTTTAAACAATGTTTCAGCCTCAATAACTAAGTTTTCCTCAGAATCTGATTTAACCACATAATTCGAGTCATCAGCAAAGCTGATGAGTGTTTGATTTTCATTTTGCATCGTCATATACAGATCATTCACGAAAATTATGAACAGGAGAGGTTCCAGTATACTGCCCTGTGGAATTCCAACCATAATGTCTTTGATATTTGATAGATATTCAATAAAATCCTTAAAAATCTGCACCTATTATAATTAATAATAATAATATAATAAATAATACGATAGATGGCCACCGCGTACTTTCGTAGTTTCTTAATTACCAGCATAATAAAAATAAATTTGTTAAACTATTTTACCTATTTTGCGGTAAATTCTACGTAGAATAGTGGAAATAACCGCAATATTTTATTTTAAAGAATAAATATTTTCAGGTAAAATCGTCTAACTTACTAATATTTTACTCATAATTTACTCTGAAAAAGTGATATACGAATATTTTACGTAAAATAACACCTAATCAAGGCAGTAGATTATTCTTGAAAGTTAAATAAGAGAACGATTCGTGTACTATTTTACCAATTTTGCTGTTTGGTTAAGATTTCAATTTGGAATTTGGATCGTGGGCTACATCATTTTAAACTTATTTTAAACATTTAAAAAAGTTTTTTTTTTTTAATCAGATAATGTTTTTTAATGTATATTACTTGCATGCCAAGTATCATTGTAAAGCTAACGATAGTTTTCTTGATACAACAATTTTAATGGGTGTAACTGACGGGACAAAAAAATCATTCGACACTTGCTCACGTTTGTTTAAAACTCTTTTAATTGTATGAGACTACAGAGTTAAAAAAAATTATACAAATTGTATAGACACGATGTCGACACATGATGTACTTGGTTAGCCAAAACTTTATTTCATTATCTGGAAAAATAATAATTTCTTTGTAACTAACGGGAAATAACTAACCCTTTTCCCCTTAATGAGCTAGAAGCATCCCTTTTTTATATATTTTTTATGTAACCTAGAAGAAAATGGTACCTGGGATTTTTCGTCAGGCTGAAAACAAATTTAACATTTAAAAAAAATCCGTCTCCCCATTTAGAACCACCCCTACTTACCTACTTATATTTTTTTAATTACCTACATTGATAGAACTACACATATTTACATTTTTTTTTAAGTCCAAACCTCATAAGTTTTCAATGTTATCAGTGTTAACATTTGGTACATTGGGGTTTTGCAAGTCGCTTAAGACTTAAGAATTCAATATTTAGCAAACACTACGTGCCTCGCGCAATGTATTTCATATAAGGGGCTGTCCATATATTACGTAACGCAAATTGTACCAAAATTCATACACTTCATACACCGATTCTTGCGTTATTAAAGGCTTTAGAGATTTTATATTTTGGCTACCCCCCCCCCAAATAGGGGAGTGTTAGGGGGGGTAGCCAAAATATGAAATCTCTACATCCTTTAATAACGCCAGAAACGGGGTATGAAGTGTATGAATTTTGGTACAATTTGCGTTACGTAATATATGGACAGCCCCTAACGCAATTTCATCCGCAAACTTCTTGTACACCGTTGCCTGGACCTGTCTGTATAAAATTAAAGCTTATTAAATTCTCTCCGAAACTCTTAACATTTCTTTTTTTCGTTCAAATATACACAAAAAGTTTATGAGTTATTTTATTGGTACGGTTTTTATACCAGGAAAAATAAATCCCAGCGGATATATAGAATTGAAAAACAATTTATTTAAATCCGCAATAATTTAAAGGTGCCTAACTTTCACAATATTTATAGCCATGGATGTAATAACAAATGTGTCTCGTTTTCAAACAAAGGTGTAACCATAAAGTTTAGTGGGTGATTTAACCACATCAATGTTCTTTCAAATGAATGTTCTACAAAAAAAGGTTGAAAAAGGTAAAATATTAGATTTTCTTATATCTATTGAATTTCAAATTATTAACATCTTGTTATAAAAATTTAATTTCTGTGTTCAAATTTGAGAAAGTTACAATTTTTTTACACTTGTTTCTTTTATCGAAAATAGTTATGTAACTATCAAGGAGTAATATTTAAATAATTTACCCCTTATGACTTAAATGTCACGATTTTTACGACCTTAGGGGTTGAATATTGAAAATTCCTAAGACACGTATCTTTTTGATTTTGATAAAGAATATTTTTGGCAAATTCTAAACTAAATATGCACTTTAAAAAAAGCTTTCAACCCCTTTTCAGCCCCTATGGGACAAATTTCGAAAAATCGCTTCTTAGTGAATGTTTACATAGTAATAGAAAAAAACATCGAATTTCAAGTTTATTGGTCCAGGGGTTTAAGCTGCACAGAGAACTATTGGTTAAATCTACCAATATATTGGTAAGTATAAACAAATGTTCTGGCGTATACAGAGCCACAAGTATTTTTTGGTTAATATCTACCAAGAAGCTGGTAAATATAGTTTTGGGATATTTCCCAACAAAAAATCAAACTTACCGCAAGAACTGGTAATACTTGACAGAAACAAACCAAACCATAAAAAAATCAACAAAAAGAAACCTTCCGATCTGCGATTTTCGAGAATCAAAACAAACCCATAGAGTTAAAGGGGAAAGCTGTAGACTACATAGCGTATTCCAAATGGTAGGTATAGAGAGCCCCATTTACTAATCCAGTGATGTGCACTAAATTAGCATGCTGACCACAGTACCCGAAAAGGCTGACTGACTAATAAGTGGTTTTTTAATAAGTGGATGTCATTGCTGGTGAGATAAAATAGCCTGGAGATTGCGTTTCCTAAATTTTATTACCAGTTTTTGAGGTAAATATTAAACAATTCATTGGTAAATATTATATTTTATTAAATAAGTTTATACAGACTAAAGTTGAAGGTTTACGATAATTAACCATAAACCTTAACGACTATTCTATTATAAACCACAAAAAAAAAATTCAGATTCGCATTAAAATAGTTGATGATGATGAATTAGTAACGTTTTGTTGGTAAAATTTAATGCAAGAAATGATAAATATTTTATTTCGTGTTATTAAATTATCAACAAAAATCAGTAACCAAATTATTGGTAAACGAAACTAAACAAAAAATTCAAACTACCATATATTTAAATAACTGTGATCAAGATCCATTCTCATATTGGAGTTTTGATAAATCAAAATTAAAAAATTATTATGTCTACTCCAAAGTTTTTTATTGAAGCATTTTATTTATAAAAAATAGCTACAATTGTTTCGACCCCCTTGAATTTAGGGTCATCTTCAGGCTAAAATAGTCAAGAAATTAAAAACAAACAACACGGACTACATTATAAACATAATTTTTTGACTATTTTATTCTGAAGATGACCCTAAATTCAAGGGTCGAAACAATTGTAGCTATTTTTTATAAATAAAATGCTTCAATAAAAAACTTTGGGGTAGACATAATAATTTTTTAATTTTGATTTACCATATATTTGCTAATAAATACCAATGAATATTTACCAAGACAGTTAGTAAATAGAGCACGAGCTGATTCTCTCCGTACATAATAAATTTGATGACCAATAAAAATATTTAGTAGTTTTTTAAACTTGTGTAACACAAGTTGTGTTTAATGTAGCTATTATTTTAGACTTTATGCTCCTTTTCATGGGGAAGGTTACAAAACTAAACTTTAGAAACCTATTACTCGAAAACCAATGAACCTACTCAATAGTAACCTCAGAGTTAAAATCTTTGCCACTAATTAGGAGTAATACATTGCTTTCATGCTTTATATAGAGATTGGGTATTCCAATTAAGATAATTAGGTATACAGTGTGTCCCCGGATTGGTGAAACGACTCTTGTAAAATGTAAAAAAAATCTGGATTTTTATTTTCATTTTTTGGGCTTCAGCCCTGCTTGATTAAAGATTATAAGATAAGTATACGTACGTTAAATTATGGATCTCAATATATTTAATTTTCACAATGGACAGCAGTCCAATACGTTAGGCAACATAAATTTGGGTCTTCAATACCAACCCAAAAAGAAAATTCGCTAAAAATATTATATTTGGATTTTATCACAGTGCAACAAAAAATGTGCATGATATGCAAAATTATTAAAGAATACATAAAACAGCTTATTAAACACAAAAACTTTTTTTATCACAGAACAACAAAAAATGTGCATGATATGTAAAATTATTAAAGAATACATAAAACAGCTTATTAAACACAAAAACAAGTACTAAATCTTCACACACAACGGGGACTGTCAAGGACTGTCAAATTAAGGAGTAGGTCATAGGTTCCCTAGGAAACTTTAGACCTACTGTACACATAGCTGTGCTATAAAAATTAAAAAAAAAATAGTTTTTTACTTAAAAAAAAACAAATATCTTACCTTGATGTAATTTAAAGTATAATCTAAAATGTTATTTTTACCTAAAATATCCATAATTTTATTTTAAAACAATAATAATTATACTAGTATCTCTTTCTGTAGAACTTCTCTCTTTATCTAATCGAAATAGGTGGCAGTCCATTGGGTAAAGATTAATTTGTAACATAATTTCAGTTTCGAAAAATCAAGTAGGCCTTGGAAGTTTTCAAATAACCTAATAATAACCACATAAAGTGCCTTTTATGTGGCAAATACAACAAAAAGTTATTAAGAAACGTTGTTTAGAATCAACATCAAAGTCCAAATTTCAAAATCCTCGGCCAACTATGATTGTTTTAAATTTTTTTCCAACATAGTAGCTTTTTAGTAACAGATATGTCAGAAAGTTATTTAGAAAAATTGCTTGAAATCAAAATCTAGTCCGTATCCTAAATTTCAAAATTCGGCCAACTTTGTTAAAAGTTTAATTCTTTGATGTGGGAATGAAATATTACAAGGAAATGTGAGAGATCAAAGTTGGCCGAGGATTATGAAATTTAGGATATGCACCTAGATTTTGATTTCATTGCAAATTTTCTCAATAACTTTTTGACGTATCTGTTATAAAAAAGCTACTATGTTGGAAATATAAAAAAAATGAAAAGTTATAGTTGGCCGATGATTTTGAAACTTTTTGTTGTATTTGCCATATAAAAGGCACTTTATACTACAGAAAAATAGTTTTTCTGAAAACTTCCAAGGCATACTTGATTTTTCAAAAGTGAAATTAATCTTTAATCATGCAGCGCTGTACCCCAAAAAATGAGAATTAAAATCGAGAATTTTTCACCTTTTACAAGAGTCGTTTTACTAATCCGGGGACACACTGTTTATTGATTACAGTAGTGTATACCAAGGTTAAAAGTAATATATATAAAACATTTTACTATTCCTTAAAACGACTTTTGTTTGATTAACGCAGTCGTCCCTCCGAAGTGACTGATCGATTTCGTGCTTTTTAGCACTATTCAGAGCCACATATCGGTAGTAGGGACAACTACGAAAATCAAATCCTTTCCATATATCTCTATATAGAGTTTAAAAATCGTTGTAAGGAAAAGCAAAAACAGCTAGCGACATCTACTGCTAAAAGCAGAGACTGGATAAACCTATCGACAGTCCAAAAAAGGAAGCAGTTATTGGTTTCAAGAACCTATTGCACGCTGTCGATAGGGGGCAGATTAATCAATGCCACGGTGGACATTGCCGCCAATTGAATCCTAAACGCTAGGAGGTCACCTTTTACAGTGGTATCTGAATTAATAAACTAAATTAAATTGTTTGATATTTACAAATTTAAAAAATCTATATAAAACATTTTACTATTCCTTAAAACGACTTTTGTTTGATTAACGCAGTCGTCCCTCCGAAGTGACTGATCGATTTCGTGCTTTTTAGCACTCTTCAGAGCCACATATCGGTAGTAGGGACAACTACGAAAATCAAATCCTTTCCATATATCTCTATATAGAGTTTAAAAATCGTTGTAAGGAAAAGCAAAAACAGCTAGCGACATCTACTGCTAAAAGCAGAGACTGGATAAACCTATCGACAGTCCAAAAAAGGAAGCAGTTATTGGTTTCAAGAACCTATTGCACGCTGTCGATAGGGGGCAGATTAATCAATGCCACGGTGGACATTGCCGCCAATTGAATCCTAAACGCTAGGAGGTCACCTTTTACAGTGGTATCTGAATTAATAAACTAAATTAAATTGTTTGATATTTACAAATTTAAAAAATCTATATAAAACATTTTACTATTCCTTAAAACGACTTTTGTTTGATTAACGCAGTCGTCCCTCCGAAGTTATTAAGTAAAATAATTTCACAGCCCAAAAAAAAATCCGGAGTTCTAATGAAGACTGTGGTATTCCTAGGCATGTTTTTGACGCTTAAACCGAATTTAATATTTAAAAAAATCTTGGACCCTCAAAATTTTGAAATGTATGGGTTTTTTGTATGCATTCGAGGCCAAAACAAAAGCCGCAGGGAGTGAGAGGGAGAAAAATTGATTTTTTTTTTCGGAAAAAAAAATCTTTCGGAATCTTTAAAATAACTTATACCTAATTTTTTAAAAAAATATTATTTTTTCGAAAAACAAAAATTTTGTAGTATCTTTTTCTTTTTGAAAAATTAACATAGGAAGACTAATATTTTGTTGGCAGTAGTATTTTTTGAAATACCAAATGATAGTAACGAATAGTAATCAACTTTAAAACTACTTACTTAGTATTAAAACCATTAAAAATCATTATTGTACAAGTATACTTTCGTGAGTAACAACCATTATAAATGTATTTTAGAGAATATTTATCTTATCGACAAATAGAAAACCAATTTTACTTAAACATTGTTCCTAATGATAAAACTCGTTTCTATGTGATTGTGAAACAACACATATCGTCCCGTTATTTTCTTAAACTCATATCTCCAGAAACCAAACATCAACTCTGTACATGATGACTTATAACTTATACAAACTCCAATTAACTTTTTTAATTAGTTTATAAGGTACGTACGTTTTATTTAAGTAATAAATTGAAGTTTGTACAAGTTACCAATCATCATGTACAGAGTTGGTTAGTAGAAACAACAAAAATTGGTAGTTTGGAGATAAGAGGTTCAGAAAATAACAGGACGATATGTACAACCGGGTGGCTTTTTTGAAAGGCCCCAGCCTAAATATCTCGAGAGCAAAAAAAAATATTAGAATTCTGAAACTGAAGTCTATTTTATTTATCGGAAGGAAAAAAGGTTTACCTGTCTCATAGGTGCTGTTTATGTTAACGCTCTAAATGTTGAAAAAAAGAGTAAGGTTTGAAGTAAAAAGTCACTTTTTACTTTTGTTTAATATCTAAACAAATTTTTTTAATAAACTGATACCTAGCCATTTAAAACTATTAAAAAATATTAAAAAAATATTTTTATTTAAGTGGGATAAGGGTTGGTTAATGTATCGGTGACGTCATATTTTCGGGGGTAGAAGTGACAAAGATTGGCGCAGGCTGTTGAAAATGGTCTAAATTGCGGTGAAATATTTGTTAAACTGACCCTTACCCCCAAATATCACCAAAAACACCCGTCAGTGATCTACTTAAATGACAATATCTAGAAAACTATTATATTATAAAGTTAGATATTTGGTTCTGATCACAGTTTTAAGCTAACAAATTACTTTTTTTAATAAATATTGAAACATATGGATTCGGTTCAAAAACATGTCAAGTCCAATATAAAATATTTTTAGCCACTTTTATTTTTATTAAAAAAATATGAGTTTTTGCTGTTCTGTTATTCAGATGTGGTTCAGATTTCAAGATGTTTTTGACCCAAATTCATATTTTTCAGCAACTATTTAAAAAAGCAATTTATTAGCTTAAAAATACGAACCGAACGAAATTTTCAACTTTTATAGTTTTCTAAATATTGTCATTTAAGTAGACCACCGAAAGGTGTTTTTGGCGATATTTTAAAAATGTAAAAACAGGATATCTCCATGACTACAACAGATAAAGGTTTAAAATTTATTACTGACTCATACAGAGATAGTATCTCTGTGTAGGCAAAATATTACTCAAAAACAAAGGATTGAGGAAAATGGATGAGTTGGTCTGTCTTGGAATTGCCCTAGAGTGTGGTTAGAGGTAAAATTAGGCATATAATTTTTTTAATTTTTATCAAAATAATAAAAATATTAATTTGTTATTCCATCAATCTATTTTTCAAGTATCGTACAGTCATATTGGTAGACCGCACAGTTAGAAAACCAACTATCCTTACAGCTTATAAGCCTTTTCGTTTTAGTCACCAAAGTTTTGATCATACGGTTGGTATTTACCATTTGAATTTAGAAGGATTTGGTGCTTCGAGAGCGGTTATCGCATTAGGTTATTATTACATTTTCTAATATCTTCTTTCTTTCTTACATATAAATATTTGAAGCACAAATGGCTGTGTTTTACATCTTATCATTTCTGTTTACAAATTAAAAAGAAATTATTGTATTATTATTATTATACCAAATTATATTCACTATCTATGTTGATAAAACATATAAAAAGTCTTGTGTAACTTTTTAATTTTACACAGGACGGAAATTTTTAATTTTAAACAAAATTATAAAAATATTAATTTATTATTCCATCAATCTATTTTCTAATCATCGTACAAAGTGATATTGGTAGACTGACAGTTTCGAGCTGCTGGCCCTCTTCAGTACCAAGAGTCAACTCTGCACGCTGATTAAGAAAACGTTTTTAGACATTATTTGCAAAAGGAGTATAGATTGATGTAGACTTGTGCGCTATCTATTGCTAGATGTAGACAACTACTCATACCTCTCCTAGTCTTTGAATGGTAGCAAGTTGAAGACTTGTGTGTCTCAAGCACATATTACCACTAACGTGTGGTTAGAATTAGTAAGGACAGAAATTTTTAATTTTAAACAAAATTATAAAAATATTAATTTATTATTTCATCAGTCTATTTTCCAGTCAACCAATATCACTGAACGATGATTAGAAAATAGATAGATGGAATAATAAATACACTATGTTCTTATAGGTTATGTTTACTGCAGTAACTGTCAGTGTTACACCAAACACATTTGCCGAATTTTTGTGGAGCAGCGGTTACTAACCAAGTTAGGAGAATATGTATTTCTCTCTCTTTTTAACTCATCAATTAAACAGAGAAAGAGTACTGGTTAACCGGCGTTACCACAAAAAAATGACTATTATGAAGTAATGGTAAATAATTTGAACCAATACATTAACAATCACAACCATAACCGCAACTATGGTAAGCAATCCAAAAAGGCTTTATGAATAGGTATCCTGATGGGATTGCACAATTTTTTTTTGGTGCTTGTGCTGTTTCACAGTCACAGGAATTCATTTATAAGTTTAACCACATTTCGTTCATTGCTCTTCATTGGAATGACCTAAAACTTCCATTCTTTCTTTCGTGAAATGTATACAATGCTATTTCAATTTATATTCATTTTATACAGTTTTTTTATATAAAGTTTTATAAAAAAAAATTATATAAAGATACATTGGGGTGAGCGAAATTGTTTTTTTAATTGACTTCCAAAAAAAAAGGAGGTTATCAATTCGACGTGTGACTTTTTTTTATGTTTGTTCCCGCATAACTTTGGAACGAATGAACGAAATTTGATGAAACCTTTTGCAACTTAAAGAGGACATTCATGAGGTGGTTCCGTTTTAATTTGACGCTCGGATAATTCAAGGTAAGCCGGATAATTAAGATAAATTTAATCGTTTTAACGCAATTTCACTTAATACCGGCTTAATTTGGTTCTAATACCAACCAAATTTTTAGAAAATGATCGGATAACTCGGATAAGCCGGATTACTTGATTAAGGGGTCACTCAAATATTACGCTAGGCTAAAAACCTTTTAAATACCGCTAAACTTGATTATGTGGACCTGTAATATTATACCATAAGGTGTTATTTAATTATTACCTAACGCTTAAAGTTTAACAAAGATTTTCTGTAGTATTTCGTTTAAAATAAGGTTGGTTGAACTCTTGGGCGCTGAAATAAAAATACTACTAATTTTTTTTAGAAATTGCGTTGTGACGTCAGCGACTTGCCGAGATGGAAGGACAACTATAATTTAGCTTAGCTGTGTCTCTAAAAAATAAAACATAAAAACTTTTAGCAAAAAAAAAAATGAACCGACTTATGTCTTTAAAAAGTAAAAAATAAAAAATAAGTTTATTTTATAGCCAATGTAAAATTATATAATTCACTTCATTGACAAAAAAGTTCGTTTTTATCGAATGAAGATTAATCTTAACTTTGGGAGTGGTCATAAATTAAATTTACCCGGTATATTATGGGTTAGTTTAAATTGGGGTCTTTAATTTTTAGTCAGTTTTGACACTTAAAGGTCAAGTTTATATGTAACTTGTTTTGGATAAAATTTGTTTGGAGTTTATTGAAACCTAAAATCGTGCAAGTTCAAAACTGGCTGGTACCCTATTATACATATAATATATACTATATTATATTAAAATAGTTTGTTGAAATAGAAAACTTTATTCTTGCAATTTAAAAAGTAGGTTATCCGTATGGTAATAGAATTTTTAGATGAAAATAGTGAAAACGTGATTGAGGAAATATTAAAGTAAACGAAAAACGGTGTTAAGAATAAATACTTTAAATTCTGTAGAAAAGTTGCCAAATCGATTTAAATTCTATACAAAAAAATACAATTGTTAAAAGTTTAGCAAATAAGTTTTACGGGTGACCACACCTATTATTTTGCATTTTCAGGTTTAGAAATTCATAAAACATCTATAAAAACTGAAACAATTGGTTGTTAAAAAATATCTGTCCGGAATAACCGACTTAAAAAAAAATTTCACTGAAAAAACTAATGAGAAAAAAAAGCTTTTAAAAAAATTTCGAAGATATAGTGACTTATGACGGAGCAAGTTTGATGCTATGCAAGTTTGCCGCCAGATATAGCATGAGGACTATTTTACATTGATTTGCCTTTTCACGGAGCAAGTTGTACGCAAGTTTGGTGCTATATATTACAAGGTAAACAGTGCTGCCAACCGTTTGTTGACAAAAACATAACCTAGTATTTGCTTTTTTAAGGAAGTTTTTTAGTTAGACAGGCCGCCCTATTATTAATAATAATTATTATTAACATGTGCAGTTGCTACTATATTAGTAAAATGAAATCGATTTGGTAACTTTTTTTCCAGGTTGGTAACACGAAAATAACCGTAAAACTTGGGTGAAAATCGCTGTAAAATAGAACATGTTCTAAAAGCCACTTTACACGGAGTAGTTTGTGAGCAAGTTTGATGCTATGCAAGTTTGTTGCAAGAATTATTCAGTAACTGCGCAGGCCTTCAGGCAAGTTTGGGGCCATTTTCGTGCCATCAAATTATTTAGAACATGTTCTATTTTTCGGCGATTTTCACGCAAGTTTTATGGTTATTTTCGTGGTACCAACCTGGAAAAAAAGTTACCAAATCGATTTCATTTTACTAATATAGTAGCAACTACACATGTTAATAATTATTATTATTAATAATAGGTCGGTCCGTCTAACTAAAAAACTTCCTTAAAAAAGTAAATGTTAGGTTATGTTTTGTCAACAAAAGCAGAGACACGTCAAAATTGTCTGGTTGGCAGCACTGTTTACCTTGCAATATATAGCACCAAACTTACGTACAACTTGCTCCGTGAAAAGGCAAATCAATGTCCAATTGTCCTCATGCTATATCTGGCAGCAAACTTGCATAGCATCAAACTTGCATACAAATTGCTCCGTGTAAAGTGGTCTTTAATAATTTGATGGCACGAAAATGGCCCCAAACTTGCCTAAAGGCATGTGCAGTGACTGAGTCATTCTTGCAACAAACTTGCATAGCATCAAACTTGCGCACAAATTGCTCCGTGTAAAGTGGCTTTTAAAGCTATTGGTGCTCATCTAGAAAGGGTTTTAGCTTACTTTACTATTGCTTACTTTACTATTGCTTACTTTACTATTGCTATTACTAGGGTTTGCAATCCGGAAAACTGGATCCGGTAATCCGGCGAATCCGGCATCATAAACGTTTACGGGATCCGGCCTGAGTTGGCCGGATCCGATCAGTGAATCCGTTAAATTAAAATATTATATATTAAAAATAATAAATTTTCTAGTTTTTCTTTAAAACATATTTTTGCAAAAAAAATGCAAAAAGGGGTATATATTAACATTTTCATGGGGAAAATATTAACAAATATTTGCATGAAAATTATACAAAGAAGAGTATTTTATGAATTTTAATAAATTTTTGTTTGTTTTAATGGAAATTTATAAATTTTTCCCTTTTAAGGTATTTAAATATTTTTTTTTAGAATACCTACTATTTAGTTTTTTATGTGTTTTTAAAATATTAACTTAATCGTTTTATTTTTTTTAAGTAAATTTTTAAACTTTTTTCCTGTCTTTTTGATGTACACTATACTAGATTTTTATTGTCAATTCGTGATTGTTCGTTGATCATTACAGTTTAACTAAAGTTGATTTCATAAGGAATAAACGTTTTTTTTTTTAACTTTGTAATTGAATATATTAATATTGCTAATTTCAGAATGAAAAAGAAAAATATCGCACCCTTGATTCATAAGTGACACAACACAACAAATATTTTTTTTTTGGTTTGGTTTATACCTCTGTACTTGATGAATGATAACATATACAAAGACCAGTTAACTACTCCAATTAGTTTATAAGTTTTCATTCATCAAGTACAGAGGTACAAACCAAACCAAACCAAAAATTTATTTTTTTTTTGAATTTTATCACTTTTGAAGCAAGGGTGCAATATGTTTGATGTGACTAATCCGACCTGATCTGGTCAGATCGGCACAAATTAGGCCGGCTCCGACCCGATTGAAATTGGTGCCGGATTGCAATCTCTACTTATTAGTCCAGTCATATTAGATTAAAAAAAACAGTAGTGGTAGAAAAATTCCCATCTGTCTAATTTTTTATGTATAAACATTGGGTGAAAAGTCTCTACAAAAAATATGAAATCTCAACCGCTAGCAACTTGTTAATATACGGCTCGCATGAAATTGTTTAAAGATGTTAAGTGGAAGAACGATCTCAAATCGAACTTCGCCATTTTGATGTATATTTATATCAAATAAAGACGTTTATTATTATTATTATTATTTATTAAACATGATTATTGGCAACATGCAATGACTCGCAAAAAAACACGTCGTGCGAGAAAAGTCATTGCTTGTTGCAAATAACCATGTTTAAATAATTTCATGCACATCGTAAATTAACAAAGCGCTAGCGCAAAAACGGTTGAGATTTAAAAAAAGTTCTAAAATATTTTTTGTAGGAATTTTATACTTGACAAATTTGAATAATAAGTCGTTTTTACATAACTGCAAATCTGATGGAGATATTCGCGAAAAATCGCATGTATGCTGACTAATTGCAAAATAAAAAGTTAAGCTCGTGGGGACTTTTCACCCAATGTTTATAATAACAAAGCGAAGTCGTACACAAAAATTTGGACAGATGGGAATTTTTCCGTAACTAAATCCTAACATTACTGGACTATATTTGATATGCGCTATTTCTACACTGAGATGTATTTATTTAATTTATTATTAATGAGGTAAGTGAGCCAAATATTGCCAGGTTAAGACATTTTATTTCTTCCGCATTCATATTTATTTGTAATCATTTGTAACTTTACTTCATTAACAATGAGCATATCTTTATTCTAATGGGTAAAAAATAAACAAGTTTTAGGAGTTTTAAAAAAATATTAACATTGCTTTTTAAAAAAGATTGCATACTGACAATATTAGGAACTCTTGTCCCAAATATTTCCAGAATTTAAAGGGTTTTAACCGTGTTGATGGATTATTACTATCCGACGTTTCGCCTCTGGGGTCGTCCATAAAATACGTCATCAAATTGACCAAAATTCATGCATACCCCGTTGGTTATGGTTACCTATGGTTATTAGTATAGTATAGTAATTTATTCATCCATAATATACAAAAATGTGTAGGACAAGTCAAATAAGAATAAATAATATAAATAATAATATAACAGAAAGTAATAATTTAAAACATTACATTTACATAAATTTATAAGATAATTTTAATTTAAGGATAAACTGTCACAAATTTAACGCAAAAAACTCTTCATTTGAATATATAGGATTTTTTAACAATATATTTTTTAATGTTTTTTTAAAAACATCGGTTCTTAAGTTCCTAATTTTAAGAGGTATTTTGTTGTATATTTTTATCATTTGAAAATAAAATTTTTTTTGGACTAAAGAAAGGTTTGTCTTTATATTTGTTAGGTTTTCTTTATTTCTGGTTTCGTACTTATGCTCTGTTTGAAGGTATTTAAAATCTTCATAGTTGTTTTTTATAAATAGGGAAGATTCTAATATATATATGGCAGGAACTGTTAGTATTTTTTGTTTATCGAATATGTCTTTACATGAATCTCTAAATTTTAGTTTATGAATAATTCTGAGGCACTTTTTTGCAGAATAAAAATTTTATTTGCATTAGTTGAGTTACCCCAGAAGATTATACCGTACCTTATTCTTGAGAACACATAAGCGTAGTACGAAACCATGCATGTTTGATGGTCTGTGGAGTTTGATAAAATTCTTAAAGCGAACATAAAACTACTTATTTTTCGGCTTAGATCTTCAACGTGGGGTTTCCAACTTAAGGTCGTATCTAAAATAACCCCTAGAAACTTTGTTTCTGTTGAAGAAGAAAGTTCGGTGTTATTAATGCTTATTTGAATAGCATTTTCGGATTTACAAGAAAATCTTAAAATATTAGTTTTTTTCATATTCAGTGTCATGTTGTTTTCCACAAACCATTTTTCCATAGTGATTAGTTCATTTTTTATTTCAGTGGTGAGTTCAGGTAGTGTTGCTTTTTTTATAACAGATGACGTATCGTCGGCAAATAGCACGGTTTTGTTATTTGTTATATCCGGAAGGTCATTTGTGTATAGAATGAAAAGTAAAGGACCGAGGATGCTACCCTGGGGGACACCAGATTTTGCAATCTCATAATCAGAGCAGTATTCTCGGCCATCTTCACTTCTCACCCTAATGCACTGTTTTCTATCTGTAAGATAGGATTTAAAGAGTTCTAGAGCTACTCCTCGTACACCATATGCTTCCAATTTTTTAAATAGAATTCCAATATCTATACAATCAAATGCTTTAGAAAGGTCCACAAACAGAGCAGCCAACCTGTGTCCGTCGTTTATACCTTCCAGTATCTCCATCAGGACCTGGTAGATGGCTCTGTTTGTAGATCTTTGCTTTATAAACCCATTTTGAAACATAGACAGTATTTTGTTTCTTATGAGGAACTTATATACTCTTTCATGTATTTTTTTTTCAAGGATTTTTGAAACGTTTGACAATAATTAGGGTGAAGTGTAGCTATCTACACTCACTTAGGCCACTTAGCTGGCCCATTGAACTACCCCCCTTTGGTCCCAGCATATTAGCCTCTCAGCCATCCAATTCTTTGGATATATCTAAGTTCATACCCCGTTTCTCGCGTTATTAAATGATGTAGATATTTCATATTTTGGCTAATATAAAATCTTCAATAACGCGAGAAACGTTGAAGTGTATGAATTTTGGTCAATTTGCGTGACGTATTTTATGGACGACCTCTCTTAATACTAGAGACATCTTCAGAGTACTGGCAATAAAAGAAGCTGCAGCATCAAACAAACTGATATCCAATAATATTTTCGATTTTATATAGATATTACATATATACTATATCGTCGGCTTACATGTAAAGAGCACTAAGTCCAAAAACATGGTTTTGAGATATTGACAAATTTAACTTTCACTGTTGTTTTTTAATTTTTGTAATAATTGTTACAAAAATACACGTTTCGCCAAACACAAACACTCAGTCGCTTAGTGCAGAAACATTTGAAATAATCTACAAGTAAAACGCACTAAGTGCACTAAGTGACTTAGTGCCTATTGCCAGATAAAATTTTATTCAAAATCAAACTGGTGCGTTTTGTATAGTGGGTAACTCTCTTGGCAGTCCACCTAGAAGTTAGTTCGGTTTACCTGTACATAGATCATCAAAAATTAATTACAGTACCCTAAAAGTCCCATTTTTGCAAAAAAGTGACTTAGTGCCTTTTACTTGTAAGCCAACGATATGTAATATTCATATAAAATTGTAAAATTAGACGTAAAATTTCGTAAACACATTATCTATGATTCTATTTATTTTTAACAGTGTAGGACGATTTTAGATTTTTTTTTGAAAATTCTAAACTACTGTATAATATTATTCTAGCGCAGGCGCTGTGAATTATACAGAGCGGTCCAAAAGTCACCCCCTCCCCCCTCTTAACTTTTGAGCGAGTTTAGATATCGACTTCAAATTTAGAACTCTTAAATAAGACAACTTAAATTATCTTTAAGCATATATTTGATACTTTTAGCTCTTAAAATATGGGCAGAGTGGCATGGGGCGACATTTTTTTAAATGGAAAGGTGGATCGTGTGATACATCATTTTAAAGCTTATACAATTCTCCATTTAACTGTATATTTTTTATTTTTTTTAAACATTTTTTTTTGGGTTTAAAATAGGCTTGAAAATGGGTATTTTTGTCAAAATTTCTCTAAAAAGTCCAAACAATTTTTTAAAAATGCCTAATTTCATAATGAAAAAAAGTAAATTATACTTTTAAACTAATTTTAGTTGACATAAATAAAAATTAACAAAAAAAAAACTTAAAAATTTATTTTTTTAGCACAAAAAACTGAAAAATCAAAACCTTAAAAAACATGTTTAAAATTTTTAAAAATATATGGTTATATAGAGAATTTTAACGGCTTTAAAATGATGTATCACACGACCAACCTTTCCATTTAAAAAAATTTCCCTCCATGCCCCCCTGCTCACATTTTAAGAGATAAAAGTATCAAATATATGCTTAAAGATAGTTCAAGTTGTCTTATTTAAGAGTTCTAAATTTGAAATCGATATTTCAACTCGTTCAAAAGTTAAGAGGGGGGGGGGTGACTTTTGGACAGCACTGTATAATAATAATAAACTCTTCAATGGAAAATATTTTAAAAATTAAAAAACATATTTTTTATGTGTTACTAATCATTTATAAATTTAAAGTTGAAATAAAAAATAAAATAATTAGAAAGTTATCTATCTGTCGTTAAAATCAAATGGACAGGAAACAGTGAATGGTACCATTTCATCCTTTTTGGGAATGATCAGCACTGTGTATTCTGTATCTAGTTAATATTTAAATAAAACGTTATAAAAGTATGTTCCATCTATTGATGTGGTCACTTTTATCTGTTCGCTTGTTCCCAAAAGGAAAATCGCCACAATTTAGGGTATATATTAAAGGTCATTCAAAATGCCACTGACCTAAACCATTATACTGCCCTGCTAAGACAAGTTGTCCTATCTGCAAAAATTCACTTTTGGAGATAAGCATATCATTGTATTGCATAACACTAGCCCCCTGTGCCTACTAAAAATAAACGGAAAAAAGTAACCAAAATTATTTTATTAAATAAGTTAAGAATTGACAGTCTATAAAAAAATAATATATCCTGCACGTTTGTCGGTTAATAACTGTCAATTCTTAACTTATTTAACTTTGCCTAACCGACTAAAGGTTTATATAATGGTTTAGGTCCGTGGCATTTTAAATGCACGTTACTGTATACCCTAAATTGTGGCGATTTACCTTTTGGGAACAAGCGAACAGATAACAGTGACCACATCAATGTATGGCACCATACTTTTATATCTATCTAACGTTTTATTTAAATATTAACCACATACAGGATACACAGTGCTGATGATTCCCAAAAAAGATAAAATGGTACTATTTACTGTTTCCTGTCCATTTGATTTTAACGACAGATATATAACTTTCTAATATATATCTTTTCAGTTATTAACCAAGAAAACGTGTAGTATATTTTTTTTATATAGACTGTCATTTCTTAACTTATTTAATAAAATAATTTTGGTTACTTCTTTCCCGTTTTTTTTTTTATTAAAAAAATTGAAAAAAACATATTTTTTCTGTCTTACTAATCACTTATAGTTGAAATACACAACAAATTAATGTTGGACACTTTTTTCCCGTTTGGTGGCATAGTGCGGCTGTAGAGAAAAATCCAGACGAGTTCAGAATCGGTTTCAGCGGGCGAAAATACATAGGAATATCATGAATACATGGAGCAGACCACTTTAATTTTTTTGTTGGCCTGTGTTTTATTTGGTAATACGTATTAATTAATATGGTAATAAAAAAACATTACTGTCAATAAAAAAAGCTATTTAAAAAAGTTAAATCCGCTAAGTTTTAACCGTGTATCTTAGGATATGTAGTCCGACTCGCTTCCCATTCTTCCAATCAAAATTATTATTTCAAAAAGTCCAAAAATTAAAATTTAGAAGATTTTTCATTGACTAATATAAAATGCAATAAAAATTTTCAAAATATATTTAAACAAAATAAAGAAAATATAAATTTATAAAATTTTATTTTTATTGAAAGGTTTTGATAAAAAGTATCACTAATAAAGATGATATCTCATTGTTCTAATAACTACAGTATTATATTGTATAGTATGTATATACCTTTTGAATCCACTACTAATATTTGGTATTTAAAATTTTTGATTTTTAATACTGTATTCAGTTTTACAAGTTGTATTTTAAACCACTGCATATGTATAAAATAAATTTTACATAGTATGCAATATCAAAAAGTAGTATATTACGCACCGAGTACGCGAACCTCATAAAAAAGCACTCGATGTGCACTGAAATGTTTTGGGTCGAGGTGCGTATACTATTTTTCCTACGACCTAACAAAAAAACATAAAAAAAACGCAAAAATTGTCTAAAAATTAATGTATCAATTTAAGGTAATGTGTTTGACGTTTACTAATTTTCTGACAGTAGATATGCAAAATCAGCTGATTGTCACCCAACTGTGTCATAGGCAACGGGTGGAAAATAGGCACTAACTACTAACTAGGTCCTAGGAAAAATTGTATTTAATAGGTTAATATCGACATAACAATTTATATTAATATTTATGGAAATTCCTATCCGTGTAAAGTACGTACCTACAGCTTATTCAATTATGAAAAGCAAATTATAAACTAGCGTGATAAAAGTAATCACGATTTTTAATTATTTTTATTGTTTTCTATTATTTGTACTAATTTTAATTATAAAACAATTTTTTTTTATTTAGGCCATATAATTGATGGTTTCTAAAAGTAAATTAAAACAGCTCTACAAAATAAAACACATTCCAAGGTGCCTGGGTTCTGACAACATATTCTTAATCTACTTAATGCCTTGTTACTAGCCTTGTAACTAATCTCATCGTCTTACTTTGTTTGAAAAAAATCCTTTTTATACTTAATTAATTACGCATCAATATAAGAAACTTACCTTATAAAAAAATTTTGACTAAAAAAAAATACGTATTTTTTGTTTTATTTTTAGTGGTTCTACATTTAGTTAATTTTTGACCCCTTAGTGATGCTTTTAGACGTTTTTTAGCATCAGTACGTGGCGCTAAGCTTGTCCCGTTATACACCCTTATCATCAGCCCCCACATCTACTTAGTTAAATCACAGGATAATTTTTATATTTTTTCCCTATTTATTTTACCTAGGTACCTATGAATTTAAAGTTTCCATAATCTAAGTTGGGTATTTTTTATCTAATATTAAGTCGCAGATTCCAAATTTGTCCTCAGAATATTTTTATCTCCCATGATTTTATAACAAAGAATGATTTTTACCACTTTTATTTAATTTTTCTTAGAAACCTGAGGTAGCAGAAATAGTCTGAGGCCAGATTCGGTCTCAGCGACTCAGTTAGTTAAAAAAACATATGAGAACACGGTTTCATGCCCTGATTGGAGGGCAAGAAACCGTGTTGTCTAGTGTTACCAGACGCGTCGTCATAAAAATAATTCATGGAGATAAAAATCTTGTGAACTATTGTTATTATGATCCTACAGCTGTATGGAAAAACAAAAATTAATACAGTATAAAAAGTACTTTCATTTTATTTTAATTTAACTCTGGAAGCGGAAAAAGAATTATGATTTAATTAAAAATGAGAAGTCCATTATTTTAGAAATACATTATTTCCTTATTTATACACGAAAAAAATAATTTATTTGTTTGCTTACACAGGGTGTAATTTTAAAAAGTTAAAATAGTTCAAATTGATATTCCTTGGCTAATTTTAAGAAGAAAACTTTATAAACGAGGGTCCGAAAATTCTTTAAATTCGAGATACAGAGTGTTGAAATCTCCAAAAAATATATCGATTCTTTTTATTATTTCCCTAGGGATATCCTATGTACTAACGTCCTTACTTAAAAAGCAGTAACTGTATTTGTCGCATAGCAACTTGCACACGTTAACACTTATGAAAATTTTTGAAAACGCTGCTATTGACAAATACAGTTACTGCTTCCTAATTAAGGACGGCAGTGTAAGTTTACTACAATACAGGCACGTTTCTGATGGAAACTGGATTTTGGTCAAAAATTCAAAATTTTTAGTATGATGTAGATTTCATCTTTCTGATTGAAAGCTTCCATTAACCCAACTTGATCTGACGGCTAGTTTTTGAGTTTTAGGGCAAAAAATCAACAATAAAATTTAATTATTTTTTTGTTAATAAACTGAAATTAAAAAAACTTTACATCAGGTTTTGTTCTATATATAATCGTAATAAAAAACTAATTTTTTTTTTGTTTAAAATAAAGGTAAACAATTAAATGCTGAAGGTGCCCCCGCAAGATAAAAAAAAAACAGAAATAACGGTCAGATTTTCCTAATAATATATAAAATGAAAGAATTTACATTAAAGTGACGTATAAAAATATAACTTTCAAAATAATGTTATTTTTTTAAGAAAAAAAAATAATTAAATAAATTAAATATGTAGTCACTTAAAAGCTATATTTTACTCCATAATCAGGATCAGTTGTGGCGCAGTTGATACTGAGTCATACTCTTGATAAATGGTTCCGGGTTCGGGTCCAGCTAGCAGCACATGAGCTTTTTGTTTTTTTTTTATTTTTTTTTTTCGTGTTATAACACCCATTTTTTTCTAATCGAAATATAAAAAAATGTAAAAAAAAGAATAAATCTATTATATAAAATCCAAACTAAGTGACTCCAGGAAACAACGCCCAGCCCAAACACCTGGACCTAGAAACTTCAAATTTGGAGAGTTTGTTCCTTTTATCATGCAAACACCCACTAAGAAACGATTTTTTGAAATTCAATCCTTAAGGAGATGAAACGGGGGTTAAAAGATTTTTTAAAAAGTGTGCGTATCTCAAAGACCTCTTCATCTAAAATCTTCGTATTTAGCATAAATGTTCTTTATCGAAATCGAAGTCAGGCGTTACAGTATTTTTCGATATTAGACCCCTAAGGGGGTGAAACAGGGAGTTTTTAAAAAAGTGTGCATATCTCGGAGACCTCTTAATCCAGAATCTTCATATTTGGCAAAAATGTTTTTTATCAAAATCTAAAATATAGATGTTTCAGGATTTTTAGATATTCGACCCCTAAGTGAAACGAGAGTTGAAAGGGATTTAAGAAGTGTGTGTATCTCAGAAACCTCTTAATCTAGAATCTTCATATTTGGCAAAACTGTTCTATATCGAAAACGAAAATATACATGTATCAGGAATTTTCGATATTCGACCCTTAAGAGGTGAAACGGGGTACAAAGTTTTTTAAAATGTGTGCTTATCTCAGAGACCTTTATCTAGAATCTTTATATTTGGCAAAAATGTTCTTTGTCGAAATCAAAAAGATTTTCAGGAATTTTCGATATTCGACCCTTAAGGAGTGAATCGAGGGTTGAAAAGTTTTTTAAAAAGTGTGGGTATCTCAAAGACTTCTTAATCTAAAATCTTCATATTTAGCAAAAATGTTCGTTATCGAAATCTAAAAGATCTGTATCCCAGGAATTTTCGATATTCGGCCCCTAAGGGAGTGAAACGGGGGTTGAAAAGTTATTTTAAAAAGTGTGCGCATCTCAGATACCTCTTAATCTAGAATCTTCATATTTGGCAAACATGTTCTTTATCGAAATCGAAAATATAGTGTTTCAGATATTTTCGATATTCGACCCCTAACAGGGCCAAACGGGGGGTTGAAAAGTTTTTTAAAAAGTGTGCGTATCTCAGAGACCTCTTAATCGAAAATCTTGATATTTGGCAAAAATGTTATTTATCGAAACAGAAAAGATACGTAATTCAGGAAGTTTTGATATTTGACCACTAAGGGGGTGAAACGGTAGTTTAAAGGTTTTTTAAGAAGTGTGCTTATCTCAGAGACTTCTTAATGTAGAATCATTATCTTTGTCAAAAATGTTATTTATCGAAATCAAAAAGATACATTTTTCAGGATTTTTCGATATTCGATCCCTAAGGGAGGAAAAATTGTGATTTTTTGGTTTTAAGGGGTGAATAATTTAAAGATTAAACATTTTTAAAAAGTTTGCGTATCTCAGAGACCTCTTACTTTACAATCGCGATATTTGGCAGAAATATTCTTTATTGATATCGAAAATTAAAATAAAAAAATACTCCCCTATCCCCTTGATTGCGGGGAAATTATTAAACAAGGTTAGTAAAGAGAGTACTAATTTAAGTTTTTTACTAACCCGTTCGAAGAACGGGCTTCACGGCTTGTAAAAAATAAAATTTTATACATTTTATGCTACTATTGTTATTATTACAGTTACTAGAAATCCAGATATTTCACATTCCCTACCCTATTCCACATTCACCATCTTTACTCTACTTTAAAAAAGTAGTCAAAAGTATTAAACGTATGGTGTAAGTTATTTTCAGAAGTCACATATACAGTGAAATATGACTGTGAGAAAAACTACTATATATTATAATATATGATATATTATTTATCCTTATTACTCCAAACTTTCGTAAAACAACATATAGAAATTTAATGTCTACTTCGTAGAAATACTGAACTATAAATTAGGTAAACTGTGGGCACTACAGGTTAATAAATCAAAATAACAATATAAGTTGTTCTAAAACGTATATATACGTAAAACATATGAACTTTTTGTTTAAAATTTTACTTATAGTGACTTACAAAATTGCTCAACTAAATTAACTACTAATACATATTTATTATTATACTCTACGCAGCTTCCCAGCAGATAAAGGAGGGTATCGTATTTTGGGCTAAATCGCCTGCAACGATAAAATTTTACATACTTCCAATTCCAATTCCAATAATGGCGTTTTCCATAGGATAGTTTGCCAGCTCAATCTAATATAATTTTCAGCTTACGCAAAACCGCCTCACTCTGTAGTGATGTTTGCGCAGACGCCAACTTATAAAAAAATTATCTTTAAAATTTATAAAAAAAATTGACTTTGACACAATAAAAAAACATAAATATTCACGATTCACTTAAAACTTTACTATTAAAGTAATATATTCACGAAACAACATCAAATAAAATAAATCAAGTCCTGTGCATATCTACGACAGCAGGCTGGTATAGGAGTATATCCGCCTAAGCGGCATACTTATATGCTTATAGATACATAAAAAATAATTACTCTCCTAAAATTTCAGGCCTTTTTGTAGCCCGGAACATAGTTTAATTAATTATTTTTATACCGAATTTTGTCATATCGCACCCTTGCTTCAAAAGTGACACAACTCAAAAAATACATTTTTGGTTTGGTTTGTACCTCTGTACAATGATAACATATACAAACTCAAATTTATTACTTGAATATAATAGTATTTTAAAGTACTAGTTTCATAACATACGAGTACAAGTTTAGAAAACGAGCCGCTTGCGGCGAGTTTTCTAAAGTACTAGTGCGCTAAAAACGTGTTATGAAACGAGTGCTTTATACAATTTTTTCTATTTTGCTCTAAAATAAAAAAAAACTTATATTTAAATTGATGACTTTAGGGATTTTTGTTTTGGATTGGCATTAGAGTTTACACCATGTTTAAAATTCTAAGAACAAATGATATTTTGATATATTTTTTAGTCATCTCTTCTCTCTTTTACTGCAATTAACCAAGCCACAATTTTAACATGGTAAAAATAACCTAAACACAAAATTTTGTAGAAAATTCAACTTTCAAGCGACATTGACATTTGCACGGAAAACGTCAAGCGATAGGCCAGATCTGTTGCCAACCCAAAAGAACAAAAAGTACAGACCTCTTATGGGCCTATAAGAACACGCAAAATCGTGTGATTATGAGCTTATAAGAGTTGCAAAATAGAAAAAGTAACATAAACTAATTGGAGTAGTTAATTGGCGATTGTATACGCTGTCATTCATCAAGTACAGAGGTGCAAACCAAACCAAACCAAACCAAAAATTTGTTTTTTCGAGTTATCACTTTTGAAGCAAGGGTGCGATAGGTCAGTGCTGGATTTGGCAAAATTACACCTAACAATAGTTTTAAAAAGTGTCAAGTGTCATGCCATGTCAAAATAAAAATAACTTTGACTACAGTAACTGTAGGGCTAAGTGCAAAGTGTGTTGTGTTATCTGCCATTGACTGTAAAATTAAAATATTGTGTTGTTTTTAATTAATTTTTACGAAATTAACATTTTTACGAATTTAACATGCTGTAAAATACACAATGTGTAAGTAGGCTGGACGTATCCGACTAGTTTCTTAAGTTTAAGTTTATACTAATAACTTTGTAAAGCAATCCAGCATCCCCAAAGCAGACTAGTAATTTAATGTGGCTTTTAACGTGTTAAATAACTTTATTTGAATGATATTAATTAAAAACTAGATCATGAAAAAGTTACACTAAGAGAACGATTGGTTAAATCTACCAATATATTAGTAAGTACAACCAAACGTTTTGGCGTATTTTTGGTAGCATCTACCAACAAGCTGGTAAATATAGTTTTAGGATATTTCCCAACAAAAAATTGAATTTACCACAGCAACTGTTAACATCTACCAAATTATACCAAATATATAAAAATATACCCCGAAAAGAAAGCACTTATAGGGGGCTAACTTATAAAAAAATGAATAAAATAAATAAATAAATATATCAAATATGAAGAAGAAAAAACAAACATTAAAAAAAAACAAAAATGTTAACTTAGAAATATCCTACATCATCATCAGTAGTTTGTTTGGATCTTTAAGAGACAGGCGCAGTGTCTATGTCTCATTTGTCTAAAATAGAATTAGTTTGAATGGATATTTGGGGGAGTGAGACTCTGCTCACTGATGCTGGAGTTGCATCTGTCATGATTTGGCGATGGGGACGGGGAAACGGGGGAAGGGGGATGAGGAAGGATGGAATAGGCAGGGGAGGGAGGTGCGGGGGAAGTGAGACTAGCTTACTGATGCTGGGAATGCATGTGTCCTGAATTGGTGGGTACCATTACTGGTTGAGGCAGTTTTTGATCTTTTTATGAGTGTAGTGGATTTCGTGATTGTAATCGAGAAAGTTTGAGATAAGGGGGTTTAGACTTGCTATAACGGATGATTTCCGTTTTTAGGAGGGGTATCCTAATACATTTTAATTATGTTTAAACTTCACCAGAAAAATAAAGTTGCAATTACGAGAAGTATACTATAGAATGCGAAGCATTTTATATCTTTACGGCTTATTTATTTACTCTGATTTCTTGTTCTTTATATTTATCTTAATTTTTTTGTTTTATTACACAGGCCTGCATAAAGTTTGCTTTTTGGGAGTTTTATTTATTTATTTATTTATTTATTTATTTATTTATATATTTATTTATTTATTTATTTATTTATTTATTTATTTATTTATTTATTTATTTATTTATTTAAATGTTTAGAGTCGTTTTGAGACTTTACAAGAAAGTACTTTATACCATAGTAGACTAGTCGACTGTACATAATGAAAATAATTTTTAAATAAAATCACAAAAAATCTTGCAAAATTTTCTTTTCTTCTACATCTTTATTTGGACCGTACGGACTCTGTATTATGGAGCATGGTAGTTTATAACGGGTCGTTCAATAAGAGTGATAGTTTTTTCAATAGAGATTTTTCGGTTCCTGCAACGGCATTTTATATAACACTTCTAGATGGTTTTCGCACCAATAATGGCAATTTTGTTTGTTAACAAAGCCATTCATCCAAAAATGTGCCTCGTCTGAGAAGATGATTGCCAAGTTTGTCAATTTTACGACGATCGCAACAACTGGGGCTTTTTCAGACGTAATTTTCGAGAATTTCGGGTAAAGGTTTGGGCCTACATCCTTACAAAGTCATATTGACTCAAGAGCTAAAGCCAAACGATTACAGATTGCGTCGGTAGTTTGCTAATTGGGCCCTGGAGCTTTGGAAGATGATCTTGATTTCGGTCAAAAAAACATCTTCTGAGACGAGGGGCGTATTTGGATTAATGGATTTGTTAACAAACAAAATTGCCATTATTGGTTCGAGAAAAATTCACAAGAGTTACTTAAAATGCCTCTGCATCTCGATAAAATCACTAAGTGGTGCGGTTTATGGCATGTCGGCGTCATCGGAGCCACAACTAAGCTTGAACTTTATGGTCTGTTTCTTCAAGCAAGATAGTCAATTAAAAATCGCACAGTGAATATTTTCAAAACAGATTCGAATATTGGATGTGCGAATATACTGCGTAGTTTATTTTATAAAAAGTAACTATAATCTATACACAAACATATACTATTCAAAACTGTTGTACCGATTTTTAATTTACTATCTTGTTTAATGAAACAGACCATAATAATATATTTTAATAATTTCTAAACGGTCAGTTGTAATAGGGTGCTAGTCCCAATTAAAGCCAAAAATATTAATTATCTAAGACATTAATTTAGAACCACACACTATTATTTGGAGGCGTATCGAATACAAATAGCTGTATAGTTGCTATTTGGGTAGCGTGCCACCAGTAATAATGTTACATAATATTATCACAATATCATATATCATATGATAACAAATGTTAATATAAGAATCTAATTACTATTTAATACTTATCTGACTTTCTTAGATGTTTCTTCGATGTCTTCCAATATCACTAACTTTATATAGAAATGTGAAAGGTAAAAAAACTTCAAATATATTTTAAATTAATTAAAATATATCTTGCCAATAAAACAAAAGGATTAAACAACAATGAAAAGAATTTAATTCAAAGAAAAATGAAAAGTTAAAAACAACTTGTCTAATGTAGCATTTGCAATTTCGGATTCAATCATTTTTATTCAATTTCACTCAGTTTTTGCACAGAATCTCGAGTCAACCACCTGTTTACATAATAAACAAACAAGTTTGAAGTACGGCTGTCATCAAAGCCAAAGAGTGCTGCCACCAGTGGTGGTTTTGCTAACTAACTTTTTTTACGGCGTACTACAATGAACTTATTTTTTTACTGTAAAAAAATAGATCACTTCTAACTAGTGTGTTCAGTTATAAAATATGAACATTTTAGTACTCTTGAAGAAAAAATATATTTGTACTCAAGTGAACTCAAGCTTGTACAAAAATATTACTTTTGATATATTACCATATCAAAAAGAAAAATGAATACATAACAATATGTTAATATTGATAATTATCCGTTGAATCAAGAAATGTTGTTTTATGCCAAGAAATATCAAATCAAAGAAAAAAAAAACTTTTTATATATTTTGTCATTTAAATAAATTTCAATCTCAACCCGAAAAAAGTTAATAAAAGAAAAATTTTAATGCATGAGTATAAATATCCATACATTTGTTTTAAAAAAAGTTAAAAGTTTATTCTTTTTTTTTTAGATAACAGTTTATATTTACGTGATTATAATAAAAATAATTATTATTATATAAATATTTTAATCTATAAGCTCCTACCCAGGTAGGAGTTATAATAGTTATTTATGGTACTAGGGGGTAAAGTAAGATATTGCCCATGAGAAAATTAACCTATTTGACAAGTGACAGTTGAGTGGGTAAAATAAATAATAATAATATTTTATTGGCAGTAGTTTTTATACTAAAGAAGCGCCCTTATAACATTTTTGTTTATCGATTAATATGAAATAAAAAAAAAACTATTTAATTTATAGGTACCCCTTTTTTTAATTCATAAAAATTAATGTAAATAAATATAAAAAATATATAAAATCTAAATTTTCAGAATGTTGTATCTTCACGGCTTGCTTGAAAAAGGCGCCTCCGTTCAATACCGTAACCTATATCAAACATTTAATGATTTGTAGTATATTTGAGGCATTATTCGTTATTAGTGTCATAAATATCAGCTTTATACAGGGTGTTCCGTGAGGAAAGGGAAATATTTTAAGGATGTATTCTAGAGGTCAAAATAAGAAAAAAGTTCTTAGAAACAAATGTCCAAAAACGACTCGTAAGGGAGCTACGCCCCTTCAAAGGGGTCCCAAAATTTCGATTTTTTATTAATAACTTCGGAACCCTTTGTGTTATAGCATCAATGTTTAGCACGTGATCTATGCTTTATAAAGCCTATCAGCCAATGGTATTTGCATGTAGTTATTTTAACCAGGGGCGTCCGTAATGGGGGGTCTTATCACTTTTTTGCCCAAAACTTTTTCTGCTCAACTTTTTTGTGGGTTTATTTTTAGAATATTATTACCAAGGTAAAAACCCATAAAAAAGGTACTCTTGTTGTAATACCATAGGATTAACTGTTTTCGAAAAAAATACAATTAAAGGCAAACTTACACCTTTCTAGAACCAAAAATTAAAACTAAAATGTTAAAAACCAGAATTTTAATTTTGCAGTTTGATTCTACATCAAAAGCTAAGAAAAAAAGTGTTATACATGTAGGTTTAAAAATCGATTTTAAAGGTACCATCACCCTTCAAAAATTTTGGAGAGCATAACTCCCTTAGCATTGATTTTTGGAATTACCTGTATACAATTTTTTTTCTTAGTTTTTGGTGTACAGTTAACCTACACCATTGAAATTTTGGTTTTCAACAATTTGGTGTTTAATTATTGGTTCTTGAAACTTGTAATTTTGCCTTTAATTGTATTTTTCTCGAAAACGGTTAATCCTAAAGTATTTTAGCAAGAGTACCCCTTTAATGTGTTTTTACCTAAAGAATACTATTCCAATAATAAACCCACAAAAAACTTTAACAGAAAAAAGTTTGGGGCAAAAAAGTGATCACGCCCCTGGTTTAAGTGACTACATGCAAATACCATTGGCTAATAGGCCTTATTAAGAATAATAATAATAAGTTATTAATTAAAAATTTAATTTTACCCCATTTGAAGGGGCGTAGCTCCCTTATGAGCCGTTTATGGACATATGTTTATGGGAACTTTTTTTCTTATTTTGACCTATAGAACATATTCTTTAAATATTTCCCTTTCCTCACGGAACACCCTGTATAATAATTTTACCGGAAATTTTATATGGCGTAGCCACCGCGGTATCAGGTGTATCAATAAAACGGGACCCTTGAGCAACAAGGGCCCCAACATGTGTAAGCAGAAGGTTCTAAATTAGAACAAAACTTGAATAAGAATTCTTAAAACTTAAACGTAAAAATTTTCGCCCGCGGCGCCCAAGTTGCCTTGCAAACCAAGCTAATTCAAGGCACTTTAGATTTCAAATAAAACATGGCATGGACTGTCAAAAATTGACAAGTAACACACTCTTGTTCTCAGAATTGATTTTTGAAATAAAATGTATAAAAATATACAGGGTGTTCTATTTAAAAATCGAAAGTTCGATTCAATTACGGCGAAATCGGAAGTTTCAAAAAAGTTATATGTCAAAAAATCCTAAATTATACATAATATAGCTTCTCCAAATTTTAAAACGCAAAAACTCGAAATGTTAACGGGCTCTGACCAAATTTTTTAAAAATCCTAGAGCTCGCTACCAGCTAAAAAAGAAATTTTCTGTAAAATACATATATTTTTAAAATTATTGAAAATATTTATTAAATATGCATAAATATAAGCTTAATATAGACTAGATTAGTTGCTTAATAAAAGTCATGGTCATAGGTGTCATTAGGCTCCATCGAATTAAAAAAAAATGCTTTCATTTCAAGGTTTTACTTATAATTCTTAGGCTGGTCCCCTTTAAATATATTTTTTTCATAGCTTTAGTTGAAATATCATACAAATTATATATTTGCACAACTTTTTGACATTTACAGCGCAAAAATTCCTCCAAAAGTCTCAATAATTAACCCACTCCTTATAATTTTTGCCCATCCCCTTTGCCAATAAAAAAAATAATGAAAAAACGAAATATTGTTGATGCAGTATTTTATAGGCTATCCAAATTTCAAGTTAATATAATAATACATTCAACAGTACATATTTTGGACGAATTTTCGGGCTGTAAATGTCAAAATAGTTATTTATAATACAAGGGCGAAAAGTTAAATTTTTATATTAAATAGGGTTTTAATAGCCAAGGGCCGGCCGGTCGACCGGCGATAATAAACCTACGAAATCAAAATTTAACTTTTCGCCCGTGTATTATACAATGTTTTTATTCGATTGTTACTAATTATAAAAAATATTAAAATATATTTTTTTTAAATTGCAAAAATATTTTCTTTTACTGTCTATCTAGTTATCCATGACAAATTGCTATCCAATCAAATCGATAAAAAAAATAATTGAATCTTTTCTTTTGCTTGCGGTTTTATTTTTAAATTTGTTTGATTAATTTTTCTTAAAATGTGTTTTTTGAAAATATTAATACTTCTGAAACCATTCTATAAATATTATAAATATTAAAATTGATTTTACAATTGAAATTTTGTATTTATAGTTTGTTTTAGCGGATGAATACAGATTAACCGGTTAATCATATATTTTGAGGTAATGTTATAGAAGAAATTTTTATTTAATTGAAATGATTATAATAATTGTATCTGGTGAAAAAGAACATATAGTTCAAGACCAAAAATGACCAAAAAGTTATATTTCATATAAATATTACTTAGGGTTACACCCCCAATCGTTGGCAATCCGCTAATTATTGTCACTGGAGTGATATTTTCTTTTATATAAAAAAATCTCCATTGGTACCTTAATCTAACTATATTTTTTACGAAGTGGCAATATTTCTAAATATTATACTTTAAATGTGATTAACATATTTTTTCCCCCCTGGGCACTAGAGTCTTAGCAGTTTCGTGTGAACTACGTAAGTGTGAATTTTTAAGGTTTGTGCTAAGGAAGTGCTCTAAATAGAAGGTTAGTAAAAGACGTTTATTGATGGACTTACTATTTTTTCTCGATAATTTTAGTAAGTATATGCATTCTACTTATTAATTAGCCTTAAAAACTTTATTTTTCTTTACATTTTTATTTAATTTCGACGGTGCCAACAATTGGTATACAAAATTAAACTAAATTCTAATTATTGGCACAGGTGCCAATAATTAGCTTCTTTAGTAAAAATCGTATTCCAATTATTGGCAACCAGTTATAATGCTAAATTAATAGAATAAATTAAATTAAATTGAATAGATTTATTACTTGTACGGTTAAATATACATACGTATTGCCACACCTTATATAAGATAAAACCAAATCCATATTTTAAAGCGGGTGGGCTATTATACAAAAGATACAGTTTTTGCCAAAAACCTATTTCAAATAAATGAGTTCAAAACAGCGTTTAATGAAAAACTTACAGTTTTTCCTCAATAAATATGTGCGTATATATATTTTACACTTAATTTTGTCTATAAACTTAATTTTTCTTTAGAATTTTATTTTTTATCACGGTGCCCATAATAGGCATCCAAATTATATTAAATTCCTATTATTGGCACAGGTTTATTGTATGCAAAACTTGCGCATCAAAATTAGTCTTGAAACCTAATAATTCTTTTAGATAAGTCCACCTAGGTAACTAGGCATTATTTTATGGATACAAATTAGTATTAGGTAACTAATATTTTAATTTTAATATAGAGATATTTAAAATTTTGTGATTCTAAAATAAATTTGAGTTTTTGTTTACAGTCTTTAGTTAATATGTATAAAACAGCAATATTCCAATTTAAATATTTTATTTTGATACTAAAATGTTTATTATTCAACAAAAAGTAGGTACTCAGTAATTTTTTTCCGTTGCTTCAAAGCAAAAATTAGGTGCCAATAATAGGAAAATCTGGATGCCAATTATTAGCAAAAAGGTGCCAATAATACGAAATTGTGTATTCTTGTAATTAATTAAAAAAATTCTTTATTATTATAAAGATCTCAGTTTAAATTTTATATAATATATAAAATAGAATAACTACTAAATGATGTAAAATATTTTATTCTTGATAACATGAAATATTTAATAAGTTATAATGAAATATATGTGGAAAATTTCTTAAAGTGCCAATAATTGGGGGTTTTACCCTATTATTAAAATAAGTTTTAGTTAGCAGGCCAAAAAAACTTTTTAGCCACAAAGTCCAAATTTTCGCCCGCAAAACATGAACAAAAAGTGTCGCTTTTAGAGTGAATCGAATAAAAAATGTGTTAATACACAAACTTTATATTTTGATATTACTTAAAAAAAATAAAACTTTAATGTTTTTTATAAGATTTTTTTGAATAAGGTCCTATTTTTTAATTTTTTTAGTATATCCTCCCATAACTGTTTAACTTGTTTTAAAACAATAGGGCTCTTCTTCTCATAATACTTTTTTTCCTATAAATTTACAGTGATCTAATATTCGCAAAAATATTTTGCATACGCAGTTGCTATGATGGCTTATATTTGGTTGTTTGTATCATAGAAACTGCGTATGCAAAATATTTTTGCGAATGGTCAGGAACAGGATAAAAATATTCAAAATTGGCGATTTTGGAAATTTGAAAAGCATCGTATAATTTTATCTTATAATTTTAAGCACTGCACTATGGTCCGGGAAGCCTTCATTTTTGGCATTAATTCGACTTAAAACTAAGTCTATGTCTTTATAATTATGGATAGTTAAAGTATGTTTAGCATAAATATGAAATAAATTTATAGAGTACTTTATGCGTGAGACTTATTCAAACTTTTGCCATATTTGGTTTTAGCATCCTAAAATACCTCCCTACACCAATTTTTATATCTGTAGCGTAAACAGCCGAATTAATGCCATTTTTGGGTATCGCCTAGACCATAGTGTACTGCATGCTGCGAAGAGTATAATAATAATAATATCTTTAATATTAAATTTATAGGTACAGAAAGCAATAATATTTTCATCAACTCATAACTTGAGTTTTATAACAAGATAGGTAGGTACTTCCTAACTTAATTTTGTCATTCTGCAAAATAATAACCAATATCTGTCTATTAATGTCTATAAAAGAAATTTATAACCCATCCACGATTTAACGTGGACGCTTTAAGCTAAATACTTTGAAGTTACTTATACAGTACATGTCTAAAGTCCACCTCCCACCTTGAACTTTTGAACGGATTGAGATATCAACAAGGCCCGGGAGCCGTGAGACCAAGGCATTGCAAGGCCCGTAATATGTTTTAATTTTTTGAAACAAAAAATGCTACTAAAACATAAATATTTAACAAATTATCTGTACATTTTTGTTTTGAATAATGGATTCTGTTTTATTATTCTCAAAATACATTAGATACTATTTTTTATCAAAATCCATTAAAATTTACCGCCATCCTGGATCCGACATTTTGAATTTAAATTTTTTAATAATGGAATCACTTTCAAAATCTTCGAAAACCCCTAGATACTATTATTGTCAAAATGCATTATTCACCAAATGTTGCCGCCTTATTGGATTTTTTAATTTATTTTCAGCACAAAAAAAAATCTGTGTAAGTCGGTTAAAAGTAGGAGTACTTAGTATGGACCCTGCATACATTTCATAAGCAATATAAATTAAATATATTCAAAAAAAGCTATTTATGAATAGTTATTTTCAAACTAATCTGCAGTTTTTAATTAGTTTAGTTAAGTTTATTGTTAAAGTCTTTCTCAGATCACCTAAAAGGTATTTTGTACGATATTCGACTGACAATAATACAATAATTTAGAATAGATACTCTTTGCTATTAAGAGCTACTCTTCTCCATCATAAAACAAATCACTAAACATTTTCAATACATAAATTTCGACATCGTCATCTTCCCCATTTTTCTTCAATCCTGCAGCCTTCTTTCATCCCTCCAAATCACCCAAACCAAATTTTATATTTAAAACAGCTCCCAAACCATTAGTTTTGAAAAATAAATAAAAATTTTACTTTGACATTGAAATTCCTCATTTTGAATTTAGAAAATTCTTAAAAAATGCCTGTATACCAAAAAAAAGTCTAATATAATTTTTAAAAAAGTTTTTTTACAAGATATTCAAAATAAGCAAACTGCTTCAGTTTTTCTCAGCTCGTCTTTTTGAGATACAGCGTAGAGTATTTTATTTTGCCTATAGTTGTAGTAAAAAAAAATTACTTAATGTCTAATTATATTTTTATATATCTCAAAAAATACGAGCTGATTGAGAAAAACGAAGCAAGGTTCCGAAATAGGTATAGAATCAACTAAAATGATGTCGGAAAGTTTTTGAGTGCAGAGCAGTGTAATGTTTGTGATTTTATTTTCTATGGATATTGCCTTATTTTTTTACATTTTGGGCCTCCTTCCCATCCCTTCATGGAAAAAAATATAATAAATTTTTGCGCATTTTGTTGACCTTTTAGGTGATTTTTAAACTTTTCTTCTGTTGTGATAATAGTAATAACTTTTTCTTTGTAATTTTTATTTACCTTTTAGGTGGTTTTAATTTTTTTTCCTATTATGAGTAATAAAAAGTTAAGGCCAAAAAAAAATTTAACCACTCTTTACTCTTTTACTCTTTTATAAACATTGGAAGAAAAAGGCTTTAGTGTGCAAGGAGAAGTAAGAAACAAGTATAAACTCCCCAAAAAACAAATTACATGCAGGCCTGTGTATTTAATTCTTCGAAGAATTTTCTTGTAAAAGGATATTCAAAATAAGCAAACTTCTTCCGTTTTTCTCAGCTCGTCTTTTTGAGATATAGCGTCGAGTGTTTTACACTGCGCGTTTTTTGAAGTGGATAATTCAAATTCTTTGAAAAAAAAAACGTACCAGTAAAAATATTTTACAAAAATTTATTATTAAAATATGCTTTATTAAGTACTCTAATTATTTTAAAAAAAAAATAAGGAAATTGCTTTAACAAGAAAAAAGTTATACCAATAAGAAAATAAATCATAACATTCTTAAAAAATGAGATGAAACAAAACTAAAAAAAAAAATAAAAGGTTGGCCTCTCCATCTTCACAATTAGTACTTGGTAGGTCCCTTCCTTGCCGTACGAACTGCCTGAACATAAAAAAATTGAAAACATTTTTTAAGTTAATGAAATTCGAGATATTCACAATATCCACTTCAAAAAACGCGCAGTGTATTTTGCCTATAGTTGTAATAAAAAAAAATATTTAATGTCTAATTATTTTTTTATATATCTCAAAAAAAAAAACGAGCGGATTGAGAAAAACGAAGCAAGGTTCTGAAAACAACGCATCAAATAGGTATAGAATCAACTAAAATGATGTCGGCAAGTTTTTGAGTGCAGAGCAGTGTAATGTTTGTGATTTTATTTTCTATGGATATCGCCTTATTTTTTTACATTTTGAGGCCCCCTTCCCATCCCGTTATGGAAAAAAATATAATAAATTTTTGCCCATTTTGTTGATCTTTTAGGTGATTTTTAAACTTTTCTTGTGTTGTGATAATAGTAATAAAATTTTTTTTGTAATTTTTATTTACCTTTTAGGTGGTTTTAATTTTTTTTTCCTATTAAGGCCAAAACAAATATTTAACCACTCTTTACTCTTTAAATCTTTTATAAACCTTGGAAGAAAAAGGTTTTAGTGTGCAAGGAGAAGTAAGAAACAAGTATAAACTCCTCAAAAAACAAATTACATGCAGGCTTGTGTATTTAATTCTTCGAAGAATTTTCTTGTAAAAAGTCAAGAATTTTGAGAAATTAATATAGAAATTCTAATTAAATTAATCCATCATTAAGCTTGGCATTATTAGTTTCAAGTTTAAGGTCAAGTGTAAGACCCTTAGAATAGGTATTTTGTAATGAGTCTATAGAACAATTGAGTTTGCGGATTTTGAAGTATTGATAATACACTGAGAAAAGTGTCTTATTAGTTAACACTATAGCACACGATATTTATTCCCAAACATACAGAGCGGTCCAAAAGTCACCTACCCCCTCTTAACTTTTTAACCAGTTGAGATTCGAATTCAAACTTAAAATACTTAAATAAGACAACATCTTTTTGCATATATTTGATGTTTTAGTTTTTAAAATGTGGACAGGGTCGTGTGATACATTGTTTTAAAGCATATGAAATTCTATTCTGGACCATAGGTATATGTTTTAATTTTTTTTAGATATTTTTTTAGCGTTTTAAAATAGGATTAAAACTGGAAATTTTCGTCAAAATTTCTTCAAAATCAAAATCAAACAATTTAAAAAAAAAAAATAATTTTATGATGCAGAAACGTAAATTATACTTTTGAACCAATTTTAAATTATACAAATCAAAATTTATAAAAAAAAATTATAAATCGCTTTTTTAGAAAAAAAAAAAAGGAAAAATACAAACCTCTAAAAAATATGTTTAAAAAAAATAAAATGCGTCGAATAGAGAATTTAATAAGCTTTAAATCATCACACAACCTCCATTTTTATTTAAAAAAATACCCCACATGCCCCCGCCCACATTTTAAAAGCTAAAAGCATCAAATACACTCAAAAAGATAGTTTAAGTTGTCTTATTTACGTGTTCCAAATTTGAAGTCAATATTTTATCTCGTTAAGTTCTTTCCGAGGTTCTATCGTTCTAGGTCGTTTAAATTTTTGCGTTTTTGGGCTTAGCTTTTCTTTTGTAAACATTATACACAATAATTCTGGGGCCAATGGGTATACGGTAAAAATAAATTACATTAAATTACATAGTCCGTAAATGGTAATATGTTGCCATAGACCGGAATGGTAAAAATTACATAGTCCGTAATGGTAATGTTTTGCATAGACCGGAACAGTAAAAATTACATAGTCCATAATGGTAATATTTTGCTTAGACCGGAACGGTAAAAATTACATAGTCCAGAATGGTAATATTTTGCATAGACTTGAAATTTGAAAAAAAATATTTACTACTTAGAAAATGTTTGTTCCAAATTACAAGTCTCTGTGTCAAAGCTTTTTGAAATATCGTAGCGTAAAGTTCATTTGGTTTAATAAACCAAACGATTTGCACCCTTAAAACTGAGTATAAACTGCTTACATCTTTCTTTAAAAATCTATTGGTTGATAAAGATCGTAATTTATAATGAATGTAAATTTTAGGCCACAAATAAAGCATTTAAATATCGTACATAAATAATATTTACCTTTTTTTACTCTTTTAACACTTTAACCCAGCAGCATGCGTCGCTATCTCTAACAATAACAATATTAAACGGTCCGTGTCATGATGCGACGCCTTCTTGGTTATTGTCCAAAGCGCACGCGCCTCTTAAAATAACATAGCCCGATATTGTAAAATCATGTAAAAATATGTAAATAAATGTAAATATATATTTTTAAATTATTTTACATTCTTTTACATTCTTTTACATTCTTTTACATTGTTTACATTCTTTTATATTCTTTTACATTATTTTACATTATTTTTCATTATTTTACATTATTTTACATTCTTTTACATAAATTCATGTATTATGAATAGTCCAGAATAGTAAGTTTACTATTCCGTACTATGTAAATTCATGTATTTTTACATTATTTTACATGCAGTTTTTACAGTGTAGAACATTCTTTAAAAAGTGCCTTTGACATATGTGATACCCAATTTTTTAAAGAAATGAGAATTTATGAAATATGTCAAATAAACTTTTTAAAGTGTGCTTTTACCACTTGGCCTGCTGAATAATTATGTAAAACTGTGAAAACAGAATAATCTAAATGTAATAAATGTAATGTACAGTTCATTTCAACAAAACTGGAAAAGTGGGGTTAAAAAAAAATTACATTGTGAACTATCTTTCATTTGACAAATATTTGTTTACTTGTTAATAAATTTAGTGTCAATATTGTTATTGCCAAATCAATGTCAAAGTCAAAAAATGTTACTAAACACAAATGCATAGAATAACATATGATTTTTGACATGGTTAAACTAACCTTATTTTTCAAACAGGCATAACCCCATTTAAATAATCCACATTCACACAACTAAATTTTATGGAAAACATGAAATTTTACTTAACCCCACTTTTCCAGTTTTGTTGAAATCAACTGTATTTGACTCGGTAAGTTAAAAATATATTTTTTTTCATATACCCCATTTCACTACTTTTTGAAGCACCTAGTACCCAAAGGAACACGATCCAGGACTTGAAGATTTGAAAATAGCTTAATTTGAATGTACTTTAAAACATATATAAAATACAGCTGGGAGAAAATATTGAAATAAAAATGGCCACCAGCTCTTCGACTTTTATATAAAGCTATAACTATATTATAGTAGTTTATCAAATAAAACCGTAATTTTAAACCAAAATATATTGAAAAATTCAATGCTAAAAGCTTTTCGAATTCCCGGTGTTATAAATTGATGAAAACGTCCTTTCAAGAACAACGCGCTGAACGGAAAATGGCAGATAATAAATTTATGGATATAACTTCATGTCAGGCAATAATATATGCTTCAAAAAACCGTAGATAGTATACAACTCGATATACAATGATTGAATGGTATCATACGTTTACACCAGTCAAAAATAATGAAAACTTTTATGCATGCAATTCTGTGTCAATTTTTTTACCGAGTAAGACAGATCATCCATCCATTTTGTATACACCTAGAAGTAGAATTCGTATCCCCTGCAGACTGCACACCCCTGCATACCCTTTACTCAAATAAACAATCCGTGAAAATATGTAATGCTACATATCCCATTATACAGAGCGGTCCAAAAGTGACCCCCCCCCCCTCTTTATTTTTGAACCAGTTGAGATATCGACCTCAAATTTGGAACGTTTAAATAAGACAACTTAAACTATCTTTTAGCATATATTTAATACTTTTAGCTCTTAAAATGTGGACAGGGGGGCATGGGAGCACATTTTTTTAAATGGAAAGGCGGGTCGTGTAATACATCATTTTAAAGCTTATTAAATTCTCCATTTAACTCCATATTTTAAAATAAAAAAAAAAATTGGGTTTAAAATGAGGTTGAAAATGGGTATTAATGTCAAAATTCCTCTAAAAAAAAAACAAATAATTTTTTAAAAATGCCTAATTTCATCATAAAATGTTAATTATACTTTTAACTAATTTTAGTTATTAAAACATTTTCAATTTTTTTTTCCAAAAAATGATTTTTTTTGATTTATGAAAAAAAATATATATTTTTGAAAAAAGTTTAAACCCCATAACTTTTTTGCTTTTGGGGGGATTACATTCAAAATTTCTAGAATTGATCCTTATAATTTCATTGATTTCATTTACAATATAACCATATCTATAAGTTAATAATATTCCACCTAAACCGAAAGGTTTGTGCTAATAAAAGAAATTTTTCCTGAAAAAGTTACGTTAATCGGAATCTTCTTTCAGCTTTTTTCAATTTTTTTTTTAAGTTTTACCCCCATAACTTTTTTGTTTTGGGGGGATTACATTAAAAATAATAGGGATCTTCCCCTCATAAAACTAGATTTTTCCTGAAAAATTCGGAGAGTCGATCGGATTATTCGTTCTTGAGTTATCGTGTCTAAAAAAATCGTGACATCGGAGAGAAAGACAGACACGGAGTCAGATGGAGAGACAATAAACTAAAATTTCTTATTTTTTCATGAAACAAATTTGTATACAAGAATTTTTTGTTTAGGACTATTTTTGAAAATTTTGGAAAATTTAAAATACTATTCTAGCGCAGGCCCTGTAAATAGTATAACAATCCGTGAAGATATGTAATGCTACTCATACCATTATATATTATTCAATTAATGGTATAGTAATAATTTTCACTATAGACGAGCGCGCTCTCAACTTTAAGCTTTATCCTTCGTAACGCAGGATGCGTATAAGTGAGAGGCACAATAGTCTATAGTAATTGCGCCGGCTATAAATTGACTTTTTCCCAAATACTTAAAAATTAAACTTCGAAAAAAAAACATTTTTTTTATTTCCTTTTTGCGAAAAAAAAATATATTTTTTCAAAAAAAAAATAAAAAAAAATAACAGTTTTTAATAAGATCTATTTTTAAAAAACAAAAACAAATTGTATTTTTTTTTTGAGTTTGTCGCCCCATAACTTTTTTGTTGTTGGGGGGATTACTTTGACAATTGGTAAAATTGATCCTAATAAAAGTATGTTTTTCTAAAAAAGTTACGTTAATCGGAATTTTCTTTCAGCTTTTTTTATTTTTTGTAAAAAGTCCAAACCTCCCATAACATTTTTGTTTTTGGAGGATTACTTTCAGAAATAATAGAAATCTTCCCCTCGTAGAACTTGATTTTTCCTGCAAATTTTAAGTCGATCAGATTATTCGTTCTTGAGTTATCGTGACCACAAAAACGTGAGATCGGACGGACGACTGACGGACGGTCAGACACTGTGAATAGTATAATAACGTAATTTCTTGATAAATTTACCCACCACAAAGAAATTTTGTAAAAATCTGTGTATAAAGTTAAATTTTTTAAGTTGTTTAACACAAAAACTTTCCTAGAAAAGGATCAAGCAATAAATCACCTAACAAAATAATATAAAATTTGATAAGTATGCTTCTGTTATGCATATTTTTCTGTTTATGTGCTATTTTCTAGTTGTTTTTTATTAAATGTTTCACTTTAAAATACAAAAACTGTCCGGCTTCAGTAATCCGAATTATTTACTAATGCGGATCACCGCGGTTTTTATTAGTCCGGATTATCGAGGTTGCACTGTCTCAGCAATTAATTATTAATTTTATTTTTCATACTAGGTATATTTCATGCTATAAAATGTATATTTTTATAGTGGTTTAAAAAATGGGTGTTTACACGGAAAAAAAAATTATAGCTAGGAGCGCTATAACACACATACCAAGCAAATTATAATCGCTTATTATATAAATACAAGGCTTTCTTTTACAATTATGGCAGTCAGTGTAAAAATTTATATGAAATACTTTAATTGTTTAGTGAATAATAAAATATAACAAATAGTATGGCATTTATAGCTTAAATAGATTTAATTATTGTCCGTGCTAATAATTTTTATAATATAATAAAATTTCTGTAAATTTATAATAGTGCCTGTAATAAATATAATCGTGTCTGTAATATATATAATCGTTTCCAATTTATTTTTAACATTATTAGTTATTGTGTCCCTTATAATCTATAGCTTAAATCACTATAATTTGCCACTGTTACCAAATATCTTATAATGTATAGCGCAGAGCCCACTAATTTCTTTCCGTGTAAATTTTTAAATTTTAGTACCTACGAATATTTAGTTTTATAGTAATTTTTTATATGAATGCAGAAATTGGAATTTACGGTTTATGAGCACTTTTATTTAACCGTTTGAATAAAATCATTATTATTACTATTTTAAGTTATTTTTTTAAAAGTATTAACTTTAACTTTTAAACGGCGAAAGGTATCGATTTAAAATATAAAATAGTTATATTTTATTAAATAAACCCCCGCTGCACTACACTGTTTAAAAACATTTTCTTGAAATTATTTGTACGAAATAAAATTACAATCAAAAATCTAAATGTCAAAAACTATAAAAAGCTCAATTCGTAATAAAAATATCACTATAGTAAATTCAACTTTAATATTCAGTGGGGGTAAACAAAATAATCGCGCACCACGGCCGCGGGCGCGTGGCTTTATTGGTTAAGACCAACGAACTAATATCTCTTCTCTCTAGAATAGGCATTTCATTTGTAAAAACTGAAAAAAACATAGCCAACATATACATTTGTCTGTCTTACTCTCACAGCTTTGTTCTAACAGAGACAACAATAACAGTTACTGGTAATTGTTATTGTTCAGGCCTGAATATACCTACTATTTGTTAGAAGCCTATTAAAAACAAACGAATAAAGAGATTTTAAATCTGCTTTTTTGACTTAGAGCCCACTAATAGAGAATCAATTATTTTTCCTGGGAGCCTGGGGGGATACTTCATATAAGTGCCAAATTTTAAGCTTATAGCTATTCGGGAAGTGGAACTTCAAACCTGGAGAATCATACATACATACATTCTGACATAAGTTTTTTCTCTTTTATTGTATAGATGACACTTTATAACTCTATAAATCGTGTCAGATTTGTAGTTTTTATTTTAAATTCAAAAAAATCAGATTTGTTTCTTTTTTCGTAAAATGGAAAAAAAAAAATAAAAAAAAAAGTTTTTATCCCATTGTAGCCTTGAGCCTTTAGCTCGAAGCGTTCTTAAGCTATCTATCGTGGTCACAAATTTCCCGGACAGAGAGATCGACAGACCGACAGACAGACAAATAAAAAAATCAATAAAAAATATTCAAAAATTTTTACTGACGCAAGACTTTCCTCTGGAAAAGTTAATTAGTATTAACGTATTTTTGGATGCTGAAAACGAATTTTATAGTGAAAAAGAGCGCTGACCACATAACTTTTTCAAAAAACTGCAAAATTGAATACTGGACGAGCTAGGTTGGGAATTTTTAAAGTTCTGCAGCACGTAACGTTTGAATTTTTGGGAGTTGTGGCTGAAGACAATTTTGATCAGAAAGTCAAGAAATATAACATATCCAACAATCAGCTAAATGGGACTTAAACGACTTTTCCATAAGACAGGTGCGCCGCAGTTTTTGAGATTTTTAAAGTAAACTATTTATTTTTGAGAGTTTTGCCCTTATAAACTTTTAATTTTAATGTCGATAACTATAACATATTCAAAATTTAGTAACATTTGACTGAAACCAATTTTATATAAGAAGGGAGCGAGGTACTTTGGGGTCAGTAAGCTATTTCATTGTTAAATTTGTTTACAGCGCCTAAAAATACGAAAAATATAGTCTTTAGTCTGGTTAATAGTAACTGAACCTAGGGACAAACCGCAGAGGAATTCAGTTGGAGAAAATCTGGAGGAAATCTTTGAAGATTTCCCCCCAAAGGTGTACAAAATTTTGCCAGCGGTTTACCCCTCAAATTTTTATTGCGTGCCAGTTTTTTAAATTGCTCTTACGATTACTAAGATAGAGCTCAAGTTTAGATAAAGCCCAATAATGGAGGGTGCATTATTTATAATTATTATTAATTCATGATTATTAATTAATAATATAACCAATTGTAATTTAATTTAGTTTTAAAATTTTAAAATTTCGATGCTAGTTGACAGTATGCCAGAAAACCATTTATAAATTTAATATTTATTATTTTTCTCTGCTAAAATGATTTTTATGATTTCTGCATATGATTTCTGGTTTTATGGAGTGATATGACATTAAAAAATTATTTTCAAATTTATGTCCTTCATATACTATGCATTATATCTATCGGCGGCATTAGCCGCCGCACAGTGGGAAAATTCAGCTTTTTTTGGACAAAATTCTGCCGACGGTAGAGAATTTGATCAATTTTAATAAAAAAAAGGGAAAGTACTCGTAAGGCTTTATGTTTTAGAGTAATGCTGCGGCAAAGTAGCGTTAACATAACCTAAAAAAATCATAAATATGTTTTTGCTATTTTTGAATTTCCTGCAAGCTAGATCATCGAAAAACGCATACTGAACATGGAATTTCTAATATGGGTATAGAAAATTTTCTCAGCTATTGAATTAGTGCTATTAGATTCTTCTACGTCTACTAGTAACCGAAATATGAGTGTTTTTACGCAATTGCAACTTTTTGTAATTTTTTATATTTTTAAAACCGTTCAACAAATTTTTTTTTTCTTGAAATATTGAATATACAGGGAAAGAATAGGCAACTTAAAAAAAAACTCGTCGTTTTACGATGAAAATTGACTGAGATATCGCAGATTAAATACTTGTACCAATTTAGTTCATAAATTTGGGACCCAAAATTGGTCTAAATTTTGTAGGTTAGGTTGACGCAAACCTACTTTGATGCAGCATTACTCTAAAACACAAAGCTTTACGAGTACTTTCCATTTTGTCCAAAAAATCTGAATTTTCCCACCGTGCGCCGTTGTAATAGTATTGCCATGTCAAAAATAACAGTTAAAGGCTACGTACAAAATACAAAATGTTTAAAAAAATTAATAAAATTGTCAATTTTTCTATTATATGCAGAATTAAAATAAATGTATTAATATACTGCCGTGCTAAATACAGAGGTGGTAACTTACTTTTTATGTCAAAAATGAGTTATGATGTAATAACAATCAATGAATATATGTATCTTATTATTAAACGATTTAATTCATTTTTCCATAATAAAATTACTCTATCGAAGTTGCCGTATCTTCTTTAAAGTTGTCAATTACTAAGCCAATTTGCTGCATCTATCGTAATTTAGGAAATTACGATAAAATGCCTTAGTATAATCATAATAATTAACGTGATACGGCAAAATACCTTAGTGACGGTAAGTTACGTTATGTCCTTAGTAATAGTTAGGGAAAACAATGGCGACTTTCGTTGACAATTAAATTGCTTTATCCAGTGCAATCTCTTATTATAGAGCTTATTATTTAGAAATAATTTATCTTAATAAGTATTTTGATAATAAAAGAAGATCAAGGTACGTAAAATGATATAATATTCGCTAATAAACCTTTTTTTCTTAATTTTGTTTAATAAGATAAGGAAAATTCCCTTAGTCTTACAAGTTAAAAATAATAAATTTTAAAGTGGTAACTATAAAAATTTGTATTTTACCGAGTATTTTACTATTTAGTTATTAAATAATTAACATTTTTATAACATTAACAGCTAATATAATCTTTTATCTTTTTGATTCAAATCAAATTTGATTTTTTTTTGACTTCTTAAAATTTTTATGACTGAGAACATTGAAAATCAAAAACTGTTAATATCTCAAAATGGCCAAAATACAAGTTATCACTTCTGTGTTTAGAAGTTTTGATCGATACGATATAAGGTGTTTCTTAGTTCTTTTTGTCAAAAGTATAGGGTGAGTTTTAATTTATATTTTATTATTATATTGATTTTAAATTTTTTTTATTATTACTTATGATATTGCAGTATAATCCAGGAAGATATCTGTATATAGTGAAAAGATACTAAACTTCAGAAACTGAAAGTAAAAGTTCTTTTATAATCTTAGTTAAAATATTGTTAGCTATATATTTTTTTATTTATTATAAGTTATTATAAGTGTTATAAGTTATTTTAGGTTATTATGAGTATAGTTAGGTTTCAAAATGTGTAAATATAGTGTAAAATTAAATTACAAATACATTAATCATTACAATATAACCTAATATAAAAATACTAATTTTTAATTACACGATATATTCGGAAAAGTACACAATATATCTTGCATTATTACAGTAAATAAAAACCAATTACAAGATATATCATTTAATTTTACACGATATATACTGTAATTTATTTTATCTTTATCTGGGTCACAAAAGATACCACGATATATCGTGTAACGTTTTCACCAGTGTAGCTTTTTTTAAATGTTTTATTTTTGTGGCTATACTTTACGACAGCTGACGCCGCTAGATAGAGTGACTATAATCCTATCCACATTGGAAAAAACTAGGTCAAATATGCCAGAATTGCATCTTTTGTTATGCATATATAAAAGTATTAATTAATTCTAAATATAGGTTATCCATTTTATGAAAATGTTTCCACTACATGTCACCAAAATTAGGACATATTGGGCAATGTGAAATAAAATCTAGAAAGAGGTTTTTCTTATAATTTTTAAGTTAAAGCTAGTCTTAGTAAATTAAACGTAATGTACCAAAAAAAGTATTTGTTTAAAATTTTTATATTTTTAAATATTTTGAACCTTTTTTATGATACCTAAATTTTAAGACTGTGGAGAATATTCAAAACTTGTTTATTATCATCAAGTGAAATATGGACAATAAATCTATAAAAAAAAAACAGGATCATCTTATGTGTTTATTTTTTGACTTTTTTTTTGTTCTTAATCAAAAACTAATTGTCGTATCCTATGGCCAAACAGTGATTCCATACCAAATTTCAAGTCGATCGTATGAACCGTTTGGGAGTTATTGTGAAAGATTATTTGCAATTTTGGCGAAGGCGCGTTCATTATATAACACAGCCACACAAAAAAAGGTCAAGTACTTCATATGATTAGTCTTTTAGGTTATCTTCAAAACTAATCGAATAAGGTGTTATTTTAACCCCAAATTCGGACTCAGCGCATCATAATATATCGATACTTTCAACACTTATGTGAAAAACCGGAATTTTTCAGGAAAGAATAAAAACGAATTGTATAATATTGTAATAATAATAATTGTATAATTTATAATACTAGGTAATTGTATTTCAAATTAGAAATTTAATTTATCTAATGTGTTTTGAGTTATTTTTATATAAAATCGCGGTGCTTTTTTGGGGGGTATTTTTTGTTTGTTTGGAAACCCTGAAATTCCTTTACCATTCTATAATACCATTTATATGATTTTCAGCGAAAATTAAAAAATCCACCGAGAGCTTCGTTTTTTATTAAAAAAAAAATAAATGCCAAACGAGCTGGGAAGAGTAAAACAAGCCATAAACATATGTAATGCTACTCATTTCATTATATACTATTCAAAGTAAATGGATATATTGCATTTTTCCAATTATTAAAAAAAAAATAAACATAACTTTAATAAAATTTTCAACAATTTTTTTTAATTTGTTATTCCTTTTTAGCAAAAAAAAAAAAACAAAAAAAAATTGTTGAAAAAGATCTTTTTCTTATTTTTTTTAATAATTGAAAAAAAAATCCAAACCAAATGGACGGTACTATCGAATGGTAAAGGAATTTCAGGGTTTCGAAAAAAAAAAAAACAAAAAATACTTCCAAAAAAGCACCGTGAAAATAGAGAGATATTTTTTTTTTGATACGTGGGATGAGAACCACTAGATAGAAGGTCAAGAACGGGTCCACAAAAGTCAAAAACTTTTCACTAAAAACTCCTATACGTGGTATTAGAATAAGCCATTGAATAAGAAGATTAATCAATAAATGAAGGTATCGATATATATTCCTAGAGGAATAATGGTCTTCGAAAAAGTTCTTGGCATTTTTTTTGCGTAGCTGTGTTATTTATGGAGGCTTTTGCCTCCAAATCTAGAGATTTAATTAGTCTCGTGCGTAAAAAAAATCGAATACACGAAGTACTGAATGACTTAACTGCTATTTTATTAAGATTCCAGTTATCGTATCACCTTTCATGTTTATAGGTCGGGGTGTTTAACAGGAGTCGATTGGTTTTGTTGCAAAGTGCACCCATTCCAAATTTCACATTTCTAGATCGAAGTGTTTAAAACTTAGCAAAATATTTCCCTAAAGTTCAAATATTTCCCTAAAGTCTATTTGACAGGGACATCTATTTGCCTTGTTCCAAAAGGCATCCATTCAAATTGCATGTTTCTAGGTAAAAGCATTTAAAGATATTACCTTAAACAGTGATTTTGACATGAGGGTCGTCAATTGTCTTGATACAAAGGCCACTCATACCAAAGATTATGTTTCTTAGTCCGCAGAACTTATTTTTTTCCCAATAATTTTATATCTCATATCTTATCTTATCTCAAAATTTTTATATCTATCGGATAATCCGTGCACTTAAAAAATTAAACACGCGGACGAAACGACAGACAGGTAAACAGATTTTTTGAAAGTTATTAAGTTTGTGCCGTACGATTCGTGCACTCTCTCCTACTCTAAGATTATGGACGGCAAAGTGAGGACATATGATCATGTGACATGCTTGGTTGCTTCCAAGTAGGTATATGAAATTGAATGCTTATTAAAGAAGACAAAAAACTTAAATTTAAATTAATAATATCTTAAAACTAATTTAAAACATCTGTAGATGAAAAGCAGGCTGATCAAACATGAAGCAAAACAAGCCGTGGAGTTTTGTAATGCTTCGCATAGTATACTCTTCACTAAACCAAAACTTCGTAATTAGAATCTTTAAACAATAAGAAACAACTTTTTCAATGCCATTTTTTAAAATTTTTACCTAAATGTGACGTTTACTGTTTTTCTTGACAGAAAATATCACATTAAGGCACTCTACAAAAAAATTGCGTTTTCTCCTCATGGCAGGTAACAAATGTCAATGTTTTTGTTTAATTTTTATGCTCTTTTAAATGGTAATAGTATATTATACACCTAGTATGCGAACTAAGTCTTTAGTGTTCGAGACTGAAGTTTTTTTGCTGAGATGGAGTCGAGACAAACTATCAGTCGAGAACCCTTAAGACAGTTCGCATACGTGGTGCATATACTATTTTTTCTACTACCTAAAGCTAGTAACTCCAAATATCAGTTATAAATAAAGTTTAAAAATTATTTTTACATAGCTGTCAGTTTGACAAATAAGTTGAAAAAAGTTAGTAGTTGTCTCAAAATTTTTTCATTATTTACCGTCGTCAATAAACAATGCTTAACAACGGTCAATAATAAATGAGTTCACTGATTTTATTGGTTGCCAAGGTAAACAAGCCTTGACAACGGTACTTAATATATAATCTAGCACTTAATTAGGTAGTAGAAAAAAACTATTTTTAAGAATATTTAACATGTTGACTGTCCTATGTATCACACGTGATTCATGATAGGTTTTCCCTACACGTCTATGTAATGAAGCATATGTCATTCATTTCCATACCCGCCAACATTAGTTTTTTTTTTTTAACCTGTGGCCTAGGTTAATTCCTAACTAAAGTATAGATCTATATAGAGTGTTCTTATTTTATATGGTAGAATCATATTTGGACTCTGGGGGGCTAGAGAAAAAAAATCATAAAAGATAAATAGAGGTAAAAAATCTTTTATTTTTGACAAAATAACTTTCAAAGATCACACGTGCGCGAATAACAACTGTAAGAAGGTTAACGTCGAGATAATTCAGCTTAATGCAATGGCTGTGTTCATATATGATTCATAGACGTATGGCTAGAAAAATATACTGATTAGGGTGGAGCGAAAAATTTCGCCCAATCATTTGAATTTGAATTTTAAATCGCCCAATCATATGTGCCAAAAGTTGCCTTTATTATAGAACATAACCAGTATTTTTCTTTTCAATTTTCCTTTTAATTCCCCGCGGGGACCTTAAAATTAATTAAAATTTAAGAAATTTTAAAAACTTGTTGAATGACCAAAATATTAATTCCAATTTAAAAATTGCATTATAGAGGTTTGTGAGGTTGCTGAAATCGAATCTGATAATAATAAAATTGTAACTCCACCCCAGCGGGGGTAAGAGGGTAAATATTTTGAATATTTTCCATATTTTCGTGAAAACTTGTATATAGGGGTTTTTGAATTTGCTAAAACTGACTCTTGAAATATTTTTTTCTAAATCCACCCCCTTAGGGGTGAGGGTGTTTTTTTTTTAATTGGTATATTGGGGTTTTTGAGGTTGCCGAAAGTAAATTTGTAAAAATTATATAACTCCACTTTCGTCAAAAACCCCTTTATACCAATTTGCATGAAAAGCACACCCCACCCCCTGGGAGTGGAGTAATACCATTTTTATTATCAGATTCGCTTTCACTCAGCAACCTCAAAAACCCCAATATACAAATTTTCAAAAAAATCACCTCCCTAAGGGGGTGGGTTTAGAAAAAAATTATTTTAAGATTCAGTTTTAGCAACAACGAAAGTACCATGCCACGATTTTAGTCAAGAACGAATTATCCGATCGAATCGAAATTTTCAGGAAAAATCTAGTTCTAAGGAGAAGATCAATATTTTTTTTAAAAGGAATCCATAAACAAAAAAGTTATGGTTAACCTTTTTAAAAAATCCAAAAATGCTAAAGGAAAAGTCCGTTGTACAAAAACGGAAAATAATTACCCTAGTTTCCCCCCTTACACTGGATCTGACATTTTATTGTATTGGTAGTTCCCTAAAACATAGGAAAAGATACCAAAAACATTTTTCTATCTGAAAAAACAACCGATTTATAACCAAAAACCCTAATATTTGAAAAGTCCCCTTTTTCGGCTGGTTCCGTCCGAAATCGTAACCGATTTACAAAAAAGGAAATTTTCATAATTCGGACACCCTAGCGAAAAATTTAAGGGTGTACTTACTTGAATCCAAAAAAGTTATTTTTTTACCTCTGTAACCCACCACTACTTTTAGTACGTAATGTTGCGGAGAGTATAGTAATTTCCTGACCAAGTCTGGTTTGGTAATATTATTGAACAAACACACGTCTTGCAAACAACATATTTTGTGTCAAAGGCCGCTTAATTGTTCACAGTTTTCAGAGTTCATTAAGGTTTATTTAAAACGAAAGAAGAAGCAAACTTTAAAAATATTAATAGTTATTTTTAATCCACTGTATATAAAAGCGCCACTTTTTGTATAATAAAATGGTACGAAAAGTAAAATAGTCTACTTTGATTGGTTGATTGATATTGAAAGTGTTGACATTTGAATTCTAACCTCAAATTTCAAAAGTCCAAATATATTTATTATTATTATATTAAATTGAAAAAAAAAATAGTATATGATACACGGACAAAAACTGTTTTCAGGGTTAGCCTCGCTCTTCAAGCTCGGATGGCAATCTCCGTAATAACCCTAAAAACAGTACTTTTCACCCTCGTATCACAAACTACTATTGCTTTCCCATTTTGAAAATTTCAAGATTTTGAGAAATAATTTTGTTCGTCCAATTTTTTTAATTTTTTTGCGTATTTTTGGGTTTTATGAAGTTTTTTGTCGATATAAATCAATTTCGAGCAAAAAAAATTGTTTGTCGATCGGTTGATCGGTGGGTCGCCTCTGTTCAAGATATCTTGTGGGCACGATTACTTAAGAACACTTTAAGATAGAGATTTGAAATTTGGCATAGATTTATGTTATCAAAAGTTGTCTCTTGGGATTGTTTTTGGTGCACATTGGGGTGGAACTTGGAGGGCAAATTGGGGAAAATAAAATATTTTTTCACAAAAAATAAAAAATTGCTATACCGGGTGTCACAGATCCCCCCTTAACTTCTGTAATTGTAAAGATACAAATTTGAAATTTGATACCTATAATGTACTTAAGGAACCTCAACTTTTGACATACCACTCAAAATTTTGCTACATAGAAATAACGGATTCCTTGAACCAAGGACACGTGTCTTTATATATGTTCAAAGCCATATTCTCTTGTTTCAAGGCTGGCATTTTCTTTGTCCAAAGTCAATGTCCTTGAATGAAAGCACGGGTTTTGGAATAAAAAATTTCATTTTTTTACTTTTTGTAAAATGTTAAAATAAAAAATCTAACTCAACCCCTGAGGGGCCGGGGTAGTTTTCTAAAAAATTGAAATGAGGGTTTTTGAGATCGATAAAACTGAATCTCAGAATAATATTTTTTTAAATCCATGCTAGTTTTCGTGAAAATTGTTATATTGGGGTATTTGAGGTTGCTGAAAATGAATCTGAAAATAAAAAATCCATTTTACGCGCGGAAGTGAAAATAGGAAAGCTCTTGTGCTGGGCAGTGTATTGCTTTCCCATTTTGAAAAGTTTCAAAATTTTGGAAAAGCCTTGTATTCGTGAAAAAATTATCAAACTTTTTTTTTTCTTGCATACAGGTATGTTATCCAAAGTTCTCGCTCGGGATGGTTTTTGGTTAACATTGGGCTGGGGCAAAGGGGGCAAATGGGGATAATACAATATTTTTTTATAAAAATTTAAAAATTGCCATATACAGGTTGCTAAAAGTGAATCTGATAATAAAAAATTTCTAACTCGAAGAGTAAATATTTTTAAATGTTTTCAATATTTTCGTTAAAATTGGTATATAAGGGTGTTTGAAGTTGGTGAAACTAAATCTGATAATATATTTTTTTTTTAAATCCACCCCCTGCAGGTTCGGGGTATTGGTATATTGGGGTTTTTGAGGTCGCTAAAACTGAATTTTAGTATAATTTTTTTCTTAACTCACCCCCGCAGGGACGGGGAGTAGTTTTCGTGAAAATTGGTTTAATGGGGTTTTTGAGGTTGCTTAAAGTAAATCTAATAATAAAAAATCTATTTCATGCGCGGAGGTGAAAAACAGGAAAGCCTTTTTACTGAACAGCGTTTTGTTTACTGTATTATTACCTATCCAGTTATCCATGACAAATTGCTATCCAATCAAACCGGCGCCGATAAAATATTTCCCTTTAAAATATTAGCCCGTGTGCATTTTTTGCAATTTTGAACATATAAATTCTTCGTCATTTGACTGGACTATTATGCTATAAAGAAGATTAGGCTAGTTTCAGGCACAATATATCTTGGATAATGGCTATTTATTATAATGTTATGTTACATTGTGACCATGCTAATTGTAGTTTAATCATGAAATATTAAGGGCCACTGGCACCAACGATGGTTTAACTTTAAACTTTGATTAACTAACGTTCGACGCAGTATTTTTAAATTAAAGTGCAAATGACCCTTGCGTCAATTGCATCAACTTTTAAACTGGGATTTATCTCGACCATTGAGTAGGAAGAGAAAGACTCCAAACATCTGTTTTGGCTCCAAAATAGGAGCGACTAAAAATAACGTACAACGGTTTATTCTCTCTTCTTAATCAATGTCTTGACCAAATTCAACATCAACACCCGAGTAGAAACTTTTATTTTGACCCCTTCAGGATTTATGTTTAAAATTAGTCCCAACAGAAATACACTGCCCAGTAAAAGAGCTTTCCCATTTTACACCTCCGCGCGTAAAATGGATTTTTTTATTATCAGATTCACTTTCAGCAACCATAAAAACCTTAATATGCCAATTTTCACGAAAACTACCCCTCACTCCTCAGGGGATGGATTTAGAATATTTTTATTATCAGATTCACTTTCAGCAAACTCAAAAACCCCAATTGGTATATACCAATTTTCACGAAAACTACCCCTCACTCCTCAGGGGATGGATTTAGAATATTTTTATTATCAGATTCACTTTCAGCAAACTCAAAAACCCCAATTGGTATATACCAATTTTCACGAAAACTACCCCTCACTCCTCAGGGGATGGATTTAGAATATTTTTATTATCAGATTCACTTTCAGCAAACTCAAAAACCCCAATACTCCAGGGGTGAAATTAGGAAAAAAAATGTGATAATGAAAATCAATTTCACGCGCGGAGGTAAAAAATGGGAAAGCTCTTTTACTGAGCAGTGTTTTATTATCATATTTAGTTTCAGCAACCTTGAAAACCCCTATATACCAACTTTCACAAAATCACCCCCCACCCCCTGGGGGTAGGGGTAGAGTTAGACCATTTTTATTATCAGATTCACTTTCAGCAACCTCAAAAACGTCAATATACCAATTTTCACAAAAATCACCCCCCACCCCTAAGGGGGTGGGTTTCAAAAAATATATTTCAAGATTCATTTTTATCAATCAAAAACCCCTATCTACAAATTTTCAAGAAAATTTGGAAAACATTTCAAAATATTTACCCCCTCACCCCCTCGGGGATGGAGTTAGAGAAATTTTATTATCAGATTCAATTTCAGCAACCTTAAAAACCTCTATATAGCAATTTTAAATTTTTTCTAAAAACAATGTATTCTTCCCCATTTGCCCCCCTTGCCGCACGCCAATGTTCACCACAAACAATCCCGAGCGAGAACTTTTGGTAACATACCTGTATTCCAAAATTCAAGTCTCTAGCTTAAAGCGTTCTTAAGTTATCGTGCTTACAAGATTTCCCGGACAGACCGATCGACCGATCGACCGACAATTTTTTTTTGCTTGAAATTGATTTATATCGACATAAAACGTCATAAAACGCAAAAATTCGCAAAAAAAAAATTGAAAATTTTTGCACGAATACAAGGCTTTCCGAAATTTTAAAAAATTTCAAACTGGGAAAGCAAAATTGACCTAAGTATAGATTCTAGACTATAAAGGAAGAAAACTGTATTTTAAAACTAATAAATACTTTAAACTAATGTTTTAAATCAAGTTTTATTAACTAGTTATAGTTTGGACATTTTGCGAACTGGCCCCTGGCTGGAGTGTTTGAAAAGCAAGGTCGTCTATAGAATACACGCAAAATATTACCTCTTCTCTTCCCCGCATCTCACATTTCAGGTGCCAGTTAGTAAAATGTAGACATTACATAATATAAGTTTATCTAAATGCTAGACTATAAACGAAAAAACTATATTTTAAAACAAATAAATACTTCAAACTTATGTTTCAAACCAACTAATATTAACTTTATTAACTTTAATAAATAATTTTTTTTTTCTAAAATAATACCAAATCATTCTTTTGTTGTACAGCCCAAACGGCTCATATGTTTACTAAACAAAAAATAGTATAATATGCTAACTCGCTTTGGAGCGGGAATCCATTTGGACTTTTGAACCTTCTATCAACGAAAAAAATTACACAAAAAAAATAAAGTTCCATCTTGAACGGATACCGAGATAAGAATCTGGCTGCATTTTCTGCATTTCTGCCACATTCTCCATATAAAATAACCATTCCAGAATATTCTCTACTTGTCAAAATTTTTTTTGACAGTTTCTTAAAAAAAGTACTGCTAAACTTCATTATAAATTTCCATAGCAACAATCAAAACACTCACCTTAAAGTTCAGGTATGTTTCCATAACATATTTTAAGATTAAAATGAGTAATTTATTCAAGTTTTTAGGTGTATTTAACATCTTCTGGTATTGGTCAAAACTAAATGTTCTTATATTAGTAACCGTTCAAGATAGAACTTTTATATGTATATGTAAAATTCAGATGGCAGAACATTACTTATTGAAAATTCTTACCAGCTCTTAGACTATTATGTCAACACTAAATAATTTTTTAGGCGATTTATTTCCTATTCGATAAATCGAAAATAAAATGGTTTAGTAAATATTCCATCTATCTATTTTTTTAATCTTCGGACTAAGTGATATTAACCTTTCGTTAGATTGGGGGGTCAAATTGACTCCATTGAAACCTAAAAGTAAAATAAAACCTTTATTTCGTGATCTACCGCCTGAGGCACTTCATACCTTCCATATCGTTAAGGGGCTGTCCATATATTACGTAACGCGCCTAGGGGCGAGTCAGAGATATTGTTACAGTTTGTGACAGGGGGGAGGGGGGTCTAGGTAAACGTTACGTAACGGAATTTAATAAATTTAATGTTTATTTCCTAAGCTTGGCAGATGTATTTTTATTTCAACATAAATTACTATTTAGTGGCCCATAATTCCCTTTTTCACACAAAAAAACTGTTGACATTGATATTAAAAAAAAATATTACGGCCCTGTTCTTGCGTGATCTTGCCGATGATACATTTTGTGTACCAGTGCATAAATAATATACGTGTTATATGTGACACTCAGTGTAAAAAGAGGTACCTAGTATTTTTTCCCTGTGTGATATTGATTATGAATATTTTTTTAAAGTTTGAGTGATTTTTTCGTGTAAATTTTTTTTAAGGTTATGTTATACTATATTTTAGGTTCATGTTTGTTTTGTCGAGAAAAACGAATCAATAGTGAGAATACAGTTAAATTTATTGCGAAAAATTTTTATATTGTTGTTGGATTTAAATTAAAAAAAAATCTTCATTTAAATAATTGATGTCATAATTAATGTTTCAATATCAATCAACCAATCTACGATGGCTATTTTGCTTTTGGCACTAGTACGAAAAATTAAATTTTTGTACAGATTTGTTATACAAAAAGTGTGCGCTTTTAGATACAATCAAATAAAAAACAAGTGTGTGTCGGTGTAATAGTATATTAAAGTACTAGTTTCATAACATACGTTTTTAGCGCACGAGTAAAAGTTTAGAAAACGAGCCGCTTGCGGTGAGTTTTCTAAAGTACTAGTGCTCTAAAAACGTGTTATGAAACGAGTGCTTTATACAATTTTTTCTATTTTGCTCTAAAATTTAAAAAACTTAGATTTAAATTGATGACTGATTTAGGGATTTTTGTTTTAGGTTGGCATTACAGTTTAAACTATGTTTAAAATTCTAAGAAAAAATGATATTTTCGAGTTGCTTTTCATCCGTGAAACGAGTAATATGTACTTTCGGCAGGAATTAGTAATACGTTAAGCGCGTTTAATTTTTAGCATCAAGTGTTTTAGTATTAGTTATTTATTTATTTGCTATCTTAGATATGCCTCTGATTCAATTTTATATATTTTATAGTGATTGTATGGAAGATGTTCAGTAAACTGACGAACATGTGATTATATTGGAGTAAGAAGGGAATTTTATGTTTTTTAATCATTTATAATGCTGATAAATTTTGATTTGGAAGCAACTAACACGTGAAGAAGTTTTTATACGTACAAATTTTTTTTATATACTAGCACATGCGCAAATATTAGAAAAAACTGCCTTGGCAACAGCTAACACAACCAACAGTAAACACGAAAAGGGAAGAAGGAAAAGAAAAAGAAAAGGTCTTACAGAAGACTGGAAATTTTATATAATCAAAACAGGAGTGGGCATGGTGAAAAGCCAGACAAGAACCACTCGGTGAATTGAGTAACTAAGAGGGATCTGTCTAATTATCTCACTGAGAAAAGGCCAAAATAAAGGAAGAAGAAGAAGAAGAAGAAATGATATTTTGATATATTTTACAGTCATCTCTTCTTTTTTCACTGCAATTAACCAGTCCACAATTTTAACACGGTAAAAAATAACCCGAACACAAAATTTTGTAAAAAATTAAACTTTAAATCGACATTGACATTTGCACGCAAAACATCAAGAGATAGGTTTTTGTATGTTGCCAACCCAACAGAAAAAAAAGTAGATACCTCTTATGGGCCTATAAGAACACGCAAAATACATGTGATTATGAGCTTATAAGAGTCGCAAAATAGAAAATAGTATATTAAAGGACAATGTACATAAGACACTATTTTGGCTCGCGCATCCATGTTTGAAAAACGAGTTTTCCAATGGACGAGTGCCCCAAATCTCTTATGGAAAAAGTTCTTTATACTATTTTATCTATTTTCGCGCTTATTCTGGTTACAAATAATTTTAGTTTTAAATAATTTCAATATGGCTGATTTAAGGAATTTATGATAGTTACAAACTTTTATTTTTAAGTGTATTTTTGTTGTTATTTTGAATAAAAATGGACGAGGAAGAGTTAACATTTACTCCAGTATATAAAGGTATCTCGAATGCTTTCATCCTGCCAGTAATTTGAACTTAAATGAGACAAAATCAAACATAAAACAATACAAAACATATTTATTAATATAAGATTCTAAGCTGTTTTTAAATCACTGATACTGTTGAAAACACTAACCATTATTTTTAATAATTTTCAATTTTTTTTGTTATATACTTACGGAGTGTTCAAGTATTACGTAACGCAAAATATGGCCATTTTTGACCCCCACTCCCCCACCCCCCTATTTGTTACGTAACATTTTACAAAAAGTAAAAACCGGTTAACCGGTTATTACTTTTGTGTTTTAAATCAAAACCGGTCTGATGTAATTTCCGAAACCGGTTAACCGAAAACCGGTTTTTGGCTATGGTTTTCCATCTCTAATTGTTTTTGTTTAGAGGATTTAGTTATCTGTTAACCACGCCGTGTGCAATAAAATTTGCAAGGAATCCGTCTCTTTAAGCCTAGATCATTGTTAAAAACGTGATCCAATAAACATTTTTTAAGTTTACGTAACATTTTTACTGACACCCACCCCCCCTCTGTAACGCGGCGTAACGTTTTCAAGAACCCCCATCCCCCTAGCGCGTTACGTAATACTTGAACGCTCCCTTATGAACAAAAAAATCTCCAAAACTGTTTCACAATTAATAAAAAAGTTACTAAAACAGTTTTACAATTAAGCTTCTTGTAAAAAGCAAACCAAAACTTCAAGAACGTAATAATGAAACGCAAATAGATAAAAGTAATTATAAGTCATGCTTCAAAAATCCTTTAATCATAATATGTAAAAGGAAACTTTTGGCACGCCTTGTCTTTAAGTTTAAGTACGTGAAAATCTTCTTTAAAACACAATAAGTCTGGCTTAGACGGGCCTTAATTACTCCTTTTATGATGTGTTAGTACAATAACTACAAAACTACGGTAAACAGTGAGAAACATATTAAAATATAATACGCATAAAAGCATTGCAGGGTTTTCATTAGACTCTTCAGGGCTCTCGAACTAGAAGAGTATTGTAGAATACAATGTAGATATAGAGAAAAATCTAATATAAATTTTAAAATAAAAACTTTTCGCAAAAAAAATGAACCGACTTCTGTCTCTAAAAAGTAAAAATTAAAAAATAAGCCGGTGCCAATTTCACCACTCCCTAAATTAAATACCAACAATTATTTTTGTTGTTAAATTGTTTGCTATGAAATTGGCACCGACTTATTTTTTATTTTTTACTTTTTAGAGACAGAAGTCGTTTAATTTTTTTTGCGAAAAGTTTTTATTTTTTACTTTTTAGAGACACAGTACTTGTAGATTTGTAACGTCATACTAAAGAAAATCCTTGTTAAACTTTAAGCGTTAAGTAATAATCAAATAACGCCTTATGGTATAATCACAAATTTTATAATTTTCTCTTGGTATTTTAATATTACAGGTCCACAGAATCAAGTTTAGCTGCATTTAAAATTTTTTAGCCTGCCGTGATATTTGAGTGACCCCTTAATCAAGTTATCCGGCTTATCCGATTTATCCGATCATTTTATAAAAATTTGGTTGGTATTAGAACCAAACTAAGCCGGTTTTAAGTGAAATTGAGTTAAAACAATTAGATTTATGTTAATTATCCGGCTTACCCGGCATTATCTGAGCCTGAAATTAAAACGGGACCACCTCATGAATATCCTCTTTAAGTTGCAAGAGGTTTCATCAAATTTCTTTCATCCGTTCCAAAGTTATGCGGGAACAAACATAAAAAAAATAAAGTCACACGTCGAATTGATAACTTCCTCCTTTTTGGAAGTCGGTTAAAAATAAAGAAAAATTATAAAAAAACATATTTTTTCTGCGACTGCTTTAGAATGTAAGCAAATACACACACTTTTCAAACATAAAATGAATCCATTCTAGCTCTTGATATGGTATGAATATTCCGTACTAAGTGTTAGAATGAGCACATGTAGTGTCATCTCTTGTTTTAAAAGTAAAAAAACTGTTGCAAAAGTAGCAAAAATATATATATTTTACTATGAAATATTGAATAATTTAATGCAATTTAAAGTTTTGCGTTAAAATTACATAAAGTTTATTAATTATTCTTAATATTTGACTAGTTTTTTATCAATTTAGTTCAAAAAATTAAAACTGCTCCATCTATTGTTAAATATTTAAACCTGATATCTGTCACAACAATCTGACATAACCTTCAATTTTTGCATTATAATTTGTAAATATGTGCTAAAATTAAATAAAAATCTTTTTTAAGTACTGATTTGATGAAATTATTAAATAACATTAATTGCTTTATTTAAAAATATGTCTTTTATTGCATTTACAATGTCGAGTCACAAAAAACATTGTTTTTAACCTTGTCCGCAGTTTAAAGTCATACAGTGTTTCATATCTGCAGTCGAAGAAAAAGTATAGTCTACAACATTCCGCGCTCGCGGGACCATCATACTCTCCTGCCGGTTCGTATGACAAACTTTCCGCTCGCGCGGAATATAGTCTATTCCATACTAGTTATAGAATATACTATTTTAATGGAAAAAAGATTCTTTTTCAAAAATCATGATAGCTTTGCTTTTTCACACATGTACGATATTATTTCGCACGAGTATGAAATACGACAATTTCTTACTCTCTAAATCAAATGTACCTACGCCTTTGGATCAATTAGTTTTTCAAATAAAAAAAAACTTTAATTGGCCCTAATTGGACGGCTAGAAAATCTCGTTGAAATAAGCTTAAATGTCACAGAATTGCGAAATACTGGAAAATTTCCTGAAATATTTTGTAGAGGAAAGTCGCACAATTTCGGGTACCATTTACAATTTAATCAATATTTAATAGGCGGTATTACTTTTTAATTTTTTTTATATAATAACACAACTTATTATAACAAATCATGATTTATTATTAAAACATTTTTATTACAGTTTTTTTTTCCAAAAAACCCTGGTAAAAAAATTTGCGCATTTTTCTGGATTCCATTTTTTATGTTTCTTGCTGTTCCTTGACATTTAAGAAGTAATTTAACCATTAGGCAGTTTTTTACGAAATGCTAGATAAGATATAATTTTAGATTCCCAGTTTCGGATATCTTAGTATCTTGAGTAATTTTCTCTTTTTCAGAATTGTGTATCTTAGTTTCCTGTATAATTATAATAATAATAATTCATAGTTGCAAATTTGTGCAAATTGAGCCCACCCGAGACCCCGTTTTTTTGTTTTATTGCCGTAAAGATTTAAACGAACCAGATAATTTGCCGTCCATGGTGCTGTCACTCAGATTACAGATAGCGCTCACGAAGGACCATTCTGAATTCGAAACTGAACTTAAAAAGTCCAAACGAACTTTGACTCGTACATACAACACGAGACAGCAAAACCGCAACGACGAACCCCCACCCCCCGGTTGCGGGTGAGTGGGATTCTCCAGCAACAACAGCAACATGTTTATTTGTTATATAATCTGTATTAAAGAACGAATTAATTTTAATATGTTCTGAAACAAATTTAAATGTATAAAATATTCATAGTTAATTATTAATTAGCTTTCGGATATCCGAAATTGAGAATGAAATGCACAGTAAAAAATAACGTTGTTCTGTTATGTTTTACTGTAACAACTTATAATTAATAAAAAATGTTGCCTGGGGTTCCAAATGGGCAAAAACGTTGAGTATTTACTATGACAACGAATTCTCAGTGTATTAACTTTAATTCCAACCCTGTGTAATCCTTTCGTTGACAGATAGGCGGACTGACGCCGTTTAATATTGCGGTTTTCGAGGGTCAAAATGGTCACAGCCGCCATAATGTTTTTACCATCCCTGTCCCATCAGAACTATTAATGGTGCCGGACCCCGATTAAACTACGAACATGTTAACATTTGATAAAGCAAAGTGATTTAATTTAAATCATTTAAGTTTTAGAATAGAAATAATGATTTTCGTTGAAAACACAAACCGACATATAGGGAGAATAGACCGGTAGCTGGCCATTTCCGGTTCTCGGTCAATTTGGGATAAATCATACATAAATAATTTGTTTTTCACTTAAATACATTTTCTGTAAATTCATTACCCATTTTTGCACCTAATGACATTGCGTACCTATGTAAATTGTTGTAATTTTTTTTTTTTTATTAATAATGTCTTACACAAGTGCTGTATATCAGTATGTTTTTTTAAAGATATAGTTGACCTGCAGGCAAGTCGAATTTAAAAGTAGTAAGTACATATTGTCATTTTGCTTTTATTGTATAGTCATATGAAGTGTTTGTAATCATGTAAAATCCGTAAAAGGTGTTTTTATATATTTCTTCTATTGTTAACAGATCATAAGACGGAGAAAAGTTTCGCTAAAACGTCAATAAATATCTGAGAAATTTCTTCACAAAATTTATTTAGTTTGATATTAACTTTAATCAAGTTTAATATTGTCCTATTTAAATCAGATTAAAATATCTAGGGTCTAAACTTTGCTCTATAAAATAAACAAAGTGTTTTTTATTTTGTTAAAAATGATCAACAAAAAACAATTAAAAACTTTAAATTCGCGTTAAATAAAGCAAATATAGTTTAAAGAGTTGCTTTTTTGATATTAATGATATAAATTTGCAGTCCAATTTAAATTTTAACAAACTTAAATTATAAGTTAACTTCTAACTAGAATAAAATTTTAATACATTGTGAAATTTTCAAAATGAATAAACAAAATGTTTTAGAAAAATTCCTTGAACCGGTCGATTTTTATTTTGTCATATTTGGACTTTTGCTCAAATGAGTGACGTCATTACCTGCCTTCCAGAAGAGCCATCTTTAAAACTTTTAATATGACTATATGCCAACTTGACACTGTTAAGTTATTTCTCATTTGAAAGTTTGATTCTATTTTTATAGGTGTATTGTTTTTGAAAATTGTATCAGCGGTACATTTATTTCTTTTAAACTGATATATTAGCTAATTAGATATATCTTTAGTGAAGTTTAGCTCTATTTGAAGACGAAATGTTTTCCAGCGATATGATTTTTTTATGTATATACAGAGCGGTCCAAAAGTCACCCCCCCCCCCTCTTAACTTTTGAACCAGTTGGGATATCGACTTCAAATTTGGAACTTTTAAATAAGACAACTTATACTATTAGCATATATTTAATACTTTCAGCTCTTAAAATGTGGGCAGGGGGGGCATGGGGGCACATTTTTTTAAATGCAAAGCGGGGTCGTGTAATATATCATTTTAAAGCTTATAAAATTCTCCATTTAAATCCATATTTTTAAATTAAAAAAAAAATTGGGTTTAAAATGGGGTTGAAAATGGTTATTAATGTCAAAATTCCATTAAAAAAAACAAATAATTATTTAAAAATGCCTAATTTCATCATAAAAAAATATTAATTATACTTTTAAACTAATTTTAGTTGACACAAATAAAAATTTATAAAAAAAACTTAAAAAATCAAATGTTTTAGCACAAAAAATTGAAAAATCAGAACCTTAAAAAACATTTTTAAAAAATTTAAAAATATTAGTTTAAATAGAGAATTTTATAAGATCTGTGATGGTGTATCACACGACCCCCCTTTCCATTAAAAAAATGTCCCCCCATGCCCCCCTGCCCACATTTTAAGAGCTGAAAATATCAAATATATGCTAAAAGATAGTTTAAGTTGTCTTATTTAAGAGTTCTAAATTTGAAGTCGATATCTCAACTCGTTCAAAAGTTAAAAGGGGGGGGGGTGACTTTTGGACCGCACTGTATATTTTTTTTGGCGTTCATTTACTTTTTATAATATGCTCTTTGATTTCCATATTTTATGGGGGAAAAAGGACAATCAGAAATGCTTTTGGTTAATAAAAAAAATGTAAAAGAATGCAATTTAAATAAAAAAAAAATTAATTGAAGCATTCATATAAACATGAGTTCAATTTTTAAAACCAAAACACTATTGAAACCAAAATAAAAAAACTTTACAATAGGACGTGGTCCTTTTTAAACGTTTAATGATGAAGCCCCTTGACGGCAAAAGGATACGAAGTCACTCATCAAAAGATATCCCTCTTAAAATAGACTCAAAATCGTCCTAACAAATCTTTCCAAAAATAATATTTTCAGAGTTATCGATTTTATTCATTTTAAAAAATCCATACTATGCAGGGTGATCCATTTATCATGGCAGTCGGCTGAAGTCCTTAATGTTTTAGTTAGTGGTTATACCAAAAAAGTTTAAACAAAAGTTATAAGAGCTTAATGAACTCACAAAATGGTCTTATTAATGACTTATGGTGTCAATATGTTTATGACTTATGGACTTATGAACTTATAGAAACATCAACTTTGTTTTTTTAATGGAACATGGCATTTTTTTATAAGCAATCTTAAAGTGGAGCGAATTATTCAGAATTCCCAAATAAGGAATACACAATTTTTTACTTTTCAAAGCGCAGTACTTTAGAAGAAAATATTCCGACTATTTAATAATAAAAATCATCGATCACAATATTTCCTCTTTAGGAAAAAAATAAAAAATCCATTGAAAACATTTTAAGCACATAATTTTCTTAAAAAGTTTTTACATAGTTTAAATGGGTCTAAAAGTAAGTTTAACGTTTTAGTAAAAAATAAATTGCATTTTATTATTTGATTAAAAATGATTGATGAAAAACTTTAAAATAAATAAAATGTAGAGTTTTGCGCTTTATATTAAAGCTATAAATTTTGAGTTTAATTTAAATTTAACAAACTAAGCAATTTATAAGTTGAAACGAGTATAAATTTTTAATAGATTATAGTGCTCTTATAGCAATTTATGAAAATGCACCGTGTACCGAAGCTTAAATAGTTGGGGCAGTAGATACCAAAATTTACCAATTGATAAAGTCAAATTTATTAACTCTGTGGACTTTTCCAACTGACGCGACGACATGTCGTCTGAAAAAAAAGCCTTACCTCTAGCGAAAATTGTATTTTTTCAAAAATAAATTACTTATTTAAAACTATTTATTTCCAAAACTAACTCCTTTTATTGATATGACCTTGTCTCCCTAAAATTTAATTATATTATTATTATTATTATTATTTTTATAACATTTTTTCAGCTTACAACTAAATTTATAACTAAAAAAAAACGTTTAGATTCTCTAAATACAGTGTACTAAATAAATTTAATTTCACTATACAAAACATTATAATTACCAGTTTTTAAAAAAATATAGAAAGATATTTTTTCTTATAAATTGTTTTATTTCTTACAAAAATGTCAAAAATTCTATGTAACCTCAATTTTTTCAAAATAGTTGTGATCCATTTAAAGTGTTACAAGTCGATATCTCAGAAACCGTAATAGATAGTTTTTCAAATTTGGTAATAAGCTTCAATATCAAGGGGGACACCTTTTTATAAAATAAGATTTTTTTACTCACACTCTTAGGCGGGGGAGGGGGTAACTTAAAATTTTTAAAAAATTATGTTTGTTTAGATTTGAATTCAGCATAAAACGTTACATAATTAGCTAAAAAAGTTTTTTCAACTGTCAAATTAGGCTGTTAAAAAACTAAAATAAAAAACACCATTCCACTATGGGCCAGAATTTTTTTCCGAGGCCAAAATTCTGTAAATTGGTATGTACGGGTTTTCGAGGTCGCTGAATTCGAATTCAGCATTAAAAATTAAAAATTAAAAATGGCGGATCCAATATGGCGGAAGAAAATTTTGATTTTTAACGGATTTTGATAAAAATTGGTGTATAGGTACAGCATACATTTTATTTGATTTACAAATATATTTAATATTTGAACTTAAGAATTTTACAAAAAATTATCACATTTTTTAAGTTTGAACGGCTGCCCACAAAAAAGTTTTTGTTTTATCGGCAAATAAATTTGGTAATATATGCCCCAACTATCCCTTAATCAAATGCTTTTATTCTTTTTCGGAAAATCAAAAGTCGATTTTCGTTAATTTTGGTTTGGACTTTTTTTTGTAAATTTTGGCCGCGCAAGAAAATTTCTGGCCCATAGTGCATTCGAAGTTTTACAAGTCGTTATTTCAAAAAACCGTATACGCGTAACAGATATGTTTTTCAAATTCGGTAATAAGCTTCAATATCAAGGGTGACCTTTTTTTATTAAATCACTTTTGCTTTCTACCCTCACTCTTAGGCAGGGGAGGGGTAAGTTTAAATTTTTAAATGTGATCTAGGTGTTTTTTTTTTCAGATTATAATTCAGCATAAAAAGTTACCTAGTAAACACTGACTCATGGGCGTAAATGCTTAACATTTTACAGCTATTATTACCATAACTTTGCAAATTTGATTTTTGAGGGACACCCTAATAGAAAATTTGTAAAATATACATAGAACGTCAATAGATAAATCTTATAAGATCCCAATTTTCAAATCTAGGATAGATCATCTGGCTAAAAAACGAAATTGAGTTTGTAGGTTAGATATACATGTAATATATACAAAGAAAACTAGTTTTGTGTTTTGTTTTAATAATGTTTGTTGTTGATCTAGTTCTAATAATTCACTACTAACTTTGTTTTCAACAAAATAAGAAACAAAAACTAAAAAGTACTTTTTTTTTGAAAAACGAATAAAATAAAAAAAAATTTAATTTAATTTTTTTTGTTTCTTCGATTAAATATTTTTTTTTAATTCTAAGCAGAATCTCATGAAATGTTTAAAGCATTATCGTAGTCACAAATTTTTCCGGACAGACCTGCAAAAATGAATAAAATAAAAAAAATAAGATTTAAAAAAAAATTGTTTCTTCGATTAATAATTTTTTTTATTGGAAACAAAATCTCGTGGAATGTTTAAAGCATTATCGTAGTCCCAAACTGTCCTGCAGACAGATTGACAGACAGACTAACATCGCAAAAAACTGACAGAGAGATAATTTTTTTCGAGTATATTGCTTTTTTATATATAAAACGTCGAAAAACTTGAAGAAAGTAAAATAAAAATTAATAAAAAATATTTCCCTAATGTGCGCCTTCGCCAAAATTGTAAATATTACAATATATTAAGTTTTTTAGCATATTTACACAGTAAATATTTACATAAATTTACTGGAAACCAAATTAATTCTACACCAAGTAGCAACACTGACAAATAAAGTTTTCTAATAAAAAGCAAGACGCTTTTTACGCTGTTGCAATGCCGGGCGCCGTTACCGGTAAGCATTAAAATGTATTAATAAAATATTTTATCCAATACATACAGATAATAAGACAATTACCAGCTTTATTTTAAATAGATAAACTCAATAATAACCCCCGCGTGGCTTTTACTTTATTAAGTGGATAATTATTTATTTTACCCACTCAACTATCCAAACCTTGTATGGCACTCATGGGTAAACCGATATTGCCCTCTCGAAAATTAACCTGCTTGGCTGACGCCTACAGGTTAATTTTCTCATGGGCAATATTTTACTTTACCCACTAGTTACCATAATAGTTATTTAGAGGGCAATATCGGTTAACCCATGAGTGTTATACAAGGTTTTATCCAATAAATAGCTTAGGAATTCATATTTTTATTAAAAATTTGAATGACATTTACAAGAAAATAATTTGACAAGTGACAGTTGAATGGGTAAAATAAATAATTATCCACTCAATAAAGTAAAAGCCACACGGCGGTTATTATTGAGTTTATCTATTTAAAATAAAGCTGATAATTGTCTTAATATCTGTATGTATTGGATAAATAACTATTAAACAGATAATTATAATTCGCAAAAAGTAAAGTTAATTATCAAATGATTTGACAGTAGAATTTCAAATGTGGTAAGTTTTATGACAAACGTAGTCGATAAAAAGAACTAATTTAGCGACGCGCATTAGACTTTTTTGAAGTACTTGAAGCATAGGCCGTGTCATTACTTGGTGTGAGTGTGCTTGGGCTGGAAACAAAATGTCACATAACTAACGTAAAACATTTTTGTTAGTGTACTCTTTGCTTTTATTTTACCTTACGGGATTAAGATTATTTTTTTCTTTTATTTTCCTTGTAAACTATATCTCTATCGTAGTAAGCTTTTTGATTATATCATAAATAAATACTAAACAGCAAGTGCAGGTATAGTAATTGCAGTTATAAATAAATTAGGGCAACATGAAGCCAAGCGGTGTAAGTGACAGATTAAATACTGCTAACATTTTTGGCCCAACATACTAACCAAAGCAATACATATTATTTAAAACAAAAAGTCCTAGTTATCAGTACTTATTATTATTATTTACCAACCTAGGTTTGGACTTTTTTCATTACTAAAATTTTCAGGGTTATATCTAAAATTACAGGAGGGGTTTGGACATTTTACATGACACTTCCAATAAAAAAAAAATTAAAAAGTTACGATATGATAATAAATACATCTGAGTTGTCTTCAAAATCAAGAACCAAAAATAAATAATGGTTGTAAATCTAATAAATATATATTTCTGTGCTATATAGGAACACATTCCTTAACTATAAAAAACATACTAAATAAAATAGATCCAAATGTAAAAGTGGCCTTTAAAACTATTAATAACAAAGGTAAACATTTAGTAAACAATAAGGACAAAATACAAAAATGGGATAAATGGGTATCTTTACTAAAGTGTCACGATTGCTGTGCACTGCACTGTGCACTGTGCAGAATATGTGGGCATAACTGGAAGGGCTTTTAAAATCCGGATAGATGAACATATTAAAAATGAATGACCAAAATGATATTAGCTACACAGAAAAGAAGGATTCCTTGAACGAAGCATCAAATTGCTTCAGCCGTTATTGGCATATTGGCTTCTGTACTCAGTTGCATTAACCTGTACTTATATGCCTTGGATTGTTGTTGCCTCTTTTAACTTATAAAAGCTGAAATGAATTAATAATTAATGAGGTGCATGTTAAAAGCTTATGAATTTTAGCGATATATTTATTGCTTTTTGCTTTTACGTTGTAAATTGAACGGGAAAATTAAAATTTATAAGCTCAAAGTTTATTTTTTTACTGTGTGCTCTGCGGCAGTGCTTAATCTGTTTGATAAACAAAAACCGCTATAATAGGTATTTATTTAGTTATACTAACTTGAATCGTTTGTTTATAAAGAGTTTATAACACTAGGCAACAAATCTTAACTTTTTTTTGCCCCGATCGGAAAGTAAATTTAATTTGAGGGCGTAGACACCGAATCTGACCTTAGAAAATTTTCAGCACCTAAAAATTTTGAGATATAAATCCAGGAAATAATTTAAAAAAAGAGTAGGATTTTTAAAATTTTAGGGTATATTAATAAAAATACGAGGAACTTAAAAATATATATGCCAAGGACCTACTGTCAGAGTAAGAACGCGAAAAAAAAAATAAAAAGTTAAAATGAAAGTGCAGAGTTTACTTAATTGCTATTTTGTGGCAAAACTATCAAATCTGTATAAAAAATATATAGGACTTAATTTGTAGATTATAAAATTATCTACAAAAATATTTATTTAAATATTTTTTTGTTTTGCTTATTTTGTTATTAATAAGTAAATAAATGAAAAAGAAACAAAATTAAAGTAGAGCTCAAAAAATATATTTTTCTTATCAATTTAAAGTCGCAGAATCTAAATTTGACCTTAAAAAAAATCCAGCACCTCTTATTTTTTTTAATTTTAGTACAGGCAATTATGCCAATTTAAAAATAATTTATAAAACTAAATATTGTGTATTTTTTTTTTGTTTTTTTTAATGGTTCTACATCATAAAAATGTTACTTGATTACATAAGAATCCTGTAACATTTTTTTACTTCATTTTTGACCCCCTAGTAATGATTTTTGACAATTTTTAGCATGAGTACGTGGCGATAAGCTTGTCCCCTTATGCACCCTTCTCCTTACCCCTACTTAGTTTTGTCACATTATCCATTTTTTTTAAATATTTTTTTTTATAAATTCCCTATTTATTCTATGAATTTAAAGTTTCCATGTTTTAAGTTGGGTATTTTTTAACTAATATTGAGTCGCCGAATCTAAATTTGTCCTCGGAATATTTTTATCTCCACGATTTTAGAACAAAAGAGGGACAAAATAATGATTTTTTAACATTTTTATCTCATTTTTCTCAGAAATCTTAGGTAATAGAAATAGGCCAGATTCGGTTTCAGCTACCCAAAATTAGTTAAAAAACATATGACTTCAATCAGGGCAAGAAACCGTATTGCCTAGTGTAATATAAGGCAACAAATGCAGCTTTTTTTGCCCTGATCAGTAAGTAAATTAAAAAAAAAAAAGTCGAGGGCATAGAATTTAAATCCGAAACCGTATACGGTTACGTTACGCGTAACTGGAAAAACTCTAGCAACTTTTTTTTCATAATCTTAAAATAAAACACTATGATTTAAAAAAATTTTAGAGTATATATATATATATATATACACGTATAACTATCAATAGGAGGCCCGATACATAGCATAGGTGATTCGAAGCCCGGGTTTAGGGGCAAGGAAAAAAGATATATGTGTAACGCTAATACGAGTCCCTATTATATTTTCCGGTCATAGCAAGCCCAAATGCATATTTTTTTAATTTTTCACAGTTATTTGAAGCCCTGCGATGTTGCCAATATTTCCTACTTATAAATTCGATATAATAATTATTTAAGTTGTCTTTGTATGAAAGTTTAACGCTTGTTTTTTAATGATAAATGAATAATATTGTTATAAAAGTAGTTTTTATTTTTAATATTTAAAATGTTTAAAATGTAATGAAACTATTTTGTTTTTTATTAAAAAAGTGATGTTTTGGTCTGGTGTAAAAAAATATCAACATAATTTGGAATAAATAAGGTTAACGTTTATTTAGAAAAATGTTTCAAAGGGGGAAGCCACCATTAAATATTGTCCGATGGGGTTCAAATTTTAGGATGGGGTGCGGGAAGGTCTCTTAAGTCAGCATACAAAATTTCAGCCCGATCGGATAATTTAAAGTTCTCGTTTTTTACCATTCCGCAGAAAAAAATCGTTTCGCAGACGTAAACCAACCCTAAATATTTTCCGATGGGGTTAAAATTTTAAAATGGGGTGCAGGGAGGTCCCTAAAGTCGCTGTAAAAAATTTCAGCCCGATCGGATAATTCAAAGTACTCTTTTTTACCGTTCTGCAGGAAAAAATTATTTCACAGGCGTAAACCAACCCTAAAAATTTTCCGATAGAGTTGAAATTTTAGAATGGGGTGCAGGGAGGTCTATAAAGTCAGCATACAAAATTTCAGCCCTATCGGATAATTTAAAGTAATCGTTTTTCACCATTCCGCAGAAAAAAATCGTTTCGCAGGCGTAAACCAACCCTAAATATTTTTCGATCAGGTTATAATTTTGGGATGGGGTGCAGGAAGGTGCCTTAAGTCAGCATACAAAATTTCAGCCCGATAATTTAAAGTACTCTTTTTTTACCGTTCCGCTGAAAAAAATTGTTTCAAAGGGGGAAGTCACCCTTGAATATTGTTCGATGGGGTTGAAATTTTATGATGGGATGCAGAAAGGTCCCTTAAGTCAGCATAAAAAATTTTATACCGATCGGATAATTTCAAGTACTCGTTTTTTACTATTCCACAGAAAAAAAAGTTTCGGAGGCGTAAACCAACCCTAAATATTTTCCAATGGGGTTGAAATTTTAGGATGGGGTGCAGGAAAGTCCTTTAGGTCAGCATAAAAAATTTCAGCTCGATTGGAAAATTTAAAGTACTCGTTTTGTTTCATTCCGCAGATAAAAATCGTTTCGCAGGCGTAAACCAACCCTAAATATTTTCTGATCGGGTTATAATTTTAGGATCGGGTGCAAGAAGGTGCCTAAAGTCAGCGTACAAAATTTTAGACTGATCGGATAATTAAAAGTACTCTTTTTTTACCCTTCCGCAGGAAAAAATCATTTCACAGGCGTAAATCAACTTAAAATATTTTCCAATCGGGTTATAATTTTAGAATGGGGTGCAGGGTGGTACCTAAAGTCAGCATACAATATTTCAGCCCGATCTGATAATTTAAAGTACTCGTTTTTTTACCATTCCGCAGAAAAAAATCGTTTCGTAGGCGTAAACCAACCCTAAATATTTTCATATGGGGTTGAAATTTTAGAATGGGGTGCAGGGAGATCTCTAAAGTCACCACAAAAAATTTCAGCCCAATCGAATAATTTAAAGTTCTCTTTTTTTACCGTTCCGCTGAAAAAAAAAATGGTTCAAAGGGGGAAGCCACCGTTAAATATTGTCCGATGGGGTTAAAATTTTAGGATGGGGTGCAGGAAGGTCTGCAAAGTCAGCATACAAAATTTCAGCCCGATCGGATAATTTAAAGTACTCGTTTTTTACAATTCCGCAGAAAAAATCGTTTCGGAGGCGTAAACCAACCCTAAATATTTTCCGATGGGGTTAAAATTTTAAAATGGGGTGCAGGGAGGTCCCTAAAGTCGCCGTAAAAAATTTCAGCCCGATCGGATAATTTAAAGTTCTCGTTTTTTACCATTCCGCAGAAAAAAATCGTTTCGCAGGTGTAAACCAACCCTAAATATTTTCCGATGGGGTTGAAATTTTAGGATGGGGTGCAGGGAGGTCCCTAAAGTCACCACAAATTTTCAGCCCAATCGGATAATTGAAAGTTCTATTTTTTACCGTTCCGCTGAAAAAAAATGTTTCAAAGGGGGAAGCCAGCCTTAAATATTGTCCGATGGGGTTCAAATTTTAGGATGGGGTGCAGGAAGGTCTCTTGAGTCAGCATACAAAATTTCAGTCTGATCGGATAATTTAAAGTACTCGTTTTTTACCATTCCGCAGAAAACATCGTTTCGGAGGCGTAAACCAACCCTAAATATTTTCCGATCGGGTTATAATTTTAGAATGGGGTGCAGGGGGGTACTTGAAGTTAGCATAAAAAAATTCAGCCCGATCGGATAATTTAAAGTACTCGTTTTTTACCATTCCGCAGAAAAAAATCGTTTTGCAGGCGTAAACCAACCCTAAATATTTTCAGATGGGGTTGAAATTTTAGAATGGGTTGCAGGAAGATCCCTAAAGTCACCACAAAAAATTCAGGCCAATCGGATAATTTAAAGTTCTCTGTTTTTACCGTTCCGCTGAAAAAAAATGTTTCAAAGGGGAAGCCACCCTTAAATATTTTCCGATGGGGTTTAAATTTTAGGATGGGGTGCAGGAAGGTCTCTTAAGTCAGCATAGAAAATTTCAGTCCGATCGGATAATTTAAAGTACTCGTTTTTTACCATTCCGCAGAAAACATCGTTTCGGAGGCGTAAACCAACCCTACATATTTTCCGATCGGGTTATAATTTTAGAATGGGGTGCAGGGTGGTACCTAAAGTCAGCATAAAAAATTTCAGCCCGATCGGATAATTTAAAGTACTCGTTTTTTACCATTCCGCAGAAAAAAATCGTTTTGCAGCAGTAAACCAACCCTTAATATTTTCAGATGGGGTTGAAATTTTAGAATGGGGTGCAGGAAGATTCCTAAAGTCACGACAAACAATTTCAGGCCAATCGGATAATTTTAAGTTCTCTTTTTTAACCGTTCCGCTGAAAAAAAAATGTTTCAAAGGGGAAGCCACCGTTAAAATTTTCCGATGGGGTTAAAATTTTAGGATGGGATGCAGGAAGGTCTGTAAAGTCAGCATACAAAATTTCAGCCCGATCGGATAATTTAAAGTACTCGTTTTTTACCATTCCGCAGAAAAAATCGTTTCGGAGGCGTAAACCAACCCTAAATATTTTCTGATGGGGTTGAAATTTTAGAATGGGGTGCAGAGAGGTCCCTAAAGTCGCCCTAAAAAATTTCAGCCCGATCGGATAATTTAAAGTTCTCGTTTTTTACCATTCCGCAGAAAAAAATCGTTTCGCAGGCGTAAACCAACCTTAAATATTTTCCGATGGGGTTGAAATTTTAGGATAGGGTGCAGGGAGGTCCCTAAAGTCACCACAAAAATTTTCAGCCCAATCGGATAATTGAAAGTTCTATTTTTTACCGTTCCGCTGAAAAAAAAATGTTTCAAAGGGGGAAGCCACCCTTAAATATTGTCCGATGGGGTTCAAATTTTAGGAAGATCTCTTAAGTCAGCATACAAAATTTCAGTCCGATCTGATAATTTAAAGTACTCGTTTTTTACCATTCCGCAGAAAACATCGTTTCGGAGGCGTAAACCAACCCTAAATATTTTCCGATCGGGTTATGATTTTAGAATGGGGTGCAGGGTGGTACCTAAAGTCAGCATAAATAATTTCAGCCCGATCAGATAATTTAAAGTACTCGTTTTTTACCATTCCGCAAAAAAAAATCGTTTTGCAGGCGTAAACCAACCCTAAATATTTTCAGATGGGGTTGAAATTTTAGGATAGGGTGCAGGGAGGTCCCTAAAGTCACCACAAAAATTTTCAGCCCAATCGGATAATTGAAAGTTCTATTTTTTACCGTTCCGCTGAAAACAAATGTTTCAAAGGGGGAAGCCACCCTTAAATATTGTCCGATGGGGTTCAAATTTTAGGATGGGGTGCAGGAAGGTCTCTTAAGTCAGCATACAAAATTTCAGTCCGATCGGATAATTTAAAGTACTCGTTTTTTACCATTCCGCAGAAAACATCGTTTCGGAGGCGTAAACCAACCCTAAATATTTTCCGATCGGGTTATAATTTTAGAATGGGGTGCAGGGGGGTACTTAAAGTTAGCATAAAAAAATTCAGCCCGATCGGATAATTTAAAGTACTCGTTTTTTACCATTCCGCAGAAAAAAATCGTTTTGCAGGCATAAACCAACCCTAAATATTTTCAGATGGGGTTGAAATTTTAGAATGGGTTGCAGGAAGATCCCTAAAGTCACCACAAACAATTTCAGGCCAATCGGATAATTTAAAGTTCTCTGTTTTTACCGTTCCGCTGAAAAAAAATGTTTCAAAGGGGAAGCCACCCTTAAATATTTTCCGATGGGGTTTAAATTTTAGGATGGGGTGCAGGAAGGTCTCTTAAGTCAGCATAGAAAATTTAAAGTACTCGTTTTTTACCATTCCACAGAAAACATCGTTTCGGAGGCGTAAACCAACCCTAAATATTTTCCGATCGGGTTATAATTTTAGAATGGGGTGCAGGGTGGTACCTAAAGTCAGCATAAAAAATTTCAGCCCGATCGGATAATTTAAAGTACTCGTTTTTTACCATTCCGCAGAAAAAATCGTTTCGGAGGCGTAAACCAACCCTAAATATTTTCCGATGGGGTTGAAATTTTAGAATGGGGTGCAGGGAGGTCCTTAAAGTCGCTGTAAAAAATTTCAGCCCGATCGGATAATTTAAAGTACTCTTTTTTTACCGTTCCGCTGAAAAAAAATTGTTTTAAAGGGGGAAGCCACCCTTAAATATTGTTTGATGGGGTTGAAATTTCATGATGGGGTGCAGAAAGGTCCCTTAAGTCAGCGTACAAAATTTCAGCCCGATCGGATAATTTAAAGTACTCTTTTTTTACCGTTCCGCAGGAAAAGATCGTTATTTCCCACTGTGAATCCCACGAGAGTCCGTTAACGGAACTTGATAGACAGTTTTTTTCTTACAATAAAAACTCTTTGAAATATAGAAAATATTTAAAGTTATTTATTGAATTTAGGTATGTTACGTTAACTTACCTTGAGCTTTTAAAGCAAGCTCTAATATCTTCTTAGACCTATTCATTTCTTCTTTAACAAGCACATGACCACAAAAGATTTAGCGCCAATTAATACTACAGTGCTGAACAATTTAAGTTGAAGTAGTCAACAACGTTGCCAAATCTTAGGGACTCATATCATATGACAACTACATAAAAATACATGCAACATACAGTTCTACTGTGTCGCCATCTAGTTCAACTTCCGTGAACACAGGCGCGTATATTTTGATGGGTATTAGAATAATAGGAAGCCCTGGGCAATTTTTCAAGTCTTCTTCTTCTACTATATTTAAGGTCCAATAAAACGATATACACTATAAAAAATTCGTAGCCCAAAACCGGGCCTCGTATGTCGGTAGTGGGCTTCGTATCGCAGGTCGAACATGCAATTTCGGGCTCCCTATTGATGGAATATGAGTATATATATATATATATATATATATATATATATATATATATATATATTAAAAAAAAACGAGGAGTTTGAAAATCAATATGCTATTGAAAGACCTACTGGCACAATAGGTAAGCGAAAAATAAAAATATAAAGCCTAAAATTAAAGTGCAGATTTGTGCATACTATTTTTCGTATCTAAACATCCAAAAGACGATACATTGCACAGTGGTCCCAGAAAAAAAAGTGACTAAATTATTATTTTTTTGTATAGAGCCATGTTTGGCACCACTTATTACAAAAAAAATAGTGAAAAAAAAAAAATTGCGTCATTGGGGTTTTATTATAGATTATAGAGATTTCATATTTTGGCTACCACCCCATAGGGGGTGTGTTAGTGGGGGTAGCCAAAATATGAAATCTCTGCAGCCTTGAATTACGCGAGAACCGAGATATGAAGTGTATCAATTTTGGTATATTTTGCGTTACGTAATACTTGAACGTTCCCTATGTACTAGTAATTCAAGTAAAAGACTTTTTTGGAAAATTTTGAACCACCCTAACATCTGTATCTGAAATAGTCTGCAGTGACTCATTTGCGAAAGTGTGCTAAAATTCGAGGATCATACCAATTGGGGTACGGTTCGAGGAACTCCGTCTAAGGGGAATCCATAACACGAGAGCAGCATATAGTTTAGATATTAGTCACTGCCTTGTATTTCAGACACGAAGAATAATAACGCATTTTTTTTTTAGATTTTTCACTATTTTTTTCGTAATCAGCGCTCAAAAAATGGTTTATGCACAAAAACAGAATGTTGTCACTTTTTTACGGGGGCCAATTTACATGTTTTTTATTGTGATTTGTTTTCCTTCAATACTAAAAATAAATTATGTTTGGAACTAAACAGATTTTCTTTGTAAATCTGTAATTATTTTAGGCTATTTTTTTAATATATGAATAGAATAGAAAAGTTTCTCATATTTTGCCAAATTTTTATTAATTTTTTTTATAATTAAATTTCAAAAAAAAAAACGAGCTGATAAAAAATCATGATTTTTTTTATAGTAATCACTAGTACATTTAAGGAAAATAAAAAATGGACTAAAGTTTTTATAATTTTTTGTTTTATACCAGATTTTTTTAATATTCGCAAAATTTAAAAAAATCGGTCATATTTATTCCGCCATTTCGATTTTTGTTATTTTTGAGTATTGGTACGCATTAATAAAAAAAAGCATTTATACCAATTTTCAACCAAATCGGACATTTTTGAAAAATTTTGAGTCACCCTATCAGATTTGTCAATATTTTTTTCGTAATCAGCGGTGCAAAAAATGGCAATATACAAAAAACAGAATTTTGTCACTTTTTTTTCTGGGACCACTGTGCATTGCCTTTAAGCCTTTTTTAACAATCTTACATTTAGCAGAACAAGGGAGGATCTAAGAAAAGATTAAGGCTTGTAAATATCTCTCAAGAAACCTGTTTTTAAACAAGATACATGCTGTTGTATTTAAAAGGAATTTCTTTAATTATACCCTTCCAACCCATTGATGCAAATTAAAATTTACACCTGAATTCCCCCTTTTTTTTATGGTGCGGTAGATGGAAAATTTAGTTTAAATAAGTCACTATTTTTTAATTAAGGTAAATACACTGCCCAGTAAAAGAGCTTTCTCATTTTTCACCTCGGAGCGTAAAATGGATTTTTTATTGTCAGATTCAGTTTTAGCCACCTTAAAAATACCAATTTTCACAAAAACTACCCCTTACCCTCAGGGGGTGAAATTAGAAAAAAAATATTATAGGATTCAGTTAAGCGACCTTAAAAACCCCAATATATAAATTTTCAAGAAAACTACCACCTGCCCCTCAGGGGGTGGAGTAAGAATTTTTTTATCAGATTTGCTTTCAGCAACCTTAAAAAGCCCATTATACCAATTTTCACGAAAACTATCCCTCCCCTTTGAGGTGGAGTTAGAATTTTTTTATAATCAGATTCACTTTCAGCAACCTCAAAAACCCCAATATACCAATTTTCACAAACAACCCCCCATCCCTTAGGGGGTGGATTTAGAATTTTTTATTATCAGATTCACTTTCAACAACCTCAAAAACCCCGATATAAGAGTTTTCACAAAAACTACCCCTCACCCCTCAGGGGGTGAAATTAGAAAAAACATATTATCAGATTCATATTCGTTGACCCCAAAAACCCCTATATACCAACTTTGAAGAAAATATTGAAAATATTTAAAAATATTTACCCCCTCACCCTCTCGGGGGTGAAATTAGAAAAATTTTAATATCAGATTCAATTTCAGCAACCTTAAAAAGCTCTATAGGGCAATTTTTTTTTTTGTAAAAAAATATATTTTCGCCCATTTGCCCCTTGCGGCACCCCAATGTTCAGCAAATCCCGAGCGATAACTTTTGGTTTGGACATACAACATACCTGTATGCCAAATTTCAAGTCTCTAACATAAATCTTTCTTAAGTTATCGTGCACACAAGATTTCCCAGACAGACCAATCGACCGAACGATCGACTGATCGACAGAGAAAGCGACAATTTTTTTTACTTGAAATTGATTTATATCGACATAAAACTTCATAAAACGTAAAAATACGCAAAAAAAAATTTTAAAAGTCCAACTGAAAGTAAATATGATAATAAAATAATACCCCATACCCCTAGGGGCGGGGGGTAGCTTTCGAAAAAAATTGTATATTGGGTTTTTTGAGGTTGCTGATAGTGAATCTATCTATTATTATTATTTTTTTTTTAATGCAAAGCATACGCTGGTCAGGCCCTGTCCGTATCTCCGACGTTACGAGCAGACGAGCCAGCAAAAACCAATAACTACTCCACACACCGTGAGGTTAGTACTTATTGGGTCCGATTTTCGTGCGCTCTGAGTATATTTAATGATCCCAGAATGGCCTTCTGCATATTTCCGGATAAGAGTTCTGCTTTTTTGGAGCATGCCGGTATGGTCTTAAGTGCAGAGAGAAATGTTTGCCTCGTACCACCAAGGGAACCAATTATAAGGACCACCAGCTTAACAGAATAACCCCGGTTGAGCCTACGGAGTTCGAAAAGCAGGTCTTGATATTTCGTCCGTTTTTCCTCCTCTTTTAAGACTATGTTCGTTTCGGCAGGAGCCGAAAATTCAATAACGAACATTGTCTTTAGATCTTTATCGAGGAGGACTACATCAGGCTTATTGTATCTTATTTGCCTGAGGGTGGAGAATGAGTAGTTCCAATAAATTCGGCACCTCTCATTCTCCACAACGGACTCAATATCGTCTGGAACATAGGGCAGTACGGGTGTATCGTCAATACCGTACGAGTGCCTTAGGTGGAAGTAAAGCACTCGCAAGGCCGCGTTATGTCGTCGTATATAGGCGGAGACGGCATAAGTCGAGCACGCTGACAGTAAGTGCATCAAGGTCTCCGGCGCCTTTCGACACGCCCTGCAACTTGTGTCAGGGACCTCTATACCCATAACGAGACTACGGTAGACTAGGGTGTTAAATACACCATCTTGGCACGCAATTATAAATCCCTCAGTCTCTGACCTTAGCCCACTAGAGTATAAAAATGCGAAAGTCAATCGTTTGGATAAGCCAATGTTTTCCTTGAAGTAGAGACCGTGCATCGGCTTATCCACATGTGCTTGCAGAAGTCGCATGGCTTCTGCAGACTTAACTTGGGCTTTTAATGGAGAAGGATCCAATTCAGTTACCGAATTATGAATCCTTCTTTGGATGTCAAAGGTGAGACCGAGTTCATTGGCGGCTTTCGTAGCTGCCCTAAATAAAAATGCTCCAACCCCCACTTTTTCATGATTACAAACCATGCGAAGCAGGGGATCCGAACTCCTGTCACCTTACAGGCTCCACCCAGGACTATTCTGTCATGTAAACACTCCAATCCCAAGAGTCCACGACCACCCTGATAACGAGGGATGTAAAGTCGTGGAACGGACGATTTTGGATGATGGCTGCGATAAATGTTCATCATCTTTCGCGTACCTATGTCGAGTTGTCGCAGCTCGTCTATTGACCACTTGATTACTCCAAAGGAGTAGGCCAAAATTGGAACAGCAAGCATATTAGTAGCAGACACCTTGTTCTTCCCCGATAGCTCTGAAGACCAGATCTGTCGAAGCCGGTGTCTGTACTTGCCGCGGAGAATCTCTTTAACAGCGGATACTTCTTGAGTATGGCTTTGAGCCATACCCAAGTAGGTATAAGATTCTCCGGCATCAAGTTGATGTAGCATGCTTCCATCTACGAGCTGCGTTTCTTCCTCAACATTCGCGCATCGTCCTCTCTTGAGATGAACCACTGCACATTTGCTGACACCAAACTCCATTCCGATAGCATGCTTGTACTCCTGCACTACTCTAAGGGCTTGATCGACTTGTCGAATGTGTTCCTTTTGTTAAAAAAATATATATTCATTTTTTGTATTTATTTATAATTCTATATGTTAATGTATTTTTTTTTTTTAACAATAAACAATATTCTATTCTATTCTATTCTATTCTATTCCCCCGAGGCATAGCACTTAAGGTCATCCATATAATACAGATGTGTGACCTTATGCCTTCGGTTTCCTGGTGTGCCGCAGTGGTATCCTTTGGTATTCCTGAGAACAACGGATAGGGGAAGTAGTGAAATGCAAAATAGTAATGGACTTAGGGAGTCCCCTTGAAATACTCCCCTCATAAAAGTAACCAGCTCTGTTGTAACCTTTGTTTCACCTGAACCTATGGTGAAACGGGTCTTCCAGAGCGGCAACAGTTGTTTAATGCATTTCACTACTTGATCCGGTACCCCAAGGCATTCGAGCAGGTGTATAATAAGCTCATGAGGTATTGTATCAAATGCCTTGAGGTAGTCGATCCAGGCCATTGAGAGATTGCGCTTGTATTGTATAGAGTCCTGCGTGATGCACATGTCTATCAGCAGGTTCTCTTTACAACCGGCAACCCCTCTTTTTGACCCTCGTTGCTCATAGATATCTTGGAATACCGGATCCACTGTTTGGAGTACCCGCATGTACAAGATTCTCGTAAATATCTTGTAGCATGCGTTTAAACATGTTATCGGCCTGTAGTTTTTGGGTTCAGACAAATCTCCGTTCTTAGGGAGTAACACAGTTCGCCCCTCGACGAACCAGGAGGGTATTTGCTGCTCCTCATTTAGCCATGAATTAAATAGTCTGGCTAAATGTTGGTGGGTGGATGGTAACTTTTTCCACCAGTAATTGTTAATGCCATCTGGGCCTGGAGCAGCAAAGTTCTTAGAGCCCTCAAGAGCCTTTCGAACTTCCTCCTGGGTTATCGGCCGGCGCTCATCCTGCGGTTGCAATCTTTCGCAGAATGTCTCAAATTGCGCCAGGGCTGGAGTGTTTAAATTAAGTGGACGCACTTTTTCATAGATACCCTTCCAGAAGTATTCCACTTGATCAGCGGTCGGCGGATTATCAACAGCACGTGGAGGATCTTGAAACAGGCGGGAGGGCTTTTCGTGGAAAAGTTTGTTTTCCTTAAAAGCCCTGGCCCTTCTGACTTGTGACTTTTTTGCAGTCACAAGCATTTGAATCCTATCGAGGCAGTGCTGTTTGATGGTCTGCATAACTGCTCGATTTAATGTGTGATGGTGGCGCCTTAGACTGGCTGCTATTCGCCGCACCTTTGGAGTAAAGGGCCTATCGGCTCCTATATAGTCCATCACACATTGGATCCGCGAAGCGTGCTGTCTCGCCGACTTGATCTTGGATTCTAATTTTTGTATTCGCCGCTCTGCCCTCTTTTCTTGAGAGGTATCGGATTTCTCGGTTTGAGAAATACCCCGAGCGACTTCATACACAGCGCAATTTATGCGCCAAATATCAGCGTTTTCTGGAAGTTGCTCCTGAATCTGTGCATCCACCCTTGCCAGTTCTTCGGGCTTTAAGGGCTTTACACGGTGAAGCGCCCTACGGTCCTTTAGGTCCCCTATGTCTGGCAGTACCGGCTCCTCCATCACCCTAACCGGATCAATTGGGGCACGTTCGGCTTCTTCCTCTATCACCGAAAGGGGTGGAGGTCTAACATAGCCTGATCTCAGAAGGTAAGATACATAATCACGCAGATTTTGTGGCGTGAATGCTTGATGTTCTGGGTGCATTTGACACCACAGATCATGCATTCGAGCAATGTATCCCCTCCGATCAGGCTCACTCCTCTCTCTACACAGCAGAAGGTCATCCCTGAGATTATTAGTCCACTCAAAGCGTCCATTTTCGTTGCGGTCGGCATCGTGCAAAACATCGATGTGGGCCCTACCACCTTGCACATGACCTCCATCCAGGAGAGGTCGGTTGTGAGGGCCTCTTCTTCTTGGTCTTGGAACAAGAATATGTTTCTCGGTTCGCAGGGTGTTAACCTTGAGCGAACCCAGTTTTCGGTACCAAGGGGAAAGATGCGTTTCCCCTACGAGTGCGCTAGGGCTACCGAACTGCACTCCAGCTCAGGAAAGTGGTGTCGCGACTCACCATGACCTCAGATCTTATTGGCCATCCTTGCCTATTTATTATTATTATTATTATTATTATTATTATTATTATTATTATTATTATTATTATAATTAGCAATAGTATGCGTCAAAGACGATGAGTTTATTTAGTTAATAGGGCTAATATATAGCATTAAATAAAGTAAGAAAAAAAAATAAAAAGGAAAATAAAAAATAAAAAATAAAAAATGAACACAAAGAAAATAAACAGAATGAGCAAAAGAGTCTAGCAAATTAAAAAAAAATAATAAAATTTCGAAATTACACAGACATGTCTAGACAATATCACACACAATAATGAATAAAATTGTTTTTACAACATTCCATTTCAGTATCAAGTCTGTTTTTAAACTGGTTTATAGTATTAGAATTGACAGTTTCTTCACTAAGACGATTTCAGTTATACACGACTCGATTAGTGAAGAAATTCCTTCTAAGCAGTTTAGAACAGGGTTCTTTAGAAAGTTTTTTGGGGTGGCCTCTAAGTTGAACATTTGCAAACTGGAATATGTTCATATCACACTTATAACAGTTACTAATAATTTTAAAAGCCTCCTTAAGGCTTATAATAAAAAAATCTAACACCACCCCCTGAGGGGCAGGGGTAGTTTTCTGAAAATTAATATATTGGGGTTTTTAAGTTCGCTAAAACTGAATCTTAAAATATTTTTTCTAAATCCAACCCCTGAGGCGGGGGTAGTTTTCTTGAAAATTGGTATATTGGTGTTTTAAAGGTTGCTGAAAGTGAATCTTATAATAAAATATCCATTTAAAGCGCGTAGGTGAAAATGGGAAAGTTTTTTACTGGGCAGTGTATGTTTTTAACATTTATTCTTTCGTTTATAAATGATTCAAATAAATTCTATTCTAGTTATAGGGGTTTCACCAGTTATCGCAGTTACCTTTTAGTCAAAGGCCATTTGTCGTGTTAAACGGAAAGGCCTTATTTACATTTACAGTGTCATTTACATTTTGTATCCTTAGGTAATTCAACCCTATAAGTTACTTGTAGATTTTCTTGAACCTATTGTAGGGGAAAATGGGGTAAACTAGGCCACTAGTTTTACTTGCTCTAAATAAGATAGTTTTTGTTATATAAGTATATAACTCACGGCCACAAAAAAATAAAAGTTTTCTGTGCTGGAGTTGATATCCAACTATTCTTATGCATTTTAGGATGCTAAACACGAATCTGTCATAAAAAAGGCACTTCATGGGCTCATTTTTTTTCTTCACTGAAATTGCAGATGAGATTTTCACATTTGAAGAAAGTTTTTTCAGTGTAGAAAAAAATGAGTCCATAAGTTGCCTTTTCTATGGCAGATTCGTGTTTACCATCCCAAAATACATAAGAATAGGTGGGTCTCAATCCCAGCATAGATAACTTTTTTTTTTGTTTTTTTTTTCTAAACTGAAATTGCAGTCTAATAACACAAGCCCACAATTTTTTTTTCTGGATCTTTGATTCCAATATGATATTCCTATGTATTTTTTCGCACTGAAACTAAATCCGCAACCCGTTTAACCCCTACACATCAGGATTTTGACATAACCTCAAAAAAACCGAAAAATTACTGAAACCGCTAAAATCATCTATGCCATACCACTGTCACCTTCCTGTCCCCAAATTGCTAATTCTATAACCCCAGAACCCCTAACCTCATAATACCATAGCCGCATAACATCAAAACCCCTTAACCTCATTGAGTAGAAAAATCTAGTTAGGGAAAACAGAACAAATTCTTCAGTTTTTTTTTGTGGAACATAGTCATAGGTAAGTAACTCTATAACCCCAAAATCCCCTAACACCATAACCTCAAAATCCCTTCACTTCGTAACCCCATACACTATATCCCCTTAATCCCGTTATCCTATTCTGTGGAGAAGTCCGGTTAAAAAAATTATGAAGTAGGCCTTGATCCATGACTTCACTCACAAAACTCTTATGATTTCGAGAACCGGACTTCGCCACAGAATAGGATGATGGGGTTAAGAGGTTATAATATATGGGGTTACGGAGTGAAGGGGTTAGGAGGTGTGATGGGATTTTAGGGTTATACAGTTACTTATTCATAACTATGTTCTACAAGAAAATTTCACGTAATTGTTCTGTTTCCCCGAACCAGATTTTTCTATTTAATGAGGTTACGGGGTTTCGAGGTTATAGAGTAATGGTATTCCGAAGGTTGGGGATTATGGGGTTAAGAAATTACGAATTTGGAGGAAGGGGGTGAAAGTGGTTTGGAGTAGATTATTTTAGCGGTTTTAGTTGTTTTTCGAGTGTTTTTTGAGGTTATGTCAAAATCCTAATGTGGAAGGGTTAATCGGGTTGCGGATTCAGTTTCAGCGGGAAAAAATACATATGAATATCATATTGGAATCCAAGACTCTCAAAAAAAAATTGTGGGCCTGTGTAGTTATTATATTATTATAATATAATTATTATATATTATTATTATATATTTTTTATGGCAGATTCGTGTTCAGCATTCCAAAATACATAAAAATAAGTAGGTATCAACCCCAGCGTAGACAACTTTTGTTTTCTTGTGGGCCTGTGTGACTACTAGACTACAAGCATCTTATCAGAAAATCGGCACTATTTGTTGTTATGAAAAAGGAAATGGCGTGAATGGGCAACCATTAATACACCTGCGTGTTATGAATACAATTAAACAAAAGAAAACGTAATATTAATTAAAACCACAATAATTTTGAGCTAATAAGCTTAAACTTAATGTAATTTTAATTGCACTACGTTACTGTATTAAATACTGAATTCTTGTGTACAAATGGAACCCTGGGCAGGGTAAGTTATTGAATAAAAGTTATTACAGTAACAACATTACAATGTTATATTTTACTATAACCAGTTTCAAGGGATTTTAAATGTACACTGATAAAAAGTTTTTTTAGATTTATTTGAATCTGGCCAATTAAATTATTTGGTTGTGAGTAATAAATTTTATCCACGGCCGGGATTAATAAGCCCAAAACCCAAAACGGCCGTGGATAAAGTATAGTATTTTACTTACGTATAATATCTATTAATCATTCGGGTGATTAGGCCACTCGCCTATCGGCTCGTGTCCCAAAATTCACCCTCACTGATTGATATTAATTATTATACGCTCGTTGAATAATATACTATTATTTTATTCAGATAAACAGTTAATTCATGTGAATAAATATGTCTACTCCAAATTATTTTTTTACTACTTTGAAATCTATAAAATCTTTTTTATCAGTGTGTGAAGTTAAATAGAAATAAACTACTTATAGGCTTGACAAGCACTAATTTAAAAACCCATTAATTTTAACTAAATGACTGGCAGTAACCAAGCAATCAATTTATAATGCAATACGCTTTCTTTATTTCAAAAAAAGTTCGTTAAGTATGAAATATATCCGGTATACGAATTTTTTATTCTCAAGAAAATTTGCTCGTTCGTCTTCCAAATGAGGAGATAATGGCTAAGATACGTATACAAAAAGGAAATTTTCATTCTAAATTTAGCGTTAAGCTTTGAATATATTTGTTCCACAGACTAAGTTGTTTTATTAGGGACACTCTACGCGGCTTTACTGGTAGAAGGGTTATGTTTACAATCGCTTTTTTTTTTCAAAATATTAAATAGTCTGAATTCGTAACGTCATGTTTATCACATAATTGATAACACAGGGACACAAAAGAATACAGTCATTAACTCTTAACCATACTATATTTTTCTTATGTATCTTTGTGTGCTAAAAAGAAATTTGACAGTAAAAAAGCTCGTTTGGACTTTTTTCGACCCCATAACTTTTTTAAAAAACTGCAAAAAAGAATAATAGATGAGCTAGCTCAATATCTTTGAAGTGCTCTAGCACATAAAGTAATAAATTTTGGAAGTTGTACTCGCAGACACTATTAATCACAAAGTTGAGAACTATTACACACCTAAAATTTAAACAAATCAGAATGAAACGACTTTTCCATATGACTGGTGCACTCAAACTATCAATTTATGGGAGTTGTGACCTTATAAACTTGTGATTAGAATGTCGAGAACTATCACATCCGAAAATCAGTTAAATATGGCTGAAACCAATTTTACATAAGAAGGGAACTTTGGGCCTATGGGGTCAGCAAGCTTTTTTAATTGTCAAATTCGTCGTCAGTGACCAAAAATACGTAAGCAAAATATAGTATGGTAAATAGTAATTCAACTTTTTTTGTGGACCAGTTTAATTTAATAATAATAAAAGTTTCTCCGACGTATTCAGATTAAACGACTTTAATAAAATTCAAGAATTATTAGGAAAGGTTCCATGGAACCAGTTGGTACAAAAATTATTTTGTGGAAGCTAGACAGGTAACTATATTAGTAACTACAGATCGATTTCCTTAATTTTTATTTTTATTTACTGTCCACTTTTAGTTTTGATGACATAGTTACTGAAACTGTTGATAAAGGAAGGACAGAATTTTTTTATTTTAAACAAAGGTATAAAAATATTAATTTATTATTCCATCAATCTATTTTATAATCATCGTACAGAGTGATATTGGTAGAATGACAGTTTCGGGCTGCTGGTCCTCTTCAGTACAAGTCTTCAACTTGCTAACATTTAAAGTCTCCAGACTAGGAAAGGTATGAGTAGTTGTCTACATCTAGCAATAGATGGCGCACAAGTCTACATCAATTTAATGACTATTCCTTTTGCGAATAAAGTCTAAAAACGTTTTCTTAATCAGCGTGCAGTGTTGACTCTGGGTACTGAAGAGGACCAGCAGCCCGAAACTGTCAGTCTACCAATATCACTCTGTACGATGATAAGAAAATTTATTGATGGAATAATATGTTGATAAAGGGTGTCAGATTGACTTTATTTATACAGATATGCAAAAGGCATTTGATCAAGTCGATCATGATGTGCTTTAAATAAAAAGTCAAACAGTATGAAAACCAATTAGAGGACAAATTTTACACTATTAATAAAAAAGAATGAGGACATTAGAAATATTAGTAAAATACAAATTATACAAAAAATCTACTTATTATTTCTCTTATATATAATTTTACCTAAGCTAGAATAATTTTTTCCTGAAAATTTCTAGTCGATCAGATAATTCGTTCTGGAGTTATCGTTTGGACTTTTTTGGACTACGTCTACAAAAATCGTGACATCGGACAGGCAGAGGGACGGACGGAAGGACGTTTTCAAAGTTTCTTATTTTTTCATGAAACACATTTGTATCCAAGAATTTTTTGTCTATGTCGTTTTTTGACGATTTTAGGAAATTCGAAATTACCTTATAATATTATTCTAGCGCAGGCGCTGTGAATAATATAATAAGAGACAAAGAGAGGATTTTTTTCTTAGCAAATCTAACGTTAATATGTCAAATTTTTTTAATAAGTATACTTGGTCTGTACCTTGCGGATGATATATGTTTTTGACCCTGTAATGCAAAAATTTTACAAATCTTTAACACAGATTACATTGTATTGGCTTTACCCCAATATAACTTTTATTGTTGGAATCTTATTTGAACGGCAGCCGTCAGTTTGTACAATATAACGGATTTATTTGATTTTTAATTTTACCTTACACACATCAGGTGTGTTCAAGGACTCTTGCTATTTTTTAATTTTTATTGATTTATTACTAATAAATTATAAGTAAACTGATGTTTGCAGATAATTTGAAAATGTTTTATTTTAGTCCAATAAAATAATAAATGTAAATTGCAATAAATGTACACGGGCTAATTTTAAAGGGTAGTAGTGGATGGTAACAGAACACTCCAATTTTTGTTTTGATCATTTGTTTATATATTAATAACAACCGAGTTAATTCAAAAATATCAATGTTGGAGGTAAAATTGATTTTTTCCATTTTTCAGACAAATTATTCATCGGACGATAAAAGTGGTTATAATTAAACTTATAGCTCTTGAAATAAATTTCATATATTATAGATTTGGTACGGTTACAGAGGGCACAAGTCGATTTTCAGCGCTCACTGTAACCGTAACAAAATACTTGTAACTTATAGATAATTTCAAGAGCTACAAGTTTGCTTATAACCAATTTTATCCTCCGATGAATATTTTGGCTCAAAAATCGAGAAAACCAATTTCACCCCCTACATGGCCATTTTTAAATATTTATAACTCAATTTTTATTAATATATTAAAAAAAAATTATTCAAACAAAAATTGTTGGAATTTTTATTCTTAACAAAATTGGTTATATGTATTTTTATGGTAAGATGCATATTTAGCGAGATAACCGCACTCGCCTTTAAAATTCAAGATAGCGGACACCCCTTACGTAAATCACCCGGTGAAAAACTAACAGGAGTGTTCTGTTACTATCCACTACTACCCTTTAAAATATCAGCCCTAGAACATTTATTGAAATTTAATAAACGAATTTCTCGTTATTAGACTGGAATATTTTAAGTTTATGTAAGTTTGTACTTTATCACATCATTCTATCTTTGACTAAACTTTTAGTGAAGAAATTATAACTCTGCGGAGATTATATTATAAAATCCTAAGCATTACGTATTTGAATGCGTTCTGTATATTTATGTGGAATAAAAACAATTTACTTTAATAAAGCCCGTATCTACGTATAAGTTGAGAGGATGGACTCTTGTAGCTTTTCGTTTAAGTAAACTTGAGTGATGACAATAATAAATTTCACTCAAAAAGAAAAGTTAATATCGTAAATCCCTCTTACGCTTAAAAAGTTTTCCACTTTATTGACATATTAAGCTATTTGTACGACTAAATACTGCTGCGAAAAGAAAATAAATAATTTCATTAACATTTATTTTTTATTTGATTTTACAGTTAGACCCACCAAAAATGCAAGTTTTAAATATGCCACAATGTCAATTTTATTAATTTTTTTATAGTAGTACAGTATTAAATATTTCGCGTAAAATTTCGATTTGATTTAAACTTGTTTAGAAGAATTATAACAGGACATGTCACAATCACCCTGGGTGTCACATTTAGCCTAACCCACTGTAACTGCTGTTATATGAAGCTGGAAGAAATATACAACTAGCAAATATAGAGGTTCCAAATCTGCAGAAGCAAGAAGTCTCCCCAAGGTGGTTATTTTTATGTCAATAATCCTTTTTTTTTACAAAATTAATGTAGAGTCCCTGGAACATGCATTTAATGTTAAAAAAGATTCGAAAACTTGCTCTCCTGAAAAATTACGTTTATGTGACATGGTGTCTTTTACCTCCGTGGTCCAGATATAATAAATAATAAACCAAAATACATTTGGAATATTTAATCATATAAATATTTAAACACAATATTTAGTTTAAAAAGGTTTTTTTGTTGCATAAAAAATTCCAATCTCGGAATTAACGATGCGGCAGCGGGCGGTGGTTTTCGACCCAACAAAATTTGTATCGTTTATAGCCTACACCGCCTCTCGTAAAGGGTGTTCTCTTAAATAATTAAGTAAATTTTCACTTTCTACTTCCCGAGCCTGCACGCCTTTTAACCGTTTCCTCCTGTATCCATTTTATCATCTTAACAAAACTCTCCGAATCATAAAAACTTGCCACTTGCTCATATCCTGCTTCCAATAACCTAATAGCTTGAGCTTTCTTAATCATTTAATTGATGCATTTCTAATTATGTACTTAATTTAATTAAATCCTTTATTGAGTATGTACTTTTTAATAATTATAAATAATTTTGACAAATATTGTCAACATTGACAACTGCATTGTGTATAAATAGTTACTCAGTTTACACAACTAGATTTTCTATTTTGTTTTTTTTTTTCGGATCCAACTGTACAGTTGGAATAAAAAAAAAGTACTACAGCACGGGACCTTGAGGTAACCAAATTTTTAAAATTTTTTAAGTTCTTTATTGACAATGAAATTTTTAGGGTCATGTACATTGTCAGTGGATTTAAAAACGGCATAAAAACACATTAATTTCTCGAAAAAATATATTCCTATTTGTAAAAATAACAGAAATATATAGAACTAAAAAGGAATAACATAAATGAAAAATTATAATTAATAAAATAGCGAAAAAGAATTAGGTACCTTATTTAATAACAGTTAAAACTTTTAAATGACTATTATACTTAGTTTTATATATCTCTGACTTAGTTAAGTCCTCAAATGACTTTAGTAACAAGTTAGATTTAAATGCTACAATTTTTAAGTGTTGTACTTTTTAAAGATCGCAATTGTATCATCGCGGACATAAATAATCAAATTCACATAAATACATTAGTAGGAACTATCTTAAATATGTTAATTGTTATAGTAACTAAATGGTTGTTTATTGTTTCAGAATGACAGTATGCCTAACCTAAGTTTTATAAAATGACAGTATGTCTAACCCTATTTTTTTAAAAACTTATACGTCGCGATTTACGCAACTTTAATTTTAATTATGCTGTAGGGAAATTTAATGGCCGCGGTGGTATCTAAACAAGCGTCACTTTTTGTAATAAATCTCTACCAAAATCGGTAAAAAGTCTCATTTTTGGCAATAGTGCAAAAAGTGGAATAGTTAACGTTGATTGATTAATATTAAAACTGATGACATTTGAATTATCACTTCGAATTTTTTGTCAAAAATAAAATAAAAATATATTAAATTTTTTTTTTATGCGATTTAACTGTATATTTCGTCTTTGCATCATAAACTACTATTTCTATTAATTAGTTTAATATTATGTTATAAATTATAATGAAATTTTAAGTGTTGGTATTTTTTACTTGTTAGGATATTTTAAGCGAAAGACTAATATATAACCATAATTTTTTCTTAAAAAGTTAATATCCGTCTTACGCTTAAAACACTTTTCAACTTTATTATAAGTAATTTTTTCTGTAAAAATTAAACAGTTTTGTCAAATATCTTTATAATTTCCAGCTATATAAATATAAAATTTTATACTTCATCTAAATATGAAACTAGCAATTTTAATAGTATATTATATAACTCCGTGCTAGCGAGACCGTCACACTCGCCTGCCCGCTCGTATGAAAAACCTTCCGCTCGCGCGGAATATTGTCTGTTCCATACTTGTTATAGACTATGCTTTTTCTTCGACTGAAAATATGAAACACTTGATGGCTTTAAACTGCGGAAAAGGTTGAAGATAATTTTTCATGTCACTAGACATTGTAAATGTAACAAAACACATATTTTTAAATAATGCACTTAATATTATTTAATAATTTAATCAAATAACTACTTAAAAAAATACTTTTATCCAATACATACAGATAATAAGACAATTACCAGCTTTATTTTAAATAGATAATAACCCCCGCGTGGCTTTTTTGAGTGGATAATTATTTATTTTACCCACTTAACTGTCACTTGTCAAATAATTTTCTTGTAAATGTCATTAAAATTTTTAATAAAAATATGAATTCATAAGCTATTTATTGGATAAAACCTTGTATGGCACTCATGGGTAAACCGATATTGCCCTCTCGAAAATTAACCTGCTTTGCTGACGCCTCGCAGTTTAATTTTCACATGGGCAATATCTTACTTTACCCACTAGTACCATAAATAACTATTATTGAATTTTGCCACCTATTTACAAGTTATAACATTTTGCATTTGCAAAAATTGAAGCTTATGTCAGATTGTAACAGATATTATAGATTAAATAATCAACAATAGATGAAGCAGTTTTATTTTTTTGAACTTAATTAAAAATTGGTCAAATATTAAAAAAAACTAATAAACTTAGGGTCACTCGATCGGCTGTTGCTTTGTCTAGTTTCATGACAAAATATACATTTTTTTTTGCTAATGTTTTTACAGTTTTCTTTACTTTTATAGACAAGAGATTGCACTACATGTGCTCATTCTAACACTTGATATAGAATAGTCATACCGTATATAAAACTAGAATGGATTTATTCTATGACTGAAAAGTATATGTATTTGCCTACATTCTAAACCAGGCATAGAAAAAATATATTCTATAGAACTTAAGTTTACCGTTTGATAAAGGAACATTTTTTGTAAATTTTCGAAAAATTAAAATTATGGCGATCCAGTATATATTAATCTTATAATTAGCCTAGCAAGTTATATTACTGAAAAAAATATAATAATAAAACCTGAAAAACATAAATAAAATGATTTCGGGAAAAATAAATGGAAAAATAATATCCTGTGAAGATTTCTATTCTTTTAAAATACATTTCGTAAAATAAATTGAAATATTTACATTCTGTTGTAATAGAAAAAGGTTTTTCAACTAAACGTTCTAGACAACAAGTCATTGTTTAATATTTCTTTTGTAAGATTTTTTCTTTTGAGCCATTGACTGAAAAAGTTTATTTAATTAAAAATATAAGGTCTTTTCTAAGCAAAAATATAGAAATTCTTTAAAACCGTTAAAGAGAGAAGCAATATAGTTTAAACTAAATTGTTTCTCTCTAACTAAACTAAAAATTTTAGGTTTTCCTCTAAAGTTAAAATTTTACACTTTCTTATAACAACAGCGGAGAATTGGTAAGCTTTGCGTTAGCAACGAAAACTTTTTTTTTAAATTTTACACTTTCTTATAACAACAGCGGGGAATTGGTAAGCTTTGCGTTAGCAACGAAAACTCGAAATCACTTTGAGACTAAGAATTTGTACCATATAAACAAAAGTTTTTACTTCACTTTTAAATTTTTTGGGGCTGGAAACCTTAATAAAAACTGGTAGTTCATTAAAAAGTTTTATTGAACTGGTGCGATTTGCACTTGATTTAATAAACATTTTTTTATATGTAATTAATAAGCGTGACGCGTGTTATAGAAGTGCAGGTCGCAATAGTTTCTAAATTTATTAAAATAAGCATAAATATAACATAAACATTATATAAAAAGATCATAAACTGTGGGTATTTTATGATTTTTAAAATGTTCCTCACATGAAATATTATACTATTATACAGTTATTGATATATACTACAAACGATTGTTTTTTTAAGAACAATGATCAACTGAAGATCTTAGTTGGTAAACAGCAACATTTCTTGGAGATAAACAGGGTGCTACATTTCTAACATGATTGTTTCATGATAGATTACAGTCCATGCTTAAACCGAGGAACTTGGCACTTTTGTTGATTATAAACTAACTATAGGGCAAAATATTATGTTGGTAACAGTTTTTTATTTCAAATTACTTGATATGATAGTTATCATGATAAATATAATATGTATTTATTCGTTAGGTAATATTACGTACAAGTAACACCCAATTATGATATACAACATCTTTAATAGGGTGAAGCGTTTAAAAACGATAGGTTTAATTTAGTTTAGTTAAGTTTATGCCTCTCACTTATGACGCTTCATCCGCTAAGTTGAGAGCGCGCCAACTTATCCATAAAAATCGGGGTGTATAATAATTTCGAAAAACTAAAATGCTTGGGGTGTCATTTTTTCTTTTTTACTTAAAAGTCCAAATCAAAAAAGTTACACATCAATCAGAAAAGAAATTAATGCTCCGCAACTTAGGGAAAGGCCAAAACAAGAAAAAATCTTGAAAAAAGACGTATCGAAATAGTAGTTTTCGTAACGTGTAAGCGACTTTAGTCCTTTAGCACGAGAATTAAGTTTTTTTGATGACGTGAAGCGAAGTCAAAAAATCATTCAAGTCAAACGAGTTGCGAATAAGATTTTTCTATGACTGCTTAGAATGTAAGCAAATACACACACTTTTCAAACACAGAATGAATCCATTCTAGCTCTAGATACGGTATTAATATTCGGTATCAAGTGTTAGAATAAGCACATGTAGTGCCATCTCTTGTTTATGAAAGTAAAGAAAACTGTAACAAAATTAGAAAAAATATATATATATATTTTACCGTGAAATATTGAAAATTTAATGCAATTTAAAGTTTTAAGTTAAAATTGCATATAGTTTATTAGCTTTTCTTAATATTTGACCAGTTTTCTATCAATTTAGTTCAAAAAATTAAAACTGCTCCATCTATTGTAAAATATTTAAACCTGATTTATGTCACAACAATATGACATAACCTTTAATTTTTGCATGATAATTTGTAAATATATGCTAAAATTAAATAAAAATCTTTTTTAAGTACTAATTTGATAAAATTATTAAATAACATTAATTGCTTTATTTAAAAATATGTGTTTTGTTGCATTTGCAATGTCGAGTCACAAAAAACATTGTATTTAACCTTGTCCGCAGTTTAAAGCCATACGGTGTTTCATATTTGCAGTCGAAGAAAAAGTATAGTCTACAACACGAATGGAATAGTCATTCCGCGCTCGCGGACCGTCCTGCCGGTCCGTATGACAAACTTTCCGCTCGCGCGGAATATTGTCTGTTCCATACTTGTTATAGAATATACTATTTTCGTTCTACAGTCTAGTATATTTTAAAGAATTACGTGTTTTTAATTTTAACATTTCAAAACTTTAGAAACGTCAAATGACTTTTGTCAAAATGAAAGCTATATACTATACACTATATACTCGTGCTATAATAAAATATCGTAACGAGAATATATAGTGAATATGCATTTTTCTTTAGTTCATGTACACTAGGTCCTACGAAATAGTATATTACGCACCGAGTATGCGAACCTAGTTTATAGTGTACGAGAGTGCTCTGAAATGGTTTGCATCGAGGTGCGAATAATACTTAAACATCGAAAAAACGCAAAAATTATCTTAAAATTAGTTTGCCAATTTGAGGTTATGTGTTTGACTTTTGCTAATTTTCTGACAGCAGGACCTGCTGTCAGAAAATACATACCTGGTATGTAAAATAAGCTGATCGTCACTCACTACTAACTAGGTCGTAGGAAAAAGAACTTTTCCTACGACCAAGTATGCAAAATTCCTTATATTCCACGTGTTCACTATATATACTCGTGTGATATTTTCATCACACGAGTATATAGACAGCATGATGTACTTTTCATACAAGTTTATAGATTACATGTCGATTTCCATGGTAGTAGTATAGTGTGCATTTTAGAGAAAAGTCAAACTGACATTTCGAAAGTTTTAAAATGTCAATGTTTTATTTACTAATTTTTTATGATTTTCTTATTGAAAAGGACATGCTGGTAGGAAAAATGTCTTACACAACTCGTCGCTTACCTTTTTCAATGTACTTGAGTACTGCGCTCTCGTGCACTAAAAACTAGGTTCGCGTATTTGGTACGCAATATACTATTCTTTATATATTATAGAAAGAACTTTTTCCTACGAGCGTGTGGAAAGATCACTTTTTCCGCAGACATATGTGTATGTGGTAAGAAAGCCTTTTCCCCACGCATAAATATTGTTTAATTTCTTAATTGCGTAGTGTTATACTTGTTACATTTATTCATAACATTATAAAAATGTTTAAATTTTTTACCTGTTAATTGATTTTTTTATTGAAAAATTATAAAAATAAGATTTATTTCGATTTATTTGATAAAATATAAAAGTATATTTTATTTTAACCCTGCTCCTAGGAAAAGTATTGTTCCTAACGCATGCGTAAAGAGGATTTTCCGCACTTATTAGAAAAATAGCTATTTCCTTCAACCTAGTTAGTAGTTAGTGCCTATTTTCCACCCGTTGCCTATGACAACGGTTAAGAAGTGCAATCGGCTGATTTTACATATCTGCTGTCAGAAATTTAGTAAACGTCAAGCACATAACCTCAAATTTACACACTAATTTTAAGATAATTTCTGCATTTTTTGGATGTTTAGGTGTTAGCTCGTAGGAAAAATCGCAAATCATTTCAGTGAACATCGTGTGCTTTTTTTACTCAGCTGCGCTAAAAACTAGGTTTGCGTACTCTGTGCGTAATATACTATTACTTTTCGGTTTAGACCGTGTTAATGGATTTTAACTTTTTGAAGTTTTGTCTTTTACTGCTAAAGACATCTTCAGGGACTAATCTTAAACTGATCTGAAACAGTTTTTGATAAATCCCTGAAGATTTCTCTAGCAATAGGAGACGAAACTGCGGAAAGTAAAAATCCATTAACACGGTCTAAACCCAAAAGTGAAAGCTCTTTATATAATTTTATCGATTCGTTTTTTATTTGAAGATTTTTTCTTGTTTTGGCACTGCGGAGCATCAATTTCTTTTCTATAGTTGATACATCTTGAGGGACTAATCTTAAACTGATCTGAAACAGTTTCAGATAAATCCCTGAAAATGTCTCTAGCAATAGGAGACGAAACTGCGGAAAGTAAAAATCCATTAACCCGGTCTAAACCCAAAAGTGAAAGTTCTTTCTATAATTTTATCGATTTGTTTTTTATTTGTAGGTTTTTTCTTGTTTTAGCACTGCGGAGCATCAGTTTCTTTTCTGTTGTTGATAAATCTTGAGTTACTAATCTTAAAATGATCTGAAACAGTTTCAGATAAACCCCTGAAGATGTCTAGCAATAGGAGTAAGTAAAAATCCATTAAACCCAAAAGTGAAAGTTCTTTATATAATTTTATCGATTCGTTTTTTTTGAAGATTTTTTCTTGTTTTGTCATTGCGGAGCATCAATTTCTTTTCTGCTTGTTGTGTAACTTCAAACTTTTTTTTTAAGTAAAAAAGAATAAAAAATGGCACTCCAGGAGGTATTTTAGTTTTAGTTTTTCAAAATTGTTACAGTACGCTACACCCTGATCTTTAACCCTATTTTGTAATAACGAAATAATAAATGTATCTCGTATAAGCAATAAAATAGCTGGGAAAAATGTGTTTAATATTTTTGCAATTTGTTAGAAGATAAATCTTTAAATTTAAAGTTAAATTTCATGAAAAATCGTTTTTTTTTTCTCACAATTTATTATACCATCCACATCAATCAAGCTTAAGTACAATATGGCTTTTGTAGTCAACCTAATATATTATATAACAAAAATGTTCTAATATACTGGTATATCTATCTATAGGCAGAAAAAAGAACTATATATTATGTACATTATTGTTATTTTGAAAAATATATCTTTTTATTTTTTTATGGCCAAAAACCTTCTTAGAGGGTTTCCACTACGCTTTAAAAAAAAATCATAAATGCTGTAATAGAATTCTTTGAAAGTCTAATTGTTAAAAAGTCTAGCCATTTTAGGTTTATAGTCAATATTTATATTTTAACATTTTTGTAGTAACGAACAGGGTGTTTTTTTTTAGATCAGGTAACGGGTGTAATTTAAATTTAAATTTTTAAATAATTTAACATTGTTTGATAAAACTATAAATGAAAAAGGGTACACCCCTTGTTAAGTATTAGAAGAGGCTCATGTGGAGAAATCTTACTCTTTATTAATAACTAAATTATAATGATTTTGGACAAATAAAAATTATACTGACTATTTTACAAACTTACAATAGACCAATCAAATCCCTTTATGTTTTTACTTTCAACCAATCAGATTCGAATTGCACTGATAATTTCACGTGTGAAGTTATCAAAATCACGGAATTTTAAAAATATAAAGGCCAAGTTAATTTGGGAAAAAATACCTTCCTCTAAGAATTTGACAAGTGTTAATCCATACTTTTCCATTTTTCTTAGCTAATGCAAACATAAGCTTTTTTTTTATTTTGTCACTTTTCACATTAAATTTTAACAATAATTTATCTTGAAAACCACAAATCAACTTTTGACAGAAGGCCTTTCGTTTGCGTCAGAGTTTATAGCAATTGTTTTTAGCGCGCGCCTTTTAAAAATTTAAAAAGATTGGCTTGATACGCAAAACTAAATAACTTAACACAAAATTGCATGTAATAAACAAAGAACTGAAACATCTAAAGTGAAATCAATTGTTTATAAAATTTACTCCTACTAGGAGAGAAAAAATTATTATTGCTATAAGTGAAGAAAATTGATTTCCCAGTCTGACAAAATGATAAATAATAGTATGTTTTAAAGCTAGTAGTGAAAAAAAAATAAGCATAGGTCTAGTCTGGAACAGTTTGAAGTTCGTTATTCCAAATCTTCGACAAAATATAGCAGTCTTACTGGCAGCATTATTTTATAACTCGTTTTATTAAAGCAAATTCAAGTATCGTCCCTCTTCGTAATAAATCTTATTCAAAAAAACTGATGCTTTAAGTTCTCGAGTTTATGAAAGTTTTAGAACCTGTCTATCATTGTTGCTTGAAAGCATACGTACTCAGGTCAAAAAAGGTACTTTATGGCTCTAATAAAAAAACGTTGACTTTATGGCTCTAATAATTATTATATTATTTTATAATTAATTATCATTAATGATAATTTTCATAATGAATCTAAAATGTTTGGAACAAAATAGCTTTTTGAATTTTTTTCTCCGAATTTTTTTACAGGTAATCCAAAAATTTTGTATACACCTAAAAGTTAAACTAGTATCCCGTCCACACCCTCGCATACCTTTTACTCAACTAAATAATAAGTAGCGACTGGCGCCCTAAAAGCAGTACGATTGACACCGATTTCATCCGATCGTAGGCCAACATGGCCACAAGAGACTACAAATTCTGTGTATACAAGACGATGGATGATCTGTATAAAATAAACAGGTAGGTATAATTAAATAAACATGATCGTCTATTTGTCCAGATGAAAGTTTTTTTCTACATTTTTTACTGGCAAAACTATTTTTGGAAAAAAAATTTTTTTAGTCAACATATTTAAAAAAAACTTTTTTCTACGATCTAATAGAAAAGTTGACATTTTTACAAAAACAAATGAGGTTTTCAGACTTCAATATAACCTATTTCTTAGTATTTTACTTTTCTGCTCGTCGACATGGCAACGAGCGCAAATCGTATACTTTTACGCTCTATGTATAGTGTATGCAACCGGCAGGGCACTGGTAAAACAACTGTCATGTATATGGTGTAATTTTATGGTCCGCCTGTTTTTTAATATAAAATTATTACATATTTTGAATTAAATCTCAATTTCGAGTGCTAAATAGATGTTGTTAAAAAGAAGTTATGGAGAGTGACAGTGATGACGATTTTACTTCTACACCACCAGATTTGCAGAAAATCGTAAGGGCTGCCTGAAATGTATTTATTTATTTTAGATCGTAGAAAAAATGTTGTTTGTATTACGAGCGCAAAATGTTATTTCTGCTTTCGCGTGATCTCGACTAGACGCCTCGATTAGCAAATTCCCCGCTCAAGCAGAAATCAGTTATTTTGTGTTCTTCATACAAAAATAACTATTTTCTACGATCTAATAGAAAAGTTAACATTTCTACAAAAACAAATGAAGTTCTCAGACTTGTAAATAATCTATTTCTTAGTATTTTACTTTTCTGCTCGTTACCATGACAGCAAGCGCAAAATTGAATTTTGCGCGCTCAGTGAAGGCAACTGGCATGCCGCGGCAGGTTAGTCGTAAAACAGCTTTCACGTATATTGTTGTGGTCCGCCATTGTTTTTACATAAAATTGTTGTTTATTTTGGAATCAAATTTCAATTTGTGCTAAATATTTGTGTTTTAAATATGGAGAGTGACAGTGAAGAGGAATTTACTCCAACCCTACCGGATTTGCAGAAAATTGCAAGTGCTAAGACTGCCTGAAAAATCTAAACAGAAATACGAAATATGGACAGTTTAATTGTTGGAAAAAGCAAGAAAACTGAGAAAGTATCTGATTTTACTTCTTAACCACCAGATGTGCAGAAAATTGTAAGTGCTACGACCTGGTTAGGTTATGAATTTACTGCCTGAAAGTATTTATTTATTTATTTTAGATCGTAGAAAAAATTTTCTTTTTATTACAAGCGCAAAATGTAATTTCTGCTTTCGCGTGATTGCTGATCTCGGCTAGACGCCTCGATCAGCAACTTCCAAGCTCAGAAATCAGTCATTTTGCTCTCTTAATACAAAAATAACTATTTTGGTTAGAATTGTTTTTGGCTCTTGGGCAGTAGGCGCCTCAGCAGAGCTGTTTTTAAGTTGGTATACATGCTTACGTTAGTTCAAGTGATTGCAGAATTGTCAACAAATTACTTTAAACTTTGAGGTTAAGTCTGCTGACAGTAAATGTCAACAGATAACTTTAAAATACAAATAAATTATCAACCGTCAAACGAAATTGTTGTTTTAAACATAGTCGAAATTATCAACATAGTTATACCACTACAAAAATGGTCTTTAAATGAACTTAAAGGGGAAAAAATAAATAAATAAATAAATAAATAAAAGCGAGTGATCTTAAACTAGAGTGATTTAAGGTGACGTTTTATATCAAGAAAATAACGGACAATAAAAAAATCTAGAGAAATAGCAAACTCGCAAACGTGTTTTCGGCCTTTTCCGGCTATGCCAAGTTTCTCTTTAGTGAGTTTAACGTTTAAGTCAATGCTCTTTTCTGACATAAATACAGAAAAACTTTTACAAGATTTAGACTCTTGAGTCCAGAGAATATTTTATTCAGTGCCCGCTAAATTGACAACAGGAAAACTAAAAATCAAATATTGTTACAGGACTGAAGTAGTTTTTAACAAAGAAAGTAAATATTTTAAGTTTCTAAAGGAGCCACTTTTCTGCAAACTTATCATACTCCTCGCAGCTTCACAGTAGAGAAGTATTAAGGGTCTTTTCAGGTCTTTACCTTACCTAAAAATTTTGAAAATATTTTGTTTTTAAAATTTTTTTATGTATAAAGGAAAAAGATATAATTTTAATATTTTGTAGGTATGTTTATATTTAAAGAATACAAAAAAAATTAAATTTTTAAAGTGCTATTTTTTTTCATGCTTTTTTTTTGAAAAGAAATATTAAAAAACGGTGGATGCCATGATTCCGGCCGTTTGGATCGACTGAAAAAGAAACGGGATATTATTTAGTATTGAAGTCACTATAGCCCTAAAATGGCGGAAGTATTTCAAAAAATTTTAAATAATTTTTAAACAACACAAGTTAAAACGGTACTTGCAAACACAAGTTTTCTTAAGCTTTAGAAAACTCTATAACAATTTTCTCTAGGAAAGCCCTAATCTCACGAACGCACTTCGGAAAAATATCTACATTATTCTATTTTACTAACCTAAAATAGACTATACAATTTGGTATCACACAAAAGATATTAGGCTCTTTTTGTAAGTTTTAAATAAATAATATTATTTTTTATGATAATCCTATTTTGCGCTATATGGTTACATACAGTTTTTTTTCAGTAGTTTTGTTTTGTCCCCTTTAAAGAGAAAAAATCCAAATAGGATTTAGTTTCACTAAAATTTGATTTATTTCTTCTTCGTTTGATCTTATTATTTTGCGACAAAAGTTTTTTTTATTTTATTATATAGTCCGTATCAGGAGTTTTCGAGGTAATCTTATTATCATATTAAGGAAAACATAGACAGCCAGAAAATTAAATCACCGCAAAACCACTCATGGCAATTTTATGAAAAATGTCTTATCAATAAGGTATCGGTTACATCACAGATGAACAACTTTTTTTATTTTAGTATCCCCGTTTAATATAAATAAATGCTTAAAACAATCCAATTTTCTTTTGCTTGCTCTAGAACAAAAAAAAGAGCTCTTGTGGGTGGAAACAGCCGGTTGCACGTTATTAAAACAGACCGAGATTTTGTTGCATTTTCGGGTTTAGAATCTCATGAAATATTGACAAAATGTGAAAAATTAAGTGTTAAATGTCTGTCTATCTGTCTGTCTCTCTGTCTTTTTGTAAGCCTTACAACTTTTTAACGGAATGTCCGATTTAATTTTTTTTTTGGGAAACGATTCAAGAACTTAGTTATTTACGCCACATTAAATATGGTGAACATTGGCTTAGGGCAAGGGGGCCAAAACAGATAAAAACTATAATTTTTAGCGAATATTATTTATAGTAGGACAAAACATTTTACACACAATTAATTTGTAATTACCTATAAAAACATGTTATCATTTTTATAGTAGGCCAATTAGTTTCCGAGATATAGGTATTTCAAATTATTTTAATATTTATTTACGTTTTTGGTTAGATGTTAAATTTTGACACTAGTAAAATTTTAATTATAGGTAATCAAGTTTTAATTTGATACCCATCTTATTTTATAAACGTCCCTATTTTGCCACCCGTTTGCCTTAATTATGTTTTATGTCGAAACAAACCTTAGCATTTTATAGTATACTCTTCACAACGAAAGTATACTGCGTTTTCTCTCTTTCATATATTAGTAGTACACTTGCAAAACTTCCTAAGTTAAAATAAAACAAAATTTGACAAATCAAGAAGGTTTGGAATTTTTATTCTTTATATGAGATAATAGTTATTTATGGTACTAGTGGGTAAAGTAAGATATTGCCCATGAGAAAATTAACCTGCGAGGCGTAGCCAAGCAGGTTAGTTTTCTAGAGGGCAATATCGGTTTACCCATACAAGGTTTTATCCAATAAATAGCTTAGGAATTCATATTTTTATTAAAAATTTTAATGACATTTACAATAAAATAATTTGACAAGTGACAGTTGAGTGGGTTAAATAAATAATTATCCACTCAATAAAGTAAAAGCCACGCGGGGGTTATTATTGAGTTTATCTATTTAAAATAAAGCTGGTAATTGTCTTTTTATCTGTATTTATTAGATAAAGAATAACGCTGGTAGGAATGTGAAAATTTGTGATATTATTAGGGAACATAAGTAAAACCTAATTTTAATAAATATTTAAATGCTTGTGTTATTATTTGATATTAAAAAAAACCTAAAGAACTTAGGCAGTTTTGCAGGAATATTTGAACTAAGAAACTTTTGCAGGAGTATTTGTGCAAAATTATTCTAAAACTTGTTTTTTTGCTTATTTTTGCGTTTTATGGCGTCTTATGTCGATAAAAATCGATTTCAAGTTAAAAAAAATTGTCTCTCGATCTGTCCGGGAAATCTTGCAAGTACGATAACTTAAGAACGCTTTAACCTAGAGACTTGAAATTTAACATACATAAATACAAAAAGTTCTCGCTCGGGTTTTTAAAGTTGCTAAAACTGAATCTTACAATAAAAAAATTCTAACTCTACCCCCTGAGGGGAGCGGGGTAGTTATTGGTATGTAGGGGTTTTTAAAGTCGCTAAAACTGAACCTTGGGATTAAAAAAATCTAACTCCACCCCCTGAGGGTGGGGTTAACTTTCCTGAAAATTTATATATAGGGGTTTTTTAAGGCCGCTAAAACTGAATCTTAGAATTAAATACACTGCCAGTAAAAGAGAGTTTTTCACCTCCGCTCGTGAAATGGATTTTTTATTTTCAGATTCACTTTCAGCAACCATAAAAACCACATTTACCAATTTTGACGAAAACTTCCTCCGCCCCCCAGGGGGTGTATTTAAAAAAAAAATATTTTAATATTCAGTTTTAGCGACCTCATAAACCCCAGTATATTAATTTTCAAGAAAACCCCACAAGGGGTGGATTTAGAATTTTTTTATTATCACATTCCAATCAGATACCAATTTTTGCGAAGACTACCCTCCGCCCCTCAGAGGGTGGAGTTTTAATATTCAGTTTTAGCGACCTCATAAACCCCAGTATATTAATTTTCAAGAAAACTACCCCTGCCCCACAAGTGTTGGATTTAAAATTTTTTTATTATCAGATTCACTTTCAGCAACCTCAAAACCCCCAATATACCAATTTTTGCCAAAACTACCCCTGCCCCACAAGACATGGATTTAGAATTTTTCATTATTATATTTACTTTCACCAACCTCAAAACCCCAATATACAATTTTTTACTAAAACTACGCCCCGCAACTCAGGGGGTGGAGTTGGCATTTTTTTATTATCAGATTCACTTTCAACAACCTTAAAAACCCCAATATACCAACTTTCACGCAAACTACTCCTCAGGGGGTGGACTTTTTTTTATTACCAGATTCACTTTCAGCAACCTCAAAAACCCCAATATTCAATTTTTCACGAAAACTACCCCTCGCTTCTCCAGGGGAGTAATTAGAAAAATTTTATTTTCAGATTCATATTCGTCGACCCCAAAAAGCCCTATATAACCATATTGACGAAAATATTGAAAATATTAAAATATTTAAAAATATTTATCCCCTCCCCCCGTGGGGGTAGAGTTAGAAAATTATTATTATCAGATTCAATTTGAGCAGCCTTAAAAAACCCTATATAGCAATTTTCAAATTTTTCTTAAAAAAATGTATTTTTCCCCATTTGCCACAACCAATGTTGTCCAAACCAAAAACAATCCCGAGCGAGAACTTTTGTTAACATACCTGGATGTCAAATTTGAAGTCTCTAACTTAAAGCTTTCTTAAGTTATTGTACATATGTTACTGGGCTAATTTTAACTTAGCACTGTTTGCAAGTGGATTTTTAAAGACCACCGTTTGCAGGTGGACTCTTGTCTAACTTTTTTGTAGGAGTACAAGGTTTTTCACTCTGTTTTGCACCAAAGTGAATGATTTTTTCTGCATGAAAAAAACAGTTTTAATTATAGTATTATACTATTATGCCATTATCTCAATTTTTATAGGGATGTAACTTAGGCAGTTTTGCAAGTGGACTACTCATATCTCGACTGGGGCGTTTAAAGTACAATTTATATAACACTGCTCAACACTCAAAAATTTGCCAACACCATTTAAGTTCCTTCTGGCTATATTTGATGCCCTGATTTCTGAACTTTTTCCGTGTTTCTCGATCAGCTCGTTTTTTTAGATATAACGCACAGTGGTTTTTTTGCTTATAGTTGAGATAAAAGTTATTTAAGGTCTAATTAATTTTTTTTGCGGTGGATTGGTTCTCTAAGTAAAAAAAAGTGGATTTTAAATATCTTTATACGTTTTTTATAGGCTTCCAAATTCAAAAAATGAGATTTTTTCGTATTTTTTCGCTATATTTTCATGACATTTTTATATAAATACTAAGGATGTGGCCCTGATTTATAAGCAATACTAACAGATATAAGGTTTGTAAAAATAAAAAAGTTTTAGATTGAATCCAGTAACGGAGATTTTACGGGGAGTTATTTAAAGAGGAACAACAATATTTTGAATTGTTTAATGTTTATTTAATATAATTTTAATGTTTTAAAGCAATAAAAAAAGTTTTTTTTTTATTTTTCGTTTTGTTTTTTTTTTCTAATTTATTGTGCTGCTCTCCAAAAAATAAATAAAATATTTAATTTTTTTTCGATAACCCCCGGTAAAATTTTCGTCACTGGATTAAATCTAAAACTTTTTTTATTTTTATAAACCGAACATATCGACACTCCCAAGCAACAAGGACGTAACTCAAGTTAGACCCATTTTAAGTTATACTCATAGGTAAACGCCTTGAAAAAAGACACACATGGTGCTACTACTCAGATTTCTCCACAGGCCATTTAAACCAAAATTTTATCTAAAAACACTAAAGTAAAAAATTTTAAACTTAAATATTATCAGAAACAAACAATAAATAAACAATAAATACTTATACAGTTAAATAGAGAATTTTATAAGCTTTCAAATGACGTATCGCTTGGCTTCCTTTTCCACTTCAATCATTTACCCACCCTTAAATAACAAAAAAAAATATTTTAGAAAATTAGCTGTCGTGAAAAATGACAATATATGAGTTACGGCTTTGTTGCTTGGGGGTATCGATATGTGTTAGTATTGCGTATAAAAATTAGAGTCGTATCTTTAGTATTTATATAAAATTTTCATCAAAATATATCGGAAAAATGCGAAAAAACTAATTTTTTGAAATTAGAAGCTTATTAAAAACAAATGAATAAAGATATTTTAAATCCCCTCTTTTTGGCTTAGAGCCCCACTAATAGAGAACCAATCCACGGCAAAAAAAATTTTGTTGACCTAAATTATTTTTTTTTACTACAACTATAGGCAAAAAAAAACACTGTGCGCTACATCTCAAAAAAAAAAAAATAACGAGCTGACAGATAAAACGGAAAAAGGTTCCAAAATCAGCGCATCAAATATGTCGGGAAGCAACTAAAAGCTCCCTGGCAAATAAAAAAAAATCTTTTTTTGTAGAGGAGTGTAAAGTATAAGAAATAAGTAATCTTAATAAATTATGTAAAAAACATAAACGGTTTATAATAAACCTACTTTATTATAAATGCAGTCTCATTAATTACTCAGTTTTTAGAACGCTGTTATATTTGAATTTGAGAGATACCACTTGAAATTTTTAATTTGAGAGATACCACTTAAAATAACGACGCGTCGAATCACGACGTTAAGCTATACAAGTTATACTGAAATATTTTTAAATTAGATAAAATGTTAAAAGCACCTTGCAAATAATTTTTTTTTGCCAAACAAAAAAAATGCTTTGATCTTGTGCGCGTACTTTATTTGTTATACTACATTAAAAAAGTTCGCCTCCTATAATTTTTTTTAAAATATTCCATCAATATATTTTCTAATCTTCGTACAGAGTGATATTGTTAGAATGCCAGTTTCGGGCTACTGACTCTCTTCAGTAACAAGAGTCAACCCTGTACGCTGATCGAGAAAACATTTTTCGACTTTATTCACGAAATAAATAAAGTCATGAGATTGATGTATCCCATCTATTGCTAGATGTAGAAAACTACTCATTTCTTCTTCTAATCCTGGAGACTTTAAATGGTACCATCGCGGCCAATAAATCCAGCTACAGCAAAGATCCTTGCGGAATACCCATTATTTAAAATTAGAGTTGCGTAAATCGTGATATATGCTAAGAAGAAGAAGAAGAAGAAGAAGAAGAAGAAGAAAAAGAAGAAGAAGAAGAAGAAGAAGAAGAAGAAGAAGAAGAATAAGAAGAAGAAGAAGAAGAAGAAGAAGAAGAAGAAGAAGAAGAAGAAGAAGAAGAAGAAGAAGAAGAAGAAGAAGAAGAAGAAGAAGAAGAAGAAGAAGAAGAAGAAGAAGAAGAATGCTTTATATGTCATTTTTAAAAAGTAGGGTTAGGCATGCTGTCATTCTGACATAATAAACAAATATATTTCAGTGTTATTAATATCAAAATTTGAATTTAATACAAATATAAAATAGTCAAGGTCTAAATACACGCTAGTTCTGATCAGGATATATCCAAACCTCGAGGTCAGTTTACTTTTCAAAGAATGGCCAAAGCAAACTTACAGTGGATATTGGTAGAATTCGGTCTAAGGTATAACCATCAACAGTAAAAACGCAGCAGATGATTTCTTATCAAAATTTAAAATTTAAGTATTACAGATGTCTGTAAAATTTTAAAGTTGGTTTCAATATGTATCATTTTTGGGTATAGCTGGATTTATTTGCCGCGATGGTAGCAACTTGAAATAAAAAAAAAACTTGTATTTCTCAAGCACATAGTACCCACTAAAACATGTGGTTAAACGTTAAATTTTTTAATTTTGTTTCTTATAACTTTTTTGTTTATGAATATTTTTTTTATTTCTATGTTACTTATACGAAAGTAACTTTTCCTATTTATCTAACTTCTTTTTTATGTTTTTTTGAAAAGTAGCGCCCCCTATAACTTCTTCCACAATTTTTATGTATATTTCTATTTAATAATCTTTTATCTTAATATATAATCTTTTTCCAAATTGGTAGGTTTGATCCCTATGATAAAAATACTTCAAACCGACTTTTCCTTTAGCTTTTTACATTTTTTTTCAAAGTTTGGACTTTTAAATTAATTTAATTAACTAAATAAATTATTACACAATGTTTACATCATAAGAAAAAGTTTACCATAAACTAGAAACGCCTTAGCTAGTGTATTTTATAAACTTTGTTTATACATAAAACAAAATTCTCATGATTTTCTACGCAATAATCAAATATATGGGGCGATGGGAACACGGCACGGCAATGACTTTTCTATACCCGTCCACCGCACGAACCTCTACAAAACTGGACCACGATGCATGGCAATCCGTGCATACAATAAGTTGCCGCCAAGCATAAGGGAAATCGACAATATAAATAAAAATCAAATAAAACGCTTTTTTAATGATAAGGCTCTTTATAATTTAAATGAATATTTTAATGATTTTTAAACTGTTTTGTTCAAAATATGTATTTGTAATTTTTCATGTTTTTTTTTATACTTTGTCTTTTATATTTTATTCTGTTTGACTTGTCCATAGACTTATACGTATGTATTTTTATAGTCTCGAAGGATAAATAAAATCTATCTATCTATCTATCTATCTATCTATCATCAACTTTTGTTACAGTGTATAGGACATTTTTTGTCTATTTTTGACATTCGAAAGTACTCTTCCAGGTCTTGCGCGCTGCGATGAGTATAATAATACACAGAAAAAAAAAAGATTACTTGAATCAAGGACACTTGTCTTTCGCTATGTTCAAAGACATATTCTCTTGATTTAAGGCTAGAATTTCTTTAAACCAAAGTCAATGTCCTTGAATTAAGAGTGCGGATACTCATCCAAAAATCCGTGCTCTTTATTCAAGAGTATTGACTTTGGTTTAAAGAAATGCTAGCATTAAAACAAAAGCAAATGGCTTTAAACATATCGAACGACACGTTTTTTTCTGTGTAGAAATAAACCCATTTGTCTCTATTAAATTAAAAAAAAGCTTTTGACCGAATTTAGCATAAAGATTAAATCTAGTATTTAGTGGATGTTTCTAGAGCTTTTAATTAAATTATAATAAAAAGAGTTAAAAGCTATAAAATTATGTACCTATGTTTAAAACTTTTGGACACTAATTTGTGGATTTCAGTAACTTTAATTACCCAGGAGAACTGGTTAGTTAATGTTAGTTAATGTTAGTAGGGGGTAGTGGGGCAAGTTGAAACACTTTTTAATCAGAAGTATATAGAAATACTGCTGCCAATAAGACAAAGGATTTCATCCTTTTGGGGATATATAGTTCGAGTGAAACAAATATTTGATTTATACAGGGAAGGTCAATAATGAAAAAAATAAAAAAAATTCTTTCTTCTTATTTGTCAAACTAACCGCTATGTCAAAATATGTTTTAAACTATGTTTTTAACTAGTATTTAGAGTTAGTAGCTTTAGGTAGTCAAAAAATGTTATATGGACCACGTATGGAAACTATCTTTATTGTTCTCGACTCATTTTTTACCTTCACTTCGAAATATATTATTAATAGTTTATGACACACGTATAACTTAGTATGTGAACTAAGTCTTTAGTGTTCGAGACTGAAGTTTTTTTGCTGAGACGGAGTCGAGGCAAAAAATCAATTGAGAACACTTAAGACAGTTCGCATACGTGGTGTATATACCATTTTTTCTGCTAGTTAAAGGTAGTAACTCCAAATATTAGTTACTAATGTAGTTTAAAAACTATTTTGACATAGCAGTTAGTTTGACAAGTAAGTTGAAAAAAGTTAGCAGTTGTCTTAATTTTTTTCATTATTGACCGTGGTCAATAAACAATGCTTAACAATAAATGAGTTCACTGATTTTATTGGTTGTCAACGTAAACAAGCCTTGACAACGCTAGATAATATGTAAGCTAGCACTTAATTAGGTAGTAGAAATAGTTATTTATGGTACTAGTGGGTAAAGTAAGATATTGCCCATGAGAAAATTAACTTGCGAGGCGTCAGCCAAGCAGGTTAATTTTCGAGAGGGCAATATCGGTTTACCCATGAGTGTCATACAAGGTTTTATCCAATAAATAGCTTAGGAATTCATATTTTTATTAAAAATTTTAATGACATTTACAAGAAAATAATTTGACAAGTGACAGTTGAGTGGGTAAAATAAATAATTATCCACTCAATAAAGTAAAAGCCACGCGGGGGTTATTATTATTATTTAAAATAAAGCTGGTAATTGTCTCATTATCTGTATGTATTGGATAAAAATATTTTTACGGCGATTACGGAGATTGCCATCAGAGTTTAAAGAGCGAGTTGATCGTAATCGCCCTAAAAACAGTTTTCGTCCATTAGGTATCATACTGTGATTCATACACTATTTTTTATATTATTGTAATTAATTATTAAATAAATTTGTATTTTTGACAACTAAATTGAGGTTAGATTTCAAAAGTCATCAGATTCAAGATCAGTCAACCAATTAACGTATACTATTTTACTTTTTGCAATAGTGTTTAAAGTTGAACTTTCTGTACAGATTTATTACAAAAAAGAGGCGCTTTTAGAAACAATTAAATAAAAAATAGTTTCCCTTTCCTCTACTGTCAAGTTTCCCTTGTCCCCCCGAGAAAAAGGCCAAATATAATCTCTCGATTTAAAAAGGTTTTATTTTTTTTATTAGGATAGAAATACACTTTTGTTTTGTTTTATATAAAAGGACGCAGAAAAAACAAAGACATACTTCATAATATTAATAAAAATACTGAATTTAGTTATTAGTTAGGAGAAAACAACATATCGTCGGCTTACAAGTAAAAGGCACTAAGTCACTTTTTGATCTGATGATCTATGTACAGGTAAACCGAACTAACTTCTAGGTGGACTGCCAAGAGAGTTACCCACTATACAAAACGCACCAGTTTGATTTTGAATAAAATTTTATCTGGAAATAAGCACTGTCACTTAGTGCATTGAGTGCGTTTTACTTGTAGATTATTTCAAATGTTTCTTATTCTGTTTCTCTTCAATTATTACAAAAATTAAAAAACAACAGTGAAAGTTAAGTTTGTCAATATCTCAAAACCATGTTTTTGGACTTTTTGCTCTTTACTTGTAAGCCGACGATATAAAAGTTATAATAACATGTCAGAAATGTCGACATTTCTAAGTAGGATATCTACAAAAATCATTAGGATTCTTAGTTCTGTTAACAGACGGAATTATTGATATAATATACCACATTAGGGGAAAACGGTCCTTGTAAAAACAGCAGTGTTTATAAAATAATTATATCATTTTCTCAATACCACCAATTTTTTGATAACAATAAAGAACAGTGGAATTTTTAACGAAATTGCATATTATTTTCTTGCTGTTATGACTTTTCATTAGATCAATTGTATAAGCAGATTTTTTTACATAAGTACCTTTTTTTAAAGCTTTTTGTATTTCGTAGTGATCTAACGCGTAGTGGTAATGCACCAATTGTTTTTATTTTACTCTTATCATGTAACGTTTTTAAATTACCACACTATCTGGTCCAAGACTTTTTTGTGGTCAAAACTCGCTTTTTGGTAGTATTTTCGTACAAACTGGAACCTACTGCTGAAAGCGAATCCTTTATAAAAAAAAATTAAAATTTAAAATAGCGAATATGTTAGCCAAATTTCATAAATTTTAATAAACTTTGATAAAAATAAAGATTTTGGGGTTACTGAAACCGAATCCATTATTAAAAAAAAATCGATCCGCCACTTTTAAGTCGCCATTTTAAATTAATTAATTTTCTTATTAACATCCAAGATTGTCGAAAAATTTTTATAATATATTATATCAAATTTTAGCAAAATGCACCATCTTTATAAGCTTATGACGCGGATTTTTTTTAAAGATTTATTGATAAGAAACAGTAACGGGTCTTTCAATAGGAGTTTTTTTAATAGAGATTTCTCGGTTCCTGATATTTTTTTTTTTACTTTCAGGTATGTATTCTCGGGCTCGAGAAAACGCATTCCCGGGAGAAAGGTGTTGACGGTTGCATATTAGTTCTCTCAATAATAAATTACGTCAACTTCTCTTCCCACCAAAATCGAGGAACTTCTTCTTCTTCTACTACTCAGAATATAATATAGGGACTATCTAATTTGATGAATACAATAAAAAAATACTACTATAGGGACTACCTAATTTGCTGAAAACACTGAAAAAATTATAACCAGTTATATTAGTGATTTATTACAAATGACTGCGGACACCGCACAATCCATTGTGTGTCCGGACAGACAAGATATAAGTAAAAAAAAAATAGTATCTAGGGGTTTTAAGGATTGATTTTTTTACAAAGTGTATAATAAGATACCACTTGGTCAATTAAAATGTATATTGGGGTTTTTGACAAAGGAGTAAAAGTTCTACTGTACAAGTAAAGAAAAACCGTGATAACATTAATATGTTTTAAGCCTCCAGTTAAACATATTAATGCGTTATTAGAAACTGACCCGACCTGACCCGACCCGTCCCGACATGACCTGACCCCAATGATCCCATCCTAGAACTCAATGATCCCAGTCGAGAACTCAACGATCCTATCCGAGAACTCAACTATCCCAGACGAGAAATCGATGATCCTAGCAGAGACTCAACGATCCCAGTCGAGAACTCAATGATCCCAGCCGAGAACAATGATCCCAGCCGAGAACCCAATGATCCCATCCCATAACTCAATGATCTCAGCCAAGAACTCTGTGATCCCAGCCGAGAACTCAATGATCACAGCCGATAACTCAATAATCTCAGGCGAGAACTCATGCGAGCGTAACATATTTTGGGAAACTTTTTCGTAACGGTTTTTTTCGTAACGGTTTCAGCCCTCTACCCCCCCGTCTTAAACATATTAATGTTAAAATGCCACCCCGGTTACCGACTATTATTATAATAAAAACTTGGTAAAATATAAAAATTATAATAAAAATAACTGCGGACACCTCGCAATGGATGCGGACAGCCGAGATATGAGTAAAAAAATTGCCGCTCCCACTACCGTCCCTTATTATAATAAAAACCTTAAAATAATTAATGTATATTGTCAATTTTAGGTTTTGTCGTTTTATTTTAAAAAGGGACGGAAATGAGGACGGCAGCAAGGGGCGGCAATTTTTTTACTCATATCTCGGATGTCCGCATCTACTGCGAGGTGTCCGCCAGCAATTATATTATCAATTTTAACCTTTGCCAAGTTTTTATCATAGCAGCAAGTGGCGAAAATTTTTTAACTCATATCTCGGCTGTCCGCATCCACTGCGATGTATCCACAGTCAATTATATTATTATTTTTATGTTTTGGCAAGCAAGTGTGGCATTTTTTTTATTTATATCTCGTCTGTCCTCATCCATTGTGAGGTCCTTTTTAATAATATAACAAGTCATAAGTTTTTCCAGTGTATTCAGAAAATTAGGTAGTCTCTAAAGTAGTATTTTTACAGTGTATTAGCGAATTAGATAGTCCCTTTATTATATATATTCTTTTTTGGGCCAAAATTATGTCAAAATACCGAGTAGTAGAAGCAAGTTCCTCGATTTTCGTGAAAAGTGAAGTTCAAGAATAAAAGACATAAAAAATGGCATACAGTGTAGAACTTTAGGAGCAACCGTTAAAAAAAATGCATTTAAGAGAAAGTAACATTTTGTGCCACTAAAAATGTTACTTTTTAAAAGGCTTTAACTCCTTTAATATTAAATATAGGTATTTTGGTAAAGAATGCCTTTTTGCTTAGTTTTAAATTAAGAATCACCCTGCAGCATTAAAATTTTATTGGTGCTTTTTTTGTTCCCCATTCAATATGTCCATCTTCGAAGGGCCGCAGATCCCTTAATGCTCATTTCCGGACCAACATTTATAGGAACTTTTTTTCATATTTTTTAACGTAGAATAGCCTCTTTCTTCAACTTATTTCTGAATAACCATGTATAGTTTCGAAGCAAAAGGCATCTACTCGTATTTTCTGTGTTTACTCTTTCTAGGTTTGATATTTTATGTATTTTAGTGAAATTTATATATCGTACCAGTTACAGAACAGTGTCATCACAAAATTTTAAAAAATGTGTTTTTAGTGTAATATCGTATTAAAATCTACCGATCTGTATAACTGGCATATTACATATAACTATGCTAGTTAGAAATATGCCAGTTATACAGATCGGTAGATCTCAATAAGACCAGTAATAATACACTAAAAAAACATTTTTCAAAATTTTGTGTTATGACACTGTTCTGTAACGGGTGCGATATATATTGAGTCCTGAGTCCAAATGTAGTCTTTATAGCTTTATAGATATAAAAACTATTTGGCGTAAAAAAAAAACGGGTTTATTGGATATTCTTTGCTGTTTTGTTTTGTGTTGGATATTTTTCGTTCGTATGGATAACATTGTAGCATTTTTTTTGAAATATTTTTCTCCTGTGCCCAAATAATAATCTTAAAATGATTCAGTCCTAGGAGAATTTGGTGCAAAGATAGGTTAAAGGGTTTTTATTTATTTTTTTAATTTAAAAATATATATATAACTTATGTTAATGCTAAATTCTATAAAAAACGTGTAAACGTTTAGTATTTGGGTTCAGGAGAAAAAATATGCAAAACGAAGTTGAATTATATCAAAATAAAAGAAAAATATTTAATTTAAAAAGAGCAAGGAAAACTTAGTTTACCTCTTTTTAAAAAAATGAGTAGCTGATTTTTGCACTAAAACTACATAATAAATTATAGTTCTGAGCCGATTTGAATTCAGGAGAAAAAGTAAGAAAAGGAAAACACATTTTTGTCGTAAGAAAGTAGCAGGTATAAGATATTAAAAAAAATGCTTATAAACGAAGCCGTTTTCAGCACCATTTTAAAAATGGTTCCTTCCGATTTCTTAAAAAATATATATAAATCTTCCGTTCCATCCAGAATGCCAAAAACGTGTATCCTTCACGCTGCTATACAGTCCTGCTAAGATAAGTTGCCTATCTGCAAATTAGATGTTATCGCCATATCTCAAAGCTTTTTTTTGTTTTTGTTTGCACTTTTTGAAAACATGTTTAAATAAATATGGCGTTTGGCTCTGCTTTATTTTAAATCACAAATACGTGAAATCCTTGGAAAAAAATGTTTTTTGTCAGAAAAATAAATTGCCATACTAAATGCATATTTTCTATTTGACAAAGTTAGGACCAAATGATCTAAAAAGTTCAATCAAATTACTAAGATCTCTAAAGTTAGTCCTAGTCCTGACTTATTCGTCTAGTAAAGACTAGATAGGACAATTTTATTTAGAAAACATTGAAAATTTTCCACATAGGACAAACATCTAAGGCTTATTTTTAGGATTTGGGTTTTAGATAGGACATTTCTTTTTAGTAGGCACATGGGGCTAGTGTATGTATAGAACAACTTGTCTTAGCAGGCAGTATAGGGCCGTTTTGATGCCCCATTTCATGTTGGTTTCCTATATTTGTCCTTATCACTATATCGGGCATTATTATTATTAATTATAATTAATTAATTAAGTTATGTGATGTTTATATTTTCCTACATTCTAAACCAGTCGTAGAAAAAAAGTATTCTGGTCTAGAATTTCATGCACAAGCACAGTAATTGTTATGTTAAACAATTGTGCATTACCTATTGTTACAAACAAACCCATTAATTGTCTTGTTTCTATTCCAGATAATCCCGAATATATTTCACACAGCCAGCATATGGTTGACATTAGCCCTGGCTGTTCAGAGATATATTTACGTGTGTCACGCGCCGATGGCTAGAAAATTTTGCACAATGCCCAACGTGTACAAATGCCTGGTGTACATCATGTTCTTTGCTATCGTGCACAATGGCCTACGCTTTTTTGATCACAAATATATCCAGGTAAGATTTCTTATAAATATTTGTTAAAATATATGACATTATATCAGTAGTGTATGTAGGTAGATTAAGAAATCTAATAGTATATTACTTAAAAAGCTAAGAAAGTGTCATTTCGTAACGGTACACTCTAAAAACATATCCAGCAATTCTGCCCTCCTTAGGATGGACGCGGCAAATCCAGATAGCAATACAGTCGATATTTCTGTGGCCGCTTATGTAAAAATCGACTGTATTGCTATCTGGATTTGCCGCGTTCATCCTAAGGAGGTCAGAATTATTGTAGGCGATTTATTGCTATTGTTATAGTAAATTTAAAGCCTAACTGTATTTTTTAATAACGACCAAAAATACCTTAACCTTTAAAGTAAATTTAAAGCGTTTGACTGTATTACCGTCGGGTTTTTTAGAGCTCTTTTTAAAGTTGTTCTGTATTTTTTAATATTACTGTAAATTCGACCAATTGTTACAAGCACTTCCTGTGTTTTTCAAGGGATATTACAACCTAACCTGTGGTTTAACTTAAAATTTAAAAATAACATGAAAAATTAAGCATTATTACAGTTTTTTGTAAATTTGCTTATGAGAGTATAATTCAGTATTTTCTCACAAGGATATCTGCTTTAAATTTACTATCACTTTTTACAGTGTAATATAGACGCGAAAACCGAGTGAGTTTAAAACAAACGAGCGAGGGAATTACATTTTCTTAGCGGGTTAGGTACAATATTTTTTCTCCGCCTCCTCCTTCCAGAAATATTTTAATAACAAAAAATATATATTTAAGTATTTGAAGAAAATTTAAGAAAATTTGAATTTATTTATATATGATAAAATTATTAAAAAAAAAACTTGCTTTAAACAAGAATCAAATTTCTGTAATTTTTAAACTCTTGATATGCCAATTTGGGTAAGATTTGGTGATTTTCATTAAATTTTGTGAATTTTTTACATAAAAGGAAGATTTTAAACAAAAGTTATCAAAGTTAATTAAGTAGGAGTGTAAAAAATGTTTGTTATATATTTTTGCCAACAGCTACAGTTGTTTTAAAATAGGTTTCTTTCTTAAAATCTCTAAAAAACATACTTAAATAAATACAAAAATATGCTAAAATGCAAAATATTCATTAAAATATGTGTTACTCGAAAAATGTAACGAAATGTGACGTTTTTGTCCAGAAAAATATTTATTTGCGCACAGAGCTGTCAAAATTTAATCACCTAACATTGCGGAATAATTGGCTTTTTAAAGGGGATGTAAAAAAAATAAACTACACTGCTAAGCAAATAAAGTGTTTCACCCAAAAAAAAAAATAAATTAAATATGTTGGTGACTATCGAGTTTTATTATTATTGGTATAATTTGCAAAATATATTGAGGTGGCACATTAAACAACATTAATAATGTTACATTATATTTAATAAGTAAATTCAAAATACAACATACAAATTCTAAAAAATAAACTACAGTTAATAACAAATTTCTTAGAATGAAGATTCTGAGAAATTTATTATTTACTAAAGTTTATTTTTAAGAATTAAAATCATAGCGATAAATATTGTCAATACATGAAATATATAAAAATCATATAAAACCTGGAAAAATCAAATTCTATCTATCCGACTACAGCAACGCGGAAAGAGGGTTATGTTTTAATTACGAGAGTTATATATACTCTTTTTGTTTGTTCCCATGTAGAGCCTAAATTACCTAAAGCCTAGAGCCTAAATTACCGCTTTACAGTTTTTTTTAATTTTAAGGATGACTATCACAAGACTTAGAGTGCCATTTAAAATATTGTCCCCCATTGCCCCCCTGGCGCCGCCTGGTAAATAAAATTCGTAGAATCTAAGAGGTAAATATCTAAATTAAATTAGGCTAACCTCCATAGATAAATATCACTAGTGCGATATGAGTCGTTTTCTAAAGAATAAAAGAGTGTGCTAAATGTCACTTTCATAGAGGATAGTAGGAGAAACAAATTTGCGTACGCTTATGGGGCCATAAGCACACGCAAAATGCTTGTAATTATGGGCCTATATTATGTCCTTTAGTATAACAAAGGCAGAGTTTTAGAGCTTAAATCGTCTTTTTTTTATCCCTCTTTTCTGTGGATTTATTATTATAAAAAAAATGCTTTATATGTTTGGCAATAACGAATAAATCTGAACGAAGGAAAAAATAAAAAAGGAACTTTAAAAATCATAAAACCTAAATTTATGCGAAACTGAAGCAGCTTCAGTGAAGCTTAAGGTTTCAATATGAAATAATATCACAGGCCCACAAACAAAAAATAAAGTCAATAACCAATAATTTTGTGTGCTGAAGACGAATTTGACAGTGTAAAAGCTCGCTGATCAGCAGTCATCGGCGAATTTCCAGTGCTCGCATATGCGCTGCGTCGATATTTACATTTTTATTTCTTTTTATCTTGATTTTTTTTAATGATTCCATTTAAACGAGTTAGGCGGGAAAAAAAGTTATCGATAAATAAAAATTAAAAACCTTCGTATTCTTAAAAGACAAAAATCGAATATCGGTTTTTTCTTCGAAAAACACCGATATAGTCAATATTCTTGTGTGTAACAAATATTTCGATTTAGTGACCTTTATAAAAATTTCCCTCATAATTCGGCAAAATTATTCCCTAAGCCTATGTTTCTGTGTTTATTTTCAACGTTGATGAGTCATAACTGAGTTTATTCCGATAACTGCTGATCAGCGACCTCATAAGCTTTTTTCAAAACCAGCTGAACAGTTGCAAGCACCTTGTCAAAACATCGGCACTAGACACTAATTTGAAACATTATGAAATAAAAAGTTGTGTAAATAGGCAACCATTAATACACTTGCGTGTTGCATAATTTATTAAAGTTTGAAAGTCTACATCTCCCAAAACGTAATATTCTTGCTAAAACTGTATATAACATTTTTTGTAGGGCTTCAAAAGATCTTTTATTTAATTTTTTTGTTTTTAAATCGGTTTAAAAATAAGTGAGTTATGCTAAAAAAAATTACAGTTTAAACGCCAATATCTCGAAAACGATGTATTTTAGGAAAAAATAGTTTATAAGATTTTTTGAGAAATTAAAAAAAAATCTTTTAAATAAGTACTAAATTAATAAAATACAATAATAATTAACTTAATTATAACCAAAAAAAGCTAAAAATAGGAGTTTTACCTCATTCTTACCCCCTTACCCCAATCGTTTACACCCAAAATCTAATCAGTTCTTCGAAATATGATAAGAAACAATATGCAAAAAACCACTTGTCTATATCTTTTTTAGAAATGGAGTTATCGAGTTTACAAGCAGACAGACAGACGGAAGAAAATTTTTTTTTACTGACTCAGGAAGGTCTAAAACGTCCAGAAATGTGAAACATGGTTCTGAATTTTTGGCGAAGATTTTAATACATCGGCACTCTTAGTAGTACTGTGCCGATGTAAAACTGCCATAAAGAATACTGGACGAGTTAGCTCGAGATTTTCAAGGTTCTCTATCGTATATTCAACTTCAAAATGCATTAAGTGTAAACAAACGCACGTGACAACAATGGATTTAGTGACAGAGTAGGACTCAAAACAAAATATTTCTTTATAACGGTCCATTGCAATGCATTGTACGCTTCATCGTGTTATGATCCGTATAATTTTAAAATTTTATTTTAATATACATAGCCTATAAGATCTAATTCTTAAAAGTAAGCATGAGTAACGTCGGATATTTTCGGGTTTTGTTCGGACCCCTCTAAGTAAAAATCGTTGAACTTTGGTAGTGGGGCATTTAGATATTCTTGCCTGGACCACACCCAGAAACATTAGCGCGTGTGACCTAAATATGCCTCATTTTAATTTATGGGTTTATGAAGAGAATAAATAGAGCTCCAAATTTTAGAGGTGATCATTCTTGAATAGTTTTTTGTCTTGTTAGTTAAAAAGTATCCAGTAGTGTCAAAAGTGAAAATGTAGTTTCTGTGAGAAATAATTTTTGAGAATTATTTTTGAATTAAAAATAGTTTTTAAACTTAGAAAATTTTTGAGACTTGTATTATCCGACATGAAAATAATTGGACACTTATAAATATTGTTAGCATAAACACTGATAGAAATTTTGACGAATATTAATTAACTTTGAAAAGTATTTTGTAAAATAATTTGAATGACTTATACGAACCAGTTCTAATATTTACACTAAGAAAAATGTGGACAATAAATTGGGATTTGAAAATGATTGCGAATAGTTGGGATTTCAATCATAGAATGTTTTAAGTTAGAAGTATTTAATGGAAAACTAATATATAATGGAAATTAGAATTTAAGGGCTTTGCATAGAAAAATGACTTAGAAGTAAGAATTGATCTTTCATGTTCTTGGAGAATTTATTCACATTTATTTAATATATTATTCTTAAGTTAAGAAGAAATCGTTTTATCTGTTTCCAAAGCGCCGTCTCCTAGAATACCCGCTCCCGAATAAAGTGATAAGTGGTTAAGTATATTCTGCGCTCGGGTATACTTTAAATACGATAGAAGATTGTATGGCAAACCTAACTGAGTAAGTTATAATAATAGTTATAATTAACTGCTCGGCTATAACCGAATTATATACCTCATCACTACATTAGTAGAAAAATTAATAATAGTAAAAAAACCACTTCACTACAATCGCAAGTGCTCACGTCTGACCTGTTTAATTTTCTACATCCCTACTCTCACAACATTCGAGTGTTTTAACCAATGAAATCACGCGCCAGCTGCCGCGTGGGCGATTATTTTATTTACTTCTACTTCATCTTGAAGTTAAATATACTATAGCAATTAAACTATTGAATTTTGGGAGTTGTTTCCGAATGCACTTTTGATTGGAAAGTCGAGAACTATGACATATTCAAAATTCAACCGAATCGGACCGAAAACGCTGTGCACCGCGGTTTTCGAGAATTACAAAGTGCTCTAGCATCTAAACTATTAATTTTTTAGGAGCCGTGCTGTGATCAGAATGGCGGGAAGTATAATATAGGGTGTCTCAGAACTGACGCACTTCCCTTCACGGAGTGATTCTAAATTAAAAAATATGAAAAAAAGTTCCTATAAACATATGTTCAAAAACGACTCGTAATGTGGCTACACCCCTTCATAAGAGGTTCTGAAAATTCGATTTTTATTTAATAACTTAGGAACCCTTTGTGTTATAGCAACAATGTTTTACATGTGATCTTTCATTATGAAGGCCTATTAGCCAATGGCATTTGCATGTAGTTACTTTAACCAGGGACGTCCAAATCAATGTTACGAACAATTTTTTCCTAAAATGCATTGTTTTCGAGATATTTGCGTTTAAAGCAGTAAAACGTTTTTATAGCATATCTCACTAATTTATAAGTGGATTTCAAAAAAATATATTTTAAATGAAAGCAGTTTTTAAGCCCTATATACAATTTTTTGCTAGAATATAACGTTTTGGAGATACAGACTTTCAAACTTTAATAAATTATGCAGGTGTATTAATGGTTGCCTATTCACGTGATCACACAACTTTCCTTTTCATAACGTTTCAAATTAGTGCCTAGTGCCGATGTTTTGACAAGGTGCTTGCAACTTTTCAGCTGGTTTATTTATTTGTTTATTTACTTTGACAAATAGTACATGTCTAAAATATATTATAAACTAAACTTCACACTAGGCCTGGCCTGTATCGTGAAAAAACATATTAAATTTATTTTATAGTAGGTAATCAAAATCATGAACATATAGTAGAGAGATAGGGAAATAAAGAGAGAAAAAGAAACAGAAATAGAGAAAAAGAGAGGGAGAAAAAGAGAAGGAGAGAGAGAGAGAGAGAGGGGGGGGGAAAGAGAAAGAGAAAGAGAGAGAGAGAGAGAAGAGAGAAGAGAGCGAGGGAGAAATAAGATGAGAAATAGTAGAAAGTTAAATTAACCAAACATTATTTAAAACAACGTTTTAATATTATTACTGAAAAATGGAAGGTGATGTTGTCTCCAGTGGATTTGCATAGGGCGGCGGTGGAGAGTATTCTTGAGGATAGTGGCAATGTTAGGAAGCGTGCTTGTGAAGTAAATCTTACCTTTTATTCTGTGCGGATGCTGGATGAGATGACTGCAGTCACTTTAGCTGGATGCATTGATGAATAGTAGATTTAAATGAATCGGTTATTATAGAGGTTAGCACATTATAGCACATAAATTATACGGTATGACATCTGCGGCGGTCAGTCTGATACTCATGATACTACAGTTACTACTGTTTCGTTGGCCCACTTCTTACACTTTTTTAGGGAAGAAAAAACTTCAGCAAGCAGGGTGCGATAAATAACTTTATTTGTTGAAGCGGGTTAATGACCTTAGTTATAGCATTTTAATTAAAGTATGAAACTTATGTATTTAAATGAATTTTAAATATGAAGATTGAACAATTACTGTTTTATTTTACATATATTCTTAATTCTTGCTTTATCCTATTTTGATTAGTAGTATTCTTAATACGAACAGGAAGTGTATTGTAAAGTTTTGGCCCTGAATAAAAATATTTGTAAAAACGATTTTTTATACACCGGTATGTTTATGTGTTATTGAATATGTTTGCCTATTACTTACATTATTTTAAGTCCAAAAATAGTAATTAATTTTTTTTGTAGGCCTGTGTATTTAAAGATATTTCTCGATAATAAAAACCACCATTCTTTTTAAACTACCTCTCATATCAAAAAAACTGCTGGCAAAACAATTCTTTTCTATAAATCAGGAGCCAGGGCTTTTTGCATGTAAAAAAAATAAGCAATATTTTTTTTTATTGGATTTTCTAGATTAAGGGGTTAGGAAAAATATACCAATTTTTTGACTTTACTCTATCGATTCAAGCGTTTTCCACTACACTGAAAAAGTGAACATTTCAAAGTGTAAAAGTTTACATGTGAGTAAATAAAATTAGATGTAGACAATAAAATGTCGGTATTGTCTTTGTAAAATAAATATTTAGTTAATTAATCACGGGACTGTAAAAATAAACCGTTTAATCTTCATAACAGCCGTGGATAAAGTATAGTATTCTACTCGTGTATAATAGCTATTAATCATTCGGGTGATTAGGCCACTAGCCTATCGGCTCGTGTCCCAAAATTCAACCTCATTGATTAATAGCAAATATTATACACTCATTGAATAATATACTATTATCCAATTATAGGAGGCATAGCGTAGTGGCTAGCGCGTATGCTTAGCAAGTCTACTATCGTGAGTTCGATTCTCACTGGCGCCGATTTGCCTTTTTCAGTTAATTAATAATTGAAATTTGGCGAAGGCGATAAGTGAAACGGACACTCCCTAGAAACTGGTTCGAAAGTCAGTATAAGCCGGTAGTTCCCTCTACTACTAGCCCACACAAGTCCTGGACTTAGGGGATGCTTAATTAAGTAGAATAGTACGAGGTTAAACAAACAAACAAAACAAAACAAACAAAACAAAAACATACAGATAATAAGACAATTAGTAGCTTTATTTTAAATGAAAAAACTTAATAATAACCCAAACGTGGCTTCTACTTTATGGATTGGACAATTATTTATTTTACCCACTCAACTGTCACTTGTAAAATTATTTTCTTCTAAATGTCATTAAAATTTTTAATAAAAATAAGTTAATTATAATATTTATTGTTCTTTTTATATAAAATGAAAAAATCTTGCTGTTAAGGACACTTTAATAAAAAACTAAACATATATATAAACAGTGCCAACGTTTCGAAGGTAATATTGTCCCTTCTTCTTCAGGGTAAAAATTAAAAATTGAAATAAAATTTTTATAAATTTAAAATCTAATTGTCAAAAAACTGATAGATGAAAATTAATTAATTAAATTAATTACTTTATACACTTATACATCTATACGCTTTTACCTATTTTAATTAATTTTCATCTATCAGTTTTTTGACAATTAGATTTTAAATTAATATAATTTTTTATTTCTATTTTTAATTTTTACCCTGAAGAAGAAGGGACAATATTACCTTCGAAACGTTGGCACTGTTTATATATATATATATATTTAGTTTTTTATTAATTAAAGTGTTCTTAACAGCAAGATTTTTTCATTATTTAATAAAAATAAGAATTTCTATGCTATTTATTGGATAAAACTTTTTGTCTTACTCATGAGTAAACTAATATTGTGTTCTCTAAAATTAATCCACTCGGCCTACAGCCTCGTGTGTTAATGTTCTCATGGGCAATATCCTAGCTTCCTCTCTGGTAACATAAATATCGATTACTGCCCATTGGTATACCGAAATTTTATTTTTCATATTGGATAGAAAAAAAAATAAATGTTGAAAATATTTGCCCAAATACAAGTTTATGCCTTTTATTCTAAAGTAAACTATGTTTGAAAAACGGTTTCGCCGTATTTGCAAATAAGTAATAGTATATTATGCACCTAGTATGCGAACTAAGTCTTTAGTGTTCGAGACTGAAGCTTTTTTGCTGAGCGGAGTCGAAGCAAAAAATCAGTCGAGAACACTTAAGACAGTTCGCATACGTGGTGCATATAATATTTTTTATACTACCTAAAGCTAGTAACTCCAAATATTAGTTAAAAATATAGTTTAAAAATTATTTTGACATAGCTGTTAGTTTGACATACAAGTTGAAAAAGTTAATAGTTGTCTTAAATTTTTTTCAGTATTGACCGTCGTCAATAAACATTGCTTAACACCGGTCAATAATAAATTAGTTTACTGATTTTATTGGTTGCCAAGGTAAACAAGCCTTGACAACGGTAGATAATATGTAAGCTACTAGCTTAAAGCTAGCTTAATTAGGTAGTAGAAAAAATCATTTGTAAATTTGGCTGAGTCGCTGATACAAACACGAAAATATTGGCAGACTAACATTCCTACCCTTAACTTCCCTATTCCATAACATTTCTACTTTATAACATCTCTACTCCATAACAACCCTACTTCATAACAGCCCTATTGTTCAATAACCCTACTCCGCACTACATTGTAAAAAAAATTACAATTTACTAGGAAAGCCTTGTATTCGTTTTCAAAAATTTTGTTTACGTATTTTTGCGTTTTATGTCGATATAAATCAATTTCAAGCAAAAAAATACACTGCCCAGTAAAAGAGCTTTCCCATTTTACACCTCCGCGCGTAAAATGGATTTTTTATTATTAGATTTACTTTTAGCCACCTTTAAAATATACCCCGCCTCTTAGGGGTTAGAAGTTAGAACTATTTATTATCAGATTCTCTTTCAGAAACCTTTTCTAATTTCATCCCCCGAGGGGTGGAGGGTGGTTTTCGTGGAAACTGGTATATTGGGGTTTTTGAGGTTGCTAAAAGTGAACCTGATAATAAAAAAAATCTTACTCCACACCCTGAGGGGCAGGGGGTAGTTTTCTTGAAAATTTATATAATGGGATTTTTGAGGTCACTAAAACTGAATGTTTTAATAAAATTTTTCGAATTTCACCCCCTGAGGGGTGGGGAGTAGTTTTTGTAAAAATTGGTGTATTAGGGTTTTTAAGGTTGCTGAAAGAGAGACTGATAATAAATAGTTCTAACTGCACCCCCCTAAGAGTCGGGAGGTAGTTTTCGTGAAACTTGGTATATTTGTAAGGTTGCTAAAAGTAAATCTAATAACAAAAAATCCATTTTACTCGCGGAGGTGTAAAATGGGAAAGCTCCTTTACTGGACATTTTTTTTCGTATAGTAATTTAATTTAAATCCATATTTAAAGAATAAGATATTTCATAATTACAAACCCTCTTTTATCAGTTAAAATATATTGAGGGCTGTATAACATAGGGGCGCCATACGCCTTACGCCATTTATTTTTGTTTAGATTTTGATTAAACCTAAAACTATCAAAATATCAACAAAAAAATAGCGCATACGCCTCTATGTTATTATTATTATTTATTATTTATTTATATACTTATTTGAATAATTATACAGCAGCATGGAGAGCCCCAAATAAGCTTTTGCTTGTGCTAGGGGCCCTCCATTAATTTAGCATAAAATACAATCTAAAATACAGTCCTATACTTCAATATTTTCTTTCGTGAAGGTTTTTCCTATGATTTTTATCAGCATTGTTTCTCCATATTCTTCACAAAAAGCGTTTTGAACACTGGTCTTAATTTATATAAATTATTACTTGGAATTTTTCTTGATTTTTTCAAATTGTGTCATTTTGATGGTTTTAGGTTTGATTTAATAAACCAAATCTAAAACTATCAAAATCTCAAAAAAAAATGGCTCATACGCCCCTATGTTATGAAGCCCTCAATATTAAGAGCTCATTTTTATCGATTACAAAATGAGGTTTTATATTCGTATTTTTTCTTATTTATAAGGAATTAACACTGTTTTAATAATAATCCTAATTTACTAATTTATTAAACATAAAAAAACATATTTTTAATCATAAATGACATAAATAATTTTTTTGACGGTTCTTGAAAAGTCTAACATAGCCTACTATTTTAAAGGAACATTACTTATTTTCTAACTTTTCATTTCTCAAATAATAACCAAATTTTATTATCGTAACTATAACATACTGAAGAATAGGATACTACACACATTATATACTTAACTACAACAAACAATGACGTCACACTAACTATTCGTAGTAACCACGTACCCTAGGTGGTTTGCTCACATAGTAATTATTTCTATCCTTTTCTATTATATTTCTGTTCACTCCAAATCATATTTTTTCGAACAAGAAGGGGAAAAAGTAGGGTAGGTATATTTTTTTTGGGTAAGCCAGACGTTAAAAATATTTGTAAGATTGTTTTGCCAGGCACTTTTTTGTGCAAGAACGGATTAAACTGAAATAATTTTAAATAATCGTCATCCTTGGATAATGTAGGTACCTATAATAAATGAGTTAAATAAAAGTAAGTACTTTATAAGCTTTATGCAAAAATGTTCTTGCAAAGTAAGAACAAGCCTAATTTTTTCCTTGTAGACCTCATTTTTGGTTCTCAATTTCAAATATTGCAAAATAAAAAACTCAATCAACATTTTAACCTCGAAAAAGATTTTGGTATAATAGTGTCCTACTTTACCAACTAACTATGACGTCATTTAAACAATACTATTCAAGCCATACTAGTATAGTTAGGATAATAAAATTTGGTTTTTAATGTAAAAAAAAAAATTGTCAAGTTACGTCAATTGCCTAAACTAGCCCCTAGATGAAAATACTGTATTTAATTCTATATTAATATAAATAAAGTAAATATTGGTCTTTTTGTCCATCTATGCGGTCTTTTAATGATAGCCGCATGTTAAAAATGTCTCCTTTTTAAATATTAGTTTTTTTTAATCCAAGTTAATAAATATATAAGTTTGACAACTCATAAATATATTATGATATTTAAAGTTATCATCTTGAAAATCTAAGTGGAGACGAAAATAGATGAAGTTCATAGAATTGTTGTTAAATGATTCCTAAAAAAAATATTTTTTAACTTTATTGAAAATTTTTAACTGGTATAAATTTTATTTTGATAAATTGAAAAAAACGAGTGATTTGAGCTAGGTTAATCACCTTGTATTATACAAGGTGAAATCCCTATAATAGGAATTTCAAGGTCTCTGAAAATGATAGTGATATTAAAATATCCAACCACCCCCGAGGGCAGGGAAAATGGATATGGAAAAGCTTTTGCAGTGTATTCTGCAAAAGATTATTTTCATGTTATGTAAAATTTGAGAAATTGAAATGGTAATTTTGATACTTAGAATAAGTTAAAGTTTACACAAGCAGATATAAGTTGTATTCGAAATGATGACTTTCCTAGAAGTTTAACTGCTTCGCCTACGTGCACAATTTATTTTTAGCGAGATTTTAAAAAGCTAAATATATACTGAACATCTCGAAGAAAAGTGGAATAAATTAACAATCCGTGAAGATATGTAATGCTACGCATTCCATTATATACTATTCACAGTAAATGTAGTTGGAAAATATTGAGAACCTCCCGTTGTATTTGGGATGGGGTTGCTACACGCGTCGAATATTTTACGTATTATTGTTAGTATTAATTAAAACACTGGTTGAGTTTGTTACACATTACTTTAATTCCACTACTTTAATGGATACAAATATTTATTAGTATAAAAACCATATTTTATGGTACAAGATGGAGTATACTGCCCTACTACCCTAAAAAGCAGTAACTCCATATTTAATAAAACTGAGATAATGGCAAAAACAGTAAATCTTCTTAGCCACTCCCTTGTGTTATAGCTAGAATCGGGAAAGTGGGCCTATAACTTTAGGTTTAAAGTACCTTTATTATAACACAAGTACGCAATCATTAATTATTTATTTAAATAAAAAAATGGCACTTACTGCTTTTTAGTGTTGTATCTCGTAGACAAAATTTTTAGGAATGCTAAACTAAAAAGCAGTATGTGACAAGATAAAGAGAAAACGACCCAAAAATTAAAAATATATATATATTTTTAAATTTCCTTTTAAAAATAAATTTTACTTTCCTCAAGGAAAGTCGGGAGTCGATAAAAGAAATTGAAAAATTTTTATTGCTTTTTTTTCACGTTTGTCGACGTTTTATATTCAAAAAATATGATTTCCGTCAAAAAAAAATCTGTATCTCGGTCTGTCTGTTTGTCAAAAAATTTGTGACCACGATAACTCGATAACGCTTTGAGCTAAAGACTTCAAATTGGGACCAGAGGTTTATTATCCAAAGTTCTGGGCTGGGATGTTTTTTGATAAAATTCGGTGTGGGATAAGGGACTAAAACAGGGTAAAAACAACATTTTTTTTATTTTTATTTTAGTTTTTCGAAAAAAGAAACTTTTTTTGAAAAAAGAAACATTTTTAGATTTTTTTTTAAAATAAAAAAAAAACTAAATTTTTTTTTTCATTTTTTTTTTGTTTTCCAAAATAATTGTTTTAATTAACAAAAAATTACAGGGAAAACTATTATTTTGTTGGCAGCATTTTTTTTGGCTATTTCCGGAAAACCTAGCGTTATAGAAAAGCTATAATAATGCAAAAAGAAACTGTTTTATTAATGCTTTACATTCTTCTTATTTTTATTTTAATATATTGGGTAATAAAAAACTGTCTGTCCGATATGCCACTAATATTTTCTTTCATAATAAAAAAACTTATTTGGAGTTCAAATTCAAATTCAAATTCAAATTCATTTATTGCACCTTCGTTATTTCTAACATGAACAAAAGGTATACAAAAATATTTCCTAAACTAGGTACTATTAATTTATATTTCCTAAACTAGGTATTATTAGGTTATTAAGAAAATTGCAAAAACAACAACAAACAAAAAAAAAACAAAAAAAGACTAATCGGCTCTAAAATGTTTGGACTCATTCTTATAAAGATAGCATTATGGAATTTCCAGAAGAAAATGGGAGTAAATTTATATCTAAATACAAATAATAAATAAAATGAGTAAATAAGTGTACCTATATTATGAAGGATACGATGGTTTTATTCGTTGCATGCAAAAGCTCGAATTTTCATAGCTTCCCTCAAAAATTTAAAGATTAAAATGGATGTTCTAGGATTACAGTCGTTTAATATCTCATCTATGTTTTAGCAAAAAACACCAAAACAACCAAAAACCTAAGATAAATTAAATTGCACAATTTGGCAACAGCACGAAAGACCGAGTTGAATGTGAGACGTAGACGTTAGTGTCGAAACGGCGTTTGCCAAGGCTCTCACAAAACAAAGAATCAGAAGCGCATCAGAAGCGCATCAGAAACAGGCACGAATAACCTTAACCTTGACCTTTTCTAGAAGTTTATACAGTTATATTGGACTTTCTGAAATACTATATGGACTTTGGTATATTGGACTTTCCCAAAAAAATTAAAAAAAGGATTCAAAAAAAAATTTAATTTAATCTGACCAATTACACTAGGCAACAAATCTCAACTTTTTTTTTGCCCCGATCGGAAAGTAAATTTTTCTTACTAATTCGAGGGCGTAGAAACCGAATCTGTCCTTAGAAAAATTTCAGCACCTAAAATTTTTGAGATATAAGTCCAGGAAATCATGACGTTTTTTTTTAAATCTTAAAAAAAAGAGTAGGATTTTGTAAAAATTTTAGGGTATATTAAAAAAAATACGAGGAACAAAAATATATATGTCAAGGACCTACTCTCAGAGTAAGTACACGAAAAAAAATAAAAAGGTTAAAATGAAAGTGCAGAGTTTACTTAATTGCTCTTTTGTTTTAATGGTTCTACATCATGAAAATGTTACTTTATTACATGAGAACCATATTACGTAACATTTTTTTAGTTCATTTTTGACCCCCTAGTAATGGTTTTTGACAATTTTTAGCATGAGTATCTGGCGATAAGCTTGTCCCCTTATGCACCCTTCTTCTTACCCTCCACCCCTACTTAGTTTTGTCACATTATCCATTTTTTTTAAATATTTTTTTTTTCATAATATCCCTATTTATTCTACCTATGAATTTAAAGTTTCCATGTTTTAAGTTGGGTAGTTTTTAACTAATATTGAGTCACCGAATCTAAATTTGTCCTTGGAATATTTTTATCTCCCATGATTTTAGAACAAAAGAAGGATAAAATAAAAAAATTGTAACATTTTTATCTATTTTTTTTTCAGAAAACTTAGGTAATATAATTATTCTGAGGCCAGATTCGGTTTCAGCGACCCAAAATTAGTTAAAAAACATATGACTCCAATCAGGGCAAGAAACCGTGTTGCCTAGTGTTATTAGTAACTATGGTTGCATTTTAATTGTTGACGCGTGCATTGTTTGAGACTTTCAACTTTAGAATCTTTTTAGGTTATTATATTTTGACATAACCGACAGAGGCTATCAAATATTTAATTTTTATAAGGTCACTCCATCCGGCGGTGGTTTTTTGACATTAATAAATATTTATGTCACATTAATCACCATGTCAACCTAATGAATTATTGTTTTAGGGTGAAGTTGAGCGAAATTTAACAAAAAAAAAATTGTTGCATTTTTGGATTTGAAATGTCATGAAACGTCGAGAAAATGTGAAAAAAGTGGGTGTTAAAAATTATCGGTCTGTCTGTTTTCTGTCTCTAAACCTTGTAACTAAATGTCCGATTTAAAAAGTTCTTTTAATAAAACAATTAGGACGTCCAAACCATATTTAATTTTTTTAATAGGACATTTAGTTTAAAAGTTACAACAACACCCACTTGTTTCAAATTTACTCTACGTTTCATGACATTTAAAATCCAAAAATGCAAAAAAAATTGAAATTTTGGTCGACTTCTCCCTAAAACAATAATTCATTAGAAAAAAAATATACTACCTTTGGCGTTGGAGATACGGCTTTTTGTAATATAGTGACTATCCTGCTGAAAATGACGGGTCTGGGAGGGTATAAATGGTGCATAAACCGGACTTGAGCGGATGAAATTCACCCGCTCAAGTCCGGTCTATGCAATATTTATACCCGCGCAGACCCGTCATTTTCAATAGGGTATAAATAATAATTTTACTACTAAATATAAAAAATATATTTCTATTTGCTGCTCCACAGGCACGTCCTATGAACATAGTACCATAAATTAGAAAAAAGGTAAAAAAAAAACGATTGATCTGGTCGATTTTTTTATATTTGCCTAAATTGCTTCTTATGGTGTGTTTAATCAATTTATGAAAAAAAAATCAGGGGTCGGAAACAAAAAGTTAAAATTTGCAAAAAACCATCGTGATTGGGTGAGGTCTGTAGATTGCCGATACATGCACACTTTTATCATGGATATTAAGATCTAATTCCAAAATTTTTATTCTATCTAGATATGTGGTTTGATAAGTAAAATTAATTGATGATTTTATATAAGCTACCACTCCATCATTTTTGTTTATTTCACCCTCCTTGTAAACCAGTATATACCCATCAAGCTATTTAATGCTTAAAAATGTTCAAGTCCGCTCCTGACACTCGGTTTATAAACACACTCGTTTTTGTTTCAGAAATACTATCACAGTATCACATCAAGCTCAAAGGCACTAAAATCTTGTAACCTAAAAGTTTCGGTCAAAATTAAACAATCAATTTCACTATTAAACTGGCTTAAAAATACCTTAAATTGGTCTAAATTTTTATTAATACTTCTAATATTTTGATGTATGATTTTAAAGTTTTTTGTATTGTTGTTGATACTTAAAACGAAATTTGCTTCAAATGCATTTTCTACTGATTCTGTTTTAATATTTTGTTCTGGAATGTAATTTATGTAATCAATCATAAAACAATATTTATTTAAATAAATAAAAAAAATAGGAATATTAACAGTGAAAAATAAAAACAAAAAAAAATACAATGACGATCTTACTACTTATTACTAGAGCTCCTAGTTCTGGGTTTGGTCGTCTTTTCATTTTCTCAACTGGCTTCCTCGAATTTCTTTGTCCAACAATTTCCTTCGATCTTGGCAAATTTGTAGATGACTTTAGAGTTCCCCCTATACTATTATTTTCCTTGTTTTTTTTTTAATTTCAGTTCATATTCTTTCGTATGCGTTAAGATTTTGGATTGTAATGGAGTTGATGGCTCACTATTGTTTTTTTCTTAATGTTGGACTTAATCAATCATAAAAAAATATTTAAATAAATAAAATTCCTTATTGACTACTTTCTCAACTGGCTTGCTTGAATTCCTTTGTCCAACAATTTTCTTCAATCTACAATTTGTAGATGACTTTAGAGTTTCCTCTATACTATTATTTTCCTTGTTTTTTTGTTGCAGTTCGTATTCGTTCGTAGATGGCTCACTATTGGTTTTTCTTAATGTGGGAATAGGAAATTCATTTGTATTTTCAGCTGTAAAGTTGTCTCGAAGTAATTCTTCATATGAATATAACTTATTTTCTATTTCTAGCTTATTAAACTTGATTTTAGCAATAATATTTTGTTCTTTAGGTTCATCTATTTTTAACCGGAAGAACTTTCTTTGTTCAAGTTCTTTTTTAGCGTATTCACCACTAATAGAAATTTTTGTATTATCCAGTTTATACAAATTTTTAAATATGTATTCTTTTACTAGATAATTTGTGAATTCAATGTTTACAGGTATATTAATTAGTATTAGAATTTTTACTGCCAAGACGATAGATGTTGTTAATATCAGTTATTGCTATTTCAACATTTATTTTACTTATAGCGTTTTTTATTTTTAAGAAAAGATTCTCATTATTTTCTGCTTCTAGACCATACAAAAAGATTATTTTACCTCGTTATTTTCCTTAATACTACAAGTTCTTTTATTCTTTTATTTTGATGTTTTCTGTCTGTAGAACTTCGTTTTCTAACTTAAGACTATCAATTTCAGTTTTTATATCATTTCTGAGTTCTTTGATATCAATCTGAATACCAAGAACTGAAACTGTCAGTCTACCAATATCACTCTGTACGATGATTAGAAAATAGATTGATGGAATAATAAACCAAGAACTATGTTGTAAACTGTTTCTAATGTAATCATAAGAACTGAAACTGTCAGTCTACCAATATCACTCTGTACGATGATTAGAAAATAGATTGATGGAATAATAAACCAAGAACTATGTTGTAAACTGTTTCTAATGTAATCATATTTATAATTTATTTAATGCTTAAAAATGTTCAAGTCCGCTCCTGACACTCGGTTTATAAACACACTCGTTTTTGTTTCAGAAATACTATCACAGTAGTTTATTTTTATTTTAACAAACAATATTTAAGGAGTTGTTCTGATTTTTGATTTCAAAAAATTGATTTGTGGCTGTGTTATCTCTGCAACTAAAAGTCCGATCAAAAAAAGTTTTTTACAAAAGATTTTTATTTTTTTGAGGGGAATTAAATAACAGTAAAAAATATATGTTTGTACTTAAAAAAAACAGTTGACCTTGAAATGACCTTGAAAACGTAAATATCCGTAAAAAATAAATACCACATTTTGTTTCCACCATTAAATTAAACAAATTTTGTCCGACATTTTTTTTTCTAAAATGTATTTGATATATTTGAAAGTTTCAGGTTAAAAAAAAACACCCGGTATACTTTAAAAAATGTACATAAAAAATAATAAAATTATAAAATTTTAAGGGGCAATTCTACATCATAAAATATGTCAAAATGTTCCTATATGTCCTATATGTCTAAAAATACGTCGTAAGGGAGATATGCCCCTTTGAATGTGGCTAAAAAATTCGGTTTTTATTTCATAACTCAGGAACCCTTTGAGATACAGCAAGGAGGTTTTGCATATGAACTAATCTTAATAACACCCATCTTCGTATGTACTTATTTTAACCAGGGGCGTGCGAAACGGGGGGGGGGGGCCTTACAGTTTTTTGCCCCAAACTTTTATATGTGTATCTTTTTTTTATTTTTTGTAAAAAATATAGATTCCTTGAGTAAAAATACATAAAAAATGTCGGATAGTGTAACTGTAGGAGCAACCGTTTTCAAAAAAAAAAAAATGGAATTAAGAGGAAGTTACATTCTGTGCCACCAAAAATGTTACTTTTTAAAAGGCTATTACTCCTTTAATATTAAATTTAGTTTTTCGGCGAAGAATACTTTTTCGTTCAATTTTTATTGTAGAATCGACCTTTTATTGGTGCTTGTTTTGTATACTTTAAAATATAAAAAAAAAATTTAAACGCGTTTTTCTCCAAATACCATTTTTCAAAATGGTTCCAGCGATTAAAAAAAAAACTATTTAACATATTGACTTAAATCTTTCGGTTTTAAGCTATCTCAATTAGTATTACTCCCCCACATGGGAGTTTACCCTCTCTCTGTTTCACCTACTAAACGTAGAGCTGAAATTCGGTAAACATGCTTATCTCTGATGAGAATACAATTTTATATAAAATTTACCCCCAACCTCCCCAACCCTTTTGTACCAACATCTTTTTTGATGTGAGAGCTTTTTTTTTAGTCATCAAAATTTCTGTCAGTCAAACATTAACAAATATACATGTAAGGATTACCATGCCTTGAATAATATACAAGGCCGGCCTTTGCATTTCGGCGCCCTGAAGCAAGATTCTGGTTCGGCGCCCCTATTTGAAAAAAAGGTTTGTATCCTACAAAATTCTGAAGACTAAAAAAAGAAGAATAAATGGATAGTGAAAAACATTTTAAAGAACAAGCTTTTATTATCCATCATTTTGTTACATTATACAATTTTATATGATATAAAAGCTTGTCGCTAGATATTCCTGTGTAAATTTCTTTTATAAAAAATCTCGCGACAAGCTTTTATATCATATAAAATTGTATAATGTAACAAATTGATGGTTTTTTGTTACTTGAAAGTTTATTTTCTTCCTTTTAGTGTACCTAAATAAAAGCTTGTTCTTAAAAATGTTTTTTTACTAAATTATGCCCTGGAACACTTTTGATCAGAATGTTATGTTATGTTATGTTATGTTATGTTATGTTATGTTATGTTATGTTATGTTATGTTATGTTATGTTATGTTATGTTATGTTATGTTACGTTACGTTACGTTACGTTACGTTACGTTACGTTACGTTACGTTACGTTACGTTACGTTACGTTACGTTACGTTGCGTTGCGTTGCGTTGCGTTGCGTTGCGTTGCGTTGCGTTGCGTTGCGTTGCGTTGCGTTGCGTTGCGTTGCGTTGCGTTGCGTTGCGTTGCGTTGCGTTGCGCTGCGCTGCGCTGCGCTGCGCTGCGCTGCGCTGCGCTGCGCTGCGTTGCGTTGCGTTGCGTTGCGTTGCGTTGCGTTGCGTTGCGTTGCGTTGCGTTGCGTTGCGTTGCGTTGCGTTGCGTTACGTTACGTTACGTTACGTTACGTTACGTTACGTTACGTTACGTTACGTTACGTTACGTTACGTTACGTTACGTTACGTTACGTTACGTTACGTTACGTTACGTTACGTTACGTTACGTTTGGACTTTTTATGTTATGTTATGTTATGTTATGTTATGTTATGTTATGTTATGTTATGTTATGTTATGTTATGTTATGTTATGTTATGTTATGTTATGTTATGTTATGTTATGTTATGTTATGTTATGTTATGTTATGTTATGTCTATAACTAAAATATAAAGAAGGATGTCGTTGTAAAAGGGAGTTTTGGGCTAAATGAGAATAATATATTTTTTCTTCAAGCGTACTGAAATGTTCATATTTTATAACTGAACGCACTAGTTAGAAGTGATCTAAAAAAATGAGTTCATTGTTGTACGCCGTAAAAAAGTTAGTTAGCAAAACCCCACTGGCGGCAGCACTCTTTGACTTTGATAACATCCATACTTCAAACTTATTTGTTTATTATGTAAACAGGTGGTTGACTCGAGTTTCTGTGCAAAAACCTTGTGTGAAATTGATTAAAAATGATTGAATATGGTTTATACACCTACAAATTTCTCCGAAATTGAAAATGCTACATTATACAAGTTACCATCGAAATTGCAAAAAGTGTACCATTTAGCCTACGAAAAAAATTTAAAATGAGCTAAGGAAGGTTTAAGTTTATTTCGAAAGGGTTTTATTGGCCTATTTTAATAAAATAAAACATACTTTATTACTGAATAAATTAAATTCAAAAATTAATATTTAAAAAAAATATATAGGATGCTTGAAGAAAAAATAGTATGTTTCACTCAGAGGAAAAGTGCTTTTTTTACTCGTCTATAGTTTCCGGACTCCGCTTCGCGTCGTCCGTATATTCTATAGACCAGTGAAAAAAAGCTTCACTTTTCCTCTTAGTAAAACAATATACTATTTGTTTAAGAAAAGTGCAAATTATGAAAAGAATATTGAAAAACTGTTTAATAAGTTTATTAAATAAACTTAACAAATTTTGTTAATTTTGATCAAAATAATTTTTTTGTTAACAATTTTTGTGTTATCGTAAACGTGACAACAATGCTAACTTGCTAAATGCCTCTATCTTATCTTACAAAAGGAACGTTTTTTTTGTTTATCTCAACATCAACATTTGGAATGTACAGAGCGGTCCAAAAGTCACCACCCCCCCCCCTCTTAACTTTTGAACGAGTTTAGATATCGACTTCAAATTTATAACTCTTAAATAAGACAACTTAAACTATCTTTAAGCATATATTTGATACTTTTAGCTCTTAAAATGTGAGCAGGGGGGCATGGGGCTACATTTTTTTAAATGGAAAGGTGGGTCGTGTGATACATCATTTTAAAGCTTATAAAATTCTCCATTTGACTGTATTTTTTTATTTTTTTTTAACATTTTTTTTTGGGTTTAAAATAGGGTTGAAAATGGGTATTTTTGTCAAAATTTCTTTAAAAAATCCAAACAATTTTTTAAAAATGCCTAATTTCATAATGAAAAAACGTAAATTATACTTTTAAACTAATTTTAGTTGACATAAATAAAAATTAACAAAAAAAAACTTTAAAATTTATTTTTTAGCCCAAAAAAACTGAAAAATCAAAACCTTAAAAAACATGTTTAAAAAATTTAAAAATATATGGTTAAATAGAGAATTTTAAAGGCTTTAAAATGATCTATCACACGAACCCCCTTTCCATTTAAAAAAATTTCCCCCCATGCCCCCTGCCCACATTTTAAGAGATAAAACTATCAAATATATGCTTAAAGATAGTTTAAGTTGTCTTATTTAAGTTCTAAATTTGAAATCGATATATCAACTCGTTCAAAAGTGACTTTTGGACCGCACTGTATAATAAAAACACTAAACAATATTAATTAAATTTATATAACACTACATCTTAAAAGTCTCTTAAAAATTTTCATGGAAATAAATGTATTTAACACGTTAAAAGCCACATTAATATACTAGTCTAGGTTCACACTGTTCCATGAGATGCTCGATTGCTTTACAATATTATTAGTATAAATACATGCCTCAGAAACAACTAGATAATCTTACTGAAAAACTAGTCTGATATGCTAAATCCGTAAAAATTAACAACAAAACAACAAAATATTTTAATTTTACAGTAAAGCGCAGTCCACACAGTATAAGGTATTATTATTTTGACATGACACGACACTTCATACGAACCATCCTTAGGTGAAATGTTGCCGAATCGTGCATTGACATATGTCAAAATTCGTAATTAAAATAATTAATTAAAGTATGTTCCGGGATGTAAAAAAGGCTGAAATATTGGCTGTATTTATTTTTTATGTATCTAAATAACCCGGACATAGCCCTTATTACTGAAACGAATCTTAATAAAGACATTAAGGACCAGGAATTAGTTAACATGGATGACTACAAGATATACCGTCGAGATGGGGAAACCACAGCATCTTTAAAGGAAACTTTCGGTGGTGTCTGTATCATAGTGAAAAATAATTTATGTGCAAGTGTGTTACCAGATTTCTCAAGTGACGCTGAGGATCTCTGGTTGCTTATTTCAATGAATAATCTTAAAATTTATATTTGCTGTGTATACTTGACACCTAAAGATCTTGTTGCGGCTACTAACTTTATAAGTAAATTAATGCATATAAATTCTACTGAAAAAAATAATCACGTGTTTCTGGTGTGTGGTGACTTCAATTGTCCATCTATAAATTGGGTATGTAGTAACAATTCAATTAATTTAGAACCTTTTAACACTCATGAATATTCAGATATAGTAGATAGCTTATCTTTTTGTGAGCTTATGCAGTTTAACTACATTAAAAATTATAAAAACAGAATGCTTGACTTGGTTTTAAGTAACAAATATGTAGTAGAAAATTTAATAAGGTCAGACAGCCCCTTTGTACCTGAAGATTCCTACCATCCTACAATCGAATTTCTTCTAAACACATCAAATGATAAAAAAATTGACCAACCTGCACCAAAGTACCTTAATTTTAAAAAGGCCAACTATGAAGCTATTAATAAAGATATCTCTAATATCCCCTGGCATAATTTTTTTCACAATAAATCCCTTGAGGAAAACGTCGACTTTTTTTATAATAAAATTAATAGTATAATAAATGAGCATGTTCCAAAAGTTTACATGAATAAAAAGTTTCCCCCCTATTACACTAGAAATACAATCCGCTTATATGTATAATAAAAAAACCAAATATCACACAAAATGGAAAATATACAAACATAAAAACGATTATAATGTATATGCAAACTTGCGATCTCAAGTTAAATTGTCAATACAAATTGATTACAATAACTATACTAATATTGAAAATAACCTATCGTCAAACATGAAACGTTTTTGGAATTTTGTGTCAAATAAAAAACGGGGTACTATACCAAAAAAAAATTAAATATAATAATAAAGTAGCGGATTCTGAAGTGGATATTTGCAATTTATTTTCTGAGTATTTTAAAAGTTTTTTTGTTGACAAAAATACACCGGATATAGACCACAATGGTTTAAATAATGGCAATAATGTGTTGGCAGACATTCGATTAACAGAAATCAAAGTTTTAGAAGGACTAAATAAAATTAATCCTAATAAAGGCTCTGGGCCAGATAATATTCCGGCCATATTTGTTAAAAATTGTTCTGAATCACTTTGTAAGCCCTTAACTATTTTGTTTAACCAGTCTTTATCTGATGGAAATTTTCCTGAAATATGGAAAATAGCTGCTGTGGTGCCAATTTTTAAAAGCGGTTCTAAAAATCTTGCAAATAACTACCGACCTATAAGTAAACTATCTATTATACCAAAATTATTCGAATCTATTATTTACAAATACATCTTTGACATATTTAAGGACCACATTATACCAGAGCAACACGGATTTTTTAAAGGTAGACGCATAGAATCAAATCTTATTAAGTTTTGCGAATTTTTACATGATGGACTAGACAACCGAATCCAAATTGATGCCATTTATACCGATATGAGGAAGGCATTTGACAAAATTTGTCACTATATTTTACTTTTAAGACTTGCTGAGTTAGGTATAGATGGCTCTTTGCTTAGATGGATTGAATCTTATATTAAGAATAGATTACAGTACGTTTTTATTAACGGCTTTAGATCTGATCCTTATAAAATACCCTTTAGGTGTTCCCCAGGGATCACACCTAGGGCCTCTGCTTTTTTTAATTTATGTAAATTCAATCAAAACCTGTTTTAAATTCGCAAAATTCTTATTATATGCAGACGATTTAAAAGTTTTTATGTTAATTAAATCAATCCAGGATTGTTTAAATTTGCAAAAGGATCTGGAAAGTTTATCTAAATATTGTAAAGAAAATCAATTATTCTTTAATTTGTTAAAGTGTTGTTCCATAACTTTTACACGTAATATAAATAAAATTTTATTTAACTATACTCTAGACAATGCCCATTTAAACAAAGTGTATGAAATTCGAGATTTAGGTGTCCGTCTTAACTCTAAACTAATGTTTCATCTACATATAGAATCGGTTGTTAAAAACAAATTTTTAAAATTTTTAGCTTTTAAAAGCAACATATTGATAAATGATGGAAATTACACAGATATCTATAGAAGCCATAATATATTAGCTTTAAAAGATAGAAGAGTCTTGACCGACTTATCTATTCTTTTTAAAATTGTCAACAATCTTGTATTTTCTGAAGGTATATTAAATAAGATAGTTTTTAGAGTAACCGAACATAATGTGAGAATTCGAGAATTGTTAGTAGTCCCATTTAAAAATACAAATTGCTCTCAAAACTAACCTGTAACTCGCATGATAAATTCTTGCAATGCTCACATTACTGATCGTAATATATTTTCAAAAACCATTTTTACCTTTAAACGATTTGTAAAAAATCAATTTAATGCTTAATTTAGTTTTTTTTTTGTTGTTTTAATTTCAAAAATATTGTTATTCTTGTAATTGCTATTTATATACATATGTTTTTTTTTTTTCTTTAACTTATAATAAGCTAAAAACTTTTCTGTACAATTTGAATTACTTTGTGGGTACTATTTTGGGTTAATCCCGTTTTTACCTCATGTTGAAATAAATAAATAAATAAATAAATAAATAAGCATATAAAGTCGTATCGTTGCAGGCGATTTAGCCCAAAATACGATACCCTCCTTTAGCCAAATCAGACTAAAACCAATCAGGGTCAGCGTGTTTTCTTATTGACTATTTCACAAACAATATATAGGTCAATCAAAACGTTGCATTTTTAGTTTCTTGACCAATCAGATCAAAGTGAATCTGATGATTTTTTCACATATGCAATTATTACTTGGTTACTATGGAAACAAGAAACTGACAGTTACTGATCTTAATAAATGTTATATTTTTGCAAAATGTTTTTTTAATTTGTGAGGCTTACCTTTGGTTGATTTATTTTTATTTATAAGCAATATAAATGCTTATTTTATTACCAAAACATCCTAGGTACAAACCCTAATTAATTTCGGATAATATATTTTATGCACTTTCCATCTTAAACGCTTTAAATCACTGATATTCATAAATTTTAATTTATTTAATTGAAGGTTGTTATTAAAAACAGGCCACTCAAAACTAATTTAAACACTTATTTATTAAAAATATATTTACAATAAAGAAGTAAATAATTTACTTCTTTTAAATGGAAATCAAAACATCAAATGACAGGAGCGCCTAGGTATAGCTACCCGCACCCGAACTGCGCATGCTTAGTAGAGGGCTAATTGTTTTTCAATATATTATTTTAATTGATTTAAAAAAAATAAATAAAAAAACAGGCACAAAAATAACGTTAACCAACGTTAAAGTAAAGCAACGCCCCGCCATGAAAATATATTTTGCTTAGCAATTGTTTGAGTGCATTTTTCGTGTTGCAAAATTCCGAGACCGCAGGCCGAGGAATTTTGACGAAAAATGCACGAAAACAATTTCCAAAATGTTTTTTTATATACAGTAAAAAAATATGTATAATTCAAAATGCACGAATGGTATTTCGAAAGACTATTGCACAAACAAAATAAGGAAGTATATAATTTTACAATGTTTAATGTTGTTTCATATTTAAATTAAAAATTTAAGAACTAAACAACAATATTACTTTACAAGTATAATTAAAAATTTAAATCTCAAATTTGCCGAGCTTTTTACAACCACGATGTTCACTTGTTCGCGAATGTTGCCAAGCCTGACCTTTGCTTGAGGGATATTTTATGCTTGAGATTATTCCAATAAAATAGTTGTCATATATTTTTGATTTAAATAAAGATCATTGCTGTTTTTTTTTTAAGTTTAGTTTTCAAATGAAAAGAAATAAAATAACGGGTGTTTCCACCCTTAAAAAAACAATTTTGCGATCGTTTTCTAATAAAGTTTGGCAATGGGAGATTAGCTCAGCGGTCTAAGGCATGGATATAGCATTGACACTGAGCTAATGATCGTGAGTTCAAACCTCACTGGCGCCGATTGCCTTTTTCAGTTAATTAATAATTGAAATTTGGCGAAGGCGTACTCCCTAGATATATTGGTTCGAAAGTCAATTAAAGCCGGTGGTTCCCTCTACTACTAGCCCACACAAGTCCTGGACTTAGGGGATGCTTAATTAAGTAGAATAGAACGAGGTTAAAAATAAACAAACAAACAAACAAACAAACTCTGTACTGGTACCAGCGCAGTCATTTGATGTTTTGATTTCCGTCATTTAAAAGAAGTAAATTATTTACTTCTTTACTGTAAATATATTTTTAATAAAAAAGTGTTTAAATAAGTTTTGAGTGGCCTGTTTTTAATACCAAGATATAATTAAATAAATTAAAATTTATCAATATCAGTGATTTAAAGCTTTTAAGATGGAAAGTGCATACCTAAAATATACTATATTATCTGAAATTAATTAGGGTTAATACCTAGGATTTTTATATTGCTTATTAATAAAAATAAATCAACTAAAGGTAAGCTTCACAAATTAAAAACGCATTTTGCAAAAATATAAAATTTATTAAGATATCAGTGAAAAAATTATCAGATTCATTTTGATCTGGTTGGCCAAGAAACTAAAAATGCAAGGCTTTGATTGGCCTATATGTTGTTTGTGAAATAGTCATTCATAATACTTCCAATTTGGATGCTCTAATAAATGTCTAGTTTCTTTCGTAAGAAAGTCCAAACAGAAAGTTTTAGAAACAAGCCGAAAAGGCTTTGAGGTTTTGTTAAAGGTTTCTACCCACTAGTAATCAGGGTTAAATCTAACAGCGGAAACTTTAAAGAAATAACGTTACTTTTGAGGTACTCTTTATTGAACTCTTTTAAGTTAAAATTAAAAGTAGCAACTTTGAAGTTTGCATGTGTTTTATTCTTTTAATATTGTCGAAACTACAAACAGGAATAGATTTTTAAAACCAGCCGTGAAGATATGTAATGCTTCGAATTCACAGTAGATGATAGTATATTGCGTTTTCTCTCGATAACTATATCGCCCCTATAAGTTTTTTATTTTGTACTGGATCTTTGTTTAAATTAGTGAGGTTGATTCTTATAATAAAAGTATTTTTTTAAAGTTTTACCCCCATAACTTAGCCTCTAGCAAGAAGAGATAAAACGTCGGATAGTAGAATCCAAGAGGGCCTAAACCCGAAAATATAAATACTTCAGTGTGACCGGTGTAGAGGTATTCAAAGGCAAAAGTATCCTGAAAGTACCCTGTATATACAGAGTGGTCCAAAATTCACCCCCCCCCCCTCTTAACTTTTGAACCAGTTGAGATATCGACTTCAAATTTGGAACTTTTAAATAAGACCTTAAACTATCTTTTAGCATATATTTAATACTTTCAGCTCTTAAAATGTGGGCAGGGGGGCATGGGGGCACATTTTTTTAAATGGAAAGGGAGGTCGTGTAATACATCATTTTAAAGCTTATAAAATTCTCCATTTAACTCCATATTTTTAAATTAAAAATGGTTTAAAATGGGGTTGAAAATGGGTATTAATGTCAAAATTCCTCTAAAAAAAACAAATAATTTTTTAAAAATGCCTAATTTCATCATAAAAAATGTTAATTATACTTTTAAACTAATTTTAGTTGACATAAATAAAAATTTATAAAAAAAAACTTAAAAAATCGAATGTTTTAGCACAAAAAATTGAAAAATCAAAACCTTAAAAAAAAATTTTAAAACATTTAAAAATGTTAGTTTAAATAGAGAATTTTATAAGCTTTAAAATGATGTATGACACCACCCGCCTTTCCATTTAAAAAATGTCCCCCCATGCCCCCCTGCCCACATTTTAAGAGCTGAAAATATCAAATATATGCTAAAAGATAGTTTAAGTTATCTTATTTAAGAGTTCTAAATTTGAAGTCGATATCTCAACTCGTTCAAAAGTTAAAGGGGGGGGGGTCACTTTTGGACCGCACTGTATATATTTAAATGTGTACTTTATGCTAGATCACACTTAAGCGAATTACCATCGAACTCGGATAAACATCAATATCTCACCAGAAATAATGATGCTTTAAGAGTACCTCGCCATAAACTAGCTTTATTTCAAAAGTCGCCTTATTTTAATTGTATAAAATTTTATAATAAGTTGCCTTACGAAATAAGGAAAATTAATAATCTAAATCATTTTAAAATAAGCGTTAAAACGTTTTTATTAAGTAAAGCTTATTACAAATGTAGTGAATTCTAAATTTTTATAATATTGTAATAATGTCTGTTTTATATGTATTTTATTTTGTATTTTTATATGACTTGACTTATGTACATTGTATCTTTCTGGCTAATAAATATCTTATCTTATCTTATCATCCTCTTATCAACATAACTCCTTAATACACAGAGGGAGTAATTTACAGTATTTTTTTTTGTAAATGACACAAGTGCGCAGACCAAGTCAAGTTTTCATCAATAGTAAGACCCAGAAATTTTACATTTTGCTATAACTCTTTGTTACAGTCATTAATATTTATAGTCTCATGTGATTGATTGGAATTTCTTACTTTGAACATCATATAATTGGTTTTTCCTTCATTTAAAAGTAATTTGTTTTTTTTCAATCAGTTTTTGATAGCTAATAACAAAGTTTCTGCATCAGAAACCATGTCACCTAATGATTTTGATTTAAGTAAGAAGTTCAAATCATCCGCAAAGTTTACCATTGTTTGATTTTTTGTAGCGCATCACCTATGTCATTCCCAAAAATAATGAATAGCAAGGGGCCTAGGATGCTACCTTAAGGTACCCCAACCGTGATGTCAATCGCTCCGGATAAAATTTTTATAAAATTTTCAAGAATTTGAACAAATTGTGTACGATCTGAGAGGTACGACCTTATCCACCGCAGCGCAATGCCTCTCACAGCATATCTCTCGAGTTGTTTGAATAGAATGCTGTAATCAAGACAGTCAAACGCTTTTGTTAGATCTAAAAAAATTGCCAAGCTGAGGTGCTTATTCTCAAAACCCTCCAAGACAGGGTGTAAAAAACTATGAACTGCTGTTTCCAAAGATTTTTCTTTTAAATAGCCATGCTGCGAAGCTGAAAATAATTTGTGTTTGTTAAAAAAAATTAGTATTTGTTTACTCATCGCTATCTCAAATAATTTTGAAAATGCCGGGAACAAACTTATCGATCTGTAGTTTTGATTCACGGTCGGTTCACCTTTTTTGTATATAGGTATTATACTTAGAACAAGTGTAAAATTTTAAGCATATGATTATTCTTGAATATAGATTTGATTTTTTTTTTTCGTGTGGTATATAGTTTGCTCTAAATGTTACCTTTTTATTTTTAGTTAGGTTTGTATTGTATTTCTTAATATTAAGTATTTCTAAGGTTAAACTTTAAAAGAAATTTTGTTAGTATGCTTTTTATAACTTTAATATTGCACCGCTATTAAAAATGTAGCAGTAGTTTAATTTTTGGAGTCTTCAACTAAAAAATAAAAGATGATTAAGAAATTTCTGTTCTATATTATGTTAATGACTATGACGATTTGTAAATTTCAAAAACTCGTATCTCAAAAAATTAATTTTCGGTCCCTTTAATAATCAGCTCTCTATACAGGGTTATTCTTTTAAATGGGATGAGATATAAACTTTAAATTTGCAATAGATAGATTACACAATAAAAACTCATTTGTCACATTTTTCAATTTTTTATTCAGTAAGGCGACGCCAGGGGGAACAATATTTTAAATGGAACCCTGGGTTTTGTGATACATCATTTAAAAGAGCTTAAAATTATATATTTAACCATGTAAATATTTATTTTTTAATATTTTTTTTGAAGATTTTTTTTCTTTAAAATTGATGAAATATTCAATATTTAAAAAAAAAAATAGTTTTTTTGAAAATTTTCACAAAATTTCAAAATAGCTAATGCATGGTGTATTATTGTCATGAATTGGGGGTTAATTCGTGTGGGATAGGGAAAAGGATAACCTAGGCAAACCTAGGGTTAAATGAATACAACTCAGAAATACAATTTCAGGACATGACTAAAAGGGCTTACCACAAAACAAGCAGGATTGCTGGGGTGATGATCTTCAGCCTCACGAAACGTTCGGTAAGATTACTCGTAACTTAATAAGGAGACGAGTTTTATGCTGTTAAATGTTTATTATAAAACATTTGTTTATAATAACAATCGTGTTTATAAATCATAATCGATTTACATGTGTACTACAAATTAAGCAATTGTTTCAAACAAGATTGTTTTTATAAATAATAATTTGGCGCCGTTTAGAATTATGCTTATAAAAAAATCTAAGGACATTTCGGGAGACTATTATAAATAATTCTGTTTAATAATCTACTTAAAATTATAACGAATTTGGGACAAACAAATAAGTAGATTATTATTGTAAGCATAATTTAAAAATAATAATTTAGTTGATTATTTTTGGAGAATTATCTAGATCTTGACATTATCATGCTAAGACTAATTATAATTAATAATAATAATTATAATTATTTATCATTTTCATGTAAAATTTTTAATATTTATTCACAAAATATTAAAAATTTAATTAAATTTAAAGAAAAAAATCTTAAAAAAAAATTAAAAAATAAAGTGTTGGTTTTCGTGACTGTATGTTATATATTAGTTGAAAATCGTAGGACTTTAGTCAAGATTGAAATAAAAGGTTTTAATAAAAAAAAAATTCTAACATTTCGCTGGCTTTCCCCAGCTTTCTCAAAAAGTAATTTTTTTATTCCGTTTTATGACGTAAATTAATTTACATCTCAATATAAGGTTAACCGCCTATCATGCCTTATTTGCGTCACAAATGTCTTATGGTCTCATATGCTGGGGTCATGCAGCCAATATGTCCAGAATTTTTGAATTACAGCCTAAGGTAATGAGGATAATAACCAGACAAGACAAGACAAGATGTCAAATCCAAATTTACTTAACTGGGGGTTCTAACATTACCCTTATTTTACATATTGGTCTGTCTGTTATACCAGCACCAAAACAAGAATGCCTTGATAACTAATCGAACACAATTACAACACAAGGGCCATAAACTTTAGGGCAAATTTCCTAAGATTGAGGTCTAGCAGAAATGGGTGTAATTACTATGGGGTAAAATTTTATAATAAACTACCTACGCGTGTACAAGCTCTCCCATTATTGCAATTTAAAGCAAAAACAAAACAATAACTTCTGCGGCAGGCATTTTACAGTTTTACTCAATATCTAGATGCTGATATTGACCATACTGCTTTTAATATGTTGTGAATGTAAAACGCATTTTAACTGTATTGTAAATTTAATTATTTATTTATTTTTAACTGACCTGTGTAAACAAATAATTTGTATATACATCAATAAATCTTGAATCTTGAATCTACTTTTTGAGAAAGCTGGGGAAAGCCAGCGAAACGTTAGAAACGACTTTTTATTAAAACCTGTTGATGATGATGGTAAGGGCATATCCACAGGCTCTTATGCGAACAATGCCTGCGCACAAGATACATGACGACACATCAAGTCAATCACGGCATCTTATGTTATATATTAGGCTTCTTATGCGAGCCTCTAGATAAGCCTTAACTTATACAAACTCCAGTTTATTGCTCGAATATAACGGAACTTATAAACTGGAACTTGGAAGAGGTAATTGGAGATTTTATATGTTATCGTTCATCAGGTACAGAATTAATTAGTGCAAGGAACAGAAAATTGATTTTTTTAAGATAGAATGTTTCAAAATTTATAAGTCGATCCGATGCCGTATTGAAATTAAAAAAAAAAAAACACTTATTTAAAAAAAAAATTAAGACCTCCGTTATATCGTGAAAAATAATGTAACAAAATTCCATGTCCAAACAGCCCAAAAAAATGAAATAAAATTTGAAAATTGGAGAAAATAAAAAAATTATATATTTTTTTTTCACAGTTTTTGTTTTAAGAAATTTATCTTGTACACCATTGCATGCAAAATGCATAAATATTAATCTGTGACAAATTTCAAATTAAGAAAAAATGAAATTTTTTATCCACCTACTTGAACATTTGAAAATTAAAACATTAATAATTTTATTTTATTTTTCAATTTGCAAAAAAAAATTAGAGGAGATAAATTTTATTGTTTTATAAAACTTAAAACTTTTAAGCTAATTATTGGCACGGAATTTTGTTGTGATTATATAAAAAATAATAACAATTAATTATTTTTTTATATAGGTATTTTTTTAATTTTTAAAAGAAGAAACTAAATGCCAAATTTTGGTTGTATGACCTGACATTTGGCACAGATATAAACTTTTGTATTTTTCATTATATGGTTTGCCAGATACCTATATTTGATCGTGCCTTATAAAAAAATATATATTTGTTTAAAATTTTAAAATAAAGTTTTTTTAAATAAAATTCAACACAGAATTTGTCATGGTATTATTCACTACATGGGCTCATGAGAGGGGCGTGAATCTTTCAAACAAAACGTGTTTTTTGAAATACCCTAATATGTATACAAGTTCCTTTTCTGCCGTATATTCTGAAATTTCATTAATTACCTAATTCATAAATAAATATTTACACACTAAGAAACAGGCAACATTATTAACCTAATTTAAATTCAAAACAACAGGAAAACATTTTAAGGTATAGAGTGGGTTAGTAAGGAGAAGAGATAATGCACTAAATGTTAGTTCTTTTGTATATAAAAAAAAATATGATTGACTCAAGTTGCCTCAATTAACTCTCAATTGCGTTTGCGAATTTATTAAAACAATCACAATTGTCTAAGTGAGGTTTTTTGGGATGAGGTAAACAAAAAAAAACTGCTTAACCCATTCTGTTCCATTGTATTCCCGTATGAAAATTTTTAGGCATAACAAAATTTACCACAATATCCACAGTTGGATATTCGTTGAATATTTGTATACAGGATTTTTCATATAAATAGTCTGGTATAGGTTCATATACCTTGAAAAACTGGCTGGAGCGGAAGGTGTTAAAATATGAGAGCTCTCTTAAGTACAGGGTGATCAATTCTTCATGATAATCTTAAATATTGCTAGATATATCAAAAAAAGTTTTAAACCAACGTTATAAGAGCTTAATGGAAGTATAAAATACTATACCGGGTGTCCGAACTCTATTTACTCAGCGGTTTTCCCGAAAATTGAAAGAGATAATCAAGTTCTGCGAAAACCATCTTAAATTAGACAACTTACACTATCTTTTAGCATATACTTAATACTTTCAGCTCTTAAAATGTGGGCAGGGGACATGGTCAGGTGTTTAACTAAATGGAAAGGGGGATCGTGTGACATATCATTTTAAAGCAAATAATAATCTCTATTGGAGTGTATATTTTTTAATTTTTTAAACAATTTTTTTAAGGTTTTGATTCACTAATTTTTTGTGCTAGCGATTTTTTAAGTTATTTTTTGTAAATTTTTATTTATGTCAATTAGAGTTAGTTTAAAACTATAATTTTTGTTTTCTCATCATGAAATTAATAACTTTTAAAAAACTGTTTGATTTTTTTAGAGTAATTTTGACAAAAATACCCATTTTCAACCCTATTTTAAACCCAAAAAAAAATGTTTAAAAAAATTAAAAACTATATAGTTAAATGGAGAATTTAATAAGCTTTAAAATGATGTATCATACTACCCGGTTTTCCATTAAAAAATACCCTATGCTCCCCTGTCCACATTTTAAGAGCTGAAAGTATCTAATATACGCTAAAAGATAGTTTAAGTTGTCTTATTTAAGATGGTTTTCGCAGAATTTGATCTTTAAGTTTTCGAGAAAATCGTTGGGTAAATAGAGTTGAGACAACCGGTATATTTGATATGTTTAGGTCGCAAGGGGACATTTTTTCAAATGGTAATATGGGTTGTGTGATACATAATTTTAAAGCTTAACATTAAAGCGTATCCAATGTTTCATTTGTATTAGCCCGCATGCGAAACACGGTTATCTTTACACTGGCTTACCTATATTTAGCGGAGACAAGTGATTAAATTAACCCCCTTCTTCTGTACCGTTTAATTATACAACATTATGCATCCTTCACTTTCGGCAGAATTCCAACTTTAAAAAGTTATATAAACACACAATTACATAAATTTTAATTAAATTTCTGACTAAACGGATTAACTAATCTGACTTGATTTAATTTACGACAAGCTGTTTCATAAACACGTGTGAAATTTCCATGTCATGAATTTATTTTCGAGAGAGTGTATTGGATACTGGGCTACTAGTAGATATATAAAAAATATTTACTTTTCCATAATTTCAGCTCTTAAAATTACCCGAAACATGCTTTTTTACCTTTAATATCACGGCCGTGATGAATAGGCCTATAAACTACGGGCCTGTAAAAATAAACCGTTTATAATTTAAAACGGCCATGGATAAATGTAGTATTCTACTCGCCTATAACAGCTGTTAATTATACGGGTGATTATGCCACTCGATTATCGGCTCGTGTCTCAAAATTCGCCCTTATTAATTAGTAGCAATTATTATACGCTTGTTAAAAACGATACTATTAACTGCGAATTCTTACATAGAAAATGCAGGATATGGCAACATCACAAGTAAGAGAGAAAGAATAACCCTCATTGATGAATTTAAAAATCGCGCTAATAACTGCTTATGTTGAGTGATGCGCTGTTGCCAAATTTGCAATAATATATTATATTATTATATAATTCACACCGCCTGCGCTAGAATAATATTATACGGTAGATTCGAATTTTCAAAAATTTACAATAATCGTTCTAGACAAAAAATTCTTGGATATAAATCTTTTTCATAAAAAAATAATCCATCTGTCTGTCCGTCTGTCCGATATCACGTTTTTTGTAGACACGATAACTCAAGAACGAATAATCCGATCTACATGAAATTTTCAGGAAAAATAAAGTTATATGAGGGAAAGATCCTATTGTTTTTGAAAGTAATTCCCCCTAAAACAAAAAAGTGGGTTTAAAAAAAATCATAAAAATCTAAAAGAAAATTCCGATTAACTTTTTCAGGAAAAAATAATTTTATTATAAGGATCAATTCTGTCAATTTTAAAAGTAATCCCCCCCAAAAACAAAAAAGTTATGGGGGGTTAAACTTTTTAAAAAATCAAAAAAAGCTGAAAAAAAAATCCGATTAACGTATTTTTTTTTTTGTAATCAGTGCGTCGAGATCTATCGACATGATATTTTTTTTTATCTGAGATATGGTCAAAATCGTCAAATTTTGGTCATCGTCTGGATTTTTTTTTAAATTCGTGTCGATAGATCTCGATGCGCTGCACTGTGTTGCCAACAGGAAAAAAAGTATCCATAAATAGGCCAAGAAATTAAGAAATAAGGATTAAAAACCATTTAAAGTTATTCACTATACTTTTCTACATTAAAAAAAAACTCATTAATTTTATTTGCAATAAATTTGGAAATATGCGCCAATGCAATATTCATGTCGATGCACAACGTTTGCTCAAAAACCTTTTTTGACATGCTAATTTCTAAAAAAACTAAAATTTTTGCATAAAATTTAAAAGAAGCATAGCAAGTATATGTCTTTAGAGATGTATTTATAAATATATTAGGGTGCTTTTTTATTCGACTATTTTTTTTTTCGGTCCCATCACGAAATTTTGTTGGAAGTACCCTAAAAAAAATTCCCTCAAAATTTTAGCCCTTAATATTAATATTAAGTAGTGGACCAAGGCATGTAAAGATTTCCCATTGAAAATACACGTAAACTTTGATTTTTTTTCTTTAAATTTCTATAGCTTAGCGGTATTTTATGGCATCGCTTCGACCATAGACAGGTATTTCTCAAAATTAAATGCTCTACAAAAGTGCCCATTGCGGCATAATCATAACTTGTACTGGTGAGGTAGTTTGGTCCACCAAACCCAATTTTTTCATAAAATTTAAGTTTTTCTGTCCCTATCTCGTAATTGACAAGAGCTACAAAAAATATTCAAATGACAAACTTGTAGGAAATTTAATTTCCTACAAAAATGGTCCTTGGCACTAAATAGCTAACATTAATATTTCTTGAGATATTAAATTCTAAAGTTTTTGTTATTTCAAATTCAAATTATTATCGAAAAAGTCAAATTATAAAAAATCATTATTTCATTATACATCACTATCTCAAGAAATATTGATGTTAGCTATTGACGAGGCGTCAGCCAAGCAGGTTAATTTTCGAGAAGGCAATATCGGTTACCCATGAGTGCCATACAAGGTTTTATCCAATAAATAGCTTAGGAATTCATATTTTTATTAAAAATTTTAATGACATTTACAAGAAAATAATTTGACATGTGACAGTTGAGTGGGAAATAAATAATTGTCCACTCAATAAAGTAAAAGCCACGCGGGGGTTATTATTTAAAATAAAGCTGGTAATTGTCTTATTATCTGTATGTATTGGATAAAAACTATTTCTGATCCAGCCGACAGAAAAAAATTGTGATCCGTGTGATCAATAAGAAAATCGTTATCAATATGAAATATAGCTGCTATTTTACGCTTATTTGCAATCAGCATGATGCATCAATGTCATATATTGGTTTGGTCGTTTTCGCACTGATTTAAGAAAAATTCTGATTCTTACTGAATTAAAACTATCACGCACTAATATTATTAAATTGGGAGGTTACAATTGGTGGCGCCATCTAGTGTTAGTACAAAAGTACTACATTTGATGGTGGAACACCTGTAATCTGATGAGAATTTTTTTTCTCTAAATACACAGGCGGACAAAATTTTTGTCTTATAGCCAGCACTTTGTACCGGTACAAGGCAAATTATTTTAATAAATAAAACCTATTAATTTTTCTCTTAATAATATCCAGTTTTCTTAGTGTATCTTATCTTTTTTCTTCTACTTCTCTTTATATGCAAATAACAAGAGTAGCATATATATCGTAACCCAATTTGCATATTTTACCCATTGCTAGAAAAAATATTTCGTGTTTATCTCATTTACGCAGAGAATGGGGTAATGCTTTTAACCAAAATACTTTTTTCTTAACGTAATGTTTAAATACATTTTCAGGTTATGTAATGTAAAACAAAACAAAACGAACACACATACATACACTAAAAGAATTGCGTTTTCGTCCCCTTTGTAAAAATACAATTTTATAGAGTAATAAATAATGGTAAGGCAAAATAAGTCGTGAAGATATGTATTGCTACGCATTACATTATATACTATTATCAGTGGATGGTACATTGAATTTTCCCAAATAACGCAACCTAAAAAAAAATAACAAAAAAAAATATTAAAAAAAAGAAAAATGTGCCTACTTAAAAAAAATCCTTTTTACGAAAAACGAAAAAAAATTGAGTTTTTATATTTATTTTTTTTTATATATACAGCCTGTTCCAGAACTCGCCTACCGAAATTTGAGGGTATATTAAAAACCCTCTGGAAAATATGAAAAAAAATTCAAAAAAAATCCATCTTCAATACTAATTAAAAAGGAAGCTATTTAATCTGACCAATCCTGTTGCTGATGTTAAATTACCTACAAATTAGTTTTTCCCTACTTATTAGTAACTATGGTTGCATTTTAATTGTTGACGTGTGCATTCTTTAAGCCTTTCAACTTTAGAATCTTTTTAGGTTATTATATTTTGACAAAACCGACAGTGGCTATCAAATATTCAATTTTTATAGGGTCACTCCATCCGACGGTGGTTTTTTGACATTAATAAATATTTATGTCACATTAATCACCATGTCAACCTACAGAATATGTACCTGCAATGATTAAATTTGCTTCCATAGCTACAAATTCAACTTTTAAAAGTAATTTAACATCAGCAACTATATTGGTCCACTTAAAGCGTTCTTATTTTTGAATTGAACGAAGATGGATATTTTTTGACATTTTTTTCATATTTTCCAGAAGGTTTTTAATATACCCTCAAATTTCTGTACGCGAGTTCTGGAACAGGCTGTATATTTTTTATAGTTTAACTTTTTTGTTTTTTTGGGAGAATTACTTTCAAAAATAATGGGAATCTTCCCTTCACAGAACTTAATTCTTCCTGAAAATTTCAAGTCGATAGGATTATTCCTTATTGAGTTATCGTGTCCACAAAAAACGTGACTCCGGAAGGACAGACGGACGGAAGGATGTGCAGACGGATGAACAGACGGACGGAGAGATGGACGGACAGCCAGAGGGACAAACAGAAGGACGGACAGACGGACGGATGGACAGACGGACATTTTTAAAGTTTCTTATTTTTTCATGAAACATATTTGTATCCAAGAATTTTTTATCTATGACGTTTTTTGGCGATTTTGCGAAATTCGAAACTACCGTATAATACTATTCTACGCTACACGTTGTGAACCAGCCGAGAGCCTGTTTTTTTTGCAGAAAAGGAATTAAACATTAAGGTTGTTTATTGTACTGTAAGGTACTGAATTAATAGTTCGGTTTGTACTTGAAGTTTGTTACTATTCTGTAATTATATACTCGACCGAAGTTCGATGAGATTTTCTTAGCTTAAACTTTGAGAGTAAAATGACCTTTTGGGGCGCCATGGCGTGCTACTACACGGTTCACCTGGGCGATTTTAAATAAAAATTTCGTGGACTAAAACATACCTGATGACATAAGAAATCAATTTCCATTTGAAAGAAAATCGTAAAAGATACAAAACGTTTTTTTGAGTAATAGTGTGTCAAAAAATTCCGATTTGCGAAATCGAAAACGCTCTCTGGCTCAAAAGTTGCTCCTTAGGGGCTGTCCATATATTACGTAACGCAAATTGTACCAAAATTCATACACTTCATACCCCGTTTCTGGCGTTATTAAAGGATGTAGAGATTTCATATTTTGGCTACCCCCCCCCCAAGTAGGGGGGTGTAACGCAAATTGTACCAAAATTCATACACTTCATACCTCGTTTCTGGCGTTATTAAAGGCTGTAGAGATTTTATATTTTGGCTACCCCCCCTAACACCCCCCTATTTGGGGGGTAATATATGGACAGCCCCTTAGTAAAAAACTGTGGCCACTCAAAAATGAGCCAAATCGATTAATGTTTAGAGGTAGCTCAAATCACTCACTTTTAAAATATCGGTACCTGTTTTTCGAATAAAAAGTGATTGTATATAAAATTAAGGAAATTTTGGAGGGTTTCTTTGGCTATATTTAGAAACAATACTAATTGTAAGAAAACTAAAAAAATATTTCCCTTATCTTAAGTTAGAACATAAAAAGTCGCCAATTATTTGAAGATTTTGCGGAAATTTATTGAAAATTGTCATATTTAAAAGGACATAACTTCCTTAGGAATGGTGGTATATTATTTAATGAGCGCATAATAATTGCATTTACTCAGATGTCGATAAATATATTTATAATAATGAAATTAATATGCCTATATTATCTTCTCGATTATCTTTTTAAATAAATAGTTGTCTGGAATTAAAATTTACCTTATATAAACTTCTCTTTCAGGTTTAATTAAAAACTAGTCACGGTTCACCAGGGCGATTTGAAATAAAAATTTTGTGGACCCCAACATTTTTTGGACTAAAACATAACTGATGACATAAGAAATCAATTCCCATTTGAAAGAAAATCGTAAAAGATACACTTTTTTAGACAGATAAAAAAAACGTTTTTTGAGTAATAAGGTGTGTCAAAAAATCGAAATTTTCAAAATCAAACACGCTCTCTAGCTTAAAAGTTGCTCCTTAGTAAAAGACAGTGGCCATTCAAAAATGAGCCAAATCGATAAATGTTTAGAGGTAGCTCAAAGCAGTCAAACTTAAAAAAAAATCGGTACCTGTTTTTCGGATAAAAACTGATATCGATAAAAATTGAGGAAATTTTGGAGGGTTTCTTTGGCTATATTTAGAAACAATACTAATTGTAAGAAAACTAAAAAAATATTTCCCTTATCTTAAGTTAGAACATAAAAAGTCGCCAATTATTTGAAGATTTTGCGGAAATTTATTGAAAATTGTCATATTTAAAAGGACATAACTTCCTTAGGAATGATTTTTTGACCAAGGTGCATATAAACTTTTTCTATGTTTTTAAAGTTAAATAACTAAAATATTTACTAAAATATTTGTTTTTTGCTTTATATTTTTTAATTTGTTTATTTTTGGTTCTTCATGCGTAAAAAGTTACTTTTAAATGCATTTATCTTTAAAACGGTTAAACCTGCGATGTTAAACCACAGAAACTTTTTTGTGTATTTTTACATAAAAAAGTATTCCAACCAAAAAATTTAAAAAAAAATACACCGAAAAAAGTTTTAGGCAAAAAACAGAAAATCCACCCGGTTTCTAATCGAAATTAATTTTTTTTACTCAACTTAAGGAAAAATATTATGTTTTCTGTATAGTCATGTAGGTTAACATGTATATATGCTTATATACTAATATATAATTTTACAGATTTTTTTATTTAAAACTATTTTTTATGTACTTTTAAAAACTAAAACAAAAATGAAATTTTCGCGAAATCTTCAAATAATTGGCGATTTTTTCATGTTCTAACTTAAGGGGAAGGGGGATATAATTGTTTTAGTACTTACATTTAGTATTGTTTCTAAATATTACCAAAGAAACCCTCCAAAATTTCCTCAATTTTTATCGATATCAGTTTTTATCCGAAAAACAGGTACCGATTTTTTTTTAAGTTTGACTGCTTTGAGCTACCTCTAAACATTTATCGATTTGGCTCATTTTTGAATGAACTGTCTTTTACTAAGGAGCAACTTTTAAGCCAGAGAGCGTGTTTGATTTTGAAAATTTCAATTTTTTGACACACCTTATTACTCAAAAAAACGTTTTTTTTATCTGTCTAAAAAAGTGTATCTTTTACGATTTTCTTTCAAATGGGAATTGATTTCTTATGTCATCAGTTATGTTTTAGTCCAAAAAATGTTGGGGTCCACAAAATTTTTATTTAAAATCGCCCTGGTGAACCGTGACTAGTTTTTAATTAAACCTGAAAGAGAAGTTTATATAAGGTAAATTTTAATTCCAGACAACTATTTATTTAAGGTTTTAAAAAGATAATCGAGAAGATAATATAGGCATATTAATTTCATTATTATAAATATATTTATCGACATCTGAGTAAATGCAATTATTATGCGCTCATTAAATAATATACCACTTGTCTTTACTGGTTAGTAATTTTTTCAATACTGTGTGTTTGGATATATAAAACAAGTTCACATAAACGTCTGGAAAAATGCTTTATTTCTAAGATATAAACAATATTCCGGTAAATTGCTTTGCCAGCACGGGTCTGTATTAAAGAACACAACACACGAGCAAACTGACAGGCATTAAAAACAGATAGTTCAGTGTCTTTTCGCCTGAAACATTACAAGAGCGCACTGACCTACTCGGAACGATCTAAACACTGTTCTCAAACTTGTCACGTGAAAAGTAAATACTGTAGATAGGGTGATCGAAAAAAAAATTCTTTAAGGTTATTATTCTTAAAGAATAATATAGGCATACAAAAAAAAAACACAATTTCTCTTAACCATACTATATTTTCCTATTTTTGGGTGCTGAAAATGGATTTGACAGTAAAAAATCTCAATAACCCTACAAGGATAAGGCTGAAACCACCTCCCAACCACGCTTAAGTTGGGAAAATATACTGTCTAGTTAGAAAAATAATGGAGTTAATGATCTTAGGGATGTCCCCAGGGGGTTGGGATACCCTACAAAGTGGGGTAGTTGGGAAATTTGTAAAGGCAATGGGCTGTTTCTTTCTTATTAGTCATCAAATTTAGTAGATAAAATGGAATGGTACAGTTTGAAAATTTGTAGTATCAGTTGGAAAAATCGGAGAGGCGAGGACCTTTTTTTTCTTAGTCATCAAAAGTTTTCGCTAGTGGTAAAGCTTTTTTTTTAAGGCGAGGACCATTTGTTTTTTTAGTCATAAAAATTTATTTATAAGTGAGGAACTTATTTTTTTTTAGTTATCAAAATTTAAATTTTCCGTCAGGGGTAAAGCTTTTTCAAAGTTTAGAAAATTTCTCAATCTTAAGTTAGGAAACATTTATCCGTCCCCAAAACAAAAATGCCTCGAGTCATCCCTGGTTTCTTGTAGAACTCTACTCGGGACGCTTCGTTACTAACAAATGTCCTTTCAAATTACAAGCCTTGAAGTCCGTTAAATGTATGTAATAAATTTAAATCTTGTGAGATAAAGTGAAAGCCTTTTTATCTTCATGATGTGTTATTGGATAATATAAAATTATTCTCCTATTTATCTAAATTTTACCCAAAATACATCCATCTGTTTAAGTGCTATTTATTATAATATTCTCAGCTTTACAGCAGACGGGTGTTAAACGTTTACTCTGGACAAAAAAAAATGAATTTTTGTCCAAAATAAAAAACAATTGCCAAAATTTAAGAGGTGTTTCTACATTCAAATATGAAAAAAAGTTTCTGTAAAGGGTGGTCCGGAAATGAGCCCTAAGGGAGCTACGGCCCTTCGAAGATAACATATTGAATGGGGAACAAATAAGAGCATCAATAAAATTTTAATGATGCAGGGTGATTCTTCATTTAAAAGTGAGCAAAACAGTATTCTTCACCAAAACACCTAAATTTAATAGGAATAATGGCCTTTTAAAAAGTAACGTTTTTGGTGGCACAAAATGTTACTTCCTCTTAATTGCATTTTTTTTTTTGAAAACGGTTGTTCCTACATTGTTATCCTATGTGATATTTTTTATGTATTTTTACTCAAGAAATCTATATTTTTTAGACAAAATCCAAAAAAACTACTTATAAAATAGTTTTGGGTAAAGTGTTAAGCCTCATATATTTTGTCCGTCTATGCACGCCTCTGGATAAATAAAAAAAAATTAAGATAAACATTTGCCATTATTAATACTAGTATACATGCAAAAGCTCGTCGCTCTAGCTTAAAGGGTACCAGAGTTATTAATTAAAAACCTCATTTTTATTACAATTTTAAAGGGCCCTATCTCCCTTAGGGCTCATTTCCGGACCAACCTTTATAGGAACTTTTTTTGATATTTTTTGATGTAAAATCAACTCTTAAATTTTGTCATGCCAGTTATTGATCACCCTGTAATACTTTCCTACTAAGCTAGAAAGCAGTAACTTCATTTGTAAATAGCAGCGTTTTCAAAATATTACATCATATACACTGTGCGATAAAAAATGTAAGAATGAGTCATTCGTTAATTTGGGACCAATATAGTCGAGTCCCCACTGGGTTTTGCTACTTTAGGTCATTCAAACGATTTTTAATTTGAAGTTTCCAATGCACGCTAATATGCAAGACCAATTTTTCAAGCTAGCGTTCCAAAACTTTGGCAGGTAAATTCTTATTAAAATACATGAAAAAAAGTCTCTATAACATATGCCCAAAAATGCTTCGTAAGGGAGCTAGGTCACCTTAATGACAGCCCTGAAAATTAAATTTTTATTTAATATCTCACGTACTATTATAGCTATAGAAGCGAGTTTATGCATGTGTTCTTGCATCAATTAGGCTAACTATAGTTATCCGCATGAAAGAAAGTCTCCAACGAAAGGGGGAGGAATCATTCGCAGTCTCTTCTTTCCGTCCAGAGGGTTATAAGGCGTACGTGACTACAACGAGCCTTCCACTTGCAAACACATTTTAAACATATCATATTCCCGTAGCTACAGATCCGTGCGTCAAACTATCATTTTTATGTAGTAACTTCCGCCAGGGGCGTGCCAACCAGGAAGGCCCAATCACTTTTTTGCCTATATTTTTTCTGTGTAACCTTTTTGCTGTTTTTTAATTTGATTATGATTGCGAATTCGCATAAAAAACCTAATTATGATGTAACAGTGTAAGACTCACTGTGGTTTCAACACTAAAAACAATCCATTAAAAAATAAAAAAGTTTTGGGAGGCCAACTTAAAAGAAAAGAAAACGTTCAGAAAAGATTACTTTGATAAACAGAAATATTCTAACCAATTTAAAAAAGTTATAGCGGAGATCACGAGATCACGAACACGAGATCAAAGCAAATATAATTTTGGAAGTATATCGAGAAAAAACGCAACATACCATTCACTGTAAAGATTATACTATGGATTGTTTTTTATTTTTAGAGAATAAAGCGTAAAATATTACTTTTAATTACATTTTTTCTCATAAACAGTGAGTCTTACATCTTTACATCGTATGACCTTTTTTCATTTATGTTCATGCACATTCAAACTAAAAAACAGCAAAAAAAGTTACACTAAAAAAAGAAATAAAAAGAATTTGGCAAAAAAGTGTTACTGCATAAAAATATTATATATTAGTAGGCCTTATAATTATAAAAACACATGCATAAACTTGTTTCTACGGCTTAAAGGGTTCCGGAGATATTTAACAAAAATCAAATTTGCGGGGTTGTCACTAAAGGACCGTAGTTCCCTTACAAAGCATTTTTGGACATAACTTTATATAAACTTTTTTTATGTAATTTAATAGGAATTTACCTCCCAAAGTTTTGAAACTTTTGAATTTTGAAAAATGGGTATTGCATATTAGCGTGAATTAAAAAATTTAAATTAAAAAATATCGCTTAAATGACCTAAAATAGCGAACCCCTTGGGGCACGACTATATTAGACCTATATTTTCTAATGACGTGGACAGATCTCTTGCCTAAACGATCAACCTCGACTTGGTTGCACAGTGAAATTACTCTGATATCAAAGTTGACAGATTCCTTGTCTAAATGATCAACCTCGATTTTGTCGCACAGTGATATTGTCACGAATTCGGGTTCTTCGTGTCACGAATAATGGTGCTTCCTCTTCATTTTTCGAATTTTGAGGTTGGGGTAATTAAACTCTTATTTATAAAACCCGTTCTTACCACTTTGTGTTTAAGAGATGTCACTGTTGGTTACTTTGCCCAATGGGCACTGCCCACTTTGGGGACTACCCAACTATCGACTCTACTCTATTCAATTAATCTGATTAATCTGATAATCTAATTTTCTAATTTTCTAATTTTCATCATTTGATCTAAGTATCGTATTTAAACCACGATTTTTTACAAACAAATCTAGTTTATTTAATTTCTGTGCTAGTTTACAATAACACTTCTTGATGTGCAAAACATCTGTATGTAATACAAGGTACTAATTTATAAATAATAAATAAAATTGTTTTATTGAATTTAGGTAAGGCCTGTATGGCTACCTAGCCAACTCTTGACTATATTACTCTGATATCAGAGTTCACGTGAAAACGTCGCTATACGACAAATGGAGTTACTTCTTTTCAGGGCAGTATAGCACGGTTGCTAAACGCCTATTTTTGACTGAACCTTGTTTTGTAGTATATACAAAATGTTTTAAGGGTTTTTAGATAATTCGAGTGATTCCGAATCTGGCTGTTGCCACCTCGTATCTATTGAGGAATTTGAGATAATTGAGGACAAAGCCAATATTACCCAAATTCGTGTTTTTTATTTCACAAAATAACGTTTTGTGTTATATACAAATTATGATAATGGTTTTTAAACTATTTGGGTACGTTGAATCCGACTCCGAATCGACTGCGAAAAGTATACAATTGAATGCGAAGCATTATATATCTCTACAGCTTATTTCATATACAGAGCGGTCCAAAAGTCACCCCCCCCCTCTTAACTTTTAAACCAGTTGAGATATCGACTTCAAATTTGGAGCTTTTAAATAAGACAACTTAAACTATCTTATAGCATATATTTAATACTTTCAGCTCTTAAAATGTGGGCAGGGGGGCATGGGGCACATTTTTTTAAATGGAAAGGGGGGTCGTGTAATACATCGTTTTAAAGCTTATAAAATTCTCCATTTGACTCCATATTTCTAAATTACAAAAAAAAATGGGTTTAAAATGGGGTTGAAAATGGGTATTAATGTCAAAATTCCTCTAAAAAAAACAAATAATTTTTTAAAAATGCCTAATTTCATCATAAAAAAATGTTAATTATACTTTTAAACTAATTTTAGTTGACATAAATCAAAATTTATAAAAAAACACTTAAAAAATCGAATATTTTAGCACAAAAAATTGAAAAATCTAAACCTTAAAAAAATTTTTTAAAAAATTTAAAAATGTTAGTTTAAATAGAGAATTTTATAAGCTTTAAAATGATGTATAACACGACACCCCTTTCCATTTAAAAAAATGTCCCCCCATGCCCCCCTGCCGACATTTTAAGATCTGAAAATATCAAATATATGCTAAAAGATAGTTTAAGTTGTCTTATTTAAGAGTTCTAAAGGGGCCGGTGAACTTACCGGCCACACGAATTCTCAATTTTTTTTTAAACCAAAAAAAAGTACTTACCTTAAATAGTATTTTTGCAAAAAAAAAAATTGCGGATTACTCACAAATTAGCGAGAAATTAATTTAAAAAGTACGAATTTTGTGCATTTTTAAGTACATTTCTCTTCTTCTTCTGCTTCTCTACTTCAATTTAATACCCTGCTAAGATGATAAATAAACAGCGTTGTCAGATTGTGCATATATTGAAAACGTTTTTTCTGAGGTTAATATTAAAAATGTACAAAAAGCAATCAAAAACTATAATTTTATTATAAAAAAAAACACAAACGTAAACCAACGCCTCCCATTAAAAAAAAACACCAAACCAGCAAACTACCAAACCAAACCATTGTTAACGTTAACCAACGCCTCCCATTAAAAAAAAAAACCAAACCAGCAAACTACCAAACCAAACCATTTTTAACGTAAACCAACGCACCCATTAAAAAAAAACACTAACCAGAAATTCGTGAGTATTTTAACAATTTTTTATTATAAAAATTTCAACAATTATTTTATTATATTTATTAATTTTCAGAGAATAGTAATAAGCACTATGAAATCAGTGCTGCTACTCACAGAACACTAGGTTACTACAAACCTCGCTAATATCTAAAAATTACATCTGACAACGCTGCATTTTTTTTACAAACATACACGAAGTTAGAAACATACATGCACGAAGTTAGAAACATGTAATCTGTCATAATTCTTTGTAAAATAAACAGTTATTTTTAAATATAAATTTGTTCTAGATAAAAAACAACATTCAGAATTATTTATAATTGTTAGTTTTAGCATTACAGTGAAAAATTAGTACAAGATTGGCGTTATTTTTTGTGTCCGGTAAGTTCACCGAAACCGTTCTAAATTTTAAGTCGATATCTCAACTCGTTCAAAAGTTAAAAGGGGGGAGGTGACTTTTGGACCGCACTGTATATCTTTACGGCTTGTTTCACATTCATTTCATTGAACCACATTTAAAAGGTTTTTCTAGCCATCGAACAGGAAAGTTGATAAATTACATTAATGTCACATTGTATCTATAACTAAATATTTATTACAACTTTAATAGAAAAAGAGGACGGCTATAACTTTTTTTTAGTGGTCTAATGGCTGTATTTCTTTCACGCTAAATTTATTTTCTCAAGTTTTTGTTAGTTTTATTATTAAAACTGTTACACAACATGATTTTTTGTAATAATTTAGTATGAAAGATTTTTATAAAGTGTTTAGCTTTATTTCATTTATATTATATCATTTATATTATATACATTATATAACAAAGATTTATTTAACGTTTAAAATATGTTAGGTGATATTTAGTCGGAAACATTTAAATATTGTCAATATTAAATACTAAAAAAAATCAATAATTTTTTTTGAGTTTTTTATTATTCCTTTGAATTTTTGTTTTCAATTTTTTTCTTTTTCGTTTTTGGTTTTAATGAGCTTAGGCCTATAGAATACCTGTCATTTCAAACAAAAAACATCCATCATTCGACACTTGCTCACATTTCTTTTTTTATACCCATTGTGTAGACACGATGTCAATACCTGATGTATTTGGGTAGCTTCGTTTTAATATTTAACACAATTGAGCAAGTCTATATTTTAAATTAAAAATCTGTAATTCAGATAGTTTGTTTGATAATAATCCCTAATAAAACAAAGTTGTGTATAAGTTCTTTTAACACAACAAGTGTTTTTTAATAATTTATTTTTATATATACACAGTTTTCCCCATTGTGGCGAAATATTAAAAAAAATCAAAATACAAAAAAAAAATTCTCGGAACTTAAAGAATAATTTTTTGTCTTAATACCAAATGAAATCTTTTTTTATTTTATTTAACTTTTTTTTGTACCAGTTGCAAAAAAATAGCTGTAAATAAATGCGATAAAAAAAGGTCAGAGATAGGAGCTAATTTCCATAAAACTAAGTACCTCGCTAAGTACTATTATTCTTAGTCAACTGTCAAATCTAACCAATCAGGGACTCTAAAACTGACTTAACTGAGAATAATCTAATATCTAAGTTGAATGGTAAGTAGCTTAGATTGGTTCATTTCATTTTTAAAACTACAAACTTGCACTACACTGAGATAATTTTTTACATCCAGGTGGATGGGTAATTTACTTGCAGCTGCTGCTGATGTGAATTTACATTCGAAGCGTTAATATAAATGCGGTGTGTATTATATTTTTACATCCAGTGTGTAAAGTTTACACCAACGCGTAAATATACTTTTTACCTAAAACCCTTCAATTTATTAAAAAAAAATAGAATAACCATTTTGTTATTTATGAATAGTGTTTTATGGAAAAACTAGGCAACAGAAAAATAAAACGTATATTCGTAATCAGCGCTACAAAAAGTACCAATATAAAATAGAAACAGAAAACATACACAAGTCTTAACAACTCAAAATTTGCAGGCCAATGTTACCGCCTAAATAAGTAAAATTTTATAAAATGTATGTTTTAAGGATATTGTATTAATCACACTTTTTAAATATTTACTTTTAATCAATACTTACCAATTATTTCTTTGAAAAATCTAGCACACACAAAATTATACGTACGCTCTTACAAACGTAAACAATTATAATGGTCAACAGCCACCAGACTCGATGAAGCAGGAATTCTGGCTTCTCGAGTCACGTGACTAGCTTAACGCCCGAGATTGGCTGGCTTGTACACCAGAAGTGTGATTTTTACAATTCGGGTGTATTGTTGCTAAAGGTATGATTATAAAAATACACTTTCTTGAGCTCCGAGTGTATTGTTGCAGAAGGTATGGATGTAAAAATACACACTCTAGGTCAAAATCACCTCACCTGTGTAGTGTCACATCAATGTTGATGTACATTTATATAAAGGTGTGCAATTTACACATTTATAGAGTGTATTTTTTTACACCTTTCAATGTTATTTCTTTCAGTGTAAAATAGCATAATGTAAGCTTTATACAACAGACTAACTTTATACAACATACGACGTTTAATATATTTATAATATATGTTAAAGAGCTGCCAAATGTTTACCAAATTATTTATAATACAAACCATGGATTATAAAATTTAGTGTAGTTGAAAAGCTGTAGCATGCTTTAGTTATAAAGCTCCTTTCGGTTCCATGCCAAAACTTATTTTACTATTCACAGCGCATAGCGCTAGAATAGTATTATACGGTAGGTAGTTTTGAATTTCCCATAATATCCAAAAAAAAAAGTCCTGAATAAAAAATTCTTGGATACAAATGTGTTTCATGAAAAAATAAGGAACTTTGAAAATTTCCGTCTGTCCCTCCGATGTCACGTTTTTTGTGGATACGATAACTCAAAAACGAATAATCTGATGACTTTTTTTTTAGGAGAAAATAAGTTCTATGAGGGGCTCATTTTTGAAAGTAATATCCCAAAAACAAAAAAGTTATGGGGGGTTAAGAAAATGAAAAAACTATAAATTAATTTTGTTTTTAATTTATTTTCGTTTGGACTTTCGTATTTTCTTTTTACTTTTTTTTTAAACTTTTTTTTTTGATTTTTTTTTAATTATTCGTTTTTCCAAAAAAGATGTTAAACATTTATTTTAATCTTTTTTTTTTAATTTAAAAGTATGAGAAAAAGCAATATAACATTTACTGTGAATAGTATATAATAGAATGCGTAGCATTACATATCTTTAAGGCTTATTTTACCTTATGTAAGTGTATCATCGTATCACGTTCGGTCAACGTGCCGCATAAGAGATAATGCGACTAAACGCCTATAGGCGTTTAGTATATTAAGAATAGTAAAAATCAGTTTTTTAGTATGGTTTGCAGGACTAAAGCAGTCTTTACTCATGTGGCGTGTCAAATATTTTTTGCACTATGTAATAATTATTAAATATAAATGACTATTTCACAAACAATATATAGGCCAATCAAAACCTTGCATTTTTAGTTTCTTGGCCAATCAGATCAAAATGAATCTGATATTTTTTGCACAATGTAATTATCACTTGGTTACTATGGAAACAAGAAACTGACAGTTACTGACATCTTAATAAATGTTATATTTTTGCAAAATGTGTTTTGATTTATGCAGCTTACCTTTAGTTGATTTATTTTTGTTGATAAGCAATAAAAATGCTTATTTTATTACCAAAACATGCTAGGTATAAACCCTAATTAATTTCAGATAATATATTATATTTTATGCACTTTCTATCTTAAAAGCTTTAAATCACTGATATTCATAAATTTTAATTTATTTAATTGATTCTTGGTATTAAAAACAGGCCACTAAAAACTAATTTAAACACTTATTTATTTTTACGGGTGGAACACCCGTTATTTTATTTCTTTTCAGTTGAAAACTAAACTTTTTAAACAAAGATCTTTATTTAAATGCTAATATATGTGATAACAACTATTTTATTGGAATAATCTCAAGCATAAAATATCCCTCGAGCAAAGTTTAGACAACATTCGCTAACAAGTGAACATCGTGGATTTAAAAAGCGCGGTAAATTTGAGATTTAAATTTTTAATTATTTGTAAATATTTTTTTTACTGTATATTAAAAATATTTTGCTTAAGGAAATTGTTTTCGTGCACACGAAAAATGCACTCAAAAAATTGCCAAGCTAAATATTTTTTTTAAGTTAATTTTTTTTTCTATCTAGCCCACATGACCAATCTAGCGGTTTTAATAGAGAGAAATGTGGATAATAAATTGGGGTTTCCAAATTATTGTAATTATTCTAATTTAGAAGTATTTAATAGAAAACTACTATATAATGGAAATGAGAATTTAGAGGCTTTGCATAGAAGTAGAACTTAGAAGTAAGAATTGACATTTCATGTTCTTGAAGAATTTTAATCATATTTATTTAATATATTATTCTTAAGTTAAGAAGCTATTGTTTTAATTTGTTTCCAAGGCACCGAATCACTAAAACTCAGGGCTTCCCAATAAAGTAACTGGTGGTTAAGTATAATCACCGCAAGGATAACACAGGCCCACAAAATAAAAAAAGTGGTCTGTGCTGGGGTTGAGACCCACCTACTCTTATGTATTTTGGGATGCTGAACACGAATCTGTCATAAAAAAGGCCCTTCATGGGCTCATTTCTTTGCTACACTGAAAAAACTGTCTAAAATGGCAAAAATCTCATATTAACATGTAACAAAAAAATGAGCCATTGAAGTGCATTTTTTATGACAGATTCTTGTTCAACATCCCAAAATACATAAGAATAATGGGTCTAAACCCCAGCACAGACCACTTTTTTTTTGGGGCCACAGACAGTTTTTCCAGTGTAAAAAAATGAGCCTTTGAAGTGCCTTTTTTATGACAGATTTGTGTTTAGCATCCCAAAATACATAAGAATAGGTGGGTCTCAACCCCGGCACAGAGGACTATTTTTTTTGTGGGTCCATGCTGTTTTTTCAGTGTAAAAGAAAATGAGCCGATGAAGTGCCTTTTTTATGACAGATTCGTGTTCAGCATCCCAAAATACATAAGAATAAGTGGATCTCAACCCCAGCACAGACCACTTTTTTTTTGTGGGCCCAGACAGTTTTTTCAGAGTAGATACAAAATAAGCCCATGAAGTGCCTTTTTTATGGCAGATTCTGTTCAGAATCCCAAAATACATAAGAATCCGTGGATCTTAACCACAGCACAGACCACCTTTTTTGTGGGTCCAGACAGTTTTTCAGTGTAGAAACAAAATAAGCCCACGAAGTGACTTTTTTATGACAGATTCGTATTCAGCATCCCAAAATACATAATAATAGTTAGGTCTCAACCCCAGCACAGCCCACTTTTTTTCTTTTGTGGGCCTGTGTAATTTAACACAAAGATTTCCCTCATAAAAAGTTACCACTTCACAACAAGGTATTGTAAATTTTAATTTATATAATATGTAAATTAAAATTTAACTATATTACAGTTAAATTTAAATCCACACTAGACACGAATCTAAATTTTGTATTTGTATCTCATACTATGTTTACTATTTAATATTTTTTACGTTCTACCACACCACCATCAATACAAATAGCAGAGCATTATTGGACCATAATTGGAAAGTAAGTTCGTCTCCTATGACAAGCATCCCCAGGGCATTGGCTCCAACTTCTAACCCCTTCAGTAAATATAATTTATCACCAGGCCCTGGTGACCAGGATAACTCTGGATTTTCTCTGCACGTCCATTTCTAATTCAAACATGAAGGTTATATTGGCCTATATATCGTCGGTGGTACTGCAAAACCTGCACAGAGAAATTATGGTGTTATTTACCGATTTTTGTTTTACTGAATACTGTAGCTTACTTTCAACTAAATCAATAACACAACTTAAAGTATACCTTACTATAACTATACCAAATGTTACAGTAATATTTTCTACAACATTTTAGTATTAATAAACAAACATTGCAATGCGTTGCAACTGGTTCCAAATACAATACTAAAATTATATTACAAGTACAGTACTGAACATCAAATGTCGCGATATAAATAAAAAATATTTATTTACAAATGCTATGTAATGCTAGAATGGAACCCGGGAGAAAGAAAAATGGTAGGAAGACAAAAATCTATATGTATAGACGAAGTGAAAGATAACTTAAGGAATGCACGAGTGACGGAATGGCAAAGATTAGTACACAACAGAAAGGAATGAAATTATCTTTCAAACTAAAAAAAAAATAATTAGAATCGGTTAAAAAAACAACTGAGATAAAAGGTATTTAAAAATTTTCATCCCCATCTTGAATTCAAGATGGCGGCCAATCGACCGTGAACTCGATTGCGTACCAAAGATTTATCTATATCTATCTTTATCTATAGGTGTTTATTAATACCCAGCTTTCATACTGAGGGTACATACAGAGTTATTCTTAAATAGGGTCAATAATTTTAAGGGGTGATTCTACATAGAAAAATATAAAAAAAGTTCCTATAAACATAATATGTTTATATGTTTATATTATTTCCAAAAATTCGTCATAAGGGAGATAATAATAATAATAATAATAATAATATATTTATTTAGACTAGCTAATACAATCCACTGTACAATTTGTCAACTTAAAAAATTACTAAAAACAAGAATACATTCAGGTACATTAAAAGTTTTCTAATATATGTTTTTATAGATTTTATACCTATTGAAATTATCACAATACTTAATACTTGCCGGTAAGCCATTAAAACTAACCAAACCATTGTAAAATAGTGTTTTACTGTATTTATTTGATGATGCTTTGTTAACATAAATGTCATTATTTTGTCTTGTAGGATATTCATGTACATCACAATTAAATTTTATTTTGTTATTTAAGTATTTAGGTGTTAAATTATTTTTAATTTTAAATACAAATACCAGCGCTTTGTACGTAATTTTTTGCTTGACAGACATAAAACATAATACGTTTAACATGATTTGTATTGGTGTATACCTATTACAATTTAGTATAATTCTCATAACTTTATTTTGTACTAATTGTAATTTACTATATTCATTTTGATTTAAGCTATAAAGAATTGAAGAACAATATTCAATGTGGGGTGCAATTAAAGCTTTATATAATGTAATTTTAGTATTAATACTAATTTCATTTCCAATACGTCTAAGAAAATAAACTTTTTTATACATTTTATTAATGATGTACTTAAAATGACTCATGAAATTTAGCCCCTGATCTATTATAACCCCTAAATATTTAATTTCATCTACTTTTTCTAAAATATTCCCATTAATTACAATGTTTATATCACTAAAATTATTCATTTGACTAGACTTGCCTATTACCATATATTTTGATTTTTTTATATTAATACACAGAGAGTTATCACAGAGCCATTCATGAATTGATTCTAAATCACTGTTAATTGCTTCATACATTTCATCTAAATTTTCCCCCACTATATATAACATTGTGTCATCCGCAAACATGACAATTTTACATTTACAAACTTTTTTCACCATGTCATTAATATACATCAAAAATAATATGGAAGCCAATTTGGTCCCTTGTGGAACACCATACTTTGTTTCTTTCTCCTCCGAGAAAACTCCCCCAACTCTTACCTTTTGCTTTCTTTTATTTAAAAATGACTCAATCCATTTTAGTACCTCACCACCAATTCCCATTTTTTTCAATTTCAATATAAGAAGATCTCTATTAATGGTTTCAAAGGCTCGTTTAAAATCCAGAAATACTGCAACTATATACCACTTCTTGTCCAAACATTTTACCCATTCATCACATATGTTAACAACCACAGTTTCACAAGAATGACCTTTTCTGAATCCCGATTGGTGTTCAGTAAAAATCTCGTTAATATTACAATATTCAATCAGCTGTTCCTTCACAACATCTTCTAAAATTTTTTCATAGATCGAAACCACATTTATAGGTCTATGTTCTTCACACAAAACGGTGTTAGGCACTTTGGCTACTGGGATTACTACAGATGATTTTAGTTTATCAGGAAAAAATCCATATTCCAATGAACAGTTAACAACTTCAATAAAATGGTTACCAATTACTTCAAATGCATCTTTAATTACTGATACTGGTACCTTATCTTCTATATCAATCGAGTTCTTAAGTGAATATACAGATTTACGTAACTGACTTATTGTAATGGGTTTGAACTTTTTAAATTCTTTCCTAATATCTATATTGCTTATCGTATGTTCAAAGTCATTGAATTTAGGTATATTTACAACAATTTCATCTATACTTTGCAAGAAATATATATTAAATTTTTTTGCCATATTTTCTTCATTTGTTATATTCTCATTTCCAAATTTTATATACTCTCCACTTTTATATTTCTTTTCTGGTAAAATCTTTTTAAGTTCTTTCCAGAGAATTCTAGTATTTTTACTGTTTCTACAAATTGTTTCATTATAATAATTTTCTTTTGCCTTTCTTAAAGCCTGTGTTACCTTATTTCTTTGTTTTTTGTATAATTCCCAATCTTCATTAGTTTGTGTGTACGTTGCTCTTTTATATTGAATATTTCTATTCTTTATTGTTTGCAAAACTTCGGTAGTTATCCAGTTATTAGTATTGTAACGTTCATTAGTTTTAATATCCATAATCGGGCAAATTTCTCCCAGTGCACTTTTAATAAAATTTGTTAAGTTATTCGTTATTAAATTTATATCCCCTATATCATTACTCCAGTCCATGTTCAGTAAAATATTTTGAAAAGTTTCTTTGTGGTAATTATTCATATTTCTTTTATTAATTATAATTTCTCTTGTTTTGCTTGTGTTCATTCCTTCAATATTTATATAGATTACATTGTGATCTCCAATTTTAGGTGTTTTATGTACCTCAGCATACAACTTTTTGTCATTTGTTATTACATAATCGATAAGCGTAGCACTTGTTTGTGTAATTCTTGTAACATCCTTTACTACTTGATACAATCCATTTTCATATACTATACTCTTCATTTTGTTGGTGTAAAATTCATTTTTTGTGTAATCTAAATTAAAGTCACCATTAATAATTACCATTCCATTAAAATCGAGATTATTAAAATAGTTTTCACAGAATTGTAAAAATACATTGTCACTCTTTTTAGGAGGATGATAAACTGTTACCAGTAGATATTTAATCTTCTCAATTTTTACTTCAATTGATAGCAACCATATATAATTATTAGATAGATTTTCAATTACCTTGTATTTTAAATTATTCTTAACATATATGCTAACTCCACCTGTTCTTGAGTTATCTGTTGTGTTTGTTTCACATTTATATCCGTCTATTTTTGTTTCACTATCATATATAAGTTTGGTAACATGTGTTTCACTTAAACATAAAACATAAGGATCTACTTCTTTAACCATTAGATCAATAAGTACTTTATTATTTAATAGTCCCTGACAATTTGTGTAAACTATTTTATTATTTTTAGCCTTGTTTAATTGCTATAGATTAAATTTATTGCTATTAATTTCCTTCTCTATCATTTTTCTATATGTTGGACAGTTTCTATCAAATGCGGGATGGTCTATATTTAACTTTATATTTAGTTTGTTTACAGCCCACTTACAAGTGATTGGTGATTGTACATCGAAAACTAAGAAAAAAAACTTCCAAAAATAAGTCCTAAGGGAGCTATGCACAGTGGTCCCAGATATCAGATTTTCATAACGTTGTTTTGTGAAAACAATAGAACAAATAAAAAAACGCCATAGAAAAAATTGGTGCATTTTCGAAGCAAATGATTGTCATTTTTGAACTCAAAAGGGCCAATTTAGTTATATGACAAGTAATTTGTAACGATATCAGATTTCCTGCAAACGAAAGTTGGACCCGTATTTATCACACTCACAAGGGTTTAAATATCATTTTCGCAGCAAGTGGTTAAATAAAGTGGTAAACTTACCATACATCCTATTCTTTTTAACAAGTTTCAGTGTAAAATTTACCAATATTGTGCAAAATTTACACCCAGGAAATTTTTTTTACCATTGTGTTATGGTTAGAACACTAGATACGCAGGTTTTTGTTAGGGTAGGTAGGTAGTTTACACACTATACAGGGTGTATTTGAAATAGCCTAGGAAATTTTAACAGGTGATTCTACATCATAAAATATGACAAAAAGTTCCTATAAACATATGTCTAAAAATGCGTCATAAGGGAGCTACTCCCCTTTGAAATTGGCTAAAAAAAATCGGTTTTTATTTAATAACTCAGGAACTCTTTGAGATATACTAACCAGGTTTTGCACGTGAACTAATCCTAATAAGGCCCATCTTTGTATGTCATTTTCACGTACTTATTTAAACCAGGGGTGTGCGAAACGGGGAGGGCTTTATCAGTTTTTTGTCCCAAACTTTTTTCTGTGTAACTTTTTGCAATTTTATTTTTGAAATATGATTCCTCAGGTCAAAAAACATAAAAAGGTACTCTTGTTGTAATACTGTAGGATTAACCGTTTTCGAGAAAAGTTCATTTGAAGGTGAAATTTCACGGTTCGAGGACGAAAAATTAAATACTAAAATGTAGAAAACAAAATTTTAATGATGCAAGTTTATTTTACATCAAAAACTAAGAAAAAAAGTTTCCATACATGTAGCTCGAAAAAACGCTTTTAAAGCTACCCTTTAAAAATGGTGCATATTTAGGAGACCATAGCTCCATTAGGATTGATTTTTGGAAGTACCTGTATATGAGGTTTTTTCCTTACCGTAATTTCACACAACTATAGTCCGGCCACACAACTATAGTCCAAGGCCCCCAGGGGGCAGGGGATAATTATTTTTAAATGTTTACAATTTCTTGTGAAAGTTGGTGTATATGGGATATACAGCAACACGTTTTCAGTTTTCTTTTAAATACGCTGGTTATGGAATATAGGTGTGAAGCTGGACCATAGTTATGTGAATCTGGACTATTGTTGTGTGAAATTACGGTACTTTTTAATGTACTTTTTCCCTGCATCATTAAAATTTTGGTTTTCAACATTTTGGTATTTAATTTTTCGTCCTCGAACCGTGGAATTTCACCTTCAAATGAATTTTTCTCGAAAACGGTTAATCCTACAGTATTACAACAAGAGTACCTTTTTTATGTATTTTGACCTAAGGAATCATATTTCAAAAATAAAATTGCAAAAAAGTTACACAGAAAAAAGGTTGGGACAAAAAACTGATAAGCCCCCCCCCCCCCCCGTTTCGCACACCCCTGATTGAAATAAGTACATGAAAATAACACATGAAACGGGCCTTGGTAGGATTAGTTGACGTGCAAAACCTCGTTGATATATCTCAAATGGTTCCTGAGTTATTAAATAAAAACCGATTTTTTTAGCCACTTTCAAAGGGGCGTAGCTCCCTTATGACGCATTTTTAGACATATATTTATAGGAACTTTTTGTCATATCTTATCATGTAGAATCACCTGTTAAAATTTCCTACGCTATTTCTAATACACCGTGTACACAGACACTGCAGAACCACTCAAACTACCCACCTACCCCAACAAACCTACCTATCTAGTGTTCTAGTTACGATAAGCTATGGATGTGAATTACGAGTGTAAATCATTAGCACGAGTGTAAAAAATACACTCGGTCTTTTTACTAATAGTTAAATGTTTTTTACCACCATGTAATTATTCACTGTGTAGTTTTTTCCTAATTTATTTACTTTATGATAAAAACTTAACTTTAAATGTTTGTTATCAAAATAAACCCATCTCACTATATGCAATGCAGTGCAAAAAAGAAATACATGTCCTTATTTTTGAAGTGTTAAATTATACAGTGTATAATATGTATATAGTTTATATCCAATTTACATATAAAACCTAACATAATAGTATCATGTTGGAACATTTTCAAAGTTAAACTTTTATTCTCTTTGCACTATAATCTCTAACTCTGAATAATAATATTATATTTAGCTAATATCAATTCAATGTGAGAATGCGACTCTGACGTCACAGCGCGTAAACTAAATGCCACTCTGTAGGATAATTGAAATGTATTTCTTAAGATTTAATGAATCTATATAATAATTATGTATTAAGTCTCAAGATCCAAACTAATGCACTGGTTGGAAATTTGTATAATATATTATGTATATTATGCATTTAAAACAAACCACAAAATAGAGGTCTTTGTTTTAAATCAGAAATAAAACTTGTTTTAAAACAAAAAAAAATCCGTTTTTATTTATTTACATCCCTACATAAAACGGTATCCATTGCAATGGATAACCAGGTCCAGGTCTCGGTAGCCAGGGATCCATAAAGTTTATTAACTATCAGGACAAAATCATAAAATATTCACAAAACACAGAAAGCAGTAAATTAAGGGTCAGATCCTAAACTTACCTATTTGTGACTTTTACATATCTGAGAGTTAAACCAAAGTTCTAAATATTAAAAAATAATATAAAAATAAAAATTGACAATTGAAAGACAGTTTATTAGTAAAAAACTTTTTTTTTAGTATTGGGTACAAAAAATAAAAAAAAACAATAAAAACAAAAAAAAACAAAAAAAAAACAAAAAAAAAAACAAAAAAAAAATGTTTTAAAACAATGTTTTAAAACAACGTAATTAAAACAACATCCCCAGTTTTATTATTATACCCTAGGCACACTAGATCCCTACTCTTCACTACTTTCGAGCAGGGGTGAGGGGATACCTAGGGGGGCGCTAGCCCCCCCACCACGTTTAAGTTGGGAAAATCTACTATCCAGTTAGAAAAATTATGGAATTGATGGTCTGAGGTGGTGGGGTTGTTATATCCTACAAAGTTGGACAGCTGAAAAATTTACAGAGACCTTTTTTTAGTCATCATATTACACAGGCCAACAAATTTTGAACTTTTGAAAGTTGATTTGGATCTGAGAACTAATTTTAGGTAATTTAGTTATATTGATTTCTAATATAACTTCACTTTTTGTCCATCACGTAAGGGTTTAAAAAAACAGCACAGTGGGCCAAGAAAAAAGAACAAGGACATAATTCTGAATTTTTGCTTTTGACTATTATTGATACCGCTAATTTTAAATAAAATAATGAAAATTTTCAAAAATTTTATTTTTGTTTCGATCTTTCTAAAAATGTGTCAAATGCCTTTTTTGATTATGTTGATGTAGACAAATGTCCATAATTTAAAAATTCTACACTTTATGTTAATGAATGAGATTTTTGGCATGGCTAAAAAAATTATACGTGATGGAAACAAAATTATTCTTGTTTGAGTCAGTAAGTCTTAACTAAGTCAGAAAAAACATCCGATCACAAAATCCTTTTTGACTTGTGTTATCTCAGCTGGGAAATTGGAACTTTTTTTTTAATTATCAAATTTTCCATCAGGGCTAAAATACAAAATGTATTTCTTTTTTTAGTATATTATTCAACGAGTGTATAATAATTGCTATATACCAATGAGGGTGAATTTTGGGACACCATAGGCGATTGGCCTAATCACCCGAATGATTAATAACTATTATACGCGAGTAGAATACTATACTTTATCCACTGCCGTTTAAACTTTAAACGGTTTATTTTTACAGGCCTATTAATCACGACCGTGGATAATAGTATATTATTCAACGATATAATATCTATTAATCATTAGAGTGATTAGGCTACTCGCCTATCGGCTTGTGTCCCAAAATTCACCCTCACTGATTAATATCAATTATTATACGCAAGTAGAATACTATACTTTATCCACGGCTGTTTCGGGTTTTAAACTGTTTATTTTTACAGACCCGTGATTAATAGGCCTATTAATCACGACCGTGCATAAAATATATTTATTTTATTTAGAATAAATTGATACTAAATGCTATGCTACTTGATCCGAGGAAGATTAGGTATTAATACTAAAATTTATTTTAATTAATTCATTAAAATAAATTTTACTATCTACATTAAATGATTTTTCAACAAATTACTTTTATTTCGAAACTATTTACAAACTTTTCCTATTTCGTTGCTGAATAAAACACAAACTAATAAAACAAGCAATAATGATATGCAATGCTTCGCATTCCATAGAATACTCTTAAAAGTTTCTCTTGATATACTTCTCAAAATATGATTTCTTGGCAGTCGCAGCGTGATCTATGTAAGGGACGGGTGTGACCACTTCGGCAGATATATTCCAGCATCAGCATCGCAATCATAGATATGCACAGAACTTGATTAATTTAATTTTTTATTTTATGTAATTTCGTGAAAGTGTTCGTTTAATTGTAAAGTTTTAAGTGAGTCGTGATTATTAATATGTGATGTTAAATTTAAATTCAATGTATTTCGTTGTACACGTGGATAATTTTTTATGAATTTCAAAGAGATAATTTTTTTATAAGTTGGCGTCTGCGCAAACATCACTACAGAGTGAGACTGTTTTGCGTAGGCCGAAAATTGTACTAGATCGAGCTGGCCAACTACCCAAAGGGAAAAGCCATACTGGAATTGGATTGGATTGGATTGGATTGGATGATATCTTGGAGCCCCTGGGCTTTTTTAATTTTTTATACCTACTGTATCAAGAAATAACGCCCCTTTAACTTCTTTAAATGTATTTCTATATATCCAACTAATGTTATCCAAAAATTTGGACTGTCGTGGTCCTTTCCTATAAACCAGCATTATAGCATTAGGATTTTTCGTATCATTGAACTTTATTTGTCTTGCAAATTTCGTATCCGTCTGATATTCCGTTGCTAAATGTTTTTTACAATAAATTGCCAATTGAGTTAAGAAACATAGAAAACTTTAATTTGTTTAAAAGGTGTGTAAAAGCATATCTCATTGATAAAGTTTTTTGCTCAATTAATGAATTTTTAACTTAAAACTAGTATTGTTGTATTTCTTTATGTTTTTTTTATTATTCTAATTTATATAATATTATTGTATTGTAGTTTATGTATTTATATTTTAGATATTATTATTATATACTTTTGTATTGTAACAGGGTGAGCTGAGGTCGTACATTTCTTTAAAATTGCGTTAAAAAGATCAACGCACAGTGATATAATTATCAAATATGACTTGACTTTTTTATTTTTTTTTCTTTTGTTTTGTCATAATTGCTCATAATTTATTCAGAAAATATTGCACGGGTCCGCCAAATTCCTAATGTTTTCTTTTAGTTGTATATGTACCTTTTTTCAACTGACTTACTATATGTACTTCGCGTATCATTAATACGTATTTATTTTATTTATCATATTTGGTAATAAAAAAACACAAAGTGTTCAACCTGAATAATTTTTACTTTTGCCAAAACATTAAAAAAAAAACAACCAAACATACAAACCAAACTTGTCCCTTTAAAGAAGACATAATTTTTGGGACAAAAATATAAAATTGCTATTAAAGATTATTATAATTTATACCAATAATAATAACCTATAATGTAAATTCAAAACAGCCCTAAAATGCTAATTTTTTTTATATAGAATTGATTTTTAAAAATTTTACCAAGTTTTTTAAAATTAATATCAAATATTAGTTTGTTTCAAGTTTTTACTGATGCAAATTGTTGCATGGGTATTACCCAAACACTTTCTGTCCTTTTAGAGTAATTTCTTACATAAAAAAAAAACGATGGATAGGAATGAAATATGGTCGGCTTAAAGTGTTAACCTGCTAACTAATTGTTTTTGATACCTAGTTACACCATATGCCAAAAATAGGCAACCCTAACCGTTTCCCAAATATAACTTTTTTCATAATGCTTTTAACTGCTTATTCCACGCGCTTCAACCGCTAGTTCGAAAATCTGCTAACTCCGCCACTTCCAACCATTTTGTGTGGAGAAACGTCAACAAAAAGCCGACGACATGCAATAAAATATTTTTCCCATTCAAGAAAGCCAAATTTGTCGTCTCACAGAAATACTACACTGATAAAATTATATACAACATGTTATTATATATGAGCCAACCACATATTGTATTATAGTATTGTACTAACTATAACATATTATAATATTTGTTGTTTTATTTATTACAATTTCATTTAGTTTACCTTCCTAGTTTAATTCTACAACTGGTTGTTGTATCGTATAACATATTTATGTTAAGGTGGGTAAGCCAATTATTGCCATGTTTCAAATGTTGCCACCCCCTCTTAAACTTGTTAGTTCGTTCTCTGTATCACAGATGACACTGTCAATATATCTTTTATATCAAAAAGATGCGTGTATATATGATGTATCTGATGTGTCTGTATCCAGTTGGTAATGGTGTACACAAAATCGCGTTCTTCCACTATAAAAAGTTGTAAAATTGTACTAACTGTCGCAAGCTGGGTAGCATTAATTATTGCAGGGTAAGAACGTAATAAGGTAAACGGTAAAAATAAAGTATATAGTCCATAAATGGTAATATATTGCCATAGACCGTTACGTTAAAAATTACATGGTTCATAATGGTAATATTACATTTACACTAAATTACATCTTCTTGCACATTTTTACACAAATTCATGAATTATGCATAGTACAGTATAGTAAATGTATTTAGCGTACTATGTAAATGAATGTATTTTTAAATTATTTTAGATTCAATTTCCTACAGGGAAAGCACAAACATGCACTTTGGCTAAAAATATTTACCTTTATATATAATACTTTGGTATACGGGTGTTCAGGACTTTAACATATACCAAATTTGTAACCATCCGGGCTATTTTTGAATATCATAAAAAACAATATTGTTTATTTATTTATAAGTTACTCATCAATTGCAATAATATCTTTCTCGAACATGGGTAATAATCCAATTTATATAGAACACTTTTTGTTAATATATTTATTTTATTCTGCGGCGATTAGGATTTAAAATTACTATTTAAAAACAAAAACATTTTTTTACTTTTGAACGGACTTGCCCTGCCTACTAATACACCATACTGACAAGTTTTCCTAAGCATTTGGAAAACTCTTTCACAATTTTCAGCAGGCAAGCCCTAAACTCACAAAGCGCGTCTCCGAAAATCTCTACATGAGTCTCACTCGTTTATTTATTGGTACCTCACAAAAGATTTTATCGATTTTATAATTAATGAGTAACTTCTAAATAAATAAACAATATTGTTTTTTATGATATTCAAAAATAGCCCGGAGGGTTACAAATTCAAAGAGTTTCCTATTGCCTTCCCCCAATGGAAATATTGCAATAAAATATGTTTTAAAACTATTAAAAAAAAAATTCTTTTTAACTTGGTAAAATTGACTTCTTAAAGTCAAAAAGCCCCATAAGCTTTGTCGAAAACCCAGCTGTTTAAAGTTTTTTTTTTCTGTACAACTAGGCCGATCTAAGTTTGGTCACAAAAAACAAAAATTATGAAGCATAGCTCACAAACAGGCACTGTCCCACTTATAGTGATCTCCTCCCATATATAATGTAACAAGAGACTTGAATATTTTTACGTCGAGTTTCAAAAATGTTGGAATTTAATAAATTATTATGCAAAAGGCAGCTCTAATATCAAATACTCGAATAATATCAAATTTTGGTATTACAAAAAACATATTACATAATACCATACTATTATACAATATTAATTTGCTTTGTAACATAATATGTCACCAACAGAACAAAACAAAGGGATTCTCTTTGTAGTTAGCTTTATTGGGATCGCCAACCAAGTTTATTAACAAAAACAATTTCCCCTAAATTGGAAACCTAATTATTAATTATTATACTAAGATAATTATAATTATTATACTAAGATAAATTTCTTGAAAGGTGGTTTTCCTTAACAAGCGTGGGCGGAAAAATGTGGTTTTTATTTAGGTAAATTTAAATCTTATTGAAAAAATAACAAAAACTATGCATACATCGAGGCATAGGTATACAAGGTGTTTGTGAATTAGACTCAACAATTTTAAGGGCTGATTCTACACAAAAAAAATATGAAGTTCCTTCCTATAAACAGGACGTAAGGGACCTACGCCCCTTTAAAAGAGCTCCGGAAATTCAGTTTTCATTCATTAACTGAAAAACCCTTGAAGCTATAGTAACGCGGTTTTGTACTTGATCTAATCCTAATAAGGCCTATCCTAACATGTTATTTGCATTTAGTTGTTTTAAACAGGGCACGGTGGGCTTTAAGCTTACGGTGATGAAAAAATCGAACATCCCATAACTGACAATGGGATATCTAATGCTTTCAGAATTACATGTTCGTTGAGAACAAAATCGTAGGTGTAGCCATCAAAAATTAGTATATTAGTATATATGTGACCCAAAAAAAATTCAAATTAAAAAGTTTGGAGGTCTCGACCCTTAAATTTGTTTATTGGGGTAAGAGGTTCATCTTTAATATTTTTCAAAATTTTTGAAAAAATCTAGAGGTCGCTCACAGCCATTTTTCATAAAATATGTGTGCTTAGCTTTTTTTATTTTTTTTTTAAGGCCCAAGGATTTTTTATTTAAATCTTTTTAACACGAAACGGAAAAATAATCTGAATTTTCTTTCAAAATAGCGGAGCTGTGTTTGAAAATTCACTACATTGCTTGATTTTAGGTCTAATTACAGGCACAAAAAAATGTTTTTCATTGTCTTCAAACATTGTGCGTGTAGCCCAACATGTCCTTACATAAAAAAACTATATTTTTTTATCGGATATACAGGGTATACAGAAAAAATAATATATACATTTTTTTAACATTTTTGAGAGATAAATTCGGTTTTTAGTGACAGGGTAGGACTTAAAAAAAGGAAACTTTTATATAACGCATTGATTGGCATACTTATTTTGTTTCCCCATTTTAAAAATGTTTAAAATTTCGGAAAGCCTTGTATTCATGCAAAAATTTTCAAATTTTTTTGCGTATTTTTGCGTTTTATGTCGATATAAATCAATTTCAAGCAAAAAAAAAAATGTAGGTCGATCGGTCGATCGGTCAAACTTAAGAACGCCTTAAGCTAGAGACTTGAAATTTGACATACAGGTATGTTACCAAAAGTTTTGGCTCGGGATTGTTTTTGGTGAACATTGGGGTGAGGAGCAAATTTTTTTTTTAATTTCAAAATTGCTTACATAGGGGTTTTTGAGGTTGCTGAATTTGAGTCCGATAATCAACATTTTCTAACTCCACCCCCGCTGGGGTGATGGGGTAAATATTTTTAAATATTTTCAATATTTTCGTCAGAATTGGTATGTAGGGGTTTTTGGGGTCGACGAAAATGAATCTAATAATAAAATTTTTCTTATTTCACCCCCTGAGGGGCGGGGGGTAGTTTTTGTGAAAATTGGTATACTGGGGTTTTTGAGGTTGCTGAAAGTGAATCTAATAATAAAAAGATTGTAACTCCATTGTAAAGACCGTTATTGAAGGTACGAAACGAGTAATCAAAAATTTGATTGAAGCAGCTACGAAAAACAAGGCAACATTGTTTTATTATTTTTACACCAAGAGCAGCGTCTAGCAATATTCCAGCAGTAACTGCTTCTATTCCACCGCAAGAACAAACATTTTTTTGTAGTAAAATTAGAGTGTAACGTCACATGGGGTGTCAAGACTTTGTGAAAATGTGTGCCATGTGGAAGGGGGGGTCTAAAAACACCTAAAAAAGTGTAACTTATTTTATGGATAATCCCTTATTGATTATATTTATGCTACTTATTAGGAAATTTCGTCATATATTGTTTTAATATGATAGTTTCTTGACGACAAAGACTGTCTAAATTAGTTCTACAGTGCTATCTCTTTCTAACAGTTTTTAACAGTTTAGCCAACGTAAGAAAGAAAAAGTAATCAGCGTAGCCAAAAGGCCCTACAAAAATGTAACAAAGTTAACTTTCAAAGTTTTAAATGTGTGTCCACACTAATAATTCTATAGGTAAAATTACACTTTGTACACATTTAATAGGGTGATAATTATTATCATTCACTCCTTCTGTTACAAACGAGCTTGGTTCGGCTGACAAATTAATATTTTGCTAATGAGACAATTATGGTTACACGGATAACTGTTAAATCGAAAATTATATTACATGAATAAATACTTTTTTCTGTCGTTATGATGCGTATATTTCATATTGCTTTAAACAATTTAAAATAGTATTGTACAGTATAATCAGAGTATAAATACATTCTGGTTTCAATAGATTTACTTTTTCATGGTCCGGTTGTTCTAGTTTAGATTCCGAATCTTTTTATTTGGTTGACTCAAAGATTTAATTTTATAAACAAATATTACTTATTGTTAATACAATCATTTCGAATGTCATGAATAGTAATTATCTTGCGAATTTATTAGACTTGGAGTCTTTGTCAGACTAATTAAATATAGCTGATTTCTTTGAGAAAATACCGTCTTAAAAATACTGTCACACGAATTTAACATTGATTTAATTTATTGTTTTAAAAATCCTGTATAAAGACATGCAAAAATTGAGATGTTATTCAGTTTTGCTCAGTGTTTCTCCGTGTTAACTAAAAAGTTCCAAGTAAAAATGTAGTTCCTGTAAATATAGTTTTAAGAATTATTCTTTAATTTATTATAGTTAACAAATATTTTTAATATTTTCCGTCTTAAACTTTGAAATATTTTGGGACTTGTAATATTAGAGTTAAAAATAATTACACAATTTTGAATATTTATAAATATTGTCAGTATTTACACTGATAAAAATTTTGCTAAGATGCTATTGATTTGATGTTTCCAAAGCTCCGTGTCACTAGAACTTACGGCTGCCGAATAAATTGGTAACTGTTAGCTAAGTATATTCGCCGCTTAGCTATACTTTGACTATACGATAGAAGATTGGATGGCTAACCTAACTGAGTAAGTTAAAATATTCACCGCTTGACTATAACTGGATAAAATCCACTTTATAATATTAGTGATAATTTCCACTTCATAACATCGTAACAGATAAAAGGAAAACTTTGGTTTCAGTAGAAAACAAGGAGAGATGATTTTTTTTGCAGATTTTAAATGGTCTAAAAGGTCGATAAAAGTAAAAAAACATGATCATTAATTTTTACCCATCATACACGTACACTGCAGGGCAAAAGTCATGAAAACTAGAAGGCCATGGAATTCTAAAAGCAGCCGCGACTATGCTTTTACTAGGTTTGACAACTGTCTAAAAGTTTGTATTTATTTTAAATGTGTTTTGAAGAATTTTAGGTTTATTTAAGTGAGGTGTTCGTGCACAGCTCTGTGCCGTATTTAATTTTTACGAATTTAGGTAAATATTGCGTAAATTTTGAAATTCTTATGGAAAGGCAAAATTAATTAAATGGAATATAAAGGCCTTTAGTTCACATTAAAATGATTGCAAATATTTTGGCAAAACAAAGAAAACTTTCCATATGATTTCAACAAATTACCTTTTCAATCCAGTTTACTATCACTGCAAGTAAGTGCCTATTCACAGGCTCTCATAAGAACATAAAACATAACAATGCGATGCAGTGATTGGCTTGATGTGCCGCTATGTATCTTGTAAGCCAATCACTGCATCGCATTCTTATGTTTTATTTTCTTATGCAAGCTTCTGGATAGGTTTTAAAATTTGAAAATCAGTCGGCATATTCTAACAGGATATGCATGTGAAATAAGTTTCTTAAAAAAAGGAAAGTATTTTGGCAGAACAAAGAAAAAGTACCATAATAAAATTTTTAGTCCATTTAAGATACTATGTGCCTCTACTGCCTTATATTATACCTATCTATTATTTTTGTTATGTTATAGACAATAAATTATTTATTAATTGTTTACCTAATACCCTTTTGGTCAGCTATATATTATTACTATATTATATATAATAATTGCTAAGTGAATTTATAGCACTGATATTTTGTAGGGTCACTCCATCCGACAGCGGATTTTTGACAATCGCCGCGGCGACAGCAAGCTACAGCTGGATGGGGTGACCCTAATATTTTAAGCAGTTGATTAGTAAATACTAAACGTTTTTTTATATGGAACCCTACTAAACCTAAGTAAACATTCACTGTTTTTTACAGTAATTCTTAAAGTTGTTATATTATAGTTCTGTAACTGTAACTGTAACTGTAACTGTAACTGTAAAAGTCCAAACCTAAGTAAACATTTACTGTTTTTTACAGTAATTCTTAAAGTTGTTATATTATAGTTCTGTAACTGTAACTGTAACTGTAACAGTAACTGTAACAGTAACTGTAACTGTAACTGTAACTGTAACTGTAACTGTAACTGTAACTGTAACTGTAACTGTAACTGTAACTGTAACTGTAACTGTAACTGTAACTGTAACTGTAACTGTAACTGTAACTGTAACTGTAACTGTAACTGTAACTGTAACTGTAACTGTAACTGTAACTGTAACTGTAACTGTAACTGTAACTGTAACTGTAACTGTAACTGTAACTGTAACTGTAACTGTAACTGTAACTGTAACTGTAACTGTAACTGTAACTGTAACTGTAACTGTAACTGTAACTGTAACTGTAACTGTAACTGTAACTGTAACTGTAACTGTAACTGTAACTGTAACTGTAACTGTAACTGTAACTGTAACTACAACTGCAACTGCAACTGTAACAACCAGTGAATATTTACTAAACTTTCGTGGGTCCATATATGCAAAAATGTTCAGTATTTAATACGGTAACAATTTGTCAGTGCAGCCAAGACCCCGTGAGGGTGTGGCCAAAGCGAGAACTAAGAACTAAAACTTTTACATGTCAAAATTTCAGGGAAATCCCCGGAAAGACATTTTCCTCAGTAAACGTGCAGGATCCTTTAAAAACTGTTATAGCTGCTTTCTTATAATGAAAGTTACACGATGTAAGAACGCCTTTTGACTAGCTCTAATAATATTCTGAACTAAACCTTGCACATGTGGTGTATAAAATATAAAATTACAATATTATACTATGTTTTTCGTACAGAGCTTTTAGCCATAGAGCTTCATACATGTATAAAGTTTTAATAAAAGCTAAGTATAATCCACAAAAATTTCCTCTTTCATATAAAATCCTAAATCCCTTGGAATCAAAGCCATTACGGATATAGCGGTATTTACGCTTATTTTATTTATTTATCTTTCAACAAGTATGGATTAAAGGCTTTTTGGTACATGCACAAAAAAATATAATTTTTAATATTTTTCTAATTTTTAAACCCTAATTTTATTTTCTAATTTTCCATAAAGTATTTTAAAAATAAAAATCATTTTTTTATTTTCTTCTAAAAAGTCTAAAAAAAAATCAACATAAGCAACAACAAAAATGATGCTTGTCTGTCTGTCTGTCTGTCTGTCTGTCTGTCTGTCTGTCGGTCTGTCTGTCGGTAAAAGTTTGATTTTGCTTTTCAAATAAACTGAATTAAAAAACTTTACATCAAGTTTTGTTCGTATTATATCTGTGGCTTGGTTCTCAAAGGGCGCATGTCACTTTGTCAATAGCAGCGTTTTCAAAATATTACACCAGAGTTGATTTGAAAATGTTGCTATTGACAAAGTGACATCCGCCCTTTGAGAACCAAGCCATAGATATATACTCGTAATAAAAAAACTAATATTATTTTTATTTAAATAAAGTTAAAAATTTAAAACATATTTGAAAATATGGCAAATGCGCCTCTACAAAATACAAAAAAAGAAATAAAGGTCAGGTTTTCTTCATAATATATAAATGAAGGAATTTAAGAATTTTAGCAGAATATAATGTTTAAAATTGTTATATTATTTTATATACAAATACCTAAATGTATGAATTTTTATATTTTTGTACATTTTTTTTTTAATTTTTATATGAAAAAAAAACAACATTTCATGTTATAACGTGTAACGTGTGATAACACGAAAATACATAAAAAAAAAGAAAACAGATACAGCATAAAAAACAAAAGGCTTATATGCTGCTAGCTGGATTCGAACCCAGAGAAATTTATCAAGAGTTAAAAAAAAAACATTATTTTGAAAGTTAGATTTTTATACGTCATTTCAATGTAAATTATTTTATTTTATTAAGAAAACCTGACAGTTATTTCTCTTTTTTCCTCTTGTAGTGTCGCCTTCGCCATATCTTCAAAGATTTTTTTTTATTTTTAACTTTATTTTAAACAAAAAAATAAAAAAATGGTTTTTCATTATGAGTATATATAATAAGAACAAAACTTGATGTTAAGTTTTTTATTTCAATTTAATTAAAAAGCAAAATCAAAATTTTACTGTCTTTGACTTTTTGACCTATAACTCAAAAACCAGCCTTTATATCAAGTTGAATCAATAAAAGCTTTTGATCAGAAAGGTGAAATAAACAAAAAAAAAGTATTTTTGACCGAAAGCCAGTTTCCATAAAAAACTCTCGCTCATTCGGGATCGATTCTTTTGAGCCTAAATTGGTCACAGAATTTTATTATGGTATTTTCACGACATTTAAAAAAAATCGTGTTTTTTAAATGCTCTAATATTAGGGCATATTATAATGTATGCAGATAGATATACCTTATTTTCGTGTCTTAAGGCCTATCCAGAAGCTTGAATAAGAACATAAAACATAAGGTTGCGATGCCGTGATTGTCTTACAAGATACATGGCGGAACATCAAGCCAATCATATTCGTCCTATTAGCATATTGTCAACATTCTCTAAAGTTTTAGAAAAGGTTATTCAAACACAGCTGCTTAAATTTTTAGTAACTAACAATATTATTCCTGCAACACAGTCTGGATTTCAGCCTGGCCTTGGATGTTGTACGGCCTTATTAAATATTAGTGATGATATTTTCGTTGCATCAGATCAGGGATATTTAACCATTCTAGGTATGCTGGATTACACAAAGGCTTTTAATTGTATAAACCATGAAACTCTTACAGCTATTTTTCAATACATAGGTCTATCCGAGGTAGCAATTAACCTACTTGTTGACTATCTAAATGAAAGATTTCAGACAGTTGAATATGATAAAAATACTTCATCATATAGAAAAGTAGCATGTGGCGTCCCGCAAGGGTCAATTTTGGGCCCACTGCTGTTCATCATTTACATTTCTCAATTTATTTTTGCTTGCACTTCTGCTAAAACACATTACTATGCAGACGATAGTCAATTTACAATTTCCTTTAAGCCAGAAGAATCTTTCCAAGCTGTGGCCGCCTTAAATTTTGACTTAAATAATATTTATGAGATATAAAAAATGAACTGTCTTGTATTAAACACTAGCAAATCTATCCTAATGATATTTGGACAAAAAAATCAAACAGAAATTTTTTTACAAGACTATGCTGATGCCATTTACATGAATGATATTGCCATAAAGTTTCAGGATAATGCCAAAAATCTCGGCCTGACTATTGACCATGAAATGCGTTTCACAAAACATATTTCTAAATGTTTAAGTAAGGCTTATTTAAATCTTCGGCTTATATATCAAAGTAGAGAATATCTTAGCAAAAAACATAAAATTATGTTGTGTGATTCATTGGTTCTATCACAATTTAACTTTTGTGATGTAATATATGGTCCTTGTTTAACCTTATTTGACAAAAATCGTATTCAAAAAATTCAGAACTCTTGTCTCAGGTTAATTCATGGAATTCGAAGGAACCAGCACATTAGTCATACATTAAAACTCACAGAATGGTTAAATATGGAAGATCGTAGATATCTACATTCTGCAGTTAAATTTTTTTAAATTCTAGTTAACAAAAAACCCAATTATCTTTACAATAAAGTTAAATATCGTTCAGATATGCACAATCTAAATCTGCGTCATAAGGACTCCCTTGCATTGCCAAAGCATAGCAATGAATTGCTTAAACGATCATTTTCGTATCAGATAGCCAACTTATTTAATAAATTAAAATTTAACCCTTTTAACCTTAAAATTTATCAATTCAAAAACAAAATCCGTGAAAGTTTTTTTAAAAAAGCCTGAATATGAATAGTTATTATAGGGCATGTCTGTTTATTCAATTTTTTATGTGTTTCCTTCTTCACTTGTTACGTAGGTATATAAGATAATTGCTCAGAAATGTTGAAATTTGACGTTTAGTTAGATAACTTATTACTTGTAATTATATAATTATTAAACTTAGTAATATTTTTGTTAGATATTTTTTTTTATTAGGGTTAGATGTAAGAATAGACTTACGTGCTCTGGGCAGTAGACTGGAGTGTGTAAGAACTAAATCTTGCCCTGTATTTAAATATTGTACAAGTGTAATATTATATTTTAATCAATAAAGTCCTTTATTATTATTATTATTATTATTAGCGCGGCATCGCATTGTTATGTACTATGTTGTTACGCGAGCCTGTGGATATGCCCTTATGTATAACAAACATCGGATAAATATTTAAGTAGAATTGTTATTTTATACATCTCACGTCACGTGTAATATACGTTAGTTTTATACATAAACTCTTATTACGGGCCATAATTTACGACTCGACCCAAAAGTCCTAAACGTATAGAAATGTAGATATTTTTAAATATTCATTACTCTACATAAAAAATTTATGAACAAATGGTTTTATTTTATTAAGGTTGGCAAAACCAAAATAATAAAAAAGCAGATGCCAGTCCTCGTGCCGTGCCGTGGTCGACTTTGATTTCTTATCAATGGCCATCGGTATATTTAGATTAGATAGAGGTTCTACAGGTAGAGACAAAATTATAATTACACAGCCACACAAAAAAAGGTCAAGTACTCTTTTGGAGATCTTTAAAACGGTAAATTTTTACGCATGTAGAACCAAAAATAAAAAAATTAAAAAATATAAAGCAAAAAACAAATATTTTAGTAATGAGTGGTTATTTAACATTAAAACCATAGAAAAAGTTTATATGCACCTTGGTCAAAAAATGATTCCTATGTTCTAACTTAAGGGGAGGGGGAATATAATTTTTTTAGTTTCTCACAATTAGTATTGTTTCTAAATATTACCAAAGAAACCCTCCAAAATTTCCTTAATTTTATATACAATCTCTTTTTATCCGAAAAACAGTTTGAGTGCTTTGAGCCACCTCTAAACATTAATCGATTTGGCTCATTTTTAAGTGGCCACCGTTTTTTAGTAAGGAGCAACTTTTGAGCCAGAGAGCATTTTCGATTTTGAAACACCCACACACCCTATTACTCAAAAAAAACGATTTTTATCTTTCTAAAGAAGTGTATCTTTTACGATTTTCTTTCAAATGGAAATTGATTTCTTATGTCATCAGGAATGTTTTAGTTCAAGAAATGTAGGGGTCCACGAAATTTTTATTTAAAATCGCCCAGGTGAACCGTGTACGATTGCCGGCCATAAATTAAAATAATTTAATTAAAAGGTTTTAAAACATTTTTTGTGTTTACAAAATGCGTGTTATTAAAAATTCTAAAAATTTTCGCCTGCTGCGCTAAACTGCTGATACAGTAATTTTAAAGTTTTTTAAAACATTTTTTTTTACAATTCTAAGCTTAGGTGTTATAAGGGGTTTACAAAATGCGTGTCATAAAACACTCTAAAAACTTTCGCCTGCGGCGCTAAACTGGTACCTATACAAAAAGGTGATTCAGCAATTTTAATTAATATAATCAGTAATTTGCATATATTTATCTTACAAATATGGCACCTATATATTTCTAAAAATTTTGGCCTGCTGTGCTAAAGACAACGTGATATTTTTTTAGAGGTTTTCTCTGGCTAGTTGAAGTTTTATAAATAATTTTCTTTTTAAATTGTTGATGATGAGGAAAATACGTGAACTTGAAAATTAAAAAAAAAATCATCTGTAGTGCTTAACTTTATATCACAATATTAGTTAATAGATTTTATAAAATAATTGCATATGAAATTCTGAAAAATACGATACTTCCTAAAAAAAAATCGACTGCAGTGCTAAATGTTGTGTTGGTGACTTCACTAGGAAACAAGACTAGCCCTTTTTGGGAATTTAACAAAACTGTTTGTTGATAAAGTTATAAAGCCGAGTAGGCTTACCCTCAAAAATCCTGCGGGCTCCCCTGATCGGATGTAAACATAACCACTAAATTAAAGATATTGTCACCCGTCCAGAAAAGGTTCCCGTTTTAGCTTGTTTTAATATGTTTGTTTTGTTACAGATGGACATTGATTGGCACAACGAAACGGTCCACGTATGCAAACGAGAAAACGCACCTTGGGTCAACAAAATACTCAACTTCTACTTCGTCTCGTATTTTATGTTTAGAGTCGTATTTGTCCACTTACTACCCTGCACTCTTCTAGTTATTTTAAACCTGCTGCTCTTCAGAGCTCTAAAAATAGCTCAACAACGTCGAGACATACTTCTCAACCAAACAAAGAAAACGCAAAAAAACGAATGTAAAAAATTAAGAGACTCCAATTGTACTACTCTCATGCTAATTGTTGTAGTAACTGTGTTTCTTATTGTAGAGATACCCTTAGCTCTTATAGCATTGCTACACATTATATCCAGTGCTATAGTAGAATTTTTAGATTACGATGTTGTAAACACTCTGGTTTTGTTTTCCAATTTTTTTATAACTTTGAGTTATCCGATTAACTTTGCCATTTATTGTGGTATGTCTCGGCAGTTTAGGGAAACTTTCAAAGATCTGTTTATAAGGAAAGCTGTGAATGCCAGAAATGGTTCGTCCAGATACTCTATTGTGAATGGACCAAGAACTTGTACTAACGAAACCGTATTGTAATAAACTTTGAATCTAAATCTTGAAAATGGAAAATTTAATTTACTCATATACAGGATGTTTCAAAATTTTCTTCAGATGTCTGAAGAAATTTTTGATTACTGTACAGGGTATAATAAATGCCTTAGAGGTTTTTGCGTACCAAGTATTTTTTAATTAATTTTTATACATTTACAAAAAAGCTCAACACAAACGAATAAAAAAACTAGGCTAAAATAGTCCTCGTAAAGATACAGAAAAAAAATAGGCAACATCTGCACAATTTTATTTTAAAAGCATAAGATATGAGTTGAGATTTTTATATTTTAGTTTATTATTTCAAGTGCTATAGTGCTATTAGCAAGTTCTATTAGTAAAAATTTTAGATTACGATGTTGTAAACACTCTGGTTTTGTTTTCCAACTTTTTTATAACTTAAAGTTATCCGATTAACTTTGCCATTTATTGTGGTATGTCTCGGCAGTTTAGGGAAACTTTCAAAGATCTGTTTATAAGGAAAGCTGTAAATGCTAGGAATGATTCGCCCAGATATTCTATTGTGAATGGACGAAGAACTTGTACTAACGAAACCATATTGTAATAAACTTTGAATCTAAATCTTGAAAAAAGAAAATTTAATTTACTCATATATAGGATGTTTCAAAATTTTCTTCAGATGTTTGAAGAGGTTTTTGATTACTGTACAGGGTATAATAAATGCCTAAAGAGGTTTTTACGTACCAAGTATTTTTTAATTAATTTTTATACATTTACAAAAAAGCTCAACACAAACGAATAAAAAACTAGGCTAAAAAAGATACAGAAAAAAAAAGGCAACATCTGCACAATTTTATTTTAAAAGCATAAGATATGAGTTGAGATTTTTATGTTTTAGTTTATTATTTCAAGTGCTATTAGCAAGTTCTATTAGTAAAAATTTTAGATTACGATGTTGTAAACACTCTGGTTTTGTTTTCCAACTTTTTTATAACTTTAGGTTATCCGATTAACTTTGCCATTTATTGTGGTATGTCTCGGCAGTTTAGGGAAACTTTCAAAGATCTGTTTATAAGGAAAGCTGTAAATGCTAGGGATGATATTCTATTGTGAATGGACCAAGAACTTTTTCTTCAGATGTCTGAAGAGGTTTTTGATTACTGTATAGGTTACAATAAATGCCTAAAGAGGTTTTTACGTACCAAGTATTTTTTAATTAATTTATATACATTTACAAAAAAAGTTCAACACAAACGAATAAAAACAATAGGCTGAAGAAGTTCTCGTAAAGATACAGAAAAAAAAATAGGCAACATCTGCACAAGTTTATTTTAAAACCATTTAGATTAATTTTTTGTAAACACTCTGGTTTTGTTTTCCAACTTTTTTATAACTTTAAGTTATCCGATTAACTTTGCCATTTATTGTGGTATGTCTCGGCAGTTTAGGGGAACTTTTAAAGATCTGTTTATAAGGAAAGCTGTGAATGCCAAAAATGTTTCGTCCAGATATTATATTGTAAATGGACCAAGAACTTGTACTAACGAAATTGAATTAAACTTTGAAACTAAATCTCAAAAGAAGAAAATTTAATTTACTCATGTACATTATGTTCCAAAATTTTGTTCAGATGTCTGAAGAGTTTTTTGATGACTGCGTGTATAATAAATACCTAAATAGGTTTTTACGTACCAAGTATTTTTTAATTAATTTTTATACATATCCAAAAAACACAATACAAAGGAATAGAAAATTTAGGCTAAAAAATTCCTCTTTAAATCCAAAAGAAAAAGTATGAATTAAAAATATGTTTTGGCCATTGATAACCATTAATATGATTTAATTTTTAAGGAACCTACTTAAATTACTTTTATTGTTTGGACTTTTTTTTGAGTTATTTTATGTCTCAGTATAACTTAGATAAAATCCAAACCTCAGACAAAAGAGGATAATTATTCTCTGTAATTATAATTATACTAATAATGCATATATTGGTATGTAGAGTTTAAATAAATACATTACATTACGGTGCTAAGTATAAAATCTAATGTTATAGAAGTTATGTTTATTATTTTTTTTAATATTATAAAGACATTCAATTTGATTGATTTAAAAACATTTAAAAATTGTTGGCTGTTATTCCCAATAAACCCACAGAGGATAAAAATGCAAGTATCCACTTTGTTTTCTTGTAATAGTTTCTTTTTACCAAAATGTACTTCCTATGGAGTTTTATTTACTTATAATATTCCTTTGATTTCTTTTATAAGCTATCGTTTTTGAACTTCAAATTTAACAAAGCCTTTTCATTTATTCATTTATTTACTGACATAGGTATAAAATGCATAAAAACATACAGGGTGACACACTGCGGGTGTGTAAAAAATATATATCACAACAGTTTTTTAAATATTTTATCTAAAAACAGTTAAGAAAAAAAAGGTCATCATTCAGAGAGACTATTACAAATTACACTAGGCAACAAATCGTAACTTTTTTTGCCCCGATCGGAAAATAAAGTTTTCTTATTAATTCGAGGGAGCAGAATCCGAATCTGATCTTAGAAAAATTCCAACACCTCACATTTTTAGATATAAGTAATGTATTTTTTTTTTCATGTATTTTTTTTTTCAAAATTAAAAATAAAGGGTAGAATTTTAAAAATTTTAGTGTATATTGAAAAAAAAATAAGAGGAATTCAAAAATCCATATACGAAGGACCCACTGTCACAGGAAGACACGAAAAAAAAATAAAAAGTCTAAATTAAAGTGCAGAGTTTAGTTAATTGCTCATTTGTGGAAAACTATTAAACCTGTATAAAAATTTTATAGGACTTAATTTTTAGACTATAAAATTCTGTATCAAAATATGCATACAATTTTTTTATCTTGCTTAGTTTGTTCGTAAAAAGTAAATAAATGAAAAAGTAATAAAATTAAAGTGTAAACTTTTTTCCTGAGCGCAAAAAATATATTTTGCTGTCAATTTAAAGGCGCAGAATCCTAATTTGACCTTAAAAAAATACAGCACGTATTATTAATTAAATTTTAGTAGAGACAATTATTACAATTAAAAAATAATTTATAAAAAACAATATTGCTGATGTTTTTTTTTTTTTCGTTTTTTTCATGGTTTTACATCATAAAAATATCACTTCATTACTTAAGGACAGTATTACGTAACATATTTTTAGTTTATTTTTAAACGCCTAGTGATGGTTTTTGGATTTTATTAGCATGAATACGTGGTAATAAGCTTGTCCCCTTATTCAACCTTCTCCTCACCCCCACCCTACTTAGTTGTGTCACAGGATCATTTTTTTTTTAATATTTTTTTCCCTAGTATCCCTACTTATTCTGCCTATAAATTTAAAGTTTGCATAATTTGAGTTGAGTATTTTTTAACTAATATTGAGTCGCCGAATCCAAATTTGTCCCCATAATATTTTTATCTCCCATGATTTTAGAACAAAAGAGGGTTAAAATAATGTTTTTTTACCACTTTTGTCTCATTTTCCTTAGAAACCTTAGATAGTATAAACATTCTGAGGCCAGATTCGGTTTCAGCGACCCAAAATTAGTTAAAAAACATATGACTGCAATTAGGGCAAGAAACCGCGTTGCCTAGTTTTATCGAGGAAAGTATATAGTCTTCTTCATTTAATTTCCACAACACTAACATACAAACACTTTAATTTTTAAGTTTTAATTTATTATTGTTTAAAAAATTATTCAATTTTTTGTAAAGAAAAAATTTAAAATAAAACCAGTAAAGTATTAATTGTAAAACCAATTTCACAAAACGAATATATGTCTAGCGTGAAATTACTAAATAATAACTATTGTAATTTTTTTTTTACCCTAAATAAATGATTGATTGATAAAAAAAGCTTAAAAAAGTGGCGACGGATTGTAACTATATATTATATTATGGGAGTCTATTTTTTTATAGAACATTCTTTTTTGAGTTATCTTACGCACAAAAAATGTACAATCCAGACAGACGGACAGGCAAGTTGAAAACGAAAATATAGAAATTTTGGACTTTCGTATGATAATCTGGTTTTCTGCATACTTCCAAAATATTAAAAAATAAATAATAATTTCAAACTTTTTATATCCATAGTAAGGTTTCCATGCCAAAGGCGTAAAATTAAGGTTATTAGGGACAAATATGGACGGTAATTGCCGCCCCTATTTATTTTTTCCGTCTTTATTTAGAAAATTAAACCGTTTTTTAATCGTCAACAAAAGATTTAACAGGATAAACTTTGTGAGGTGAATGCTTTTTTTTTAGTCAACATTTTTTTTCCGTCCCTAAAAAAAATTGAAATAACGCCCCTGTTCCATACTCTGTATTTTTATTTTATATTACAAAGCTTTAAAGGTTTCCAAGAAAGCACAAAGGCATTTTAAACTTATATCTGTTTGGTCCACATGAACGTGTACACGTGTCTCTATTGAACCTTGATGTCCCCATAAAAATCCTGAAATCGTATCGTTTTTGGAATCGTGAAATATTTTACTTATATGGTGCATTTCAGGAAATAACAATACCTAGCATGGTAGATATTGTTATTGCTATTCTACTTATTCCACTAGTTTTATATGTCACCAGTAATGCAGAGCTCGTAAATTAGAATTTTTAAAACTTATATTTAAAGTAAATAAACATGAAACAATGTTAGGTATAAACTACCTTCAAATAGAGGTCCCTGTATAACTATAAAATAAATAAATAAATAAATAAATAAATAAATAAATAAATAAATAAATAAATAATAATATTTATCCAATACATACAGATAATGAGACAATTACCAGCTTTATTTTAAATAGATAAACTCAATAATAACCCCCGAGTGGCTTTTACTTTATTGAGTGGATAATAATTTATTTTACCCACTCAACTGTCACTTGTCAAATTATTTTCTTGTAAATGTCATTAAAATTTTTAATAAAAATATGAATTTCTAAGCTATTTATTGGATAAAAAGTCCAAACCGATATTGCTCATGAGAAACCGCCGGTAAATTACCGAATGGATAAAACCTGAGACCTCTACAGCCTTTGACAACGCGAGAAACAGGGTATGAAGTCTATGAATTTTGGTAAAATTTGCGTTCCGTAACACCTAAACGTTCCCTAAGTGCTGGTGACCATTTTTATTTCATTATTTGCTCACAGCTGTATTTTATATGTCTTTCAAATTAAGCTAATTGCAAATCGCCAGGTCCTGGATCGGGTTCCTTTGGATGATGGAAGCCTCGAAAAGGTGGTGAAAAATATATTTTTAACTTACCGAGTCAAACAAAATTTATTTATTACATTTACATCAGTCTATTTTCACAGTTTTACAAAATTATTCAGTAGACTAAGAGTTAAAAAAGACTTTAAAAACTTTATCTGACATATGTCAACACAAAAATACCTCAATAATTTTTATTTAAAAGTCCAAACCAAAAATTTATCATTCATCATTTTGACAACGTTTTCTTGACGTCAACACAACATTGGTGACCGATTTATTTATGGCTTATAAAAATTAGACTCATATCTTTGTATTAAATAATATACATAAATTTTATATAAAATTTTCATCAAAATATATCGAAAAAATGCGAAAGAAACTAATTTTTTAAAATTTGGAAGTCTATAAAAAATAAAGATATTTCAAATCCGCTTTTTTTTTGCTTTGAGCCCTATTATACTTTGACGCACGGATCTGTGGCTACGAGAAATATGTTTGGAATGTGTGGCAAGTGGGAGTCCCGATGTAGGCACGCACGCCTTATAACGCTTTTGCCGGAAAGAAGAGAGCGAGAACGATTCCTTCCCCTTTCGTCGGAGACTTTGTTTCATGCGGAAAACTATAATATATAAACAATCTACGACAAAAAAAATATTTTTTTTACCACTATGGTCAGAAAAAGCACTGTGCGCTATATCTCAAAAAAACGAGCTGATAGAGAAAAATGAAGCAAAGTTCCGTAAACAGAGCATCAAATAGATCTAGAATGAACTTTTGAGTGTAGTGTTATTTTTGGTTAATAACCATAACATAACATTTTTGGTTAATAACCATAAAATATGTTTTTTTTAACGGAAAATTCAAAACAAAAAATAATTAAATCAGATAGAGGATACCTACCACTTTTAAAGGAATATAAATATATCTTTGAATACATATTTTGTTTTATAAATAAAGAAATGTTATAAGGTTGTAAAATCTCTTTTTCAAGAAATAAAAGTATAAAAAGAATTTGTTACATAAATGACGCTTATAGAGAGACTTTCAAAATTATTTTTAAACTATGTATCTATTAACAATCTTTTTTACAAATATTTTATATTTTATGTAGTAAAATATGTAGCTCTTTAAATTAGAAATAAAATATACTAAGTATATTATTTATATAAGGATGTAATTGTAATTTTAATGTAAATAAAATTAAATAAAATAAAGTAGAATATAGTAGTTAAAGGTAATAAATATCTTATAGTAAGTTATGTTTAATGCACATACATAGGTTATAGTATTAGAGTGGGGTGAAATAGGTTATTTTTTTAACGTGGAAAGGTAGGTGCGAAGAGTAGCCTTTTGAGAAATTTGGGCTACAAGTAACTATATTTTGAGTTGGCATGTAGCCATAAAATGCATTGTTTTTTAAAAAAGGTCAATTTTTGAGGCAAAAATGGAACCTCAAGATGAATTCATATAGGGGAAATAATGTTTGGAAACTTCGGTAGCTAATTCCTCGGACGAAAATAAGAAAAAGAGTTTTTATGGACATGGGTCCGAAAATTCTTATTGGCGGACCTACAGCCCTCCAATGTTAGGACCATAAAGAAGGTTTTTATTTATTATCTTAAGAACCCTTAGAGATATAGCAACAAGGTTTTGCACTTTAACTAATCTTAATAAGGCCTATCTTCGTATGCTATTTTTATGTACTTATTTAAACCGCGGATGTGCAAACCTCATCATTTTTTTGTCCCAAACTTTTTTCTGTATTACTTTTTTGTAATTTTATTTTTGGAATATGATTCCTCAGGTCAAAATACCTAAAAAAAGGTCCCCTTGTTGTCATACTGTACGATTAACCGTTTTCGAGAAAAAATAATCTGAAGGTGAAATTTCAATGTTCGAGGACAAAAAATTAAATACTAAAATGCTGAAAACCAAAATTTCAATGATGCAGGGGAATGTACATCAAAAACTAAGAAAAAAAACTCATATACAGGTACTTCCAAAAATAAATCCTAATGAAGCTATGGTCTCCTAAAAATGCAAAATTTTTAAAGGGCGTTAGTAACTTTAAAATCGATTTTTCTACCTACATACATAGAAACTTTTTTTCTTAGTTTTTCATATAAAATAACCCTGCATTATTGAAATTTTGGTTTTCGGCATTTAATTTTAATATTTAATTTTTGGTCCTCGAACCGTGAAATTTCTTGATGATTTTTTCTCGAAAACGGTTAATCCTACATTATTACAATAAGGCGACCTCTTTTATGTATTTTGACCTGGGGAACCATGTTTCAATAATAAAATTACAAAAAAGTTAAACAGAAAAAAGTTTGGGACAAAAACTGATAAGGCCCCCCCCCATGAAAATAACATACGAAGATGGACGTTATTAAGATTAGTTTACGTGCAAAACCTCGTTGCTATATCTCAAAGGGTTCTCGAGATAATAAATAGAAACCTTCTTTAGGGCCCCAACATTGGAGGGCTTATTTTCTTCCGAGGAATTGGCTCCCGAAGTTTCCAAACGTTATTTCCGGACACCTATTCTTTAAAATGTATCTTTTTAACGGTATGAGATATAAAATTTAAATTTAGAATTTCTATATCACACAACAATTTTTATTTTTTTAATTAATTTTGGAAATTTAGTACAAAAAGGTCAAAATAATAAATACAAGGTGTATCATTTTCATGTAAAATTTTCAATTTATGTACAAAATATTGAAAATTTGAATAATTTGAAGAAAAAAAATCTTCATATGTATATATTTTTTTAAATAACTAGTTGAACAGCTAAATAAAAAGTTTTAATTTCTTCAAAACGATTTATCCTATAACATACGTTGTTATTTAAAATTTTGTCCCCCACTGGCAAGGTGCGAATACAAAATTAAAAAATATTTCAAAAAAAAAATTAAAAGAATAACCCTGTATGGGTCCCAAATTTGGCACAGCTTATTTTTTCTCAAATCCAAATTTTTGCCTCTAGCCATTTCACGTTTTTGAAAAAAAGCCAATTTCACTGCATCCTAATAGGTAATAGGTAATAGGCTTGTAATCATAAAAGTTACACTTTTTTAATTATTTTTTTTAATTTGTACCTGCATAGCACAAAACAGTTCTAAGAATATTTTTAAAATAAATAACGGGAATGTTATAATATTCTAAGTATATGTGCTGTTTTACGTAGAACCTTCTTAGAATATTTTAAGACATTCAATACATATCGTTTTAATCACGTAAAAGTTTTATGATCATTTAAAAAAATCCTTAGAATATACATTAGAAGAATAATACTGCCTTCCTAAGCTGAAGGTCCTATCTGTGTATGTTAAACCTATGTAGATAGGACCTTTCAGCTCAGCACGGCAGAATATGAGAAAATTCTAAGGATATGCATTTGCATGGATTATGCATTTTAAGCGTAAGTTTTAAGCATAATCATAGCACATCTAAAAGTTTATTTACAGAAAATTCCCAATTGAATAATAACACAGGACCACAAAAAAATAAAGTTAGTTTTTTATAAACCAGACTATATTTTTTGCTTATTTTTGAACGCTGAAAACGAATATGAAAATGAAAAAATTTCTTGACTCTCAAAATCTTGAGATATATCGCACATTGTGTTTTTTTGTATGCACTCAAGGCGAAAGCGAAAACCCGCAGGATTTCAGAAAAAGTGTTTTTATGCAAATATTGCTAAACAAAAACGATTCATGCCATAACTTGCAACTACCCCAATTCATTTTTTTCAGGGCCACAAACTCCAGATATGGGAGTTTTTTCGTGTTTTTCCCATATATTTAATTAAAGATTTTATGTAAATACTACAGATGCAGCCAAAAATTTATATATGTAATACTACTACATATATATGCTTTACAAAAAAATTACATATATTTTTTTATGTCCAGTAGTGGGGAGTCGGGGTTTCATGTTGCACATGTCAAAAGAAATATATCATAACGTTGTCTGATACCCTTAACTCAAATTTTCTTTTAGCCATTTAAACAAATTGACAATAAAAAACCTCCCTGATCCCTAAATTGTTTCAAAACCATACGGTGGACAAAAATAATTAGTTATAATTTGTTTTTTTTTTTCGTAAATACACTTATAAATATGTATGAAAAAAAAACTAATTAGATATAACTATTAATTTTTGTCCACCATATTGAATCCGCCATTTTATTTATTAAAAAATTATTACTACTTTAAAAATGGAGGACCTCTTAGCTTTTTTACCAGTTTTCAAAAAAAGATTATATTCAGTTTTTACCAGCTTTATAATAAAATTTTGCCACTGTGCGTGTGGTTTTGAAACAAATTAGGGATCAGGGAGGTCTTTTATTATCAAATCTGTATAAATCGCTAAAACAAACTTGAGAAAAACAGTCTGGTTAAGTGTATCAGACAATGTTGATATATTTCTTTTGACATGTGCAACCTTAAACCCCTAGACTCCCCACCACTGGAGAAAAAAAAATGTATGTAATTTTTTTATAAAGCATATGTATGTAGGAGTATTACATATATAAATTTTTAGCTGTATCTGTATTATTTATATAAAAAATTTTATTAAGTATATCTATATGTTTTTCTTATAGGAAAAACACGAAAAAAGTGCCATATCTGGAGTTTGTGGCCCTGTAAAAATTTAACTAGGGTAGATATTTAAAATTTGTAAGTCATGGAATAAATCACTTTTATTTAGAAACATTTCTATAAAAAAAAACATTTATTTCTGAAATCTTGAGGATTTCTTTTGCCTTAAGTGCAAACAACATAACTTAAGATTTTGTGGGTCAAGAATTTTTTTTATTGCCATATTCGTGTTCAGCCTCCAAAAATAGGTAGAAAAAATATTCGGTTACAAAAAATTAACTTTTTTTTGTGGTCCTGTGTTATAATCAGAGAATATTCTTAGATCATCGGTGCTATTTGGGTAATAGACGTTTCGATATTTTTTCCTTATCAGATATCATAAGATATTTTTAGTAGAAAATATTAAAAAACTGCAACCATTTTAACAATTATCAACAATTATGTCACCGAGCTAGGGGGGAGGGCTTCTCCCGGAGAGGATCTATTTGAAACTTTCAGTCTGAAATTCACGGCGCATACAAAATTTTCCAATTATAATGACGAAATGAAGAGACAAGGGGGGAAAGGGGTCTAAGAATAAGAAGAAAATGGTGACATAGTTATTAAAAAGCCCAAACGAATAAAGAGCTTCTGACATGAAAAGCATATAAGTACCTATATGCCTCCGTTGTATACATATAGGTACCTCTATTTATATATTACATATTTACTTAACTAATATGAAGGATGTTTATTTATTAAATGTTTGTCTGTAACTTTTGTAATTATAAGCTTATATTAACAAATTAGGAATAACTTTTAATTAATTGTAAATATTAACTATATTTCCAACTTGTCTATAGATGTAAAGTGTCTATTTGTATATTAACACTATAGTGTATATTTATTTAATGTGTAGCAGTAAATTTTAGTTTTATTTATGTTTAAGAAATTGTTACTTATTTTCAATGAGAGAGCCCTTATTTGGAAATAACTAACAAAAAATATGCGCTGCAAAAAATAAGTTTAAATTTATCTATATTGTATAGTGAATTTTACCAATTAATACATGTAAAATTGATATTTTACATAAAAATGTATGTAAAATTACATAAAAACTGTATTTTTACCTACTTATCTGTGGTATTTCATTACCACTTATTTTATATATGTAAAATATAAAATTTTATGTATTTTTACAAAAAATTAGATAAAATAAATAATTTTACGTCAAATTATGTAAAATATGATTGTATTAATACAATTGTTTTAATAATTATTAATTATAATTAATGTAACTTTACTCAATAATACATGGTATCACGTTATGAGATGTTATAGATAAATTTACATGAAAAAAATAAATTTTTAGAAAATAATCAACATTTTGGTAATTTTTTTAAGAAAATTACTATTTTAAAATATAATTAAATTGACAATTTTTATATTTTAGAAAATTAATCTTGTAAATTAAGTGTTGAATTAAAAAAAAATAAAATGTTATATCTTATATATACAGATGTTGCCTTCCTTATGTTTAATAAATGTACCTAATGAAAAACTGTAGTTTATTATATTTTTCACAGCGCCTGCCCTAGAATAACCCATTACTGCATGAGCAAAGAAACCATTTTTTCTGTAAAACTTTCGTTTTTGAGGTTAACTAGCTTAACTCCATGCTTAGTTTTATAATAAAGCTCCTACTTGGGACATTTATAACACATCCTTTATATAGGATATTACGCATAGAATACCAAAAAACCAAACCAAGCAATTTTTTTTTTATTTTATATAAAATTAACACAAATACCCCTAATCATTTTACTTTAAAAACTAAAAAAGGAAATAAGATTGTTTTATTTAATTTCAAAAACATTTTATAAACATAATAACGAAAAAAAAACACTCATTTGGATGTAATTTAATTTAATTTAATTTATTTATTAGCATAGCTACTTTACAATATTTATATTACATTTTTCATTACAAAAACTTAATTTTATTTGTGTATATTATAACTAGTTAATACCTAATAATTTATTCCAAACAAATCCCGCTAATTTTCTTTTAAATAAAACATACCTATCACAGTTTTTAAGCTCTACCGGTAGGCTATTAAAGAGCCTTGCACCGCTATATAAAGTTAAGTTTTGTAATTTTTTAGTTTTACATATATGTATATATACTCCATTGTTACATTACCTCCCTCTTACAAAATAATTTAACGCTTTCCCTAGGGGTCCGGGGACGGTTATTGCACAGTCGATTGTGGGCATGCCTTTGAAAGGGAGGCATAGTTCTTCAAATACCTAAACGGAATACAAGTTTTGACTAAATTACATCCAAAAAGTATACAAATTTTTACTAAATCATGGACCGAGAGGGGGGCATGAAACCCATGTCCGGGACATGATGCACCCCTCCCCATTATGGGGCCTGTAGAGGTCCCTCTATAAAATATATTTAATGTTAATAATGGCAATTGTTATAACAAAACTGAAAATAAAATATTGGCCTAAAGCGATTCTATGCATGACATTCTATATAAAGGATCTCGCCAAAAAATCGAAACTATAAAAAATCCAGAAATATAATGAATAAATACTTGAGTAAAGCTTTAAAGTATAATAATAATAATTATAATAATAATAATAAATTTAACTAAATTAGTTTTTTTTATTTATTTTTTATTTGGGTGTATAATATTTAGGTATTGTGAATAATACACAGTCATCGGCGAATTTCCAGTGCTCGCATAGGCGCCGCGTCGATTCTATCGTTGACGCGAGGTTTTAAATATTTACATTTTTATTTTCTTCGAAAAACACCGATATATTTATAGTTAATATGTATATTCAATATTGTTGTGTGTAACAAATTAGTCGTCAAATGTTTCGATTTAGTGACCTTTATAAAAATTTCCCTCATAATTCGGCAAAATTATTCCGTAAGCCTATGTTTCTGTGTTTATTTTCAACGTTGATGAGTCATAACTGAATTTATTCCGAATAATGATAATACAGTACTGGAAATTAAGGGAACAAAAAAAATCATAATTTCTTCTAGTGATTTTTGAAAGGCTGTATCTCAATGAAAAATGATCGTATGGAGATTAAAAATTAGAATTTTAAAGCTTTAAGCTTTTAGTTTTGAGATTTTCTGGCATTTTTTTTGTAATTTATTTGTAAGAAATAGCTCGACACAAAAAATTTTTTTGGGTCCACGGGCTTGGGAAATTTTTTTCAGATAAGTAAGCTTGTTTGTTCAGCTTTAACTAGTTTTTTTTTTGTTCACTCTAGGTCGATTTTTTGCTGAGATGTCCTTTAAATGAAAAAGGATCCTTTTATTTTGGATCATCGATATCTCAGCAACCAATGACCGCACAGTAAATCAAAGGGCGGTTTTAAAAACTTGAATAAAGCCTCTACAATGACCTACTATGATTTTTAAAGAAAATATTTTTTTTTATCCTTCACATTAATTTAAAAAAACTAAAAAAAATTACTTTTTACGGTTTTTTAGAAAATCTACGGCTTATTTACAAATTTTGATAAAACGACTTTTTACAATAATCCTGTAAATTTATAAGTTGATCCATCGAACCGTTTTTCTGTTCCAAATGATCAAAGTTTTGAAAATGAACACGTTTATGGCTCCTAAACACTCCGTTATGATTGTCACAATGAAAAAGAAGATTTTTTTCGACATTTCTCTCAATTTTACATTAAACATCGTTTAAATTTAAGGAAAAAAAAATTTAAAAAATTTAAAAAAAATTTAAAAATTTTCAAAAATAAAATTCAAAAATTTTTTGATTTTTTTTTTCTTTTGGAAAAGTTGCTAGACATTCCATTTTAAATAATTTTAATCTTAATTATTTAACGGCCGGCACTTGCGTTACCCAAAGTGTACCACGTTTGGACTTTTTACTAGGGTGGACCTATATTGTTTTATTATCTTAAAATTTTCATTGTGTAACTACCATAGAAAATTTTGAAATTATGAGAGTAATCAAACTTCTCTAAGGGTCCTAATAGTTGAAAATTGTCTGTAATTTTTTTATAAGTGAAAAATTTAAAGGGCTTGAAATCATACATAATTATGTGCCAAATTTCAAAATGATTAAAAGATTCTAACCCGTGCCGAAAATTCTCCACTAAAATTTACGAATTTCCATAAAATTTACATTCACATTTAATGTGTCAAACGGTAAACAAACAGATCGTACTGAATTTGTAGAAGAACAGAAACGACTAGATATTGTTCCCTCAAATATCTAGCAACTTTTCCCAAAAGATTTTTTTTTTTAATTTTGAGGGAACAACCCTGATAGCACAAAAGCCTTCTAAGAAGATTCTTAAAATAAATAGCCGGAAGGACAGCATGCTTCTTAGAAGCATATCTATTTTGCTCAGGATATTCTAAGAACGATTAAAGAAATGCAAAGGATACCGTTTTAATCATGCTGGGAGTTCCTAAGAAGCATCTTATAAGCTTCTGTATCAAATAAGAATGTTTTAAGAAGCATGTTAAGAATGTTCTTAGAAGTAGGTACATGTACTTTTAATAATATTCTTGGCATGCTTCTTAAAATATTCTTATTTGATGCATTTAAGTAATAATATTGAATATTGCGCATGCGCAAACAAAGTAGGTAGGCGTTTCAGATTTCTACATTAATGTAGTTTTTCTTTTTCTTTCAAATATATTTTATGATACTCGATCCTTTTTATAGAATGATATCATAAATTTGGACATGGCGAAAATTTTTACGTCTTTGTGATAAACCTAATAATTAAAGTATATAAAAATCTTTAGATATAGCATCCATCAGGTAAGATTCATATACGATATGCAGTTTTACTGTGAAAGAAAACTTTCTACCAGACATAAAAATCATGCGTAACACAAAAATCCAATGTTTAGAGAAAAAAAATAGCAAATAATTATAATTTCAAAAAATAATAATTTTAATTTTTTGTCTTAAACTATATAAAATCACTTTATGTCTAAAAATACATCCATTTCTACTACTTAAGGGTAAAACTTATGTTATTAACAATAATTTTAAGAATATTTGTAATTCTAACCTTATAAAATAAAAATAATATAGACGCCATATTACTATTCCAAAAACATTCCCATTAGCATATTTTAAGAATATGTATTTGGGAATATTCTTAGAAAAATACTCTAATCATGCTTAGCATGTGCACTATAGCATTATTCTAAAAATATACACATTAGAATATTTTAAGAATATGTTTTGGGATTATCCTTAGCAAAATACTCTAATCATGCTAAGAATGTTTAGAGTAGAAGCACTTATGTTACTACAGCAGTGCACCTTTTAAGAACATGCTTAGCATGTTTACAGCATTATGCTAAGAACCTTTTCAAGGGAACGATTAAAAAACCTTCTAAGGATGAAGTGTGTTATCAGGGAATATCTTGTTTCTGACATGATTCAGCCTTTGAATTCAAACACATGCACACGAGTGTGTGTAACAAGCGTAAATCCGACCCAGCAACCTCCACGTGGTACACTTTGGGTAACGCAAATGCCGGCAGTTAAATGATGAATATTAAAATTAATTAAAATGAAAAGTCCAGCAACTTTTCCAAAAGAAAAAAAATCAAAGAAAATTTAAGATATTTTTTTTTGAAAATTGAAATTTTTTTTGATTTTTTTTCCTTAAATTTAAACGAATACTAATGTAAAATTGTGGGAATAGTCGGAAAAAAATCTTCTTTTTTATTTTGATAATGATAACGGATTATTTAGGAGCAATAAACCTGATGATGATGATGATAAAAGTCGTAGATTTTCTAAAAAACCGCATTAAGTCTTTTTTTTTCAGTTTTTTTAAAAATCATGGTACATTAGTTGCTGAGATATCGATGATCAAAAATAAAAGGATCCTTTTTCATTTAAAGTCGGATATCTCAGCGAAAAATCAACGCAGAGAGAATAGAAAAAAAAAACAAATTAGAGCTGAGTAAACAACCTAAACTGAGAAAAATTGTCCCAAATTCGTGGACCAAAAAAAAACAAAATTGGAATTTTTTGTGTCGCGCTATTTCTTATGATATATGTATAACCGTACCTCAAAAAGAAAAAAAATTCAAAAGATCTTAAAACTAGGAGCTTAAGCTTTAAAATTCTTTTTTATTTTAATCTCTATTTGATCATTTTCACTGAGATACAGCCTTTCAAAAATCACTATAAACTTTATGATTTTTTTTTGTTCCCTTAATTTTTTCCAGTAGTGTATACACGGTGTCCCACGGTAGACAAATCAGTCAAACTGTGGCGTTATTAACAAAGATATCAACATGAAACTTTTACCAGTCAATATGGACCTAATTATCTTCAATTGACCCAAAACAAAAGTTTTCTACTTTTTTTTGGTTTTGAGCTAGAGCTCCACACATGCACTTTTAAATGCATAACAATACTTTCAAATGCCAAAATTAAAAAAACTAACAATTTTTCTTTATCATATGATAGTTTTTTTCACTAAAAACAATAATTTTCGATTTAAATTCTTAATTTTATAAAACCTTAAAAAAGGGCAATTGCATAATGGAATGACCCCGCTATGGCAAAAGAGTAGGATGCCTTGAAATTAAATTTTTTAAATAAGTCGTATATGATGACAATAAATGTCAAATTTGATTTTACATTATAATCAAAAAATTAACAAAGCATGATTTTTATAAAACCAAGTTTTGAATGCCAAAATGATAACTTTAGAAGTAAAGAAAGAAATTATTTTAACTTATGGAGAATGTGCTCGAAATTTAAGAGAAACAACGAGAAGAATAGTAGAAAAGTTCCCCGATGATAGTATTAGTTACTTTAGCGTACGAAGAATTGTTAATTTATTTTTAGATACTGGAGGAGTGAGGGACATAAAAAAAGTTTGCGAAAGTCCAGTAACCAAAGATCCTGAAACTATAACTATAATTCAAGAAGCAGTTATCAATGATCCCCACACGTCTACAAGGATAATCGCAAGGGAACATCATTTATCACGCACATCAGTTAGTAGGGTTATTAAAAATTCTAAATTACATCCGTATAAACTATGTCTTAATCAAGAGTTACATGGGAGGGATTTTGAAAATAGGGTTCGATTTTGTCATGAACTTTTGGAATTAACAGGCGAAGACGAGGACATTTCTACCAAAATTTTTGTTTAGTGACGAATCTACATTTAAAAGCAATAGAGTTGTCAACAGGCATAACATGCATTATTGGTCTGTTGAAAATCCGCATTGGGTTAGGCATGTTGACAACCAGCGGATTTGGTCTTTAAATGTTTGGGGAGGGGTACTGGGGGATTCGGTTATTGGACCTTACTTTTTTAATGGGCATCTAAATGGGAATATGTACCTAAATTTTTTGCGTGATGAATTACCGGAACTTTTAGAAGACGTACCACTAAATTTGCGAAATGACATAATTTTTATGCAGGATGGGGCTCCTGCTCATTTTTTTCATGAGGTGAGGACTTTTTTGGATGAGACTTATAATACATGGATAGGTCGTGGTGGTCAAATTGCCTGGCCAGCAAGATCACCCGATTTAACCCCGTGTGATTTTTTTTTGTGGGGATTTGTAAAGGACAGGGTTTATCGACAAGCTCCCACCACTCCTGAAAATATGCGTCAAAGAATAACACCGGTAATGCTTCAACGAGTCAGACATAATTTTGAAAGTAGGCTTTTTATGTGTACTCAGGAGGATGGGAGAACTTTTGAACATTTACGAAACGACTATGACTAACTACTTTACAAAAAGACAGATAGATACACAGACAGACTCAGACATCTAAACAAAATTAAATTGCTTTATCGTGTTAAAAATGGGGGCTTCTTATGTAAACGATGTGGGGAAGAGGATCAATGCAGATACATATTAACTTGCTGCTTGATTTGAATCCATTTGAATCGTGAAAGACTCGCAAAGAATTAGAATTATTTGCTAATAATAGATTTTGTGAAATGGCATTTATATTCCCATGATTCTCTGAAGTTAGATGCGTAATTTTGACCTTTTTTCATCAGAACTGGAGTGATTTGGGAAAACCTAAGGACTAACATGGATTTATTTGAAATATTGTACAAAACAATTCTAATAACACTGAAAATATTCTAGAAAGGCGTAATATTTTGTAGATGTATGGAATTCGACACAATGATGAGTTAATTAATTCAAATATCATAAATACGTCTTGCGTTTCGCATATTAATAAATAATATTAATAATAACAATCAATTTGATATTTTAACTTATGTACGTAATTAATTACATAACAATAAATTAATTGACTAAATTGCCCATAATATGACAGTTTTTTTCCTTTGTTCTTCTGTATTTGGTCTAATTTTGGTCTGGTTTGGTTCAAAAAAACAAAACAAACGACTAAGAACAAAAGCACGAAGTAGGACTAGATGAAGTGACCCTAATATGCAGGGCCGGACAGAGCCAGCCCGGGCCCCGGTGCAACTTTTTACTCAGGCCCCCATTTTTTCAAAACATAATTGTCCCATGCAGGCTTGCAGCTAAGGCACTGAGGGCCGAAGCGGCGCCCCCATTCATTAACTAAGCGCCGCAGTCGAAAATTTTTCCAAATTATGTTAATTTCTGATTGTTTTATTTTCATAGTTCAGCAGGCTTAAGTGTGTAAAAAATAATAAAGTCTTAGCGCGGCAGGCGAAATTTTTTTCAATTTTGATAGCTCTGGCGCCGCAGGCAATTTTTTTACAAATTTTAAGCTTTTGCAAGCTTGAACTAAAAAAAATACGTAGGTAAATTAGCCCTAGCGCCGCGGGCGAATTTTTTTACAAATTTTAAAACACTAGTAACAGTGTACTATTATTTTTTACAAAAATCCAAAAAGGCTTAAGCGCTGCCGCGGCGAAATTTTTTCTATTGCCCATTTGGAACGAGATCTACTTATTTGCTCATTTTGACGCCTTATCGATCTGGGGGAGTATAAATAAATAAACTGTTTATTAAAAACTTCTGTCGCCGGGCCCCCTTCGAGCTGGGGCCCCGGGTAATCTGTACCCCCTGCACCCCCCTGAATCCGGCCCTGCTAATATGAACCAGCTGCAACTTCATGCAACTGCGAGGGAAGGGGGTTCTTTACAAGCTAATTAATTATGTTTTTTAAAATCTCATAATTATAAAACATGTTTTATCATAAGTTGTCCAATAGGTTTTATAATAACTTGCTTTACCAATACTTTCATTATGATATAGACTTGACTTTGTAAAAAAAACTGCTAAGATTAATCTAAGATTAATCCAATCATACCAATTAAAAAATTTTATTGAGCGCAAAAAATCAAAATTTATTAGTAATTAAGTAATACACTCTGTAGTATAAAATACCCTAGTCCACAAGGTCCTTACTAAGTCTAAGTAAAAATCTAATTTATAACATTAGATTTGATATTTATTTTTATCGTGAACGTCATATTTGCAAACATTTAATTTCCTAGCATCCTCTGTTTTACATTAGCGGGGTCATTCCATAATGCACTTACCATTTTTTACCGTTTTCTAAAATTAAATATTTAAATAGAAAACTATTGTTTTTAGTAAAAAAAACTATCATATGATAAAGAAATGATATTATTTTTTTAAATTTTGGCGTTAAAAAATGTAATTATGCTAAAAAAAAATTCTGTTTGTTGCTCTAGCCTAAAAACAGAAAAAAGTACTACACTTTTTTCTGACGTAAATTGAAGGTAACTAGGTCTATATTGACTGGTAAAAAATATAATTTAATAGCTTTGATAATAACGCCACAATTTGACTGATTTGTCTACCGTGGGACACCGTGTATAATAGAATGCGTAATATTCCATATATTCACGACTTGTTTATTTCTTATTTTTTCAACTACCGTATACGGAATATCCAGGAGGTTATTTTAATGTGAAGCTACACACAAAATGTGCGGTGGGAATTTTTAGATGTAAATACAGTGGGAAATTTAAATTTGTGCAGTATAATACCCTAGTCCACAAGGTCCTTACTAAGTCTAAGTAAAAATCTAATTTATAACATTAGATTTGACATTTATTTTTATCGTGAACGTCATATTTGCAAACATTTAATTTCCTAGCATCCTCTCTTTTACATTAGCGGGGTCATTCCATAATGCACTTACCATTTTTTACCGTTTTCTAAAATTAAATATTTAAATAGAAAACTATTGTTTTTAGTAAAAAAAACTATCATATGATAAAGAAATTATATTATTTTTTTAAATTTTGGCGTTAAAAAATGTAATTATGCTAAAAAAAATTCTGTTTGTTGCTCTAGCCTAAAAACAGAAAAAAGTACTACACTTTTTTCTGGCGTAAATTGAAGGTAACTAGGTCTATATTGACTGGTAAAAAATATATTTTAATAGCTTTGATAATAACGCCACAATTTGACTGATTTGTCTACCGTGGGACACCGTGTATAATGGAATGCGTAATATTCCATATATTCACGACTTGTTTATTTCTTATTTTTTCAACTACCGTATACGGAATATCCAGGAGGTTATTTTAATGTGAAGCTACACACAAAATGTGCGGTGGGAATTTTTAGATGTAAATACAGTGGGAAATTTAAATTTGTGCAGTATAATTTCTACCGTATAAAACAAACACATTTAACAAAAATATTACAAACATAATAAAAACTAATGTTTAAAATTTGTTGCCTAGGATACATTTTCATATGTATGATATGGCCTTCTTTTAAAGATTTTAAATTTTTTTGGCCCTTAAAAAACAAAAAAAAATGTTTTCATGTTGGGCATTATTGTTTCCTCTGTTAAATGCGCATTTAAACAAAAATCAACAAAAATTATTTTTCATTTAATCTGAACGCAAAAAAATTGGAGGGAGCCCCGGGAAAACTTTATTGTCGGGCCCCCTCGCCTCTGAAAAAAAAGCGTTACCCCTGTCAGAAAATAGAAAATGTTAGCCGCCGGACCAACTTGGACATAGGGTAAAACCCCCAGCACTGGAGTGATATTTTACTGAAATTGATATATTCAATATTTTCAATATTTCGTTAAAATTGGTATACGATATTCGATTATTTTTGGTGGTCGACGAATCTGAATCTGATAATAAATTTTTTCTAATTTTACCCCCTGAGGGACGTAGGGTAGTTTTCGTGAAAATTGTTTTATTGTGGTTTTTGAGGTTGCTGAAAGTGAACCTGTTAATAAAAAAATATACTCCGCCCCCTGAGGGGGTTTGTAGGTTCCTGATAGTGAATCTAAAAAAATTCTAACTCCACCCCTTAACATATTGTGGTTTTTGAGGTCGCTAAAACTAAATCTTAAAATTAAATTTTGGAGCCCTTCAAGAAAAAATTGGCACCCAAAAAAAATACTCTCAAGAATAAAGCTTTGTCCCTGACAGTTTCTACCAAACTTTGCGCCCCTACAACAAAAATGGCGCCCAACAAAATACCCTTAAGAAAACAAGATTTTTCCTTGACGGTTTCTACCAAACTTGGCGCCCCTACAAAAAAAATGATGCTAAAAGCTTTTCATACTCTCCACATATACCTTATAAAATAGATTCCTGTTTAGACCTCATAAAACGTTGTAAACCAAAATCTATATTTTTCTCATAAAACCCTATAAATATAAATTCTTAATTAAAACCTGATAAAATCTTGTAGAGTAATAATTTGATTTTTTACATAAAACTATAAAGTAGATTCCTGTTTAATCCTCATAAAACCTTATAAATCTAAACTTATGTTATCTCATAAAACCTTATAAAATAGATGTTTGCTAAGACCTCATAAAACCTTGTAAACCAAAATATATATTTTTATTATAAAACCTTATAATAATATAAATAATAATATGAATTCCTCATTAAAACCTGATAAAACCTGCGCACGCGCATGCGCTGACCGTTTTTCAATATGTTATTTTAAATAAAAAACATTTTTTTACCAAAAAAAAAACACCAAACAGACGCCAAACTAACGTTAACGTAAGCCAAGGCCCCCTCATAAAAAAAAGACCAAACAAGAAAAAACCAAAACAAAATCCTGCATAGAGAGCTGCATTTAGGGCCTAAATTTTAGGCGCTTGTTTTTCTTTTGTTGGCAACGTTGTAAAACTGTCAGAGTTGTAGTTTTTTTGAGGAATTTTTAATTTATTAAATTTTTAATTATTCTAAACAAATAATTAAAAAAATGGCAGCAGATAAACCAAAATTGGACCTAGGTGTTCTCGAAGAGGATGATGAATTCGAAGAATTTCCAGTTGAAGGTAAATTTTGAGGTTAGGTTCAATGATTTGCAAAAAATAATGCTTGTTTTTCTTAGATTGGACTGGAAAGGACAAGGATGATCAAGATATAAGCGTTTGGGAGGATAATTGGGAAGATGACAATGTGGAGGATGATTTTAATAAGCAACTAAGGTAGGTAGAACATGTTTTATGGGGTGTGCGTCCTTTCAGTCAAAAGAAGACTGGTACCTAATGACTATATGTGTAAACATAGTTTATTTAGCCCTACCAATGTTAAATATACTAATTTACTACCCATTTGTACTTCTGTACCAGTACTAGTATACCTCTGGACATATCAGTGTTTGGTACCTTAAGTACACAGGAAGAACTGCGTTCTATAATAATTATTAATAATACTGTATTAAATCCAACAAAAAAAAGATATTTATACAGTACACTAATTATTTTGTTACATTAGAAAATAATTCAGTATGGATTAAGAATGGAATTGATTGTTTTGAAGGGAATTCAGTGTATAAATTGGAGAAAATGTTGGGGGGTAATCTCCCAAGGAAATCTCTCCTATATCATATGTGGGACCTTTATTTAGATAATTTTCAAGTTAATCTTTAAGGAAATTCTGATTAAATCTTAAGGGATTACCTCCTAGAAGGAATTTAGATAGTTATAGACATACGAGAAACCTTTTTTCGATACTACTTCAAAATTGTGAGAGACTAAATAAAATAAACTAAAAATGGTATGGTTCCACTGCACTTACTATATTGTAAAGAGTATTAATGCTTGGAATATAATTTGATCAATCAAAAGTAGTAGAGCTCCTGGCACAGGCTTAAAGTATTTTTAAGGCTTTCTACGTAAGTATATATAGCTACATATCTAATAAGAACTATAAGATAAAATAATAATGTAAATTTTAATTCCCTGCCAAAATTGAAAAAAAAATATTTAATGCCCCTATGTGATTTTTCCCAGGGAAAACAGTAATGACATATTATGTTTGTAATTTGCCATTAATGTAAAAAAAATGAGAAAAATTGCTAGAATTTAAGAAAATTCATTTGTTTTTATTTTTGTTCATCAGTAAACTACGCCTGTTTGAAGAAATAAATAAAAACTAACAAAAAACTCCCTGAACAATCTTCTAAAAAACTTAAGGTTTGGTTTTGATTTGTCAAACAGTAGGCCTATGGCCTGTAGGCCTCTAAATGGATAGACTGACAGATGGGCCTAAAAAAATTGTTTTTTGAAGTGTATAAAAGGATAAATACATCAAAATCTTTTTTTTTGCAATAATGCTCTCCGAAAAATGTAAATTTTAGGTCTATGACTAGGTACTTTTTGAAAAAAGGTGGAAATATATTTTCTTTGTTTTAGAGCTCAACTGGAAAAGCAAACTGGAGGAAAATAAACTTAAATTTAGTATTTTGTATTATATATAAGTAAATAAAAGTAATGTTTTTGTATCTGAATATTTTTATTTTGGTGTACAAAAATAAATAAAAACCCAGTTTATTATATAACAGTAAATAATCATTATTACAGGGCTGGTAAAACACAACATGGTTTTAGCAGAAAAAAAAACTGGTTTTTACTTTCAATTAGTAAAAACCTGTGTTTTTTCTATTTATTTGCTCTCCATACTGGAGAGTTTCGAGTTTTGTCAGCCCTGTGATATAGTATCTGGGTATTCTAATTACCACGTTTACATATAGCGCTACCAACGAACTAATAACTCTTCTCCCTAGAATAGGCATTTCATTTGTAAAAACTGACAAAATGTAGCCAACATATACATTTGTCTGTCTTACTCGCACAGCTTTGTTCTAACAGAGACAACAATAACAGTTACTGGTAACTGTTATTGTTCAGGCATGAATATACCTACTATTTGTTTACAAACAAACCGAGATGTTGGCGATACTTTATATTAACAGTATGCGTATTCTAGAGAGAAGAGTTATTAGTTCGTTGAGCGCTACCTACCGAGAATTATAACTTCTGTATCAGTTTCTCTTTCTCTTAAATAACTTAACAGAAAAAGAAAGTTTTAACTTACAAGGAATCTGAATAGTGAGTGAATTCTAAAAAAATAGAGGGAGAAAATCATACACAAACTGAAGTGGTGCGTCTACCGTCGCAACGCAAAAACTATCAAAAGGAGATGAGTGACACGGTACACAATGGAACGAAGCGGGCCATACCTTGGACATCGTATCTTTCTTGAAAACGGTAGTCGGGATTTTGATAAAATTTGGTATGTAGCTATTTTTAGGTACGAGAAAGCCTTTTAGCTAGGTGTCATTTTTGGCAAAAATCTGGAAATCTTAGAAAAAATTATTTTTTTTTATATGATTAATTACCATTTAGTGTATAAGAAAGATATTTAACTAAGTAATATGGATAAGTTCTAAAAAATAAAAAATATGGATAAGTTCTGGAAAATGTGTATAACTTGTAAAATTATTATCTTAACTAATAAGTTTGGCTTTTTCGAGTGGAATTAAAACATTTACCTAACTATTGAGTTGAAAATTTCTGGAAAAAAACTGGAAATATTCTGGAAAAATTCTGAAAAAGTTTTAAAATAGTGACAACAAATTTTTATAAAAAATATGTGATAATAAAACAAACTAAATAAAGTAAATAATTTTTATATAGGTAAGTAAAGGAATTATTCAAGGAAGCTAGGGAATTACTGGTTTTTGATAAAAGTACCTAAATAAAAATTATTTACTTTGTTTTATTATCAATAGTTTTTTAAAAAGATATTTTTTTTTACTTTTTTTAGAACATTTCTAGAAATTTTCCAGAAACTGTCTAGAATTTTTCCAGAATTTTTCAACTCAATAGTTAGCTAAATGTTTTAATTTTACTTGAAAAAGCCAAATTGTTTACTTAAAATTATAATTTTACAAGTTATACACATTTTCCAGAATTCTTCCAAATTTCGGATTAAATACTTACGCGAAAATCTTTCTCGTACACTAAATGGTAAATATTAAAAAGCAATTAAATTTATTTTTTTTAAAGATTTCCAGATTTCCATTTTGTTTCCAAAAACAAGGTTAAAACAAAATTCTTTTTTCGAAAATTGAAAAAAAGTTGAAAAAAATATATATTTTTTATTTATTTAAATTTTTGTTATCTGGGCCTTTTTTGGCAACTCTCAATTTCTCAGAATTCTTCCAAATTTCGGATTAAATACTTACGCGAAAATCTTTCTCGTACACTAAATGGTAAATATTAAAAAGCAATTAAATTTATTTTTTTTAAAGATTTCCAGATTTCCATTTTGTTTCCAAAAACAAGGTTAAAACAAAATTCTTTTTTCGAAATTTGAAAAAAAGTTGAAAAAAATATATATTTTTTATTTATTTAAATTTTTGTTATCTGGGCCTTTTTTGGCAATTTTGCGAAATTTAAAATTACCGTACTATTCTAAAACTTAAGCTCAGCTAAGCTAACGTAATTACCAGATAATATTACCCACCGCAAAGAAATTCTGTAAAAGTTTATTTGAAAAGTTATTTTTTTTATTGTTGTTTAAAACAAAAATTTAAATTAAAGAGGTTCTGGGGTCTGATTTTTGGATAGGTTTTTTCCTTACTTAGTCCACTATAATGTAGTTATAAAAAATATGCGGGACTTTTCGGGACAAAAAATAGGGGATATACAAAATATTTTATTTTTTTATAATACTCTTTTAAATTGTTATTATTGCGCAATTAATAGAAAAAGATTATATTGTAAGATAACAAAAAAAAACTACAAATTTTCGTAGCATAATTAAGACATATAATATAAGCGTTAATTTATCTAGGTAACCTTGGTTATAGATGGAAATTTTGCCTCTACTCAAAGTATAAGATAATTAACTATAAGAAAAAATGCATTTAAACCCTTATTTTACATTTTTTGATGGATGTCCAGCCTATGGCCCGGTTCGTTCCATAGTGCGGTATTTCAGTTTACAATTACTATATATGATCTGATTTAATTGGAAAATAAAGTATAATATATAAAATACATATAATTTATTAGATTTTTCAATATTCTAAAACTATCTTTTAAATATAAAATTATTGTATGATTACTTGTAAACAGCTCAATGTTTTACCTTTTTAAAAGGTTTTTAGAAATAAATACTATGTAGTAGGTAATTCTTATATTTTAAAAATATTCATTTTTTCTTAACATGAGAACAAAAAAAAAAGTAAAATATATAGATGATTTTTAACTTATTTTTAATATATTAAAGAATAGGTATGACATACACATATTGTGTGAAAACTGAATTGTGGGGAAACATAGAGATTGAAACTAAAATAATGGCTATTAGAGCACATTTGACACAAAATGAAATATGTATTTTTTTGCAAAAAAAAAGAAAAATGTCACTCAAGTAAATACCCTAGTAGAAATTTTTGGCTGAAATAACATTTAGTAAATTTTACACAATGTTACAATAAATAATGTGGAAAAATATGTTTTTCTTGTAAAAATGTTTCTGATTTTCACTTTAGGAGTCAAACATATAGAAAATATTAAAAAAAGAGGTAAAATGTTATCTAAGAAAAGCTTTTGCGCATAAAACAAACCAGTAGAGCGGTAAGAGATACTTACTTTATAGCTACTGTGTTACTTGAGGCATTTCGTTTTCACGTTATTTTCTACAAGGGTAAGTATTGATTACTTAAAAATTAGAGCACTGGATAGGCAGGTTTGTTAGAGTGGGTAGGTAGTCTACACACTACTGCGGAACCACTCAAACTGCCCACCTACCCTAACAAACCTACCTATCTAATGCTCTATTAAAAATCACATAAAATCAGCATCATATCGTTCAGTTTCAGTCCTGGCCCCAACTGCACAAGCTAATAACGACTGTATATGTCTTTCTTCCCCACTGCCATATATATAACCATTTGCTTTGTCAATAGCACTTTTTAACTGTAAAAGACTTTTTTCTGAATTCACATCTAATGGCACAAAAGCTACTAAACTATAATCTTGAACTAGTCCCACCATTGCAGCATTTAGTTTTTTGTATTTTTTTGTGAAAGGTCCATCATCTAGTAGGTCCAGTAAATAGTCTAAATCTAGTACATCTGTGTAGTAATCAACCCCAAAATCCAGTTTTGATGCGTTTTTCTTTAACAAATCAGCCTAAAAAGAATTAAAATTAATAGTTGGCAAAAAAATATTGTAATTCAAAATAAACTGAAATAGGTACGGTTCCACCGCACTTAGTTCCTCGCGAAAAAATTTAATGGAAAGGCCTGGACCTACAGATATCGAAAATTCGTTTTTTCAAATGTACAGACCTTAAAATGGATAAATTTTATGTATTTATCTTAACCTAGAAATTTTTTTTCGCTACCTCATATATAAACTAAAAAAAATATTTTGCAAAAAAAAACGAAAAAAAAAAAAACATGTTTCTTTTTTTTTACAATTTTTAACATTTTCGCAACGGGAAACGACCGAAGTTGCATTTTTTTTTGCCAAACCAGCTTTTATTTAAAGCCTTTTAACAACAAAAAGTTCATGCAAATTATTATAAGCAACTTAAATTTCACAGAAATTAATAGTTTTTACACCTTTTGACCCTTGATTGTTTTTCATTCCAGCCAGGGACTTTTGGTAAGAAATATATGGTCCAAAAACTTCACAATTTTTTTATTAATTTTATTTATTTATTTTTCCTTTTATTACATATCACACCCTTGCTTCAAAAGTGACACAATTTATTACTCAAACATAACGTAAGGGAACGTTCAAGTATTACGTAACGCTCCTACAGGGGTAGGGGTCATTTTGGAGTATTATACCTATGTTAATGGTATAGCGTTACAAGATGGGGGTCCAAAATGATTAAAATTTGCGTTACGTAATACTTGAACGTTCCCTAACTTATAAACTAATTGGAGTTTGTGTATGTTATCATTCATTAAGTACAGAGTTACAAACCAAACCAAAAATTTATTTTTTTGAGTTGTGTCACTTTTGAAGCAAGGGTGCAATATGTTAGGGCAAGATTTGATATAAAAATCTGAGTCAGAGGCTTCATACTTACTTTTGATAACACATTAACATGTGGTAGTGCAATCTGCATCATTGTAGACAAACTTAAAAGCAAAGTTGAAATAAATTTTGTTGGATCAGAACAGTAATGAGAATCAACCATATGAACTGCACAAAGATGGTATCCTAACTTTTCCAGTTTCTCAAAAATATTCTTTATCGAGTAGTGGTGAGTATACAACTCAACTTGACCAGGCATATCAAAAATTAAGTAACTGTCTTTAATTTGAACAAGTTGATTCAACATCCAATCAAAGTTCTCTTCTAAATATTCCATACAATACATTAAAGCTCCATTAGGTCCTAGTTTCAGGTTTGACATAACATCCTCAACTGTTATAAGTTTCATTATATCTATTTTTGGATCATAATTCATATTTTCATTTGCAGGATCTAAATTGACTACTTCTACTTTACGGTTTAGCTTTTCTTTGTAAAAATCATACACTTTACTACAGTATGTTGTTTTACCAGAGCCCGGTGGGCCAATAACTACTTGTCCAAAGTAGTTTTCGGCTTTTTTTGTTCTTTTTACCAAGGCCATGTTTATGGTTTATAGTTATCTATAGCTTGTACAATATGTCTTAATGTATTTCTTGTATAATCCTTTAAACTTAAGCAAAGGAGTAAGGGTTTTCTTATTTTAAGCTTTTCAGTAATGTATCGGGCACCTGCTTCTGCCTCGATATTATCTCCACCCAGTATTGGGGTTATGGTATAAACTGGTTCACTAATACTAATCCCAGTATCAGGCTGATCAATTCTAATCTGATACAAGTTTCCAATCTTCTCAAACTGTGTTATTATTATGGTATGGTAATTAGTAAAATGACTCAGAACAAACTCTGTATGATTTTCACCTATAAAAGCAGCAAAATTTAATACTTTATTAGGCTTACTTGTACTAATGGACATAGATTTAATTGATGATTCCAAATCCATTGTTCATTTTAATTGTGAACATAAATAAACTGATTTATGAGCAAAATATTGCAGAAACAACAAAATAGTCTAACACGACTTTGGTTTTACTATTGGTCACACTGCCTAAATGTCAAACATCAATGTTGCCAACAGAAGTTTATCCGTGTTTTATGTGTTGCCTACAAACAGGATTGATTTTATTATATTTCTTAAAAGACGAATTATTTAAATAGTCTTTAATCATTTTACAATAAAAGTTTTATTTCTTTATATTACTAATACAAATATTACAATATACATTGTTTCAGTTTCTATTTCTTATCATACATTTTTAAATACATTATTGGTTTAATGTTTTGAATAAATTAAATAACATTTTTATCATAAAATATTAACATTTAAAGTGCGTATTATTATTTATCAAAGTTCAATAGTTTACTGGTTCATTGAGTAGGTGATTGAACGTAATCTGGCACATTTAATTTGAAGGAAACCTCCCTCAACTAAAATTACTCTGCTTCATAAATACATCTTATACGCTCGCAGCGAGCGGCTCGCGTTTACGTACGCAGTTCGCACGCACGTTTAAAAAAAAGTTATGTCTTATGCTAGCCTGTGGATAGCGCCAAAACCAATACATCATGGACTTATTAACGGACTTGAGTTTTAGAGATGGTTCTCGTTAGCGTTGAGTACAAGTTAGTTATTTATTTGTATAAATTATTTAACAAAATTATTATCCTAGTGTCAAAATTATTTAAAAAATCCACGGCCTTCTTATTAAAAAAAAATAATAATAAAATTCTTGAAATTGACAACTTTATTTTTTTAAACTCAATTATTTTTAAAACTGCTAGAAGGATCTATAAAGTATCTTATATAATTTTATGCAGAATTTCATTCTATATTTAACAAGTGAAAAAAAAATATAGCATTCCATACAAAAAATCTATATTTTTATGTTTGAAAATCCAAAAGTTTGAATATTTATTTTGAACGCCCTGTATAAATTTTTTTATTTTTTGCATATAAAGTACACCCTTTTAAGCTAAGCTTGCAAAATTTTATTAATTTTTGACAAAAAATAAAGAAATTGGAGAAGGTTTTATCTTATCACTAAAAATGCATTTTTTCTCAAAAAAAATATAAATCTCAAAAACTATAAATAATATACCCATTTAATATGGTTTCAAAATAAAGGCATTTTAATGAGAAATAAAATGGAATAATAAAAAACATACCATTCCATTTATTTACCATCCTAAGAGGACCATCCTGTATATTTGAAAATTTTTTTAAAATGTGCCTTTTTTAAAATCATACAACTTTTCCCTTTTAGAATCTGCTCCTTAAGGAGGCCTAATTAGTCCTCTTAGGTCTAATTAGGTCCCTTGCTTAGGACGGAAGTTTTTCTCAGCGAAATTTGCCCAGTAAAAGTTTATTTTTCTTTCGTAAAATGAAGAAAAAAGTAAAAAAGATATTTTTAAAAGTTTTTACTCCTTACCCCACCTCGATTTTTATCAAAAACAAGTCCCGTCTAGAACTTTGCATAAGCAACTTATGGTCCAACTTGAAGTGTTTAGCTCAAAGCGTTCTCGAGTTTTCGTGAACACAAAATTTCTCGGACAGACAGACCGACAGAAAGATTTTTTTTTCTGGAAATCTACTTTTTGGATATAAAACTTCAAAACATAAAAAAGCAATATTTTTTTTTTACTAAGACTTTCCTCCTGGAGTATCAAACTGAACTTAAATGAAATAATATCATGATGGTAAGGTTATAGTTGAATTCAGCCACTCTTTAAAATTTATTAAAAAAGTACAGTTGCGATCTTTAAAAAGTACTACACCCAAAAAGTGAACCATTTAAATCTAACTTGTCACTAAAGTCAATTGAGGACTTAACTAAGTCAGAGATATATAAAACTAAGTTTAATAGTCATCTTGTTTGAAACATAATTTTTCCAAGTGTCAAAATTTGACACACTTTATGTGTCCACATGCTTCACTTAAGCCAGCAACAAAAATCAATTTTAACAATATATTTTGGGGATAATGTAAAGAAAATGGCCGAGAATTTAGAGAATTTTTACACGCCAGAACCAAAAAGGAATGAAGATTTGGAGTCCTTAAAAAGTTTTAACTGTTATTAAATAAGGTACACCTTATTGTTTTTCCCTATTTTATTAATTACATAATATTTTTTATTTCTGTTATTATTTTTTTATTTCTATATATTTCTGTAATTTTTACAAATAGGAATATATTTTTTCGAGAAATGAATGTGTTTGGACTTTTATACCGTTTTTAAATCCAGTGACAATGTACATAACCCTAAAAATTTCATTGTCAATAAAGCACTTAAAACAGCTAAAATTTTAAAATTTTGGTGTACCTCAAGGTTCCGTACTGTAGCACTTTTTTTTATTCCAACTGTACCTATTTTCTATACGCCTGGCTTGTTCCCATTTATCGTTTATTTTAGTACTTATAAGTAACTATATTCTATAGTCAACCAATAAATTGTTTTAGTTGTTTAATGGACTCTTCTTCCTGATAAAAATGGAATTTTTCCATTAAATATTCAAATATCTTTTCTTTTTTTTTCGATTTTTCATACTTCATATCTCCATATTTCAAAAATTTTTCTATTTGTGATCACTGAAAAGAATTATTATTTCAAAAAAACAGCAAAAACCAGCTGCTGAAAACAACAATATTTTAAAGGGACATTTATAGATAATTAAAAAAATTAACATCATTAATCGTACATGATTCTGATTCTATCCATATTAATAAATATTAATATAATTTTATAAAAATGTCACTAAAAATGAATGTATTTTTTTTGCAAACCCTTGACATGGACTTATTTAAAACACCTTTAATATAATTTAAAAAAAACAAATAATGATGAGTGATAATAAATAATCTTTTCATTTTTTGCCAGAATTCTTTTGAAAGTAACATTTCACATGCGGTATATCCTTAACCAGGGCATCTAGGATGTTTGATCGATCCGACGCCATGACGTAATATCCGATGGAGGGGACGCCAATATGACGTCACCCCTTCTTTGATATCGAGTCCTACTAAATGCCGGATAGACAAGATAGCTTATATTTCTCATTTTTCAGTGTTAAGTGATAGCTAATAGCTAATAATCAAACTATAAATAATTAGTTAATAATAAATTAATAAAATGTTTAACAGTGCGTCTTCGAAATTAGTTTCAACGATAGTTTTATCAGGATTTTTAGCTATTTTATGTAAGTCTTACATTTTTCGCCTACTTTTAATTGTCTTTTAAAATTTCTTTTAAATTTTTGACATGGGGAAATATTTTTTAATATATTTGAATTTTCATAAAATTCTTATGTAACGGGGAAAATTATACCACTTCCTAGGCTGCTTTATTGACTTTTTGAAATCGATTTAACCTAAAACTTGTAGGGGTTGACTCTGGGAGACCTAATAAAACATATTTTCTATTATTAGATAAAACCACTTAGAGTAAATGTAGATAAAGTAGCAAAAATCAATATGGGATTAGTTATACAAGAGTTGATCTGATACATAAATTAGATAGGTACTAATTAATACCTATTATAGATATTATAGCTATTAGCTATAATAGCTAATTAATTAATTAAAATTTATTATCTAGTATTTATGAGATAAAATGGTATTTTAAAAATAATCTCAAAATACCTAGAGGGTAGGTACAGGAAAAAATAATGAATAAAGCACCTTGTGATATAGTTCGTGTAAAGATGCAAGTCGTGGCAAAACAACTTTAACCCAAATACTTGAAATTTGAAATAAAGATTTTCTAAATAGTAGAAAAAAATTGTTTCAAATTTCATGTCTCTATGTCAAAGCGTTCTTAAAGTGTAAAGTTGTTTTGCAAGCGACTTGCATCTTTACACGAACTATAAGGTCGATTTTTTATATCTATATAAACTATAGTTCCTTATAAGGTTCAAAACCCATTTAAAGTTACTTACTATACTTTGCTACATTAGAAAAACTCACTAATTTTATTTGTAATAAATTTGAGAATGTGCGCCAATATTCATGTCGATGCACAAAAAATGCTCAAAAATCTATTTATCTATGTTTACACAAAAAATATCCTAATTTCAAAACAAACTAATATTTTTGCTTAAAATTTGGGAGAAGCATAAGAAGTTTATGTCTTTAAAGATGTATTTATAAGTATATATCAAAAAAAAAAAAAAAAAATTACGTAAAATTCTAGCGACAAATTTGAGGCAGGTTTTTCTACAGATCTGTGGCAAGTAAAATTTGAGAATAGTTCCGTTGGTCCATCGTCGTCCATTAGATATATACGTAAAACTATTCTTAAATATGTAATAGTACTGTTGTTATTACGTAATACTGTATAAATATTAGAGTTCTCATTTTGGCCCATTGAAAGATATAAGCATGTCTTTTGCGATATTTTTTGACGTTTTTGACATTTTTTAAAAATTTATATCAAACATTTTCAGCCGGCTTTTTAAGCTTGATTACTCATTTCTTGAAAACGATTGGGCCGGAGAAGCTAAAATTTGGTATGCAGGTAGTTCTTACCCAAATTAAGCAAAAATATAATTATTTAGACCCGTCCATCCACAGATCCAGGGAGCTGGTGTCTTAAAATATATATTTCAAATAAGTCATAAAAAAACTCCTTAAATGAACAATTTTAGTCCTAAAACTTCAATATTAAAACTCAAAATTGTGACTAAACTATTTTTTTATGTACTAAACTATTTCTACTTTATTTTAATGATAAAATAACGGTTGACACTTTTTTTTTTCGTTTGGCGACATAGTGCGTCGTCAGTAAACAATGCTTTACAAAGGTCAATAATAAATGTGTTTGCAGATTTTATTGTTTTGTCCTATAGCACTTGGTTAGGTAGTAAAAAATACTTTATTACTTGTATGTAAATTATTTAGGGGCTGTCCATATATTACGTAACGCAATTTTTCAAAAAAATTGTCTCCCTCCCCCCCCCCTGCGTAACAAACTGTCACATTTACCAACACCACCCCCCCTCCCCCCTGTGTAACAGTATAAAAATTTGTATTTTTTTTTCTAACATATCTTGATACAGAATTCGGCATAATGCAAGACGGCAAAAAGGAAGTCTAAAAATGATACATATTTATTATAATAATACATAGCACTTAATGTACTTAAACGAAAAAATCACTCAAACTTTAAAAAAATATTCATAATCAATATCACACAGGGAAAAAATACTAGGTACCTCTTTTTACACTGAGTGTCACATACAGAGCGGTCCAAAAGTCCCCCCCTCTTAAATTTTAAACCAGTTGACATATCGACTAAAAAAAAATTTTTTGGGTTTAAAATGGGGTTGAAAATGGGTACTAATGTCAAAATTCCTCTAAAAAAAACAAATAATTTTTTAAAAATGCCTAATTTCATCATAAAAAAATGTTAATTATACTTTTAAACTAATTTTAGTTGACATAAATAAAAATTTATAAAAAAAAACTTAAAAAATCAAATGTTTTAGCACAAAAAATTGAAAAATCAAAACCTTAAAAAACATTTTTAAAAAAATTATGGGCCACTAAGGCCCGGTTGTACAAACCTGGTTTAACTTTGAGCGGAGTTCCTTTACCATTGAAACACATGACAGTTGAGCTAGGATAAAATTTAAGCGAGGTTTGTACAACCGGGCCTAAATAGTAATTTATGTTGAAATAAAAATACATCTGCCAAGCTTAGGAAATAAACATTAAATTTATTAAATTCCGTTGAGTAACGTTTACCTAGACCCCCCCTCCCCCCTGTAACAAACTGTAAAAATTTCTCTGACCCCCCTAGGCGCGTTACGTAATATATGGACAGCCCCTTACACTACCTGTTATAGGCCATTTAGGTCTTTATAAAGAGGTCTCTAATTAAATACAAAATAAATTTTGTTTTAGAAATTTTTAATCTTTTCTCTTAGTTTTGAAAAACATAGGTTATGGATTTATTTTTCTGAAAATTATTTTTCTAAATTATTTTATTTGTATTTTTATTTTTACATCATTATAATGATTTCAGAAAGCTTTGGACTTTTCTAACTAAACATAAAATATTTCTAAATATCTTTTACTTTCAAGATTTTTTTAAATATAATTTAAGGTCCTTTAGCATATAGATATGTTTACAGCCCCTTTCAGTAGTCAGCTTTCTACTAAATTAAAAGGGTAAGTTCCCCTTAAATTTTGAACAAAGGGTAAGTAAATAGGTATGTGGGGAGTGCTTTATCTAGCACGCCTAGCTGGAATTAGGGTTAACCCAAAAGGGCTCTTAATTTTCAGATTTAACTTTTTTTGATTTCTAACAGGGAATACTATTATTTTAATACCAAATAAAAAAAACAATACATTACTGTTTGAGAAAAAACGATTTTCACTTCTTTTATTGAAAAAAATATAAATTATTACTAAAATGGTTAGCACGAGCCGAGCAGCGGCGAATGCGAAAACGTCGCGAATGCACGAAAGGTACTTTCCGACAAGTTATGTACACTATTTTTCCTACTACCCAAACAAAAATATAACAATTTAAAATAAATATTATTTTGTTTAAATAAAGATAAAAAATCACAAAAAAATAAATAGAGTTGCACTTTTGCTAAAGTTCTCGCATCTGGATGCGTCAACCTTGAGAAATCAACTCAAGTTCACCTTGGTCTCTTCTATAATTTGTTTGTTTCTTATTATTAGGCTTTGACAGTTAAAATTAGTTACGTTTTTTTCACTTAAATTGTTGTTAACTCATTAACATTTAAACGATTTTATAGTAATTAATAAAAAATTGGAAAAGTGGCGCTTTTAGATACAATCAAATATTTTTTTTTTAGATTTTGCAGGTTTAACACTTTGACTGCCATGTGTATCTCTCCGTATACACACTGGCACGGGGCCAAATCGCCACATGTATATGTTAGTATACATAAGCAAATGTGTCTATGTTTTTACGTGTATGCTGGTGTAACACGTGTTTTTCTTATAAGATGACATTTGACGTGCACTAATTTAATACAAAAATTATGTTATCTCTAAATTTCAATAAAAATCATTAATAAATGTAAAAAGTCATAGCATTGATTTAAAGTAAGAAAACATGTGGCATGGGACATATTCATTTTATAAGGGCGTGGCGGTCAAAGTGTTAAAAAACATTTTAATTTGTGTATATAAAATGTATACAATGTATACTATACATGTATAAATATATAAATATACTTTGCAGGTATTATAATGTATATCTATAGATATGCATTTTAATACCTGCAAAGTTCTGAAATATAAAAAGCTTCGTCATACTTTCCAGGAAAGATTAAAAATGATTTAGAATCAAGATAAAATATATATTTTATTGTTTTTGTCAGTCAGCAAAATTTCTCACTCACAACCTTTTCCGTGAAAAGAAAAGTCCTTCTATAGAAAACAAAGATTTATTACTTTATTTTAATAATAATCAGTATTCGGCGTAAACTCAGTTATGACTCATCAAACACAGGCTTACGGAATAATTTTGCCGAATTATGAATATTAATTTATTTTAATAATTTATTACAATTAATAACCATCAATTTTGATTACGTAGGTTTATTACCCTCGTGCTGGAGGCCCTCGGCTTCTAAAAACCTACTGAATCGAAAAATGTAACTTTTCGCCCTATTAAATAACTATTTTAGCAAATGCGTGCATGAAGTAGGTAATAAAACGTCTCCCTATGGGGAAAAAATTAATATTTTAGTATACGAGTAGGGGGAGTTCGGGAGAGTTGACCATATGGGAGACTTGAACCATTTCAAATATTTAATTTAAATTATGCGCCAAACAAATAACGGTCGGTCTAGAAGATGCGCTTTGCACGCCCCAAAAATGTCACTTGACCACGCGTCGATATCCAGTTTGATTTGGTCCGCCAAGAGGTTGAACGTGTTTTCGTACACTGAAAGTGAAATCTTAATATTTTTTACTTTTTGTTGTATTTCCATCAAATAATAAGGTATGTTGGATTTTCTTTTATCTATATTCTCATTACTTATTATATTTTTAAACTATTATATCGATGTATCATAATTTATTGATGTTTGTTAAAAAAACTGTTAAATACTTTAAAATGTACCTATCGGGAGACCTGTGCCGTTAGCCGAAGGGAGACTTGACCAGTGGTCCAATCTAGTGAAAGTGATACTAAGGAAGACAAGGAAGAAGAAATTGTTTATAACAATAGCTCAGACAGTCCATGGGAAGACGAATTATTGTTTGAAGAGTTTCTGAACGGAAAAAAAAAATAATAGTTGGTTTTGTTTTATTTGCAGAAGTGATGAAAAACTGGATATGCGTCTATGCATTACTTGTAGGAGATATGTCCACGAAATTTGTGTTGGTTTAACAAAAAAAGATCATGAAAATTTCATTTGCCCTGAATGTTAATATATTGGAATAACTCTATTTTTTATTGTTCCTTTTATACCATAGAATAGCTATATTTTGTTTGTGTTTTACTTGTATTTGATAATTTTGTTACTTGCATTAATAAAGAATAATTTATAATAATGTTTTATTTATTTTATTAGTGTATTTATGGTTTATGGTCAAGTCTCCTTATCTAGTGGACCATGTCTCCCGACTATGTGGGAGACTTGAACCAAACTACATAATTTATTAAAAAAAAAATTGACGCCAAGTCATTTATTTTTTTTTAATTATATTCTTCATAATATGTGTACAATAGGTTTAACTCGTAAATGATAGCATAAATAAAATATTATTTTCCTTACAAAAGTTTTTATATGGTTTTCAGTAAAAAGCGGTTCAACTCTCCCGCACTCCCCCTACGTACATTTTCTATACCTTTAGAAAAATTCTTTGAGCAGTTTTTACTTACCACTTTGCAAAAGGGCCTATTTTTAGCAAAAATATAGGGTACTTTTTAAGAAAAAAGTACCATTTTGATGTTTTTTTTTTTACAAGAAGGCCTTGGACCTACGTAGAAAAACGCTATATTTCCGCAGGAAGTTTTTTCTAGTTTTTTTAGATTTTGATTGCTAAATATTTTAGAAACAATTATTACTTAAAAAAGGATTTAATTTTTCTGTGTGTGATATATTCTTTTCTTATTTTAGGTCATGCAGAACCAGAAGGTCATAGCTACGAATACGAAAATAGATACGACAGTCGTAGAAGAAATGTTTCACTGAGATGCTACGATTGCAATTCGGAATATGACCCCAGATGTGGGGATCCCTTTGACCCCTATTCGATAGGAATTGTGAACTGTACCGACAGAAAGCCTCCAGAGATCCAGGAAAATCCTCTAGATGCGCCATTAGAACCGCGTGTATGCAGAAAATTAGTACAAAAAAGTAAGTAGAAAAACCGAGGTATTTCATAGGCAACGAATGGGAAATACGCACTAACTACTAAGTATTTCCCATCACGGAAAGAAATTAGTGGGCTCTGCGCTATACATTATAAGATATTTGGTAACAGTGGCAAATTATAGTGATTTAAGCTATAGATTATAAGGGACACAATAACTAATAATGTTAAAAATAAATTGGAAACGATTATATTTATTACAGACACGATTATATTTATTACAGGCACTATTATAAATTTACAGAAATTTTATTATATTATAAAAATTATTAGCACGGACAATAATTAAATCTATTTAAGCTATAAATGCCATACTATTTGTTATATTTTATTATTCACTAAACAATTAAAGTATTTCATATAAATTTTTACACTGACTGCCATAATTGTAAGAGAAAGCCTTGTATTTATATAATAAGCGATTATAATTTGCTTGGTATGTGTTTTATAGCGCTCCTAGCTATAATTTTTTTTCCGTGATCCTCTGCCCACAGTGCGACCCTGCATTTTATAAGTTTTAAGAGATGTGCACCAAAAGTTTTTTTTAGATTAATAAAATAGGTTTATTGGTTATTAAAAATCACTATGTTTAAAAATCGCGACAGATCCTCTTGATAATTTAAAGCTTATTTTAATATTTTTTTTTATTTTCATTTTTTTTAAACTCTTTTAAACGTATTATCTTGCCTAATAAACTTATTTAAAAAAAATTACGCTAGTGAGCCCTTCAGTGAACCTTAAAAAAAGTTTAAACAATTATAAATCCTATTAAATACCATTTATTGCGCGTTAATACCTGAATTAAATTACAAATTAGTATTGTATTTTTCTTAAACATCTAAAAACTAAAAACTTTTAAAAGACGTTACCTTAAAAACTAAATTAAATCCTATTAGATGAAAATTCAATAACTGCCTTTAAAAGTTGCTGACCATAGCGTGGGTCGTTAACATTATTCATTTTGTGTTTATTCCAGACAGTAAGGAATTCTCTGTGAATAGACTCCCCAGCCTGTTCTGACCAAATTCCTAAGCCACTCTCTAAATAGGAAACACTGTCTTTATGGTGATGCAATATGCAATGAGTTTTAGGAGTTTTTGATACCCCGGAATCATTTAAAACTGCTTCCAGATGTTTGAGATCTGATTCGAGTTGTACTTCAGTTTTTTTTGCACCGAAACGATTTTGTTCATCACATTGAATGACGCAACAAATGGCATAACCAGAACTTGATTCACATTTCCCAGTATTTCTTTTGATTTTAATTCATTGGCATGCCTTTAAAAGTTGCTGACCATAGCGTGGGTCGTTAACATTATTCATTTTGTGTTTATTCCAGACAGTAAGGAATTCTCTGTGAATAGACTCCCCAGCCTGTTCTGACCAAATTCCTAAGCCACTCTCTAAATAGGAAACACTGTCTTTATGGTGATGCAATATGCAATGAGTTTTAGTAGTTTTTGATACCCCGGAATCATTTAAAACTGCTTCCAGATGTTTGAGATCTGATTCGAGTTGTACTTCAGTTTTTTTTGCACCGAAACGATTTTGTTCATCACATTGAATGACGCAACAAATGGCATAACCAGAACTTGATTCACATTTCCCAGTATTTCTTTTGATTTTAATTCATTGGCATGCTTTAGGAGCTATGGTCAGCAACTTTTAAAGGCAGTTATTGAATTTTCATCTAATAGGATTTAATTTAGTTTTTAAGGTAACGTCTTTTAAAAGTTTTTAGTTTTTAGATGTTTAAGAAAAATACAATACTAATTTTTAATTTAATTCAGGTATTAACGCGCAATAAATGGTATTTAATAGGATTTATAATTGTTTAAACTTTTTTTAAGGTTCACTGAAGGGCTCACTAGCGTAATTTTTTTAAAAAGTTTATTAGGCGAGATAATACGTTTAAAAGAGTTTAAAAAAATGAAAATAAAAAAAAATATTAAAATAGGCTTTAAATTATCAAAAGGATCTGTTGCGATTTTTAAACATAGTGATTTTTAATAACCAATAAACCTATTTTATTAATCTAAAAAAAACTTTTGGTGCACATCTCTTAAAACTATAAAATTGCAGGGTCGCACTGTGTGCCTATGACAATGGATGGGAAGTGAAGATCAGCTGATTTTATATATCTGCTCTCAGAAAATTAGTAAAAGTCAAACACATAACAGTCTAATTTTAAGATAATTTTTGCGTTTTTTGATGTTTAGGTGTTAGGTCGTAGGAAAAATAGTATACCCACCTCGACGCAAACCATTTCAGTGCACATCGAGTGTTTTTTTTACTCGTAAAAAACGCACTGGTACACTAAAAAC